>OY796885.1:32669063-33269063 GCA_963680785.1 Diplosoma virens
TTACATACTATCGTCTTTGAAAAATTATTTTTTTAAAATCTGAATGTGTAACAAATAATATAAAGTAATCACAAAAAGTCATCAGAAGATAAATTACCAATAAACAAACAAACTGTACCTGTATATAAAATTTGTCATATTGCTTCCGACAAGTATGAAAAAACAAAAATAAAAAATGGTCTTTTATAAAATAGCTTTAAAAAGACTTTTTTTTCTAACTTTTAAAATTTTATTTTGCATTTCATTTCTGGAGAGTGCCTTCGAGATTTTTACATAATATCATTCAATTTTCTTAATTTCAATAAAATATTTTATAGGTTAATTGTCTCTTTATTATATAAATTGCATCAAAGCAAAAATGTCTTTAAATTCTAATTTTTTAAATTTAAAAGCATATACAATGATTTAAATGATAAAACGCTTTTAAAGCAAATGAAAGACAGCAGCAAAATTTTAGAAAAGATATTTCTAACAAGTACCTTTCAGACTCTTTATCATCTGAAAGTTCACAATTTTCAGTAAACTCAACTGGACCATGTTTATGTTCTTCAGCCATTCGCTTTGCTCCAAATTCGGAAGGATATATTGATATGTTGCAAATTGTCCCACCAGTTGGTTTAAAACCATTGAACAAAACCATTAAGTCATCAGCTCTAAAGAAGTCACATAGCTTTTTATCAATTAAACCATTCAATCACATAACACGAGAATCAGTCAAAAATTATCCGCACTTTATGCAACAGCGCACTCTTGTGTTTAAGTTAGACGCAATTTTTCCTGCACGCGTGGACTTCTGTGTCACGTGATCACGATTAGCTACAGTATTTGTTTAAGTCAATAGAAATGGCCGCTCCACTAGCAGAATGCTCCAGTGAAGAACAGCGCGCAGTGATTCAAATTTTATGGTCAGAAGGTGTGTCACGGGCTGAAATCTACGGGCGATTCTTAACGCAATATAGAAATGGTACACGACCGTAAAGTGTGTATGGAAGGATAAAGAAGTTTTAAAGTGGCCAGACAAGCGTGGACCATTGGAAACATTCTGACTGACCAGTAAAGAAGAAATTCAAGACCCAACTTTCTGCAGGAAAATTTATGCTTTGGGCTCAAAAGGGCCTATTCTGGAACATTACCTAGAAAAGTGTTAAAACACCCTGCATACAGCCCAGATCTCGCGCCTTCGCACTACTATCTCTTTGGTACACTTAAAAATGCTTTAAAAAGTCGTTAATTTTTTTCGTATAAAGCAGTGCTGGAAACGGTGCATAAATGGTTACAAGATCAGCCAAAAACTTTCTTCTTAAATAGAACCCACAAACTTGTGGACCGCTAAAACAAGTGCATCAAAATGAATCAGGACTAAGTAGGAAAATGACGTATTTTTTGTACTCTTGTGCTTGTGCAAACAAATCGAAAAAATAAAAGTGCGGATAATTTTAGGCTGACCCTCGAAATAATAATAATTTGTTTTAATATCGCTTTAAACAAAGTCGATTTTATCGGAGCCATAAGCTTTTCGTGACGCTCTCATCAGTAACAATCGCGTTAAAATGGGACGAACCAGAGAAAATCAAGGTAATTATAGTCTCAACAGTTGGGAGAAAGGTGCTGCAGTCTCGGAAAGGAGAAAGGCACAATTGCACAGTGTGGTGCAATACAGTGTAATCTCAGAAAGGAGAAACGCACTATGTGCAATTACCCAGGAGAAACACTGATACTCGCAACTTAGGCTATTTGAAAAGTTTTAATGTGTAAACAAATTCCTTTTGTTTACATAAAACCGGATGTTTGGTTTTGATAAAAGTTGCCTCGAGTAGACACAGATGGAACGAATTGCGTGCCACAGCAAGAATTTTAAAACGTTTGTCATTATAGTTTGCAGCACATTGCTCGTACAGCACATGACAACACTTGCTTGACAACGAGCAATGTGCTGCAAACTATAATGACAAACGTTTTAAAATTCTTGCTGTGGCACGCAATTCGTTCCATCTGTGTCTACTCGAGGCAACTTTTATCAAAACCAAACATCCGGTTTTATGTAAACAAAAGGAATTTGTTTACACATTAAAACTTTTCAAATAACCTAAGTTGCGAGTAACAGTGTTTCTCCTGGGTAATTGCACATAGTGCGTTTCTCCTTTCTGAGATTACACTGTATTGCACCACACTGTGCAATTGTGCTTTTCTCCTTTCCGAGACTGCAGCACCTTTCTCCCAACTGTTGAGACTATAATTACCTTGATTTTCTCTGGTTCGTCCCATTTTGACGCGATTGCCACTGATGAGAGCGTCACGAAAAGCTTATGGCTCCGATAAAATCGACTTTGTTTAAAGCGATATTAAAATTCTGTACCACAAAGAAGCTCTTTAAATAATTTGTTTGAAATTTTTTACATGAAAAAAATTAATTAGTGTTTGAGGCAAACTTAATTTAGGGGTTGTTAAAATCAATTGAAGATAATTTTGTTTTCTCAGTAAATCATTACATTCCCCAATTGCAAAATTATTCTTAGTAGTGAAAGTAGCAGTGACTTGAAAAATATTTCAAATATTGATTGGCAATATTTTTTAGTAAGTAAAACAGAAATCTTTTATTGGACATATAATTTATATAATTTAGATAATGTTATATGCACAAAATTTGTGTTCAATTTGACAAACATATGCAAATAAATATAAGAGTAGACTTAAATTGGACAAGCAATACAAATATTTCAGTCAGTTGATAGGGTGTTGCTAATGCTATTCTTTATATGATACATAGATTACAAAGCAATACAATGTTCAAACTGGTCCACAAGAGTTTGGCGAACCAGATTTCGACACTTTTAATGTACAGGGTGTCCATAAAGTTTAAAAAAATTATTACAAAGTTAAATGATGAGATATCGCAATGAGGGTTGTTTTATGTTAATCAGTATTTCATAAAGTTTTTATTGACACTAAAATTTATTGTTTTAGATAAAATTTCTTAATTAAAATTTCTTATATTTAATGATTGAATTCTATGAACTGAACCCCCATAAAATGACTATTGTTCAAGAAAAAGCGCAACGTGTATCCTGGTTCATTGAGACAAAATCAGATGTTCAGACCCAGCGAAACTACAGAAGTATGGAAGAGACCCACCATCACGTCCTTCAATTCGTTTATGGCACAAGAAATTTACGGAGACAGGGACAGTGTTCGATACAAGGAGGAGTGGGAGACCAAAAACATCTGAAGAAAACATCGAGCGTGTAAAAAAGCCTTTCAACGTTCTCCTATGAAGTCCATCCGTACTGCTGCCAGACAATCGGAACTACCACGTTCAACAGTGCACAAAGTCCTACACAAGAATTTACGATTGTATGCTTACAAAGTGCAAATGTTACAGGCACTTCAGCCAAACGACATGCCAAGACGAAAAGAATTTGCAGTGAACATGTGCTTCGTGCAACTAATGGTCCCCATATAGAAGTATATTAAATAGAGTAATGATATTTTTAATTAAATGTTTAGAAGTGTATGTGAAGATTTTTATTTACTTTACTCTGTTCATTTTACTTTGCAATAATTGTCTGATCGACTCGTTTCCCGAAGCTATCGCAATTACCTTGCACGCCAGTTTGAGTTTTATTGCCTACGCGTTGTTACGTGTATCATTCAACACAGTAGTCAGTCACATAGTTTGGGACAACTTGAAAGCTTTAATTTATTAGTATAATTAATGTAAAGTAATAACTAATTTAATATTGTTTTTTTATTTTGTTATTTGCATAATATGTTGTTTTTTGAATTTAGTAAAACCTAATGTATTAAACTTGTAAACTAGTAGTAAAGGTTCCCACAGTGTATTAAATGTGTCAGTAAAAACTTTATGAAATACTGATTAACATACAACAACCCTCATTGCGATATCTCATCATTTTACTTTGTAATAATTTTTTTAAATTGTAAAGAGACTTTATGGACATCCTGTATTTTTATAAGCGAACTGCTTTCGGTTTTCTACAAAAATATATTGGAGAAATAATATGAGTTTAAAAAAATCTTTAAACAAGTTTAGTAATATCGTAAACTTGATAAAGATAAATATAACACTTTAGTGCAATAACGCTTTGACTAATAAGATTGCTCCTGCAGAACCGAGTAGAGACACAAATTTTCTTTATAAATTTAGCCTAATTTAATGTCATGTGTTATCCATTTTTACACTCGTAACAAAATCTATATATATATATATACGTATATATAATTGCTAAAAACTGTATGGGAAATAATCACTGTTACGTCGTTCGCGTAAATTATGTGAGAAGTAGATGTTGGGTGCGGATTTCGAGCCAGTGCGCCTTTTGTATCGGCGCTGAATAATCAGCGCTACCTTTTAATGCGTTCTCGCGAGGCTGTTGGGCATCAAGTGATGCCACGTTGTATTGGGCAAGTGTTGCTTGCCACTTTATTTTGGAGAAAAGCTTTGTGATCGCTAAGAGATCCAATTTAGGATTATGTACTTTGTATCTGAATTTAACTGTCAATAATTATTAGTTTCCTTGGACATTGGCTACATTTGGTAGCAGTTTGGTTCATATTGTCGATTCTCTTTGCTCGTCCGCCCAACATCGTTGGTAAGTTTGTAGACAACGTGTCTACGTATTGCAACTAATTCGTGTAATATTTATTTAGAAAACCGTTTCGGACTAGCGCCGCCATTATTGTTTTGTTTTGTAAAATAAAATCATAAATCTGGTGCTGGTCGTGAAGCGCGTTTGTGAGGAGTTGGAGGAAGGACGAGGCAGTTTGCGACTCCGTCACAATCACAAAGGCATTATTTTATGAGCTTAATAACTTCAAATCAAATAGTTTCTTCAGCACCCACTCACTTTTTTTTTTCTTAAGTTCACATTTAAGCTGCGTCACATTGAATTGAAATTTATAATTTTTTAAAGTTTATTAACAACACTAAGCAATAGAAGCAAGCAGTTTTTTGCACTTTAAACTTTTGAAAATTAACCAAGCTAGCATTTCAGCACGATTGTCTAAAAAAAAATTTTGTGTATGCCCAATATACGAGTAGTGTCCATAAATTATCGTTAAAATTTCAAAAATTCAGCATAGTCTTATTTTTTAAGATATTTTCAATCGGTTTGTTTCATAGTAAAGGGAAATGCTTCAAGTTTACGTTAGATGCTTTAGTACACCTCTACGTGTGCAGCATCAGTCACACGTACGATATCCAACCGATATTTAATTTCTTGCCATGTTCTTGCTAACATATCTACAGTAACTGTATCAATTGCTTCAATTATTCGATGTTGCAAATCATTAATGTCTCTGACTTTGGTTCGGCAAATGATATCTTTTGCATAGCCCCACAGAAAAAATCCAACGGTGTAATATCAGGGAACGTGGCGGCCATGGAATGGGACCATCGCGTCCAATCCACCTATCTGGAAAAGTTTCATTCAAAAATTGACAAACTTCAAGGCCCCAATAAGGTGGTGCACCGTCCTGCAGGAAAATAACTTGTGGTTGATATTGTTCAAGCTTTGATGACACGTATTCTGTCAAAACGTCGAGGTAAATTTGAGTTGTGATTGATTTCTCAGCAAAGAAAAACGGATCGATAATTTTATCATGCATGATTCCACACCACACGTTTAGTTTAGGGAAGTCCCGTTCAAACTCACAGTTATCATGTGGATTCTCCGAGCCCTATATTCTCAAATTATGACTGTTTAGTAATCCAGAAACGTGGAACGTTGACTCGTCACTGAAGCAAACACATTTCAAAAACCCTGGGTATGAATCTAACCTGTCCAGCATCGTCACCGCAAATTCTTTTTATCGCGACTATCTTCTGGCTTAAGAACTTGCAGCAACTGCACTTTATATGCATAAAGTCGCAAGTTTCTATGCAAAACTTTGTGAACAGTGGCGTGTGGGATCTGTAACTGTGTAGAAGTCTTGCAAATAGACTTTCTAGGGCTTTTGGTATATGCCACTCGCACAGATTCAATTTCTTCTGATATTTGAGGTCGGCCAGCTCCCTTTCTCTGTAGCATACTACCAATCTCCATAAACTTTTTATGCCATGCTGAAATGGTAGGTCGCGCAAGTGACTTTTCTCCATACCTGCGTCTAAAGTTTTGCTGTGCTTGGATGTCCGACTTTGTCTCTATAAACCAGGAAATACACTGGACTTTCCTGCCGAGTGCTCATTTTCATAAACTCTACTTTTGCTACTAAATTCAAAAATATTCTGCTTAATCACTAAATAAATTGTAATTTTGAACCTAATTCTTTCCACAAGTACCTGCATTTTCCTTCACTATAAAACGAATCAAATGAAAATATCTCAAAAAATAAAATTTTCACAAACTTTGAAAATTGTAATGATAATTTATGGACACCCTGTATTTTTATAGAAGAACGGGAGACAGGGCTCCCTTGTCCTTTTCTTAAAATATATCAAGGGCATCAAATTCTCACATGTTGAAATTTTTGTCACAAAACTCAGTGTGCGCTGGAACTTGGCTGCCGAAATATTGTTCAACAAACTCTTGTGGCCCCTGCATAAAAACAGTACAACAATGATGCATCAAGATATTTGCTTTACCCAAATGCAAGCATTATCTAAGTTTAAAAAAGCTAAAAAAATCACCAACTTGATTTGATCCCAATTCATATTACAAAGTGCAAGTCTTCGGGAGGTATCTTCAGATCTATCTGCATCTTCATCTAATTGATCCCAATTATGTCCAACATCAGCAATCATTTCAATATTTTCATCTTCATCATCTTCTTCATCTTCTGAGCTAGATTCAATATTTCCTTCACCTCTAGCTAAATCAATTTCATCTTCTGATTCATCTTCAGAACCATCATCAGATTCATCATCTGATGAACTGTAACAGAAAAACCTTTAAATAAAATAAGACAAACAAAAAAATGCATTCAAATAATAGGTAATGTAAAATATGCATTAACCAGCAGCATTAAATTTAATCGACTTTATGCATATCATAAAAATTCAATTATAACAACTTATAACTACCTCATGACTTGTAAATGAACATAACGTTTAGAGCAGGAATGGGAATGTGTGGCTTGTGGGCTTATCCAACCCTTTGCCACTTTTACATGCCCATTCATATTTTTCCAGATAATTTGCCTAATTTAAGTTTTGTGAGTGTATGTCATGTTGAAACTTTTGCTGCATCAGTTTTATCATATCAACTATCTATCTTTCTGATTTGCAGGACTACATCAGAGGCAATAAATTTAAAAGCCTGTTATTAAAAATGTAACAATATTTATGTTCAGTTAAAAGATTTTTTGTTCTTTTAATATTATTTATTAAGTGATATGACTGTAATTTAAAGTTGCTCTTCATTTAACTGAAAAAAAAATGCTGGCAAAGGTGAAAATCACAATATGACAAAGGTAGAGAGGAACTTTAACTATGTTATTTATTTTATCTCTATAATTATCCTCCTGACTCACAGGAAAGCAACGGAGGCACTAATACATAGGCAAGCAATTACCCCAACCTGCTTCCAAAGATGCAAAGATATGGCTGTCTGCTTGTAATTAAATAGAGATATAACTGAAGTTCAGATCTGCTTTTCAAGACCACCAAGCAGGAGAAAGTGCTGTAAAGTGTCTTTCCCAAGGACACAACAAAATGACGTGAGTAGGTTCTGAATTGGGACCATGTTAATCACAATCCTGGCACTGAAACCACTCGACTATGCTGCCGACAGTTGATCATAGTTGTCATCAGTTTTAAGCATGTAATCATGCAGTTGCCATTTCGTATTTAAACATAAGTAGTATTTGGCAGAGCTGGGGCAGTGATCAATTACACAAGTGTTAAGGGAGGCAAAAAATCTAGATCTGTCAGCCAGGAAGCCTTTGTACAGTCACTTTACAGCCTTCACAATGAATGCATCACAATTTCTTTTGAATAAGGATTTGCTTGTAGTAGATGTTTAGATTCTTACTATAAAGAAAAAAAGCCTTAAAGCTTTAGGGATTTAGCATAATTTTTTGCCTTCTTAAAAATTTGGTCTAAAACTTGCAAAAGCTGCCAGCAAGTTATCTGAAGTTTCAACCAAGTATCTCATAAGTTAGTACAATGTAATTGTGCTCAGGTATGTTTTTTTTTTTTTTTTCATTTTGGGTGCTGCTTGATTCATGGTTTGTTTTTAGATAGTTTGCTAATCTAAACTTTTTGCATTTTTTAGTAAAAATTATTACAACAGTTGCATTCTATAGAGGGTTCCAAGAATTTGGCAATGTCAATAATTCAACATGCAAAAGCTCAGTGCCTTTTAATTATTTACTCAATTCAAGCCAGGGATATATTTATAGAAAAAAATCGGGACCTGCCACCCAATACATTGGTTTTGTTGCTTAGTGTTGTTTAAACTTTGAAAAATTATTAGTTTTATTTTGTATCATGAAGCTTAAATGTATACTTAAGAAATAAAAAAACAAGTCAGTGTTGAAGAATTGGTTTGGTTTCAATGTACTCAGCCTATAATGCTTTGAACAGCTTAAAATTAATCAAGCTAACAATTTAACATAATCAACTGAAGCAGTGTTTAACACGATTATTTATCACAAACATGTCCACAAATTTTTATATTTTTTTATTTTTATTTTATTTAATTGGTCTAATATATTCTTAACAGATAGGCCTCTTCTTTAATAAAATTATATTGCCATCCTGAATAATATATCAATGACATGATGTTAAATTCTATTCATCACCAAAATCTTGTAAACTAGTATGTACAAATGCACTTTAACTGAACTGTGAATAATATTTGGAATTGGAAATACAGTATCCAACAAACATTATATTTTTTAGTTACTTTTGTGTCAAAAAATTGTCCCCTTCCTAATTTAGATTAACTTTTTAGATGCTATTTTGTTATCTCAAAAAATGATTGCTTGAGAGTTTTTTCAAGTGCCTCTGACACTTTTCTGTAAGTAAGGAAGATAAACAATTAATATAACATAAAATATTAAAGCAGTATACAAATTTACAGCCAGTTTTATTACTCATTAAAAATTTTTTCTAACATTACAATAACTTTTATTATTGTATGCTATTATCCATTAAAAGAAATACTATCAATTAAAAAGTACTATCCAATTACCTTAAACTTTTATCAGATAAATCATTTAATTGGTTTGTAATACATTCATCTTTATTTGTTGCTTCATCATATTCTTCTAAAATATTAGTATCCTGTCTACCATTCAGAATATTATTTAAACCTAAAATAAACAAAACTATTCATATATAATAAATATGTACAGTTGTAAATAATTGAGACAGAAAGCTACTGTAATTTTAAAAAAATATATATATATCAAAAAATACTTAAAGAAATGGTGCTACATGAGATAAGTGTGTGGTTTAACCAAAAAAAAACCAATAAAAATCCTTTAACAAAAAGTATCAAATTATCCCAAATCGCTAGCACTCCTAAGAAAAAAAAATTAACTAAAACACTGTCTTCATCTTTTTTATTCCAAATTAGTTGCAAACATAGAAACATATTTGTTAAGACTATAAGCTTGAGAAATCCATTTTAAATGGTAAGATAACTTTGTCAAAAAAGGGATTCAATAACTACTAAAATAAAACTAAATTTTAAAAAACATTGTTTCTTCAAATACATTAAAAAAGAGCATCAACATCAATCAAAAAGCAACCTCAATGTTGTATTTATAGACATCAGGAACACCAAAATTAATTAACTGACTCTAATCAAAAACAAAAAAATCAGTTATCTGATAAACCAATCAATTATGATGTAAACTAGGCAATTTATCTTTTAAAAAAATTAAAAATTGATAAAAATGGAAATAAACTTTGCAAACACATTATAATAATATTACTCACGATTTCTTTCTTCTTTTCTTTGAAGTTTTAATCTTTTTCTTTCTTTTTTAGAAATTCTATAATATTTTTTAAGGTTTTCAGAAGTGGATTCATGTATAGGACGTCCTCTTTTGTCAACATGATATTGTAACTAAATATACGTTAAAAGTTATGATTCCAAAAATTTAGTCAAATAAAAAAATTAACCAAACATTTTTAACCAATTATAAAAACTTGAATACAAGAAAATACTTTACAAAATATTATGCAACAAATTATGTAAAACTGCTTTACACAACACCTGCCACCACCAAATCACAAAAGGCTTCACAATCCAATGTCTCAATGCAGTAGCTTGAAACATAAGCAAGATATTTGACTCAGTGAATAAACACAAACTCAGAAACAAAACATTTCAATCATCATTCAGTTCATAGCAAACTACATAAAAGGTTGAAATGCACACTCTTCAACTCAAACAAATGAACAGTAGTGTATCACAAGGTAGAATTCTGTTTCCAATCTTTTTTCACTTTCAAAATTTCAAAATTCAATCCAACCCATTTTCAAAATTTCCACATCCAGATTCCATTCCCTCCTAAAGATGTGTAAATTACAACATATGCCAATGCCATAACAACCACATTTTACAACAAAAACACTGTAAAGACCAATAAATCATTCAACCATCTTGCTACATGATTTTCATACTAAAATTCTAAGTATTCTAATAAACAATACTATTTATCTTTACAAAATCCATGAATATGGCAAAAATCTGACAACCAAATACTGCCCACAAGAAAAAAATAAAATTTTTGAAATCGTTCCAGATTTAGACACAAAACTAACACTTTAAAACACAAATAAATGACACTAAAAGCTAAAACAAAAGAAACTCTTAAGTCTTAATGTTTTCAAAGCATTCAGTGTCACTAGTCACTACAAACAAGAGGAAGTATTCATGAAAAAGGTAATACTTCACTCATTTTAGAATATGTCAACACCATACAGAGCTCTATCATAGCCAAACACCAGACAAAAGCAAACCCTTTACTTTATATTAATGCATATTTCATCCACAGAAATATGAAGACCACAATCTCTCACAAGAATGATCACATTGCTATGACATCAAATCTAAAAATTAAGAAAAAACCTCAAACACATTAATACTATCATCACCTTACAATATCTCAATATGTATCCAATCATTAGTCTATTATTAGCCACACAAATAGCAAACAAAAAACCAAAAAGCAGATGAATAAAATATTTAGCAAAACAAGTAAAAGCAATTCATTGGTAATTCCACTATACCATCACAAATAGGTAACTTTTGGTTATAATCAAAAAAAAAATCTCTTCAAGAATAGACCGCAACTATTTTTTGTCAGTAAAAATAACCAGGATCTCCTAATAGCACCAGAAGGAATATGAAACCAAAAGAAACAAATCTCTTTTAGAAGTGATAGTAACCAAAGGGGATATAGGATTAGATTTAATAACACAAATTGCTCACAATCGCTTCTTGAAGAGACCCAATACAAAATAGTGTTTTTGTTTAATCTTTTACTTTTGTTTACATTGCTAGTTTAACACTAGAACAACCAAGTGGATCAATTAACACATTTTAAACATTCAATCATATGCATTTTTGGAAAAGATTGCTTTATTTTATGAGGGGCATTCAGAAAGTAATGCAACCAGGTTTCTTTTCATAACATTGAGTTTTAAAGGTACACAAATCATGCATCACAAAAAAGTATATAGCATGAGCATTTCATAGTTACTTCTGATGTAATCTCCTGCTTTCTGAACTGCCTTTTCCCACCTTTTAATGAGTGCACATATTCCTTCATTGTAAAATTCTACAGAGAGCACTTTTAACCACTTTCTAATAGCTGTTTTGACCTCTTCATCACTGGAGAAATGTCACCCCCTCAAACTTTCTTTGAGAGGCCCAAACAAATAAAAGTCAGATGGTGCCAGGTCTGGTGAATATGGGAAATGTGAAATTGTTGTCCAGCCAAAGAGCTGATGACCTGACGGGTTTTGAGGCTGGTGTGAGGCCTAGTGTTGTCATGTTGCAATAAAACCTTAGGCATTTCAAAAGCAGGTCAAACTCTTTGTATTCTTGCTTTCAACTTTTTTAATGTATTGATGTAAACATCTGAATTGATTGTTGCTCCTTTGGACACAAAGTCTACTAGTATCACACCAACACTATCCCAGAATGCAGTCACCATCACTTTTCCTGCAGACTGCTGAGATTTGAACGTCTTTGAGCATGGTGAAATGAGATGGCACCACTCCATTGATGCTCTCTTTGACTCTCTGGTTTGAAGTGGTGAACCCAAGTCTCATCTCCGCAAAAAGGTTTTGTCAGTATGGCAATACTCCAGAAATTCAGAACAAGCTTCTAGGTGGGATTGTTTATGAGCCTTTGTGAGCTGCCTTGGGACTCACCTTGCACACACTTTTGAATACCCCAGGGTATCCATGATCTTTACAGCACTCCCTGCACTTACTCCTATTGACTCAGTATCTGTTTTCCTTAATCAATGCATCTGCCTAATCAATGTTAGCAGAACTGTGAGCAGAAGATGGCCTACCACTTCTTGGCCTATTGCAAAGATTACTTTTAGCAGGTTCTTCTTGTCCATCATTGATTTGCTTCACTCACCTCATCACTGTGCTGTAGTCTATTGCACTGTCACCATACACTTGCTTTAGCCTTCTGCTTATGTTCTGAGCTGCTTCTCCTCCAACAGTAGAAATTCAATAACAAATCTTTGCTTCTGCCGAAATTATGCCAGTTTTACCTTCTAACTAAGAAGACAGAGAGATTGCTTAAAATTTGAATTACCCTTATTTTTTTACAAAATCTGTAATCCTTAGTTGCCAATCTATAATCTGTAAAAGAATTAGATGTTAGTTAAATGAATGTTGCAAGAAATCAAATCAGTTGCATTACTTTTTGAATGCCCCTCCTAATAAAACTTTTTGAAAATTATTTTTTCACAAAATTATAAATTTCTGTGACTTTTGAGAGTTTTACACTTAAAATGATGACTTTAAGTGTTGATCTACAAAGAATGACCAAGATTGTTAATTGATGCATGCAGTTAAGAATTTTTTTTTATAAGCAAAGTTTTTTTGTATTTTGAAATATCAGCTTTGAATTTTTCTCAAATCTTACAACAAATCAGAACATAAATAGTTGCATGTCAGACCATTTTATATGTAAATTTAAATTGTTGAAGCAGCGATTCATAATTTTAAGTGTTAATAATTATACCAAAATAGTTTTTTAACAAATTATAAAAATTGTAATAATGTCAAATTAGTTCAGTTCATTTAATCTTATAAGCATGAAAAGAATGTGTATTATAACAACAAATGTAAAAAAGTTACAAATGTACATTTGCTCATGGAGGAAATAGTGAAAAGACCCAAAGGTCATCTACATCAGCTGCTACTAGAGATGTACCAGAATTCCGTTCCAGTTGAAATCAAAGATTCAGTTCTGGTTCTGGTACCAGCTGAATTAAATTGATTCCAGCTGGAACTGAAGCAATTGTAGCCAATAGGACTGACTTATTTATAAACATATCTACGCTTAGTTTACATCATAAAATTAACATAGATTGTCATTTACTCTGAGACAGAACCTGCTAAATTGTACCTATACACTCTCAGTAATGGAAAACCAATCAAAGCTGCTTTGCTACTTCAATTAAAAAAGTTAGTAAGAACAAAATTGTCACACAAATTACGACATTGACATATGAATTAACAGGTCAACCTTAAATCAGCTGCAATGCACTACCACTAAATACATAAATAAATTTATATACAAGAATGTTATATGATTAAGAGTCATTATCATAAATTGGAACTAATTAATTGTAGGAACTAAGGGATAAGGGTGCTTAAGACCATTGATCTGGCAACAACTTCAAAGCATGAGTTCACTTAGTTATGAGCATTAATAGCACAGGCAAAACCCAACCTTACAGCAAATCATTGGCAACATTTTATTGCGATTTGATCAATCTAGCATCAGTCTTATCTACAAGCAGTGGTTCTCAATTGCTTGCACCCCCAGAGGGTGCGAGAAGGGACTTTTTGGGGTGTGAACTTCTCTTCTCAACTTCTCTTCTCTACAAACAACAATACATCAAATGGTGCAAGGGGTGCAAAAATGATTTTTCCTTCCGGACAGGGTGCGGGCTTCAAAATGAATTGAGAACCGCTGTCTACAAGCCTTTTCAAGTAAAGTGATCACTGTATTCTACTGCCTACAAAGACGAATGTCACAAAATAGCTAAACAGCCACAATATGATAAAAATGAACTTTTTCATTGTACAACTTAATTGAAAGTGTCTATAATATTTTTGGTCATTATGTTTCAAATATCCAGTGCTCAGCAGGGAGTACTCAAATAAATTGCTTTAATGCATACTTCAAACAAAACTGACTGTATACTTTCTACTTTAGTATTTTTTGAAGTGATCAATCATTTGCACTTGCAATACTATTATCAACTGACAATTTAACACATGTATTTAAGCAGTTTCATGTATTATCAAAGTTAATACTGCATTTCTAAATAGTTCCAGTTATGACCGGATCTTACATACCCATTCCAGCTGGAATTGATTATTTCAGTTCTGGCACATCTCTAGCTGCTACCACGTTAATCAAATTTGAAAGAAGCCACAGTCATAGTTACAATTAAAGTTTACATATTGAATATACATATAACAATAGCAAAAACACGGGAATAAAAACAAAGTTAAAAGCCCTACAGACTGTTTCACCCATAAAAGGGATCATCAGGGGTATCTTATTCGAATAGAATTTATATTTGAATAAGATACCCCTGATGATCCCTTTTATGGGTGAAACAGTCTGTAGGGCTTTTAACTTTGTTTTTATTCCCATGTTTTTGCTATTGTTATTTTAAGCTCTAACTTTGTTATTGAGCACTTTAGAAGTACTGATTCTCATACAGAATATACATATACATATATATATATATAAACATGAAATACAGACATATATTAAAACCAAACCAACAAAAAAACAAACAATAATATGCAATATGCAAGAAAAAAACACATTCACACACTAAAAAATCTTAGTTGTATAAATTGAGTAAAAGTTTTTATCTTCTTTTTGAAATTGATGTTTTTGAAATAATTTTAAATTTTTTAGATCTTATATTTTCATTTTGTTTTTTTGTTTTATTACATTTCTGTTTTTGTTTTCAAACTATTACGATATTCTATATTTTTATGTGTTAAGATTAAGATAGAAAATTTAAAAAATAGTGCTTGTGCTTTACCTTAAATTTATCATCTGTGAACATTGGCAAGAATCTTCGATCAATTTTGATTTTTTTCTGCTTCTGCTTAATAGACCGAAAGCGATGATCATAAAATACTGATTGAAATCTTTCATCAAATCTTGAAACATCCATGACTACCACAATACTGATACAATGCAATATACCAAAGATAATCTGGAATTAAAATAATGTGCAGATAATATACATGAAATTGCTATATTATAATCCTGAATTAGCAGTAACCAGAATTAAGTCATTACAATGTTGTTGCAAAACTTTCCATACCTAACTTCTTTTTTATTTTTTTGATTTTATACTAATTAGCACTTGCTTTCATTTTGTTATGGCTTAGAAATTAATGTCTGGATAAAAATTTAAGGGTCTTTTCAAGAAATCATCATAAACAATTTTTTTCAGTGAAACTAACCCGAAATTCCTTTTTCAGCACAAGGATGAAATGAAAAAGAAATCAAGAAGGATCTTTCAAGAAGTGATAGTAACTGTATGGGGATTTGAGTTAGTTTCATTAACAAATATCGCTTAGACCCAAATTTAGCACATGGTTGCATTTTGACCCCTTCATATCTGAATTTTTATTTGGTATAAAGTATTAACGTTTTTATTTTTATAAAATATAGGTTACCAAATTACTATTGTGTAAAAAATATTTGTTGGGCCAGATCAGATAATTGGAACAAGGGCTTTAAAAATTTAAGACTATTTAGTACCATAGTCCCCATCAGTTCAATGCATACCTTTTTTTAAAAAAGGTGATCTTTAATTTTGTTGCTTTAGTTAAATAAAATTGCATAATTAAAAAAATCTTTTATAGAGAAAAACAAAATGTTTGAAGGATTTGCTAATTTTTATGTTTTTTGTTTAAAAATTTGAATTTAGGCAAAAAAGATATAACAAAACAATCGCGTTTATTTACAAATTCTTCTATTATTGTGGTCATACATCATAGCATAAAAGCAATATAATACTAATCTATTTTGCGTTTTTGTCCAGTAGAATTAAAATCTGATACGGACATATTTTACACCAAAAATTCGTTCTCAATACCAAAATGCCATTCCCAGCTTTTTTGCTGGTTTAACAAAGAAATCAAATGGTCACAACCAATGCAAATACAAGATTTAAAATTTCGTTTGGTACCCAATTTGCATCTACAACGATTCAGAGATGAGCATGGACTGGATTTGAAGTCGGACTGGAGTGGGAGGACGGTATTTTTGGTCGGAGTCGGACTTGAGTTGGAGTCGATTTTGTTGATTTCTAATGGAGTCGGTCTAGAGTCGGTGTCTACTTTTTTAAATAAAATAATTTTCATCGGTAGAAAAAATGTTTTTTGCAAAAGCGTGGTCAAGTGGCTAGGGCGCCGTGCTTGTGATCAACATGGTCTCGGTTCAAAACCTACTACCTGTTGTGTTCTTGGGAAAGACACTTTTACGGCACTTTCCATTTCTTGGTGGTCTTGGCAGCGGTTCTGAATTTCAGTGATATCTCTATTTAATTACAAGCAGACAGCAATATCTTGGCATCTCCGGAAGCAGGTCGGGGTAATTGTCTACCTTATTTATTAGCGCCTCCGTCGCTTTCCTTTAAGTCAGGAGGATAAATATAGAGATAAAATAAAAAAAATAAAAAAATAAAAGAGAGTTATTTTTAAACCTCAAAATGTTATGTTTCTTTATTATTTACTTTAAGTTCAGCGGAGTCTTGTTTACTGTTCGCCGTTACTAACTTGGCAGGCTTTTGAGATTCCATAAAATGTAAAAGCTCAACAAGTCGACTCGGCGAATATAAACTCCGCAAACAATAAAATGCTATTGTTGTACTTGTAGGAGCGTAGATAACAAAGCCGCATTGAAACATTCTTCATGGATGGTTGGGCATGGGTTAAGGCGCAATAGTTGTTTGGAGGCAGGTTAATATAAATAACTTTAAACGTTCTCTACGGTACATTTAACCCAGCTATCGGGGGCACATTTCTGTGTCTTTTTATGCCGGTCCCAAGCCCGGATAAATGGGAAGGGTTGCGGCAGGAAGGGCATCCGGAGTAAAACTTTTTTGCCAAAACAGACAAATGCGTAATCATTATCAATCCATACCGGATCGGTCGAGGCCCGGGTTACCAACGACCGCCTCAGGTGTCGCACAGCAGGGCACCTGTGGAAATTATGCTACTGCTAAACATAGTGAAAATAAGAGCAGAAAGAGAGGAGGAAAGCGAGTGAAGAAGCAGCGAGAATCGTGGAAAGGAAGACGCTTACTCATAAGGGTGGGTACCTTAAATATTAGAACGATGACTGGAAGGGGAAGAGAGCTGGCAGATATGATGGAGCGAAGAAATGTAGACATATTGTGTCTACAGGAAACAAAGTGGAAAGGTAGTAAAGCAAGGAACATTGAAGGTGGATGCAAATTATTTTACAGCGGAGCTGATGGAAAAAAATGGGATAGGGATAGTGGTGAGAGAGGAGCTGGCTGAAAGTGTCCTGGAGGTGAAGAGGGTGTCAGACAGACTAATGGCCATGAAGCTAGAAGTAAAAGGGTCCATCCTAAATATAGTAACCGCATATGCTCCACAGGTTAACAACAGCATGGAGGAGAAAAATGATTTTTGAGAAGACCTGGATGGATTGATAGAAAGTATATCAAAAGAAGAGAGGATAGTTTTTGGTGCAGATCTTAATGGACATGTGGGCGAAGGAAACATAGAGGATGAGGAAATAATGGGGAGGTACGGTTCTGGAACAGGAAATAAGGAAGGATCAATGGTTGTGGATTTTGGGAAAAGGATGGATTTGGCGATTGTCAATACTTATTTCAAGAAGAAAGATAAACACAGGGTCACGTACAACAGTGGAGGAAAAAGTACCCAAGTAGGTTATGTAATGTGCAGAAGGAGGAACTTGAAGAAAATGTGCAATTGTAAGATAATATTGAATGAGTGTGTCACAAAGCAGCACCGTATGGTGGTACGCAAAATGGTTCTTATGGTGAAAAAGAAAAAAGCAGAGAAAGTAAAGCCAAAGATACGATGGTGGAAACTGAAGGAGACAAGCTATCAAGAAGCGTTTAGACAAGAGGTGACCAGAATTCTGGGATGCAAGGATAGGTTACCTGATGAGTGGGACAAAACAATAAAAATGCTAAAAAAACAGCTGAAACTGTACTGGGAGTGACATTTAGGAAACGAAAAGGATACAGGGAGACATGGTGGTGGAATGAGGAAGTTCAGAAGAGCATAAAAGAAAAAAAAGAGACAAAGAAAGCATGGGACAAAATAAGAAATGAAAATACTCAAAAGATATACAAAGAAAAGAAGAGTAAGGCAAAGAAGGCAGTTGCAATGGCAAAGGGACGTGCATATGACAATTTTTATGCTAGATTGGAAACAAAAGAAGGTGAAAAGGAGTTGTACAGATTGGCTAGGCAGAGAGACAGAGCAAGGAAAGATGTACAGCACGTGAGGGTTATAAAGGATGAAAATGGTAATGTGTTGGTAAATTCGGAAGCAGTGTTAAAGAGATGGAAGGAGTACTTTGAGAAACAGATGAACAAGGAAAATAACAGAGATCCTAGGACAGAGGAAGCAGAAGTGGTTAACGAAGAGGTAAATTGTGTCAGTAGAGAAGAAGTAAAAAACGCACTAAGAAGGATAAAAAAAGGTAAAGCAGTTGGACCAGATGAGTTGCCAGTAGAAGTTTGGAAGTGCATGGGAAAGATGGGGATAGAGTTTTTGACCAGACTGTTCAACAGACTATTAATGGGTTAACGGATGCCAGAAGAATGGAGAAGGAGTGTGCTTATCCCAATCTATAAAAACAAAGGGGACGCACAGTGCTGTGGAAACTACAGAGGAATAAAGCTAATGAGCCACACAATGAAGATATGGGAAAGAATTATTGAAGCCAGGTTAAGGGATAGAGTAGAGATCAGCAAACAACAATATGAATTTATGCCAGGAAAGGAAACCACCGATGCCATGTTTGCTCTAAGAATGTTGATAGAAAAGTACAGGAAAGGTCAAAGAGAGCTACATTGTGTATTCGTGGACCTAGAGAAAGTTTACGACAGGGTTATGTTATGAGTTCCACTAGTATCTGCAGTTAGCTCTTTTATTTATACGGAGTTACACGATAGTTATACGACTGAATCTGTAAGTTATACTAATAGTTTATCACGCGGTTAACCACACTTAACAAACCAGAGAGAAGAAGGCAGTAGAGCCGTGCGCTATGACGTCACATACTATAACAACCCCCTTTTAAGAAGCTTTTTAGCGAAAAGGTTGTCTAAGAAAAATATTAGTACGTTGTACGAGCCCGATTAATAAACATGCACAAACTATATACAATACGGCACAAGCGTTATGAGTTTTACGCTACTTCATACAAAATCTCTTAAATGATTAGGAAAGCGTTTTTGTCTCACGCTTCGCCGCGAGGTTGGAGATGATGGAAAGACTTCATCTTCAAAATGGACGTGACGTTCGTCTGATGTCATCATTTCCTCTTTGGGGTCTCCCCCTTCGGTGGGGAGAGGGCGAATAAAACGTCTATTGCGCCAACAGACTCGACCGCTCGGTAGTTTTATGTGGTAGTCGCGGTTTCTCCCGACGCCGATGATGAGTCCCGATCGCAACCATTTTTTTGTAATATGGTCTTGAATTCGGACATGTTGTCCGATTTTTAGTGGATTGAGGTGTTTTGCGCGTTTATTGTATTCGGTTTCTGCAGCCACTTGTAGATTTGATAAAGCTGCGTCCCACTTGTCGAATTTGTTTTGCCAATCTTCCTTGAAATACTTCAGTTTAGCTGGGACGATTGAACGTAGCGGGGCGCCGTATAAAATTTCGGCTGGTGATAACCCATGGGCCTTGGGTGTGTTAACCCATTCGATTAGGCCGCTGCTAAATTCATCGCAGTCGAGACTACCATGCTCAGCAGTTTTGGCAACAAGGTGCTTCATGGCTTTCACTGCTGCTTCTGCGTGTCCGTTTGACTGTGGGTAATGTGGAGTACTTATGGTGGAAGTTACTCCCCATTTCTTGAGAAACTGTTGAAACTTGCTTGATGTGAATTGCGGTCCTCCGTCAGTTCTGATTCGTACTGGTACCCCTGTGTCCACGAAAAATTTTCTTATAGTGCTGATTATCTGATGTGAACTAGGGTCATGAGAGAACTCGCTGAGCTTAATCCATCCCGACAGACGGTCTACATAAACCAGGTAAGTCTTACCGGCATAATAAAATAAATCTGCAGATACGTCTTCAAAGGGTCTTGATGGGAGGGGATCGCGTTGTAATGGTTCCTGTTGCAAGCTTGGTTGGTGCTCTTGGCATTTCGTGCAGGCTTCAACGGTATTTTTGATGTCGCTATTGATTCCTGGCCAGTACACTATTTGACGCGCTCTTTGTTTTGTTCTTTCGATGCCTTGATGTGAGGCATGTAGCTTTGTCAGTATTTCTTTTCTTTTCTGTACTGGCACCACAATGCGATGGCTGTTCAGGAGAATTAATCCATCTTCGAAAGTAAGCTGATCTTTTAGCTTTTTGAAAGGTTGAGCTAATGGATATTCGTTTCCTTTTGAAAAGTTGCTTTTAATAGCAGTGATTAATTGTTGTGCTGCTTCGTCCTGCTGAGTACTTTCTTTTAAGTCTTCCAGCATTGGATCGATAAATGTTTCTTTTGTGACTTCTGGGTCTTTTCCTCTCAGAATTGTAGAAACGTTTTTGCAGATCATTCTGGTTGTGTCTACGTTTATGATATCTTCTGGTTCTGGGTCGCGGCACGGTGCTCGTGACAACGCGTCGGGGATCACATGGTCTTTGCCTTTTCTCCAGGTGGTGTGGAATATAAAGGCGCTGAGTTTTTCTTTAAGTCTCTGAATCCTGGGATTATCCACCATATCGAGTGTCTGGGTATTCAGGATTGACTCTAATGGCTTGTGATCTACTATCAGCTCGAATTTGGGTAAGCCTTGCAGATATATGCGGCATTTACGCATAGCCCAAACAACAGCGAGCAATTCCAGTTCAACCATAGCGTAGTTGGCCTCAGTCTCAGTTATAAAACGTGATCCTGCTTGAACCAATTTCCACGTTTCTTGATGTTTTTGCAAAAGTGCAAAACTTAGACCTTTCAACCGAGATGCATCTGTTTGCAGCATCGTTTCCAGATTGGGGTCGAATGCAACCACAATATGGGGGCTACAAAGAATTTCTTTTGTCTTTGTAAATGCTTCTTCATGCTGGGGTGACCAGAGAAAAGCATTTTTTGGTTTGAGCAAGTCCCGAAGTGGGCCTGCTGCTTCACTGAGTAGGTGAGTAAATCCGCCCAGCTGGTTTGCCATGCCCATAAAAGATCGTAATTCAGTTATATTTGTTGGAGCAGGGAATTCAGAGATTGCTTCAATTTTTGTGGGGTCTGCTTTAATACCGTCGCTGCTCACTATATATCCGACATATCTCACAGCACTTTGTAGTAACTGCACTTTCTTCGGATTAAGAGTAATACCGTGTTCTCGACATCTGTTTAGTACAGCCACTACGGTATTCAAGTGCTCCTGTGCAGTTTCGCCTTGAATAAGAATGTCATCTACCACTTTTTCGACTTTTTCAATGCCTTGCAGAGCTTCATCGCCTCTTGCGCAATATTCGTCTTGAGAAGAAGCTAGTCCCATCGGAGCTCGAAGGAATTTAAATCTTCCGAACGGCGTAATGAATGTGGTAAAGTCTTGACTTTCTTTTTCTAAAGGTACTTGCCAGTATCCTTTAGTGGCGTCTAATGTTGAGAAAAATTTAGACGAAGAAGAAATATTCGAAATAGCTTCGGCAGGTGATTTAGATGGATGGTATGGACGGCGTACGTATTTGTTCAATTTCTGCAAATCAATACAGAGACGAATTCCACCATTGGGTTTTTGTACAACGACCATAGGGTGCACCCAATCAGTTGCTTCTGTTACTGGTGCAATGACTCCGGCTTGTACAAGTTGGTCAAGCTCTGTCTTCACCATCCTTCTGAAAGCTAAAGGTATTTGGCGTGGAACAGGTAAAGCAAATGGAACAGCATCATCTTTCAAGGAAATTTTCATGGGTTTACTGTTCATTTCCCGTAATGTTGTGTCTTCAGAAAACACATCGCTGTACGATTTTATCAACTTGTTCTCAATTTTATTAATTTCTGCTTCAGTTGGGTTCTCTGATATAATGAATCTTGTGTTCTCTGCTTTTAATATGCTTGCTAATTTTCGAGGTGTTTTTGATGAATTTATCGGTTGAGGATACGTGTCAGGTAGAATGTTAACCTGTTGACATACGTACCAAGCAAGCAAAAAATCTTCTACCTCAGGACAGACGTAAATGGTTTCTTCCACGAATCGGCCGCAGTATTCGATGATGCATGGGAAAGTCCCTACGCATGTTACGGTCTGCCGGTTTACTGCACTAAGAGTGTCTTGATTTGGCGGCATTAGATTAGCAAGGTCTATTCCGAGCCGTTGAATAATGTTTACCCCAACAAGACTTGCTTCGGCACCTGTGTCTGGTGTAGCTTCTGTGGAACCTAACGGGTTACGATGTTTGAGAGAAAAAAGATTAACAGTTATTTTGGGCGCCGCGGAGTTAGCGAAATTTGCGTTAGCATTGCATCTACGCTTAATTTGTCCGGTTAACTTTTTCTTCGTTTCTTCGCGTCTGTTGAACCCGGGTTTGTTGTGAAAGCACACTGATGTAAAGTGACCTTTTTTGCGACATATTAAGCACTCTGTATCCTTTGCGGGACAGTGGGTTTGACCTTTTGGTGGGCAGGTCTTTTTACCGCACTTTGTACAGGGCGTTTTAGTGCGCTCTTTAGATTTAGAGAAATTTCGGCGAAATTTGCTTTGGTACGCTCTTCTCTCATTCAGCTGTCGGCTTATTCGCGCGTCGTCTAGTTTTGCTGACTCTTCCGATCTGCATAAATCAGTGACGGTCTGAAGATCAGGTAATGGGGACATGGCTAGGAGCTTTGTTCGAGTCTCTTTGTCATATATTCCCGACATGATTTTTGTGACTAAACGACGATTTAAACATTCATTGCACAAGTCTGCGTCTCTTGCCAAAGTTTTGATCGCGATTAAAAACGAATCGAAGTTTTCGCCCGCCGCTTGCTTTCTCTCTTCAAATGCGACGCAATCTAACGCTATATTTCTTTGACTCCGGATGTAATTTTTAATTTTGTCTAACACTTCGTCTGGTTTAAGTGTCGTATCATCCGGGATAAGAAGTACGTGTTCTACGGCTTCTCGCATGTCCATCGAAAAAAAACCGCGAAGCAATGCCAACTGACTGCTCAATGGCAGCTCTGTTGCAAGCGAGACCGTAGCATAATCGTTGTACGATTTACGCCATTTCGCAAATTCAGCTAACGAAATTCCCACCTGCAGTGTCGAAGGCTTTTGTGCGTCCGCTTTGGTTCGCCTTGCCTCGTTGTTAGAATTGTTGACGTCAATGGTTTGCTCACGTGATTCGCTTCTCTCGCTGTTCGCGCATTGGGCCAGCTGCTGTGGCGAAAATTTTTCGATTATTTGTTGCAATTGTCGCTGACTTTCGAGCTGCATTTGTCTCTGATTTTCGACATTCTGTTCTTGTGTTTGTCTTTGCATTGACAACTGTGCTTCTAAAAAAGTTTTTAACCAAGAAGGAGGTTCATCATTATTAATATTACTATTCGCGTTTTGATTAGATTGAGATAATTCGGCTATACGTTTGTTTGCTGCTTCTAATTCTGCTTGCAGCTCTCGCTTGTTTTTTGCCATGTCTCTTTTATCTTCAATCTTTTACAAATCTCCGATCACGAACTTGCAGTATACTTTTATAATGGTTCGTAAGCTTATTTTCTTTAAACAAATTTATAAGCTGACTGCCGACGACGCCATGTTATGAGTTCCACTAGTATCTGCAGTTAGCTCTTTTATTTATACGGAGTTACACGATAGTTATACGACTGAATCTGTAAGTTATACTAATAGTTTATCACGCGGTTAACCACACTTAACAAACCAGAGAGAAGAAGGCAGTAGAGCCGTGCGCTATGACGTCACATACTATAACAGGTTACGCGGGAAGAGCTGTGGTACTGTATGAGAAAATCAGAAATATTCTGTCTTTTTCAAAATAGAATCTTTCTAATTGAATAAAGATTAAGATTCTATTTAAATAAAGAGGCAACAGATGTTTATGGTTTTTTAAACTATGATTAAACAAATTTTTATTAACATATTGCTCTTATTCTTTCATTCAGCACTCTGCAAGGAAGATTGATTCACTTTTTCAATACATATATAAAATCTTCAATTTACAATGGCTTATGGTGAACAATTTAAAATTAAGAGAGAGGTACCTACATCAATTATCCAAATGATTAAACAATATGCTTTAAAAAAAAACATTTTGTTAGTCTTGTATAAAAAACAAAGTGAGTTTTAACTAACAAGAATTGGAATTAAAATTGGCATCAAAATCAAAAATTTTTGTTAGAATCAAAATTTTTTGAAAAATGGCATCGTCCCATCACTAGTAGTAATGTAATATGGGTAAATCATTATGGAGTTGAGCAACAATATAATTTTGTTCAGCTATTGCAAAGTTAATATTGTGTATTTATAGGTAGCAATATTTATTTGCAAAAGCACCACACCACAATTACTGGTACTCTCCCATTACTTATGTTCACCAATTACCTTCTTGATTCCATTATTTATTAGCATCTTGGTGCGTTTCTGGAAATCAGGATAATAAATATAAAGAGTCTTGAATTGAATTGAAAACTAGATTGGTGTAAAAAAATAATAATATGTATACATAACTGTAAATTGGCTTTATGTAGTTCTTCTAATTTTTGCTTGCTTATCAAAAAAGCTTTTATCTCAATTACATACTATAGGTTTACATTTGTAATTTTTTGACCAAATTTTGATTTCACTTTTATACAATGGCTGCAAATTGTAAAAGTAATTCTTCTTGGGGAAAACCTTTTCCTGGGTAAGGTCTTTTTTTTATTAAATGCATTTTTATATTAAATTGTGTTGCTCTAATGGCTTGTTAACCTGCTAACTATTATTTATATTAGTTTTTCAACTGCAGCTATACATGCTGGACAAGACCCAGAACAATGGAAGTCAATGATGGTTGTTCCTCCAATTACAGTTTCTACCACTTTCAAGCAACATTCTCCTGGTGATAATACGGTACAGTCAAATGTTATTAGTTTTAGATTGCTGAAAAGGAATTGTTTGCTTTAAATTTTTACAAATAGATTTACCATTTTGTTGTTATTGCCAAGCCATCCCTTAACCAACTTAGACACCCATTTTTGGATTATCTCTACTGCTTGCAAAGAGTTTTTACACAGACTAATGGTATTGTGTTGTTATAATTATTATTGTATTACCTAATAGGCTAAAAGACTAAAAAAACATTATTCTAGTTAAAAAATTTAGCTTGATTTACAGATTTTTACATTAGTAATATTAACGTGTAAATAGTACAATTTACAGTATTTTTATAGGGTTATAAATATGGCAGAAGTGGGCATCTTACTAGAAATTGTTTAGAGAATTGTGTTGCAGCTTGTGAAGGTGGAAAATATGGTAAATAAAATCTTATTAAATTGATCATAAAAATGTTTTTAGAGCAGACATTATTATGATATGTCAACTTAAAAAATAAGTGTTTTGTATGTGCTTGGCATGTTTTTTTGTATAGACTAGAATAAAATAACATATCACAAATGTAGTTTTTATCAAGAAATATTGCTTTCTACATTAACTTTTAGTTTTTGAAAAAAAACGTGTCAAAAGTTAATCCTCACTAGTTTCATATTTTGAAATAAAATGTTTAAATTTCAACCATAATCTTTTAATTTCAATTGTTTTTTTTTTCAAAATCATCCTGAAAAGTTTTGCCATACTATGTTTTGACACAGTAAAAACTTTTAAATATTTTTGTAAGATGGATTCATCATTCAACATCTTTTAAAGAAACATTCTCTTAAAAATTTATTATATAATAAATAATCAAAAGTGTTCTGAATATTTTTAAAATTTCTTTATTGTAAACTAGATATAAGAGTTGATTTTTTATTTCCATTTGATGCTGTTTGTACATTTTATATTGAACCTGCTATACTTTTTTTATTTAGTCTTTCAATTCACCAGGTCTTGCCTTTTCAAGTGGCATGAGCGCCACTGCTACTGTTATTCATTTGCTGAAAG
The DNA here is from genome assembly GCA_963680785.1 of Diplosoma virens. NCBI lineage: Eukaryota > Metazoa > Chordata > Ascidiacea > Aplousobranchia > Didemnidae > Diplosoma > Diplosoma virens. The sequence continues at coordinate 32,695,572 of OY796885.1, forward strand.
CTGGAGATCACGTTCTCTGCAGTGATGGCATTTATGGAGGAACTGACACGTGAAAAGAGTATGTCACTTTACTATTGTACGTTTGTTGCTCATCAAATTGTTTTACGCTTGCAGATACTTGCAAGGAATTGTGTCCAAATTCAACGTGAGAACGACTTTAGTCGATTTTACCGATATAAGTCAGGTGAAAAACGGTTTGGAAGAAAACACAAAGGTGATATTGAAATCAACCGCCTATCTACTAAATAAGTCAGTTTACAATTTGTTACAATAAATATTTTATTTGCAGCTTGTTTGGGTTGAAACTCCGTCAAATCCGACCATGAAAGTAATCGATATTCAAGCCGTTGCTAACTTGATTAAATCACGTGAAAATTGTCTATTGATCATCGACAACACGTTTATGTCATCATACTTCCAAGTATAGTTCTATGGGTATCATTTTGATACAAATCTTATGGAAAAAAGTCACATAGTTTTAATAGTTTTTTCAAATTATCTTAATCAAAAACAGCATTTATAATTGCTCAGCAAAACTAAGCGATGTGCAAAATTTTTTTTACCATAGGAGCCCACATTCTATAAATACCTCTAACCGAAAAAGGTCTTCACTTTAAATTTTCAAAATTTTTTGCTATTTAAAGTCAAACGAAGACTGTAAAAAGATCTTGTTTGCCGTCGAAAATCAAGTATAAACCGTTTTTTTTTTATAAATCAAAGACTCCTCGGGGTGTGCAAATCATCGCACGCCAATAGTATAATTTCTTTTTGTTTGCATTACAATTTGAATCTAACGTTTCGCTTGATTTAGTTCATTAATTGTATCCAACTACCTTTTCAAAAAAGGAATCGTTGTACTCGGTTAACCGTTGAGGCCCGTTTCCACTACGAGCGTGGAAAAAAGCATTTTTTGTTTGTTTTATTGCTTTTTTTTTGCGCTCGCTTCAATCGAAGATCAATAAAACAAACAAAGAATGCTTTTTTCCACGCTCGTAGTGGAAAAAAGCATTCTTTGTTTGTTTTATTGATCTTCGATTGAAGCGAGCGCAAAAAAAAAGCATTAAAACAAACAAAAAATGCTTTTTTCCACGCTCGTAGTGGAAACGGGGCTTTACGCGTCCGCTGGCATTCTGGAATGCCAACCAATAATGTACACGGCTTGACTTTACTAAAATTTCCAAAAAAGCTCTCTGTGATGTCACAATTCCCAAGCAAATGCGCAAGTCCGTTTATATACGGTTGCGCTTTGATGCGAAGTCAGAATTTCAATTGTCAGCTAAAAAGTTTTTAAAAGCCCAGCAACGAGCGGCCTGAAGACAAATTTTAAGTGAAGACTTTTTTTTTATAGATGATTAAGTTTTTGAGACAAAAATTTGGGCAAACCTCTGGATTAAATAAGCTTGTTTATTTTAATCTTTATCTAATTACATTTTTATTAATTTTTGCGGCTCGCGAACTTTATTAGTGTATTGAATACGGCTCGTGTTTGAAAAATTTTGCCCACCCCTGGTGTAATTTCGTATTCGTTATAAAAAGTTAACAGCGTAATTGATTGGGTAATAGCGCTTTGATTGATGGCGAATGCGATCGGCACGGTAGCGGTTCGAAAACTACTCACATTATTTTGTTCTTGAGAAAGACACTTTACGGCACTTTTCTTTGCTCTGCAGTCTGAGCAAGCAGCTCTAGATTTCGTTAGTATCTCTAAATAACGACTAAGAAAGCAAAGTATAAAATTTGAACTCGACAGCAATGTCTTGGCATCTCCTGAAGCAGGTCGCAATGATTACTTGACAGTTGCTCTATTTATAGCGTCTTCGAAGCTTTTTATCGAGTGAGCAGGATAATATGAAAATATATAATAATAATAAAGGTTTGGTGTGCCATGTGTACGGTGACCTTGTGTTAGTAAAAATGCTTTATTGCTTATCACACAAAACGATTCAATAATTGCATAAAAAAATTGATTTATAAATTTCTATTTGCTAAAGTTGCTATTGAAAATATTGTGCTAAAACATAATACCGGCTAAAGTTAAAAACATTATAAAGCTACAGTAAATTAGGCAATTGAAAATATTATGCTAAAACATAATAACATAATAGTTTCATACTTTAGCAAAAATACTTGATCGAAATGTGTTAAATAAACATTTATGCAGTGAAAAGAAACCAAGTTTTATTGCTGTTCAAAGTTAAAGTGTTGGATTTTTTTCCTTTGATTTGTTACAAAAAAAAGGCAGAAACCTTTTTCTAGGTCAATGTCAAGCGCGCAAAGATTCAAACAATGGCGCGCACGCACACACACTCGGATCAAGTTCTAAAAGTGGTTGGCTAGTACAGGGGTGTCCAACCTTTTTGAGCCGAGGGCCATTTTGACCCATCGGTGGACCAAACAAGCAAAACACTTCACTTTTTACCCCAAAATCATAGTGATCTTTAAAAAAAAAAGGTTTTTACCTGAAATCAGTCTCAGATTTCCCACTTTTTGTATCAAAATCATAGTGATCTCAAAAAAAAGATCCTCGCCTGAAATCAGTCTCAGATTTCTCACTTTTTGTCCAGAAATCATAGTGATCTCTAAAATTTGAAAAAAAAACAAGAAAAAAGGGGTCTTCACATCAAATCTGTCTTCGACTTCTGCCAAAAATTCACGGGACAGAGGGCTTCAAAAAATACTGCGCAGGCCACGGGTTGGACGCCCCTGGTCTAATAACTAATAAACCGTCCGCCATATTTCTTTTGCAACAAAATCGTGCAGCGCGCGCGTTTCGCAAGATATTAAAAAAAAATTATTTCACCAGACAGAGGACGACTCTAGCAACACGTAGCAACTTAAAAATTTGAATTATCTTGACGCTAGTTGTTAATTATTGGGAAAAAAGAGATTTTTTGCAAGGAAAAGTGGGTTCTTTTATTTTTTTAATCGCAAACTTGTTTTCGAATAAATTTTAAAAAATTTTATATTTCACTCACGAAAAAATTATCTTTTCAATGATATAAAATTTAAACAGCTTTTTAACAGTTAATGGGGAAATACTAATTAAATATTGTTTAATTGCTAAAAAATCCATTTAATAGCGGTTTTTTGTATCTATATGGACTGACAAAAAAAGGCACTGCGGACGCGTAAGGGTTATAATGTACCATGAGTGTCCGCAAGAAACCCTTTCATGCCCGCCGCGCGAAAAACAATGCATTGAACATCTACGCTGCTGCATAGACGCGTTGAAATGAAACTCAAAATTCACAGATATACATCAACAATTCGTCCTTCTGTTTTTACGGCTGTACAAGCCCCTTTAGAATAAGTTTACCCGAAAAACCTTGTTGGCCAAAATATTTAGGTGTGCTACATTATATAGGACACCCCGAAAATTACTATTTTTATGGTGTTTTAAAATTGATCGTCTGACGTTTTTCTATATGGTGAAATCTGGCTGTGGGTCAATTCTATCACTGTTAAAACCTAGTCTGATCATTCAAGCTGCCAGGGGCTATAAAAGATGTATCTTCCGACCATTATCTAATTTTGATTCGAAGTGGATTGTAAGTAGTGATGTGGAAGTGGTTGATTTAATGATCGCTTCCACACTAACTTTTAATTTTTTAGAAAAATCAAATGAGCTATCACGCAAAAGAATGACGAAACAATTAAGAAAGTTGAAGAAACACAAAAATGACGAAACAATAAAAAAAACCTGGCCTGGCCTAGTAGCTTTTATTGCTTTTTATAGTCATCACGAATTTTATCGAATAATGTCAGGCAACCAACTCAAGTGATGCTTTTTTAGTCATTATTTGACAATGCAGTGAAAATATAACTTTTTATCACCACTTTTCAGTGAAGGTTTTTATTTTTGGTTGCTTATCTGTTTAGATCAGGGTTCTCAAACTAGGATAAGCAAGAAAAGTTTTGGGGGGTACGCATTTACATGAGCAAGTTTTTTATATTCGCACTTCAGAAACTGCATTCAGACAGCAATCTCCTCATCGACACTTTTTAGATCCTTTTTCCCTTTTAAAAATAGATTTTACAAGCAGTCATACATTAAATTTGGATTTTCTACTCTAAGAAAAAATGAAAGACTTTCCACAATGTGTTGTGTGTTTTAAAATTTTTTAAGCCAATCTATGAAACCTAGTCTACTGAAGCGTCATTTTTTGACAAATCATCCTGAACTAGCTAGCAAGGATCTATTGTAATTTGAACGCAAGGCTGCTGATTTGAAACATATGGGTTTCGACAGTAAAGGAAAGCTAAGTTAGGAAAATGTAAATTGCCTTTGTGCCTCTTATATGGTTTCAACAACAATCGCAAGAAGTGAAAAACCGCACAATATTGTGGAAAACTTAAGTGCTGTAAATATTTTACTGGCTGTTGCTCGTAGAAAAAGCTGCATCGAAACTAAATGCTATTCTTATTTTAAACGACACAGTACATCGAAGGATAGTTGAAATGTCGGAAGACGTAAAAAATCAAGTTATTTCTGAGATCAAAAAGGTGTGGAAAGTGTTTTGCTCTTTCCATCAACTTACTGTTGTGAGCAAGGTTTCACAACTATGTGTATGATGAAAATGTGAGGCTTTCAGTCGACCATAACTTACGTGAGTGCCTTTCTAAAATACGTCCAAGAATTGCTTTACTTGTGAAACAAAGCCAAGCTCATCCATTTTATTAAATTTATGAAGAGACGATTAAAGCAGTTAAAAAATAATTTTTTGCGTTTTGTATATTCAATCGTATTCATTTTCTTGTTAAAAATTTTTTAAGGGTTACTCCACACATTTAGGTTCAGCAAGGGGGTGCTTAGCTAAAAAAAGTTTGAGAACCCTTGGTTAAATAGTTTCAGATCACCTACAGCCACAAGTTTTTAAATTGTAAAAAGCCCTTTAGTTAATTTACTCGCTTGAGTGCTTTTCAATTTTTTTAAAAAAGAGAGGATTGCTATAAAAAATTTGTCCACTAAGTTATTACTTAGTGTTACGTACTTACACAGAATTAGTTTTAAAATTTTGTAGAAATTAATTCACTAACTCGGTACGTTGTTTAATCTTATAACCTTTCGGTGCCTGCAAGAAGGCTCTCACCGATAATACAATCTTGGCTGCCTACCACAAGATAAATTTCTTAAATCTTCTTACTGGACCTGCCCTAGGAACCAGTAACAGCAAAAATATAGTCTAGCTAAACCACAGCTCAGACAACCACAATAACTTCTTTATTAAAAAATATGCCCCAATCCACTTAGGAGCCCACAATAGTATAAATCAACAGCAGGTTAAGCTCACTAGCTTAATTCTTCAACAATAATTGTAAGCAACCAGAGACTTGCGTTCAAAAAACTATAAATTCACACAGCTAACAAATTTCCAATACTGAGTTACTAAATGAATAATAATAACGCTTCCGAGCGAGCCTTATTTATATCAATCGGTCATAAATTGCTCGAATGTTCTGAAACTTACTAAGATTAAGCCAATCACAAATAACCATTATTACGTCACCATGTCACATGTCAAGCGAATATATTGGATTTTTCTTTAAGAATTACGAAATTAAGCAGTGTTGCCATTTTGTAAATAAATGTAAAATATTTAAATTGCTTATAGAAACGTTATTTCTTCGGCTATTTGAGCCGGACCAAAGCCGAAATTAAAGAGATTGTTCAGGAGATTGTAAATATACATAATGGGGCGATTTTTAAGAACGAAACACTTAGTTACCACTAAGTAAGGCAAAAATTCAAAATATTTGAAAATTTATCTGATTTAGGTTAAAAAACATTATCAGTATATTGTTACCCAAAGATTAATATTGTTGTTAATGTGTAAAAAATAATTTTTAGAAAGATAAAAAGTGATATATTGACTAATGACTACATGCAATATGTTGTAATTGCTACAGTAAGCTCATACACTTTCGAGTAAAACAACAAGAATTTTGGTATATACCAGAAGTGAGAAATCTGCGACCTCCATGAGTTTTTTGTGCAACCTCCATGACAATAGAATTATGTATCAATAAACACTGCTGATAAGGAATACCTTTTTTTAGAGATTACTTTATTTTAGGGATCAAAATCAAGAAATTCGCGCTAGATTCAAAGTGATGACTTTTAGGGACGAAAATCACGTAATAATTCGTGTTAAATTCAAAGAAAAAATTTTTTTTGACGGATCAACTCTTTTTGGCAACGAAAATCAAGAAATACGAGACAGATGCAAAATAATTGCGCTGTTTTCTTGGGTATTTTAACTTATGCGGCTTCCTCTGTCCAAAATTTTTAAATATGGCCTCCAATAATAAAAAGACTTACCACGTATGGCATATAGGATCAAAATTAATCTTTTATACAAATTTAATTCTTTTAAGAAAAATGTAATGGCTTCAGTACCACTATATTCGCCATTCATATTAAATGTAAAAATATTTCTACCAAAACTTGATTGCAAAGTAGACAGTTACGATCTTAGAGATCGGCTGCATAATGGGAGGACATCTTATATTGTTGTCAGCTTCACTTGCCTGTGCTGCTCCATATAGTTTGACGCTTTATTAGACGTACTTACGAGAAGGGGTGAAATCATAAAGCTATTTATTGTAATATATAAAATCTATTTAATTTTAATTGAAAAATTAATTTTGAGTATTTTAAACAGTACAAATCTCTCCCAATCTGGAGTTTTGAGGGATAGGTGTGCCGCTAGGGCTCCGTACCAAAGAATTAATATTTAGACTTTTTAAAAAGTATAGAAATTGGTTTTAAAAAATAGAAATAGAGAAAAAAATTTACTTGATTATATCAGGCCCGTTTAGTTGGAAGCAGAAGCGGTTTATTTTTTGTCGTTTCCGTCAAAAAAGCACTGCTTCCGTTTCCACATTCCTAATTGTAAGAACGCAGCATCTTTTGTCAGCCTCTGGAGTATTCAAAAACAAAATGCACAAAAATTATTTTGATATTCAGCTCATTTGTTTTCATTTTCTTTGCTTAGGAATTAGCGACTCGCCTTATAAGCATGCTTATTTTGTATTATCGCTTAATTATCAACAAGGTCAACAATTAAATCTATTTCTCTTTGCTCAATTACGGCGTATTGCTGCCAGTAAGTTGAACACTCATCATCGTTATTATTTACACAGCGACCACTTCAACATGGTGCTGATATAGTCATGCACTCAGCAACGAAGTACATGAACGGACACACCGATGTTGTTATGGGTTTGCTTGCAACTAATAGTAAGGAAATCTATGACAAGCTCTACTTTTTGCAATATGGTATGTTTAAGTTTTACTTACATTGCTTGCGCAATGCTCTACAGTACACGTAGTCCTCTTAATTAGGCTATTGTACATTAGGGCTATTACCTAGGCGTTACATTTTTGCTCTATAATTTTCATGTTTTTCTGTTAATCTTAAAATTCAAACTGTTTGATTGCTTTTTATTCCTTAGGCAACATTTGATCACTGATGATATCAGATTTTATGTTTTTATGTGAATGTGGACTATTGCAAAAATTCGATTTAATTTCAGCAATGGGGCCAGTTCCTTCGCCATTTGATTGTTACCTGGTTAACCGCGGGCTAAAAACGCTTGCAGTTCGCATGGAGCGACATCAGAAGAATGCGATCGCCGTTGCTAAGTTTCTCGAAAAGTCTCCAATGGTCGAGAAGATGAAATATCCGGGTCTTCCTTCCCATCCACAATTTGAAATTATGAAAAAACAGGTTAATGATTGGAATATTTTTCTTGTCACGGTTAAGTCGATCTTGAGCACTGTTTATAAATAGTTGATTTAGAACGTAATGATTAAGCTGTTTTGTTTTGTGACAGGCTACAGGCTGCTCGGGAATGATCGCGTTTTGGTTCAAAGGTGATTTGAAAGCCACTAAATTGCTTCTCTCTAAGCTCAAAGTCTTTACCTTTGCCGCAAGTCTTGGTGGGTTCGAAAGCTTGGCCGAGCACCCGTGCGTGATTTGTTCGAAGTCGAAGCGTTCGAACGTTGCGTTGCAAAGCGTGTGTTTGTTTTAACAGAGCAATGATTTCTCATGTATCTGTACCAGCTAAGGAGCGATTACTACTGGGAATCAGCGATAACCTTATCCGTTTGTCGGTGGGGCTTGAAGATGCGGATGACCTTATCAAAGATCTTGATCAGGCTATGAAAAGCGCTGTGAGTTCGAATTTGTGACGTTAACTCTTCGACATCGCTTCTTTCACTTACATCAGAAATATGTAGATTTATAAAGTAAATGTCAAGTGTAAAATATTAAAAAACTGTTTTTCTCGAAACCGCTTCGGACAAAGGTTTTAAGTTTTTCACCATCAGGATCAATCAGCAGTGCCTTAAGATAACTGCATAAAAAGTTTCAAAACCAAATCACACCCCTTGACGTAACGTCACCTGATTAATCCGCGGCAAAACTACGCATTGTCATCGCAAATAATTACGATCGATTGCATCATGCCACAAATTCAATTTTTTCAAAGGATAAGTCACCTGATGATTACAACCTGGCCGGATTCTTATCATGGCGATCGTTTCTTTTCTGATTTTAAGTAATCTTTTTGTTTTATGTTTGCTAAGTCGAAACAAGTTTAGCAAAGAGGTCTTGCATAAAGTAAATTCAAAGTGTTGCCTGCTCATAACGTTTGTATCTTGTGCCATTCAAATTTAAACTTGATGGTAATTTTTAGTAGGTTTATTTTTTGATTAGTCTTGTTTTACCCGTTGCATTTCTTCCATTTGACTTCCTGTTTGAAATTAAACTTTGTAAACAAAATGATCAATTACAATTCCATGAAAAAGCGTAATTGATTACGATTACCCATGTCTGTCCCCAACCTTCGATTATCCCAAGAACCTTTGATCTCATGCCCCCTAACCCTCCCTTGGCTCCCCATCTCAATAGTATATTTCCTACCATTTCTTTACTCCATATTCTTATAAAAAAACCTCACCTTTACAGTAAAGTGACGTCACCGTTTGGATTTCTGAAGGACTGGGCAAGGGAAAAGCAGGGTTTCGCATTAACTGTTATAATTGTCTCACCGTATGCAGTTGTATTAAGTCCTTAGTTTTTTTTATATAGTTTACTTTAAACTTGATGATTAAGTTTGCAATGTTTTGTTAGTGCGAGTGTGTATGTTTACTGTGTTAAGTGCAAAGCTACTGTTACAGTGCATTGGATTGTTGAAACCTATTGTGATTTGGTGACTAATGTTGTGCAAAGCAGTGTGCTTTGGGTGTTTATGTGTGAATCTATGTTGATGAAAGATAACTGGAATGTTTTCTGTTATGTATAGTAATAGTGTTTTGAGAATGGGTGATAAAAGTGTTATGAGTTGGTATGGTGGGTAGTTTGCTCCAATCTTGTGGTCTTTGTTGGGTTTTGGAATAAAAATTATTGTGAAACACTTTTAAAGATGGGGAATTGTGTTAATGTTGAGAGCAGTGCATGTTTGTGTGGTTTATGATGGCAAATGGTTCTAGGTGTTTCAGATGTTTAGTGTTTATTCCACCAGGTCCTCTGGAATTCTTCAAGCTCTTTGAGATGGCTAATCGCACATGTGTAGTGGTAAGTAGTATTTCATCAGCGGGAAGGTTCTGGATTGCATGGTCTATTTTGTCTGTTGATTTTGTTTATGGTGTATCAAGTGATGTTTGTTAACTGTTTATTAAAACTTTTGCTTTGTTTATGTCAGTGATGGCTGTTTTAGTTTCAAAGCAGATATTTCTGTTTTGTTTTGTCGGTAATTTTTTGTTGGATAGTTTTGCTAAGCGACTGGGGATTGTGTTTGAGATCAATTTTGTCAAGATATTCTTTCCAAATGTTTGTTTTGTGTTAATGTATTTGTGTTATTTTGTTAAGAGTAATGATTTGTTGGTGTCACAGACTTTGTTTGGGAATCCTAAGGGACCAGTTGAGCAAGGTAACCCGAATACCTGCGCTGAAACAAAGCTGTGTCTAATTTTATTTTATTCCGGCTCAAGAAGTAGTTTGCTATGAGCCTGAAGCTTTTATACAGTTGGCTTCGACTAAGTTCTGATTGATTCGTTGAAGACTTTTCTCCACAAAGAAACAGAGACCACTGTCTCTAACTAAAACCAATGTATTATAAAAATCACGACTCACGACCGACGAAAATCATCGCTACGACTTAATTCGATTAACACAATTAATTCTACCTCGATTGAACAACACTGGCACAAAATAAATTCAACACTTGTCAACCGATACAAAATCTAACGGGTCCCCTTCCCAAATCAACGCCCTCTGAGATTACTTCTACTCGAGTCTTCTGTCGAGTCGTCTCAATCGTCTATCGCTTTATTAGTCTCTCATTCGTCTCTGCTTATGCGGCCGAGCGAGGGTATATATTTAGACAAACGTCACGCGCCGACATATCGGCTTGAATTAGCTAGATCATTCTCCAAACCTTTAAGAGAGAGAGAGCGCCTATGCGCCTTTGCTAGGACCAAATCGTATATACGCGAACATTCCACTATAGTGGCACTGGACAAAAACATATTACGTCATTACTGTCGGGCGAAAAGAGAAAAAGGACGAGAAAATACATCAAGCAATAGAAAGCGAATTGTAGATATTACATTACACAATACAGAGTAACGCTTCACTGGTCACGCGATTATTATTTCATAATAAAACTTTGAATTACTTTTAATAGGAATAAACTACCTCGTCATGATTAAAATTATTATAAATGAAGTGCGACAATTGGTCTGATTTGTTGTTTGAGAATGTGATTACGGTGTTGTATGACCTTGCAGATATGCATAGGTAAGTGAGGGTGGTTTATGTTATTACAATTTTTTTGAGGGATGAAGAGTATGCAGGGATCCAGTATTGCCTTGGCAAACAAATACCTCATGTACATTTGTGCTGTGGGGTCTGTGGGAAATGAAATCCTCAACATGTCATTATGTTCAATTTGACTTTTAATAGTTATTGTTTTAATGAAGGAGATGAAGCTGTTTTGGTTTTGTAATGTTTGTTGATTTTAGTAGGTAAGGTTAAGTCTTCTTTGTATTGCCGCATTTGCCTGTATGCTGCTTTTTGTATTAGGCGAAGTCACTGTTGTAGTAAAGCAGCATGACCCTATTTAGGAAATGTAATCTAATGTGAGGAGTCTAAGGGTAAGTGATCTGACATAGGGAGTGCATTGTTTGCCAGCTAGTGTAATCATGCAAGTCTGCTGAAGTTGTGGTAATGTCTAGTAAATTAAGCTGCTGCATTTGGTTGGATGATAGATGTTTTGAAGTCTGTGTGTTTAATGTGATGTGATTTGCATTAAGCAGGATGTCTTCAATCAGTTCTCCTCTATGGTCTTCGGTAGGCAAGTACCGTAATGGCAAGTGAGCATTGACATCTGCTGTGATGATTGTGTTTGGAAGATTTGTTATGGTTGTAAATGTTCTAGAGATAATTAAATCTTCTATTTATGATAGTTGGGTACAATGTTTGGGTGGAATCTACATTTTGCGATATGTAATTATTGTCATGTAAAAAGTCGGATATTGATGATTTGTAGTTCAATGGTTAAGGTGTTTTTAGTGCTTCAAGTTGTGAAAAATTAATGCTATTTTTAAAGTAAATTAGGAGGCCATCTTGTTTGTGAGTGTAATCTGTTCTGAAGATGTAAAGCGAAGAACGTTTAGTGTTTTGTGGGACTTATTGTTTTGACTCTCGTATTGTTATGACGAATGCATATGTAATATTTATTGAAATTATTTCGTGGAGGCTATTTGCATAGATTTAAGTAACTTTAAAGAAGTTCTCTGGTGATGTTTGTTTGTTTGTGTAGATATTGTAGTTAATTCTGTTTTATGGTTAAAAGTGATTTCCAGCATTATAATGAGTTGTTGTAATTCTTTGTGTGATTTTAGAATCTTTTAAATGCACCCAAGGTTTAGTGTAGTTACATAAGATAGATGTTTGATGTTTAGTAAAAAAATGTCACAAAATTGGAACAAATTTCACAAAATACTTGTGTGTTTGTGGTCCTGGGTTTGTGTGTATATTGTCCCCAAGAAGTGGTAATCTGATTATTCATGTTGGTAAACTGAAAAATCGACTTTTTTGAGAAACCAAGGATGAGTCGTTTCTCTCTAGATAAAGCAAGGGATCGACTAAGTAGAAATCAGAAAGGAAGCAGAAGTGAGTCAATTCGATTTTACAACGTATGATGAAAATCGGAGAACTTTTGCTGAACCCTTAAAACATCGTCGTCGAACCCAGGTTAAGAACCACTGTTAGATGATGCCCTGGATCTGTAAATTTTGAGCAATGGTTGCTTGTACGTTAAATTTCCAAAATTTTTTTGTGAGCGGTGTATAAAAAAATTTTTTAAAGTACCGGTACTTCAATGTAAACTGTTTTTTTGTTTTTTTAGTTTAAAATCTAACGCTTTCAACGAACAAGGAACTCATTGGTGGAGCTCAAATCCAAGCCAATTATTAATGTTTTAAAAGTAGAATTAACAATTTCTGGTGTAAAGTATATACTTGGTTTAGTCAATTTTGGTCATTTCTAATCTATTCCCTAACTTAATGGCCTTCGATTTGTTTTAGTTTTTCCTTTGATTTTTAGTGATCGTTGCAGTTATGCTGATAATTTATTAAAGTAAGGATCTTAATCTATACCAGTAGCACGCATCTACTGTTATGCATTTATCAGTGATGGGCAGTACCGTGTACTAAAGTACCGCGGTACTTTTTTAGTACCGTTACCGATACCGTCGGTACTTGGTACCGAGTACCGGTACCGCGGTACTTTTTTATAAAGTACCATGGTGCTCGGTCTAATTCTAGGATCATTAAAGTTTTTTTGCAAGCATTGCGACATGTTTTTGTTTTTCATATCGATTACAGCTTTAAAGGAGTTTCTTGATGTACTGTAGTATTATCACAAATTGACATTTGTCATAGTTAAGTGTTTACCAGTATTTTCCCCATCTTTTCGGTACAAGTCACTAGTTAATTTTAAGTAAGGTCAGGTGTCACAAACTTTGTTCGGGAATCCAAAAGGACCAGTTGAGCTAGGTAACCCGAATACCTGCGCTGAAACAAAGCTGTGTCTAAATTTTATTTTATTCCGGCTCAAGAAGTAGTTTTGCTATGAGCCTGACGGTTTATACAGTTGGTTAACGAAAGCTCGGATTGATTTTGTCGAAGACTTTTCTTCACAACAGACAGAGACCGCTGTCTCTAATAACAACAAATGTATTACAAAATCACGACCGACGAAATTCTATTCCACGCTTTGCCACACTGCAAAGCGAACTCAACGCTATAACTTGATTCGATCAACACAAAATAATTCTACCTCTGTAGAACAAAACTGCCAACCACTGGCATAAAATAAATTCAACAACTGTCCACCGACACAAAAATCTAACGGTCCACCTCCTGTGGCCAAACAAATCACCTTCGCTCGAGCCGCCACTCGAGTCGCTTCAAATTATCTCACAACGATAATAATCATCATAATAATAAATTTCTCGCTACGCATCGGCTTTATATAGAAAACAAAATCACGTGACGTAAACTTTCTCGTAAATTCAAGATTCAGCCAGAAACCCCTGGAGAGTTCGTTACGCGAATCAAGTGGAATATACGCGAATTTTCCAGTACAATGATGTTAGTCAAAAACATATTACGTCAATACAAAGAGAAAAAGATACATGTATCGAGCCATATAACAAATTGGACGTATATCGCAGACAGCGCTCAAAGAGCCGCATTTATTCTCTTATAAAACTACGAACTGCTTTTAACGGGGATACACTACATAGTTATGATTAAAATTATAAATGAAGTGTGACATCAGGTTTAGAAACGTTTTACGCGTTTCATAGCCAATAGCCCTTTTGCAACTTTTTGTTTAGGCTTAGCTTACTCAGGCTAGTAGGGTAGTCTGGGTAGATTATCATTTTAGTTATGTCTCAAATAAAAACTAAAAAAGTAAATTAAAAATTCCAAACCACTACAATATTTTGGCATCTCTTTCTGGTTGTTTGTGGGCCTGCATATGTAGCATTAAATAAGCAGGTACGGTATCGCTTAAAAGTTGCCCTTAATATAACGCCTTGAACGATTTTGTACAAGTCTGGAGGATAAATAGAGTTAAAATAGGATAAAAATCAATAAAAATTTTAAATCTTGAAAACAAATGATGGATTTGTGTATGAAACTTATTTTGTCTTATTTTTTCCATCAATCTTAATCATGTTTAAATGTGCATAGAAAAAGAAACAAAATTAAAATTAGTTGAAAAAATATTGTTTTAATTTAACGGTTTAAACATCAGGTTTTGTTTTTATTAAATTTAAGAAAGATCGTTAATTACTTATGCGCTTGAAGTTTTACATTATATAATTAATTGTATCATTTTTTTATACGCCAGCGTCAGTCTATGTCAGGGGTGGGCAAACTGTTTAGCTCGCGGGCCGCATTTGGAAGTTGAATTTGCTCGCGGGCCGTACTATAGTGATCTCTAAAAAAGCTTTTACTTTGATTCTGCCTCGGATTTTTAAATTTTTGAGCTCAAAATGAAGTGATCTCTTAAAAATAAAGATTTTTACTTTGATTCTGCATCCGATTTCTGAGTTTTCAAGTCCAAAATAAAATGATCTCTAAAAAAGGTCTTCAGTTTGATTCTACCTCGGATTTATTGGTTTTCTAAAACTCAGTGATCGCTAAAAGCTACGACCAAGAATTTGGTTGAAGACAAAAAACAATTAATACCTTTTTTGAAGTATTTGTTTAAAGCTTTGTCGCACAAAAGGTCGTTGCGGGCTGTAGTTTGCCCACCCCTGGTCTATGTCATTCGACCTTTACATACTTTACATATCCAACATCTGCATTTTTCTTGAAACTTTATTCAAAATCCATTATAACAATTTTAAGAAAATAAAAAGAGGTTTTTGAAGTGAAATCAACCAAAAAAATTGTAATTACCACAAAAAATAACACAATCATTTTTGCGTGTTAATATTGAACTTTACGGAAAATGCACCAACAGAGGTTATTTGACTTGTTTTTATTCAAGCAGATGACACACCAAATGTAGCAGAGTTAAAGATTCCTGCTCTAGATTTTTTCTTGTATTTTTGCTTGCAACAAGAACAAGCAGTGGAAATTATTTTGTAACACTACGCACCGGTATTAAAATTTAGCATAAATGATTTGGCGTGAATAATTATTTCATTTTTATATCTTATTTTTTGTACAGTACAATATCTAGATAGGTGTGCGTTTATTTTTTCTCCGTGTAAGTTTATGTTTGAAATAACTCTACATAGAATAGCCTACTTTTCTTTGTTGCACTGAGCGTTTAATGAAAATAACCAAAAAATCGAACTATATAGATTCATTAAGAAAGTGAAATTTTAAGAAATATTTGTCGCAGTTTGCTTGAGGTAATCGAAAATTATCAAAGGACTCCCGTCCTACTTTTGAATTATGCTGGGGACTGTATCGAACATTTACGTAAACAAGGACAAAAAACATTCGAATATAATATATATTGTGCTATTCTTGAGTGCAATATCATTAATTGGTTGTACCGATATTTTATTTTTTATTATAATGTCAAAATTCGTACTATAAATTAAATAATTCTGAAAGAAAAAATGTCGGTGTCGTAAGTTATGACCAAATCAATATTAAAATTCAAAATTACTCGTTAGAAATTCATTTTGATGATAATGACTATTCTGGAAAATGTTAGGTTGTTTTATACCAGTGGTTTCCAACCTTCTCAGTGTCATGGACCCTTTTCGTGATTTGGCTGAAACTTGTAGACCCCTTTAATAAAACCAGTTAATATTGTTACGTTTACGTGGTCTCCACTTGAAAGGGAAACAAAATTTCAAATATTATTAAAGAGCATACGAAATACCTCATGGAAAAGTTTAGTAATCTACGCTTGCAATGAAATAATAACAGTTTGAGAAGAGTATATCGTGCAATGAATAAGATAGCAAGAAAGATTGCAAAGGAAGCATTGCTACGTTATTTTAGTCTTAAACTAAGTGTCACAAACTTTGCTCGGGAATCGCAAAGGACCAGTTGAGCTAGGTAACCCGAATACCTGCGCTGAAACAAAGCTGTGTCTAAATTTTATTTTATTCCGGCTCGAGAAGTAGTCTTGCTATGAGCCTAAAGCTTTTATACAGTTGGCGTAACGAAAGCTCGGATTGGTTTCGTTGAAGACTTTTCTTCACAACAGAGACCACCGTCTCTAATAAGAACGAATGTATTACAAAAATCACGTCCGACCAAACTTCTATTCCACGCTTTGCCAAACTGCAAAGCGAAATCAACACTATAACTCGACTCAATCAACACAAATAATTCTTCCTTTGTAGAATACAACTGCCAACCACTGGCGCAAAATAAATTCAACACTCGACGACCAATACAAAAACTAACGGGCCTCCCGCGCCCAACCAAATTACTTTCACTTGAGTCGTCTTAAAATCACATCTCATCTTCTCTCATAACAATTCGCTACGCATCGGCTTTATATAGAAACCAAAATCACGTAACGTAAACTTTCTCGTAAATTCGATATTTAGCCAGAACACCCTGGAGAAATCGTTATGCGAATATTCTACTACGTTCGAGATAGCAAAACTTAAACAAAACATATTACGTCATACTGTCAAGCGAAAGAGAAAAAAGATACATGTATCGAGCAATAGAACAAATTGGACGTATAGCGCAAACAGCGCTCAAAGAGCCGTATTTACTCTCTTATAATAAAACTAGGAATTGCTATTAACGGGGATAAACTACATCGTTATGATTAAAATTATAAATGAAGTGTTACACTAAGTTTTGCAATTATTTGCTGAAATAACAAATCTTAGGTGTGCTTGGTGTCCTGAACCTGTAAGTTGAGCGCAAGCTAATGGGATTCGTTTTATATTTCGCTTAAAGTGGTAGGTATATTGGGAAAAGCAAACATGAAAAATTAGTGTTTGTGTGTCAATTTATGTTTTGTGAAATCGTAATTTGTAGCAGATGGAGCCTCACTCTAAAATATTTTACAACTGATTAGAATCGTCACAATTACAACAGGAAAGATTATAACACGGAAAGTGAAAGTAGCTCTTATTGCTATAGTTCAAATAAACTGTAGAAAGTGAAGTAAGCCAACATCGTTTCTGTTAATTTGCACTGTTGATTGAATTTGACAGATTGAACAAAGCTTTCAATAAACACATCTGGGCAACTTAATTTAATTTAAGAATGCGCTGCAAAAAGTAGCAGAAGTAAAATGACTTATAGGCTATATTGAGTACCGGTATGGGGCTCACATCTCTAAATAGTGTTTTAGAAGAAAAACCATGTGTCGTTTGTTTTATTGCTTATAAAGCTCTCAAAATTACAATTGCATTTCTCATTACTCAAAATACTCGCAAAAAGACCAAACATTTTTAAAAAGACACAGAAGTTTCTCGAAAAGTACTCTGAAATTAATGAATCTCCAAAATTTTGATAGAAGTTTAAATAAAACTATTGCAAACTTTATGTAATTTTCGTCTCTTGCTACAGCGGAAGAAAATAAACCTCGAAAGAAGCTGAAAAAGCCGTGTGCGAAAAAAAATGCAGAAATCGTTTTTGGAAAGGAAGCTATCAAGAAAAGAGTGGGAAGCTGGTCGATCAGTTGAAAGCACTATGATTTAATCACAAACATCATCGAGCGAGACGGTCACTATTCAAAACGTATTCTTGCCGTTCTGTTATGTTCTTGGGAAAAATGCTTGATGGCACTTCCTCTGCTTGGCGGTCCTAGCAAGCAGCTCTAAAATTTCACTCATATCTCTAATAAAAACTAAAATATAAAATTTTGACCGGACAACAATATCTTGGCTTTTCAGAAGCAGATCGAATTAATTTTAGAGTGAGATTTCAAGGCTGTAATAGTTTTGCCACAAAAAATACGTAGGCATATAGAAACACTTTGACGCTCAATTGGCTTTGGAGATACTGCTACGTCATTTAGCTTGGATAACTTTAGAAGAGAATTGCTTCTTTCAATTCAACTAAATCACTGCACTTTGCAACTTGAGTTATTCCATTAAATGTGTACTGCAGCCTTTTTGTTTCTTCAGTCAACCAATTGTTTTGCAAACATTTCACAACGTGCTCATATAATCAAATAAAAGAAAAATATCAGAGTTTTTACTCAACCAAGGCTTTGATCTGCTAGGAGAATCCATAGCCCAAGTGAAAAAGCATTTCTGGTTAGTAGGATGCCCATCTGCAATAACAGCAATGACTTTGTTTTCTTGTTCAGATTTGATTGCTTTTACTATGCTTTGCCCTTCATCATACAAAAACTTCGCCGTAAGATTGCTAATGGGGTAAACTTTGTAAACAAACTTGGGCCCTCCATATAAACACTTAATCATGATTGTAAGCATAGTTTTTTTCCAGCTTTTCAGGATGGTCAATAGCACGACCGAAAAGCTTCTTTTTAAGTTTTTCTAAATAACTGCACTATTTGTTATTACGTATATCATCTTGTTATTAGCAAAAATTTCTTATTAAAATTAAAAACTTTTATTCAATATTTCTGATCAGCTTTGCTTTAAACACAATTCTGGCTCATAACTGTTAGCACAATTTAGTCTGCCGTTATTTTAAACTACTAAAAAGAAAATGTAAGATGTAACGTTTTGTACAATTCCTCATACTAATTAGTTTTGTCAGCGCTATTGTCGGCCTTCAGAAGCGCTCGTTTTTTGTTAACATGGCCTGTATTTTCTAGTTCGCCATGGCTCAAACAAAATTGGCAGCGTGGTCAAGTGGTTAAAGCTCCGGACTCGTGACCCACACGGTCTCGGTTCAAAATCCACTCGCGCCATTCTGTTGTATCCTTGGGAAAGACACTTTACGGCATATTCCCCTGCTTGGTGGTTCTGGCAAGCAGTTCTAAACTACAGTCAAATCTCTATTAATTACAAGCGGACAGCAATTGGCATCTCCGGAAGCAGGTTGGGTAATTGTCTACCCTATGTATTAGCGCCTCCGTCGCTTTCCGGCGAGTCAGGAGGATAAATATAGAGATAAAATAAATAAAAATGTAAAAGCTCTCTTCATGTGCAAAAGTAATATTGATTTGACACAGTGGCGTGCGGTAACCTCTGAGGCTAGTCATGCAATTGGCATGCCAAAATTGGCTCATGCAATCGGGTATTTTATGGGTAGTCAACGAGTAAGCCTTGCAATATTTTACTGGTAGGAAAAAAATTCTGTGTAAGATTCTAATTTTTAGTCCTAATATTATGGTGTTCAAGACCGATTTTTGTCCTAGATTCAAGGTGATCTCTAAAAAAAAAGGTCATCACATGAAATTGTTCCCAAGTCATGCACTTTTTGCCTAGAAATGTAATGATCTCTAAAAAAAAGGTCTTCCCTCTCAACCTCTCAATTACCCTCAACTTTTATCCTTAACGTCCTGAAATTGTAGCATTCCCCAAAAATAAAAGATCTTCACCTCGGATCAGCCTCAAATTTTTCTAATTGTATTCCAAACCTGTACCATTTCCCATTAAATTAAAAAATATATGCCTTATAGCGCAAAAGTTTGTCATGCAATCCCTAAAAATTTGGTCGTGCAACGCATACCCTGACTGCACGCCACTGATTTGACATGTACTGAATTTTATGAGAACATAAAATCAAACATTGCTCTTGAAAAAAGTGCTTGGCACTGATAAATATCATTGATGTATTGATAAACGTAATTCAGTTCTTTTTGTTGTCGCCTATTTAGTAGTATTAAGCTACGGTTATTGGTGATTTGCCAAAAACTCAATTTTACTATATGTGTAATAAACAATACGTAATATGATTCAGCTATTCATATAGTATAGAACGTTTGTAGAAGCAATTTACAATATGTGTCTAGGTTTTGCATTTTAAAACAATGATCAGCCTATACAAGGCTGATGATGGTTATTCAACGAAAATCGGTTTTGCAGTTTTAGGATACCTAAATGTTTAATAAACCTTAATTTAAAAAATTTGTTTGCAGATTTGGGTTTGATTCCAGAGTTGTTTGTGATAATATTATTTTAAGTCCTATATTGCAGCGTGAAAAGAATCACAAAAAATAAATTACGCTACCGCGTGTTTGGTATTTTTTGAAGTCTAAAGTTTTTCGCGAACATGTGAAAATTGAATTTACAATAAAAAAGTCATTAATTTAGTTATATATTTCCCAGTCAACGCGGAGCTAACCACACAACATAAGAAATGATTACAAAAAATTCAATTTTCTGAACAGCAACTGATAAGAAAAAAGAAGGTAGTAAAGTGACCAAATAGGTCTTCAAGTCTACTACCACCTTAATAAATAACCATTGTACAGTAACTAAGTTAATTGTAATACGAATCAAATGAAACGTCAAACTCACCCATACGAATAAAAAATCAAACTAAGACACACACACAAGCAGTTTATTAACAAAAAAGAAGATTATTTACATTTCAAATTAAGATACAAACAAGATGCAGAGAGTTGAATGTATCTAAATAGCAAGATAACTATTTATAAGAGAATGTTTTAATTTTGATTCAAATGCTTCTATGGTCTTGCAGCAGTTTTGAATTATAGGTTCTAAGGATTTCCAAACCTTTGAACCATGAAATTTTACGAAACTTTGTAGTTTTTTAGATTTGAAAAAGGGTAAAAAGTATTTGTTTGCAGTTTTCTTGTATCTTTAGCATGGATGTAATTTAAGAGCATAAAAAAGTTGTTGAAGGTAGATGGGAGTTTTTGGTTTTTAAACTTGAAAACAAAAATTGCTGTTTCTAATTGTATTAGGTTTGGTAATTTAAGTACTTTTATTTCACTATAATAGGGTGTAGTTCTACCACTCCATTTACCACCACAAACATGTTTAATTGCTTTGTTTTGTAAAGTAGTTATTTTATTGTAGTATGAGTGAAATGTTGAGCTCCAAGTAAGTAGTCCATAGTAAAGTTGAGAATAAAAGAAAGCACAGTATAAGCTAAGTAAAACTGGCTTATTTAGGTATGCTTTAACTTTACTTCAAATTCCAACTGGTTTTGATAATTTATTTATTAAAATTTTAATGTGTGGTTCAAATGTTAAAGAATATTGTAATAAAATGCCTAGGCATTTTGAGCTATTGACCATAAAAATATCAAGAACAAAGTTAAATGGTATAGTGCTAAATTTAACTTTACTGTTAAGATTCTTTGGTTGGATTAAGATGATATTTGATTTACACAAATTTAGGGTTAATTTATTAGTCATCATCCACTTAAAAATTTGATTTAAGTGGTTGTTTTTTTGTTTTTTTTTGTAATTGACAAAGACTTTTATCTTGTAAAATTAAACAAGTGTCATCCACAAATAATCTTGGGTTGGAAAAGACACTATTGTTCATGTTGTTAGTATATATAGTTAAAAGCAATGGTCCCAATAGTGAGCTTTGAGGCATTCCACAGTTGATATTTTTTAATGGTGATTGCTGATTTTTTAAGCTTATATATTGAAATCTATTGGACAGAAAAGAAGAAAATAGACTTTAAGCAACATCACGAACATCATAATTGACAAGTTTATTTAGCAATATTTCATGATTTACTGTGTCAAATGCTTTTTTGAGATCAAGCGGAACCAGGGCTGTATAATTATTATTATTAATGTTATCATAACATGTAGTTAATAAATCAATAAATGCATGCAATGTTGAATGATTAGACCTAAATCCATGTTGGGTAAGAAATATAAATTATATAAGTATATATTTATATATATATGTATTATGGGTATCCCATTTACAAAAGAACAAAATACAAATAATACAGGGTGTTTCAAAAAATTTGACATCATTTGACATATAAATATTACAGAAACTACATAGTCAAATCAAATGAAATTCAGCAGGGTTAATGTTGAGCTGAACAAGATTTTTGTAAATTTGAATATGAATTTCAAAGGCACCTGAATTTCATGAAAGATTTTGCAAATGTTCAATATGTGCACTGCCTGTAACACAGCACACATGAAGTCAGTACCCTGGCTCGTAAACATGCTGCAGGATGTCTTGGGTAACAATCTCCAGTTAAACTTTCATGCAAGACTGGTAGTTAATAAAGAAACACCACCACACTGGAGACTGTTATCCAAGACATGCTGCAGCATGTTTAGGAGAAGCCAGAGTATTGACTTAACGTGTGCCATGTCACAGGCAGTGTGCATATTGAACATTTGTAAAACCTTTAATGAAATTCAAGTGCCTTTGAATTTCATATTCAAATTTACAAAAATAAATGTTGTTCAACTCAACCTTAACCCTGTTCAATTTCATTTGATTCGACTATGTAGTTTTTGTAATATTTATTATACATGTTAAATGATGTCAAATTTTTTGAAACACCCTGTATTATTTGTATTTTGTTCTTCTGTAAATGGGATACCCATAATTTCTAAGTTTTGGCATCAACCATACTGCTCAAGTGCATCAATCTTTTCCTTTTCATATTTTAATTCTATCCCAGTAGATTTGTTCTTTAATCTGTTAATTTCTTACCCTTGTTTTTTATTTATTTGAATTAATTGTTTGCAATTGAATTTCAATTGTTCATAGTCTTTGCTTATAAAATTCTGACTTTTTTTATGTCTACCATTTTCAATGCCAAGATTTCACTATCGTAGAAAGCTTTATATTCTTCTACAGTTTTATTAATTAAGTCTTTGATGACTTCATTAGAATTAACATAATTTTGAATATTGCTAACATCAGTTACCTCTTTATTTTTAATTTTTGAATCTTTTATTTGACTTGCTGGCTTATTAGGCATGCTTATTAACTGAATGGTTAAATGGCAGAAAAGCAATTACAGGAATTTTGAATATTGTAGGCTATCTAACATTCAACAATTTTTTACAATTTTTCTTAATTCTTCAATCTTGTTAGATTAGTTAGGTGCAAAAAATGGTAATTGTTTTGACAGTATGCTATCTCAGGGTTACCAAGTTTGTGACTACAATGCTGATTGTCTTTAATGATTTTTGTTTTGGTCTTTTTTTGTTCACTTTTTCTCTTTGCTTAAGAATCATGCAGTATTTGTGGCCAGGACAAAGCTGATATTCCCAAAGTGAATGAGAGATACAATTAAGACTGTATTGCAAGCCATCACTACTGTCATTAAGTTTTTGAGCAGCATTTTTAAATAAATTAGTTATGTTAAATTAAACGATTTTCATCACCAAGTTTAAATAACTAATTTTAAAATTTTCGCAAATCCCCAAAACCTGTAAAGTTAGTAACAGCAAACAATAAACAAAACCCAATTAAACAACAGTTCTAAATGTTAAAAAACTAAAAACACGACCTTGAATTAATTCACACAGTACAGATGAAGGTAGGCTGTATGTGTTATTAAAAACAACACTAGTTATGACTAGTTAATAATTTTTGTCATCACTGCCAGAAAACTTACTTTTTATCTGAATTTACAGGGTAAAAGTGTAATAAAAAAATAAGTCACCATATTACAGTAATTGAAAGGCATAGTTTTGATAAACTTGCAGCCTACCTTTCTGCTCACCAGGGTCACTGGCCAAAGTAAGCAAGCATTCAAATGCATAAAGATTGTGGTACAATAAAGTATGTATTAATATATCAAGGCTTGATACTGTGACTACATTGAGAAATAGCAGTGTGAACCTCTGACATGCAGCTTAATTTTGATGTATGATTTGTTTTATAGCATTCTGTATTTTTAATATAACAAAAAAAATTGCATTACTTTTTGACTCACCCTTGCATGTTATTAAAAGATAATAATGTAAAATCAATTAATCATACTGTTCATTAAATGTTATCCAAAATTTAGTTTTTTATGTATTAATCTTTGATTTTCTACTTTGTACTTGTATTAACATTTGGTTATAATATTATTTTTGTTTTTCTAGATGTTCAGTTTTATGTCAATGCCATTTCAAATCCTTGTGAGACAATATTTTAATATTAGATTTTCTTCCAGATTTTTTGATTATAAAAGAAATCCATTAAAGTTATCAAGGATTGCTTTTCAGAAAAACTTAGTTCTGACAAAAATTTTTTCAAATAATAAAGTTTTAAAAACTGAACTTATATCAACTAGTGATCTTGATGATTCTTGTAACTATTCACAAGTTATCAATAACCAAAAATATATGACAAAGGTTACTTTAACTGGTAAAGTAAGAGAGAAACCTATTTATTTTGATTATCAAAAAGGCAAGGCTTGTTGCTTTTATTTAATAACTAGAAGTCACTCATCTGATGATGATTCTGATTTTTATGTTACATCACATCATTTAACTTGTTTTTTGTCTCAATACTTTGACTTTATTGAAAAAGCAGCTGAACTGAACTGCTATGTCAATGTTTCTGGAAGTTTGCAATATAAAATGTCTAGCTTAAAAAAAAATGAAACTGTTAATGTCATATCTTTAAAATTTTTCAATCCAAATAGAGAAGATTAAATTAGCAAGTTTGAAGAATATTTTTTATCTGTTAATCAAATGCAATTTTTTTTAATGATGTAATTAGTTTTGAAACTTGATATGCTCTTATATACATAGCATTTCAAATTATATTATATATTTTTATATTAACCAAGGCTGGGGTGCAAGCCTAATTTAAGTTTGGCTCTGTCTCCAGAGCAATTATTTTTAAACTGTGGCTCCAGCTTCAGCTCTGGAGCCAATGTTTGACTCTAGCTTGGCTCCAGCTCTAACTTGACAATACATATATAAATATTGACTAATAAAGGATAGCTAGATGATATATCACACATCAAAAATTTACTAACTTGCATTTTGCTACAACCCTAAAAATATTGTTTCAGGGCTCAATATTATTCAAGGTTCCAATATAATGGTATATCCTAAGCTACAACCCTAGAATCAAATATACAAAGTGTCCACAAAGTCCTTAGACAATTTTGAAAATTTATTAATATTACAACTAAAGTTGGAAATCTCTAAAATGTTTAAATAATATCAAAGAAATAGTAAAGTTTTTATTCAAAGCATTAATAAATTTCTATATGAGCCCTACATATATAGTTAGAGTATCAAGGTAAATATCTGCTGTTATTGTCTTTTCATCAAAGAAAAATGTCCAATAACTTTGTTACACAAAAGTCTGCACCACACATTAACCTTTAGGCTGTCATGTTCAATTTCCCTAGTAATGTGTGGGTTTTCAGTTCCCAAAATTCTTGCATTATGTTTGTTAAGCTTTCCAGACATATGAAAAGTTGCTTCATCACTAAAGCATATGCGGTTAAGAAAGTGACCATCCTCTTTAATTTTTTCCAAAATGTTAAGAGCAAATTCTTTTATTTATTTAATTTCAATTATTTTATTTATCTAATTCATCTCTGAAATAAAAAAGTGATATTAGCAAAAACTTTAATAATAACTGACTAATATGCAAAAAAATTATTTTGATAACACTTCTCAAAATTTTTTATTGAATTTATAAAATTGTCTAAAGACTTTGTGGACACCCTGTATAACTCAAACAAAAGAAGATTCTATTATATCCAGCACATTCACATACATAACAAATCTCCCAAACACAGTCATCACTGCAAATGTCAATGCTCACTTGCCATTATGGTACTTGCTGATCGAATACCATAGAGGAAAACTAATTGAGTAGCTTCAATTACATCACATTACATGCAAACACTTCAACACATCTACCACTTAATCAAATACAATGGCCTACTTCACCAGACATCACAGCTTCAGCAGACTTTATTGCACTAGCTGGCAGACCATCCACTCCCACTCATCAGATCATTTACTGTGTTACTCACCACCCTCAGCATACATCACAAGACCAAAACAACTCCATCTCACTTCACTAAAACAATAGCAAACTACCAAAAATCCAATTGGACATCATTTAAACATCATGTTGATGATCTTATTTTTTACAGACTCCATCTTTCACAGAGGCAAACAAAATCTTTTCAAGGCAATACTGGAAGCTGACAGACCCTTCATCTCTGAAGGAAATCATATTGCCCATGTATATTTGTAAGCTCATTCAACATTGTAATCACATTTGCAAACAAAACAGATCAGATCCAAAAGTCATTATCTTAACAATCACACAAACAAAAAATACATGAACACAAAACAAACATCTAAAAACAACATCTTGACAAAATGGATCCCAAACACAATCCAACTCCCTGTGGGTACTATAGCGAAACTACACAACAAAACAGAAGCATTAGCTTTGGAATTAAAACAGCCCATCTGACATGAACAAAGCAAAAGCTTTTTATGAACAATTCAGAAACGTCACTCACAGCACAGACAAAATCAACAGACACATAGACCATAAAATCAAAAATCTTCTCATTGACAAAATACTACTTACCCCTACTCAAGTGTCATTAGCTTTCTCAAACAACCCAAACAACAATTTTACTGGACCTGATTGCATAAATATTGGACACCTGAAATACTAGGGCCACTTGCCACCAGATACCTCACAAACATCTACAACACTGTCCTCAACACTAAAACATTGCCACATCTTGTGAAACATGCCACAATTATTCCCATTTCAAAACTAAACAAAGATCACAACATTGGCACAAATTGCCAATTCATGTTACTTTTATCACTCATTGCCAAAACACTATCACCATAAATAACAGAAAACATTAGTGCTTTTTCAATATGGATTCAAACATGAACACTCAATATACACTGTTTTGCACAGCATCTGCCACCAAATTACAAAAGGCTTCAACAATCCAAGGCAACGTCACACTGTAGCAGTAGCTTTGGACATGAGCAAGGCGTTTGATACAGTGAACTTACATGAACTTTCCAAACATCATCATCAAGTTCATAACCAATTACATTAAAGAAAAACAAGCATGCACTCAATACAATGGCACACTCTAAAAACTCAAACAAATCAACTCTGAATAACACAAGGTAGACATTATTTAAAATTTACATCTCTGAAATTGCACTCCCCCCAAAACACATACAAATTACAACATATGCCAATAACATAACAATCAAAGCATCTCACACCAATCACTATTTAAGGCCCAACAACTCATTTAACCATATCTTTACAAAATCTATGAATCAGCCACCATTAATAATAATTTTTATGTAAACACAAACAAAACTACAACTACAGTTTTTACACCACAACCAGCTGAACATGTCACCACTCAATCATTTGAATTAAACAATCAAATGCTACCAACAACAAAACACCCAAAAATTCTTAGAATTACTCTATACCCAAAACTAACATTTTCACAACACATAAATCTCACCATCATTAAAGCAAAATGAATGCTAACCATTCTCAAAGCACTTACTTTTACCAAATGGGGAAACAAAAAGAACTAATTCTATCTACATTTATAGGTATCACTGGCCCCATTTTGGAATATGTAAACACCATATGAAGCTCTATTATATCAAACACCTACATCCAGAAACTGCAAGCCATTCAGAACAGAGAACAAAGTTTGTGTATTGCTACTGGCTGCACACAAAACACAAACACCTACATGACAAAATTAGTGTCCTCCCAATGGGTGCTTATCTCAAACTCCATGCTACTCAACTTAAACAAATGACTCAAACACAAACATACTCTTTACATTACCTTAATGCACGTTCAGATCCACAAATCAATTAAGTGACTTCCAAATCTAAAAAAAATATATTGCTAGGAGCTGGGACCAGCAAAAATTTTGGCTCTGGCTCCACAAAATATAAGAATTTGGATCTGGTTTCAGCTCCTCCATAATTGGCTGGCTCCATGGCTCCTGGCTCTGGCTCCCCAGCCCTGATATTAACACATATATGAAGCATTTCAAAAAAATTTTTATTTTTGAAACATGAATTTTACAAACAAAGTTTTCATATAAAGTAGAATAGTAAAACAATTTGTCTTAATCCTTAGGCTTCTGCATTGGTGTTTTTTTTTTGTTTTCCCAGGTACAAAAAAAATGCTGAATATGCCTTTTTTAACTGAATTAGCTCTAGATTTCAGTCATATCTCTAAATAAAAGACTAGTAAATCAAAAAATAGGAATTTGAATGGGACAGCAATATTTTGTAATCTTATATCAATCCTTTGCTAAGGATGTTGGCAGTTTGGGCTTAGATCCTTTTGTAAGGATGTCGGAAGCCTAAGGGTTAAACATGGTAGAACAACTCAAAACAAAACTATTTGGCCAAGCAAACATGTTGATGTGTCTTGCAGCAACAATACTCAGCAGTGAATATTGTGGCACAAAAATATCAAGTGTGAATTTTTTTGACATTATTAACTGAATCAATCTATAAAAAAGACAGATATTAAATTTATTGTGACAACAAAAGAAATTTTTATAAAATTTGCAAGCAGTGCAAAATGTGTTATAAAATTATTTCTGTGCTGTATATAAATTGCAAACTTTGTTGTTTAGATGCAAATGATTGTGACATCACCATTTTTGTAATAGTTTGTACATTGTGACATCTCAAATTTACATGTCAATTAATTATTTTCCAAGCAATTTTGTAGTGTTACAAACTTTGTAGGCCTATAGAGTGCTAAATTGCAGTCTGTGATTAGTGCACAGCAGCTGCAAAACTTTTTGCAAAATTTTTCTTTTTATTAAAATTATTAAGTTTGGCATCTGAGCTTTTTCAAATAAATTCAATTGCCAATTATTGATAAAATCTTACTTGCTATTTTCCCACTGCATTGTTCACTGCAAAATAGATAAAACGACAAACTTTCTCTGCTAAATAGTGACATACTAGAAGAAATCATACATGCATTGATTTTATGTTATGAAAGCAAAAAAAAAAACATTGGCAAAGTAAGCAATTTTAATTGCAATTTTACAAATTAGCAGTTTAGGTAAAAGACCATACAGTTTTTATATTACTCAGTGTTTGTTCTTGTTGGTTCCAAGTGCATATGCCTAGTATGCCACCTAGTCTGGTTGCATATCAAGTAACTTTTTGATTTTGCTGCCAATATGTAAAAATGATGCCAGCTTATGTGTGCAGCATCTAAAACTCTAGCCAAGTGGTAAACTAAAACAATTTTTTTAAATGATGTTATCAGATATTACTATTTAATTTGTGTTCTTTTTTTTGCAATATGTATTTTAATGTGTTTATTTTGCAATGAATTAAATTATACCTTTCTTAGATTTTAATAGGCAATTGGTATATTTTTTTGGTGTGAATTTTTCCAACTTTTTTTAAGTTAGAAAGATCAATTGTTAACAACTTTTGTATTACTTAAATTTTCTATTTTACAATGTCAAGTCAGGTATGTTTGAACTTTATTATTGATAATTTATTTTATGCTTAACTAAATTTATATACCTGTATTTAAAATTACAATAAGTCTTTCAATTTAATTTTCTTCTAAATCTTATGGAGAAAAGTGCTTTCATTTTATTATGATAAGTTTAAAGTGCAGTTATTTTAATTTTACTGTTGAGTGTTATGTATGCCGTCAAAGCCCAATTGCTTAAACATGTTATTTCAGTATACTTTTAAACTATTTTCATCCTATAGTCGTATATCATTTTTATATGTTTGACTTCTTGACGCTTTTTATACTAGGATAAAACAGAATGCAGGTGAATGTTTGACAACATGATCGTAATGTATTGATATATAAAGCAAAATAAACATTTTCAGTAATAATAGTAATGAATGACCACATTTGATTTTAAAAAGCAAGCAACCAAGTTCTGGTATTACTCTCAAATTTAAAAAATTACCCAAGTATACATTTATCTATAACTTAAAAAGCAAAGTGTGCCACAACATATGAATAGTATAGACATAGTATTTTTTAAGACTGTTGGAAGTACTGTATATGTAACAAGTGACTCTTTACTATTACTTTCAGACTGATCTAAATGACTCTCATGATCCTCAGTTTGAACCATTAATTTCTTTGCCTGAAAAAGTTGTCCCAACCATGGAAGAAAATGAAGAAATCATATTTAAGATGTATGTTCATTAATAGATTTATTTTATTCAGTAACTTCACAACCTCGCATCTGAAGCGATACTATTTGGCTTCGAATCAACTGGCGGGAAAATTGCTTCTAATTGTGCGATTAATCTTTTCATAATATAACTGGACAACACAATTTGCAGTGCGAATTTGAAGTTGCAATGCTTACGTATTTGTTACCAATGTGGTGGTTATTTACAATTATTTTCTTTTGTAATGTCGCAAATTTACAAGTTCGCCAAAACTTAAAACGAGTCGGTTGAGTTAATTGCCGCTGTGAAATTAAATTATTGATAAAAGGTATTTTACATTACAACGGATACTTGTGCACTGTCAAATACATTAAAATTGGCGCCGATTATACCGTATAACACAGTGTGTTAGCTGTGCTATTTCTCCCTAAAAATTCAAATATAATGATTGATCAAATATTTTTTCTGCATAATGCCCATGTGATTGTAATTTCGAAACTGTATGTTTTTACAAAAGAATCGTTCTGCCAGAAAAACAATCTTAAGTGATGAACAAATGGACAATTAGGTCATATATCGCCTGTCGTACACTTTGCTTTTCGTTCGATTCCACTTTCTGTTTTCGCTGCAAGCTCCTAAACTACCTCATGATGGACAAATGCACTTCCGTTTCAACAAACTTTAAACTAAATTTCGCTTCTTTCAGTGAAGCAATGTATCTAGTACAGTGGTTTTTAATGTTTTTCATACCCTGGCCCACTTTCCAACTCAAGGTAAAAAAAAGGTGATCTCTAAAAAAAGAAAAAGAAGTCTTCACTTGGAATTTGTCTGCGAATTCTCAATTTTCGTCTCAAAAATATAATGATC
This sequence comes from Diplosoma virens, assembly GCA_963680785.1. Taxonomy (NCBI): domain Eukaryota; kingdom Metazoa; phylum Chordata; class Ascidiacea; order Aplousobranchia; family Didemnidae; genus Diplosoma; species Diplosoma virens. Next base: position 32,726,510 of record OY796885.1, read on the forward strand.
TCTAAAAGAAATATAAAAAAAAAAGTTCACTTGGAATTCGTTTCCGATTTCTCAATCATAATGACGTCATTATACAAGTCTCATAGTGCTTTCATTCTGATTTATGCTCTGTGGCCCAGTGGTTGAAAACCACTGATCTAGTAGAAACTCACATGTCTTAAATTTTTCTCTCTGTATATGACCAGCTCTGCGACAAAACTTATATGAGCAGCTGTTCGACAAAACCTGGGTAAGCAGACTGTATCTGATGAGAATGTAAAACCCGAAACCATGGTAGGGGAGTGAGCTCGGGTTCGTGGTGCGCGATGCACAATGCCACCATTGGTACTCTTTAGTGCCATCTGCCTTATAACTCAATATATTTCAAAGCATCTGGTCATCGGCGTGCGTAATGCACTTTGCCGCATCTATTAATGCTGCAATATATCTGGTAGAAGCCACAAGTCTTAAATATCTATTTGGAATATGGGAATAAGAAAAATAATACTCAAATTGAAACAATTAAAATTTCAAAATGTGTAATGCAATGGCAATAACTTTGGCGCATTTATCTTTATCCACACCGTCGCCATAATAACAGCAAAACAAAAACTGGTTAGATTAATTTCATGGAAATTCATTATTTTTCGCCGAATAGTCTTGCATCGTGATGTTTGTGCTAGGATAGTGTTCTTAGCTTTTTGCATTTCCAGGCGGGCGAAGTTATTCAGGTGGTGCAAGGAGTCTGATCCTCCGGAATGGAAGGAAAGAGGAACCGGAGACATTAAGCTTCTTAAGCACAAAACCAATTCGAGAATCCGCGTTCTTATGAGAAGAGATAAAACCTTCAAAATCTGCGCCAACCATTATTGTAAGTTCCGTTTATTATCAATTATAGTAATTTGTAAATTAAAAAAATCAACCAAGTGGTATTTCTTTTCAAGCTTTTTAAAGAGCAAAAGCAATTAGCAAGTACCTTGTAACGTAAATTTTCAAGTTAAGCGAAAATTAGATTAGTTTTTTGTTAAAATAACTTTAAAATGGCGTTTTCAAAGAAAATTAATAAAAAATAAAACTATTAATCTTAGTTTGGTGTTTTTGAAAGAAAGAAATAATGTTTAAAAAAATAGAAATTGCTGATTGTTGCCAGCTTTAAAGACGTTGACTCTTTTTATCAGTGGAGAAACACATGAAACTTCTACCCAACCACAATAGTGACCGCGCTTGGATGTGGAGCACTTTCGCGGACTTTTCCGAAGAACAACCAAGGGAAGAATTGTTGGCGATTCGATTCCTCAATGCTGAAAGTAAGTTCCTTCTCAATCGGATCGACGTGTTTTCGATTCCATTTTTTCACCGCCGTTGTTTTCTTTACGCCTTATTTTTAGTTATTAGTGAAAAGTCAAGTGCAATAGGACGCGAGTTTGATGCTTAATTTGCTTGAATGACTTAACAACAAATTTAAAACGAGATAATGCTTCTCACCTACGCGCAGCTCGCAACTATCTTCTAAACTCCATTAAATACAGAAACCAGCAACCAGATCAATTACCGCCAATATAATCTTGCAATCAACTCGAAATTACATTTGATAACTTGTGTAAAAACTAAAAAACCAAATAAAAAGTTCATCTCGATTGCAAGATCGTTTTATTTTCAAGACCAGTCCGAGTCGATTCCTTGGACAATCAAGCGTTTCTCTGACAACGCTTCTGGCTCATGTGCTGTGGGTCATGACGCTAAACTGTGATTTGATGTGGTTTCCAAGGCCGAGTAAAGGTTTTAGTATTTACTCTATGCACTGATAAAGCAAACTCGACTTTTTGTCGATTTTTATTCAAAACCAAATTCTTTATTTCGTCGTTGAATTTAATTTAGTTCATCTGCAATGCAGTCAGAACTGCAAATGTCTGCTGTCATTCAACGTTATCGACTTTCTTTCGAATAGGACTAAGTTTTATACCTTGCTGCCGAGGTTTTTTAGAATCTTGTGTTGACTTATTTTGAATGCCGAAACATGTCTACTAACAGGAAAAAGTTTTCAAATTCAACAACGCAGTCGACGCGAAATTCTGCGCTTAATAATCCTTGCTCGCATGTGTAACTAATTAGTTGAAAACCGCTGATTTAAAGCTGATAAAATTTTACTTTGCATTGATGTTGTTTAGATGCGAATAAATTTAAAGATAAATTTGAAGAATGTCAAAAAACAATTCCTGATGAAGTTCTTCCTCCCGTGGAAAACGGTTAGTAGATAGATCTTTAAGTAGATTAGACTACATAGTAGATTTTGCTTATCTTTAACCCTAGTGGCTGTCTGTAGAAATGGTTATAATCTCGATTTCAAACAAGTAATGGTTTTAATAATGTAGATTTTATTTCTTACGTATTTAATTGATTGTTTAAAACTTAATAAATTTTCACATAACTACTCTTCGAGAAACTTTTGGCAGGAATAAATTGAATTTTCGTTTTTCGAAGGTGGATCGGATGCCGATGAAGTCAACAACCAAAGCAACGGTGATAAAACAAACGAAGTAGTTGAAAAACTGGAAGAACTAGCTGTGAAAGACGAAGACCCAAAGCCTGACGTCGGTGATGCTAAATCTCAAGAGAAAAAAGATGAAAAAATCGAAAATAAAACCGAAGATTAAAGTAAAGAAATTCTGCCGAACTTTTTAAACTAAAACTTTTTATTCTTTTTTATTTTTACGTTGTTTGCCAAAAACTCGACAGAAAAGCACACTGAATAATCTTTTTAAAATGATTAAAGTACATTGAAAAACAAGTCATTTTGCAAGTGTCATGTTTCTTGATACGGATGTACTGTGTGTGTTTTTATGTTTTGTTTTATGTCGCTTGCCTCATTTAGTTACAAACAAAATAAAAAAACAGGTTTTTTATAAATATCGAAAAAAATCTAGATTTTGAAACAAGTTTTTGAAAAGATAAAAAAACGATGTGAATGGCTATGTGAAAATTTTTTCAAAATTCGCATTATTTCAACTTCCTCTAACGCACTTTAAAAGTTTTTTTATTTTCTTATATGTTAATTAATTGGTTAATTTTAAAAATTAGTGTTACGAGTATTTAAACAAAAATATTGATTATAGTTTCACGTTAGTTTTGCATCGATGCAAGTGCTGATTTCACTATTCTCCTGTTTGAGATCATTTTGCAGATTAATTGGATGCTACTTTCGATTTTTATCTACTCCAGTGCTCGACCTTTTTAAGCTTGCGAATCGGAAACATTTCAAGCGGCTCATTAGTTTAAAATCTATCAAAAATGTGCTAAAATTTTATTGATTTAACGAAATCAGCTGTTTTAAACCTAAACCCAAAGCACTCTGAAGTTCTTGCAATTGAACTATGAAATTCAAATAAATTTTAGCGGGAAAGGTTGCCTTCAGGCAGGAAAGCTAACGGCGCGCAGTGGCTGGCAACACTGAACTATGTAAAAAATTTTCAAGATTCGCATTTTAAACTTTTTCCAACCCGCTTTAAAAGTTTTTTTATTCGCTTTTACATTAATTCATTGGTTGATTTTGCAAATTAATGTTGTTCAACCAAAAAAATTGATCAAATATTTAGTTACACAAACTAAAAATGAATAAATTATGATATTATTTTTACGTCAGTTTGGCATCGACGGTCAAAATATCTACAACGTAAAAATTCAATCTTGATAGGATAGCCGCATAATGTATCTCACCGTAATTTTTGTCCGAATAAAATTAGGGTTAGTTAAAAAGAGTCTGGTCCTTCTTGACTCAGTAATCAGTATCTTCCAACATCAGTAGTCAAAATAATGTTGAAATGTTCTCTACTTTCAGTCGCGTGCTAAAGTACATTTGTGACATAGCCCAGATACAGCTGGAAGCAGTGCCGATTAGTTGCCTCGTGCAGTTTTAGGCCATTGGGAACTAAAGTCAACTCTAGGAATGTCAACTCGTGAGCTTACCCAGGCCGCATCGACGGTAAAAATGCGATCAATAGTCGGCCGCAAACCCCGGGACGCTGCACCATTTTTGCGTTTGGTGTAATCAAGTGTTTATTCGAAGTTTACTTTAGCGTCAAAACTAGATCACTAAAAAGTTATGTTCCTTTACGGTTACAAGCTTTTTAAAATCGAAAGAAAACATTTACAATTAAATTATTTGCAAATTAAAAACAACTAGTCACAAAGAATTGTTGGTTGGGTATTGAATAATTGCAAATGTTCTGTCCCCATGCTTGATATCGTTTTTTGCTTTCGAAGTTTTAAATGCTCGTTTAAAAAGTATTTGAAATCCTAACTTTGACCAGCAAAAATAATAAACCTAGTTTTCTGACTGGTTTTAACAATTTTTGTTAGAAATAACTGTTCAAAAATATAATTTGACCAAACCGACCCCATAATCTTTAATGCAAATTTGCAAACGTTACTGCGATTTCGATTGTTTGCAAACAAACAAAAAATGCGCATTTTAATTTCGCGGTACTGTACTTTCAGCACAAAACTCGACTCAATTTTCAGCAGTTTCAATTGATTAGATTAAGTTGGCCAGAATTGTAACCAAAAGAAAATGAAAATGACACAAATTGGTCCTCAATTGACGATACATCAAAAATCAAAAAATATATAAATAAGAGAGTTTAAGTAAGATTTGTAATTTCATTTCATCTCCATATTTATTTACTCTCTCACTTGCGGGAAAACAATAGAGGCGCTATACATTGGGCAAGCGCTTACTTTAAACCGCTTTGGTAGATGCCAAGATGTTGCTGTCCAGTTGAATTTTTTATATTGTTTAGTTTTGTAGAGATAAGACTAAAATTTAGAGCTGCTTGCCAAGACTGTGTCTTTTTCAGGGACACAACAGAATGATGCGAGTAGGTTTTGAAGCAAGACCAATTGATCACAATCACGGCGCTCTTAACTACTCCACCACGCTGCGGACTTTGTCTTGAAAATGTTGTGAAATATTTCAGAAAATAAAACACTCAATAAAAAAATGACATTGGGGCGGATCCCAATAATTAGCACCGAGGACCGTAACTTCAACATACCTAATCTACTCAATATTTTACAAATTTATGTAGGCCTACCAAATATATTTTTTAAATGAAAACAATTTGAAAAAAATATCACTACCCTAAATTTCTTGACAACTTCTTAGTTCTTGCTAAAAATGTATTTTTTAGTGAAAAAACTTTTGAAAAATTGTTTGCAGTTGCCAATCAACAACTAAAAAACATTGGTAATTGGCTCACATATAATAAATTGTCATTGACATAGACAAAACTAATTATATTGTTTTTCATACTCCCCATTCTAAAATTCCACAGAACACTAACCGTCAATTGAGAAATGCTAACTTAAAGCGAGTGCAAAGCATAAAGTTTTTGTCCATGAAAATCTGAGTTGGAAACCCCACATGGAGTGGCTACTACAAAAAATAAAAGTTTGTTATGGTATTGTCAGAAAAATTTAACCCTATTTAAATAAAAAACACTTCTTTTGCTTTATAATGCTTTAATAAAAAGTCACCTTCAATATTGTATCTTAACATGGTGTAATGGAAATAAAACTATAGTTAAAACGCTTCAGTCAAAAGCAAACAATTTTATTAGATTAATTTTTGGAATTCGACAAAAAGATAGAGTCAAAAGTTTAATGAAAGCACAAAACTTATTATCAATAAATCAATTACCTAATGGAAAGAGAAATTGCTTATTTTATGTATAAGTATTGTAATAACCATTTGCCTGCGGCCTTGGAAGGGATGTTAAATAAAAATACATTACGTTTAAATAGCAAAGAATCCCAGCAAATTAGGAGTAAATCGAATTTGTTTCCCCTATTTTGTAGAATAGACTTAACAAAACAATCTTTAAGTTATAGAGGCCCATTAATTTTCAATAAAATACCACAAACAATTAGAGAAAACAAGTCTTTTAGATCTTTTATAAAGCAATATCACCAGCAAGTTCCTATTTTAAAATAGATTTAATTATTCATATAGTAGCTTGGTATTTCAATCTAATACAGCTAACAGGGTTTCCCATGTTATCAAACCACAGATACTGCTGTTTTCTTTTTTTGTTACAGGTTTAAGAAGCATCTCAACCCATACTTCTCAGATGGATCAAATACTCAGACTTTCAACAATACCTCATAGAAGATGATATAAAGATAAACAGCTAAATACAACTTGATCAGCTTTTAAAAGAATTGTAATTTCATTACTTTTTTTTTTATTCGCAAATTGTAACCTGTAAGTATTTAGTTTCTTTTAGTCACTGATGTCCTGGGTATGAGAATAAACCACATCCGGTTGTGAGGTTATCTTTAATAAGTTGGGACGAATGAGGAAACCCTGTCACAACTTCCTCCAGGTCACCCTTGGGCAAGGTGTAGCACCTGTGAGCCTCCCTAAACATAGGTTACTAAAAAAAAAAAAATAATAAGAGAAAAAAACAATTTAATTTTTCTTATATTATACTTTGATTCATAAAATTTGGTTGAAATTGTTAGAAATTAACTTACAGGTTGATAGCATGATGCTTCATTTCTTTGCTCAATTAACATTACTTTGGTGTTCTGTTTATAATTGTTTACTACTTGTTTTGTGCATATTGTGTGAGTGTGTGTGGGTGTTCAAGGTCAGCGACCATGCATTTTTAAATAATTATTCGTGTAACCTTTTAATTGGCGCATGTTTCAGCGTATATCGTTTTGTCGCTGATTCCTTTTTTCCGACCACATGAGTGCATTTTAATATGATTAACTGCTGTGTAATGGACAAAAAAATAAAACCTTGATTGATTGATTGAAGCAGCGAGGATTACGAGCTATTTTGACTTATCGTATGTAAAGATTGCCCGATTCTCAAAATAACCAGTTGCATTTTCAAGTTAATATCCACTTCAGAAAGCTGTGTTCTTTAACCCTTTGAACCCGACATTCCCACATTTAAAAGCTCTCCGACCCGAGATTCCCAGCCAAAAATTTTCAAAAAAAATCATTTTCTTTTTTTTTTCGTTTTGGGATTATGAATCGCCTGCAGCTCTCAAACCAACTTCAAAATCAGTGTAATAACATTGAAATAGCCTTTGCAGGTGCAGATATGATCCTTATTGTACATTTTCACCTACAACAGCACCGCGGTTTGGTGCAGTGGTTAGCGCTTCGTACTCGGCATTCTTGGATGGAAAGCCAACTTGCAACTCTAGCAACAGATACAGGAACCACTTTTGCAAAATTATTTCAAGTAGAAGGAATTCAAACGATTTTATTCAAGTTTTGGGCCTTTAGGGTATATACGCTAAACAATTTAACACCAATACGATTGTTTTGTGTTAAAGGCCGTTTTTCAGGCCTTTCGGGAATAAAAACCGACCATGTTTGGCCGGAAATCCGGCCTTTAGGGTTCAAAGGGTTAAAACAAATTGAACAATTTTTTGATAGAAACCTATTTATTTTTTATTAATAATGTATGTATCAGATATTCAAGTGCAGGTTTTCAACCTTTTTGCTTATTTTTCTCTTAAAAACTTTTAAGATAAAATTTACCAGATATTTTTGAATGGTTTGCGGGGTGTAGGCTACACAGGTCTTTCAGATAAATCCGTACAATTTTTAAATTTTAGCTTAAGAATCAATATTTCGCAAATTAAATAAAAATACATCATGAAATATTATTAGTTTATTAAATGCAAACAAAAGACAAAAAATTTACTCGATATGACCACCTTCAGCATGGATAACAGCCTCCAACCTTGGCGAAATTTGGACACAGTTTGGATGATCTCTGCCCTCTCTAGTGAAGCAACTGACTTTATGATGTCCTTCTTGAGGGTTATAATGCTGTTGTGAGGCCTTGCACAAGCTTTAGCTTCAATTCGCGCCCAAAAATAATAGTCAAGAGGGTTGAGATCAGGTGAATTGGTGGCCCACAAGTCCTTCTCCGAGAATCTCCCATTGGACCTCTTAAGCAATTTGACGGTTCTTTTTAGCCGTGTAAGCTGGAGCTGAGTCTTGTTGGAAGACATAGTTCTTGCCAGTAGTTTTATCGTTCATTCAAAGCAAGATTTTATCTTCCAAAACTCTAGAATACATCTCAGCATTTACTTTTTCTTGAGGTACGAAGAAATGGGTGAACACGTCACCACCACTTGAAACAACGCAGATGGTCACGACACTTGCAGGATGCTAATTGTTATCATTGCTGGTTGAACTACAGAGCTAGAAGATTCTATATAGCGATCATTTCCTTTGTTAAAAGACCTATCAACCGTAAAAGTCTTTTCATCAGAGAACTTGACAGCCGAACCATTTCCCTTTAACCAATCCAACAACTTTTTGCACCTCACCAAATGAACTTCTTTCATCTTAGTTGTAAGTGTATATCTCTTGCCTTGAGCATAAGATTTTAGACCCAGTTGCTTTATATGTAGTACTGATATTAGTTCATTTTGTATCAAAGGACCTAAATATTTCGGAGAGCCTTTAGGTAGTTGTAAAAGTTTGTCTATGTACAGTATGCCTCTGTGGATAGTGGTCTCACTGACTGCCCCTTTTTTTGCCAATGTTGAGAATGACGTGGTAGGATCGACTTTGATGCTTCTCTTAAGATCTGCTAATAAGCGAGACGTAAGAATTTTATCATCTTAGCTTATGGGGTGATTTCTGGTCATGACCAGAACTATCAAAACTTTTGCAAACATCATACACAGTCTGCCTCGGATACTGGAGTCTCTTTGTCATGTAAGCAAGACTGTGACCCACACGACGAAGTTCACATATAGCTGAACGTTTATTCTGTTCCATTGCGTGATTTCAATTTCAAAGAGCCTAAATTTTAACAACTGCACTGTCAGACATTTATTTATAACTAAGTATATTAAATATTTTCAAATCATATTAAATAAAGTTGTCAATGAGATTTTAAAAATGTACGGATTTATATGAATGACCTTGTATGCAACCATTGTAAGCCTATATGCCATTACGCCAAGTTTCACTTGCATCAAAAAAGTTTTTTACCTTTTACAACCAATAAAAAAAACACTTGTAAAACTTGATATGCGTTTATTTTTACAAAGCTTACGAATTTTAGCCTATAAATATGTCGGACTCTCTTAATAAAAAAAAGGTTTGGAAATTTACTGCTTGCTAATTGACCCCCATTTAAGAACCACTGTTATATTGCAGGGAGCTTGAAATATGTTTGATCGATTCAGCATCGCCTAGTGTAATGCAAAAATTTTATAAATTGTTACTGTAATGCAAAATACAAGGCAAGCATTTAAATCAAATCAGTAACGTTATTGTCGGCAGCAGTTATTTTTTGTATCGTAATTATCTCAAAATCTAAGGGTGAATTTATCACTTCACGGACAGGGCGAAGAAAACAACTTCTTGGCAATTAAAAAAATACATCTTTTTCATAAATATTTGATAGACCTAAAGCAGATATGGAGAACCACTGACCGGTGGATCACTATGTGACACACTAATTGAAATTCAATGACTCATCTTATGTTCCGAAATTTCTGGCAATTTAGGGCGGATTGGACGTAAAGACGTTTTCTTTTCTTTTTTAGCCTGCGCATTAAGGGTGTTTCATAATTTCACCACTTTCGACTTTTCAAGCGGCTACCAATTTTTTTGATTGGATTTTCGACGCTGATTACGAATTTGGCATTATTTTTGCATTCTTACGTCATCTTCATGGTGCCCCGTGCGATTAGTACGTCTTTTTTGCTGTTTTTTCAATATCTCGAGAACCACTTGCGATAAAAGCGTAGGATCTGTATCAAAAGACGCAGAATAGTCGATTTTTTATCCGTCTTTAATACATTATTTAGTCGTATCTGCACGAGAAAAATATTTATTAATAAAAACGTGTTTTTTATGTATTTTTGTGTGTTGGCACAAAGGATCAAATACGTATTTTGTAATCGAATCTCTTGAAAACTAATTTTTACTACGAAGTAGCTATTTCGTCACAAAAACAATTGTTTGATCGTCAAGTAAACGATGATTACGTGCATTTAAAAACATGATTTAGCCCGATAGCATAAAAAATTAATGGCAGCATCGCACTATTAGTTACACTTTCAACAAAAATAAAGCTTTAGTATGGCATCTCTAAGACCTAGTGAGATAGAATCTTTGCTATTCAGGAAAAAGTTGGTGGGTAAAACATTACCCACGAATAGGGAGGTTATTGAGCACTTCTATCATGTTCGGCAGGTTTTGATGGATACAGAATCCGAATTCTCAGCTAAAGGACAAGGCTTCAATGACATAAAACAGGTAGTGATTAGCGATGTTGTAGATTTATGGAGAAAAGCTAGTTTAGCCGAGATCGAGGCAAAAAGAGTGCCCAGAATAAGCTAAAAAATGTAATTGAAAATTTTCTAACCGCAAGAAAACGAGCTAAAAAATTTAAGTGTTCCATTAATGAAGATTGGTGTGATAAACTTTTCGACTTGTCCAGATGCCGGTGCGAGATTCTTGAACCGTCGGTACGTATCGAGGCAAATTACTATGCACATATAAATTTGATGACAGAATATCAGAAAAAGAAATACAGTTTCTAAAAGATCAACCATGGTCGTCTGGAAAAATGATATTATCTGAATCAAAAGATATGATATTCAACAAACATAGACAGCAAGTCCTTGCAAAAACACGAAATAACGCTGAAACTGATCAGAAACAGCCCATTTGCAGAAGAGAATAAAAATCACTGACACACCTAGTGCCATCTTTCTTACAGTTCTGAGGACACGTAAATCTGACACCAGCTCCATTTTTGACGACAGCGATGATGAAATAGTAGCAAATCGACGCAGCTTTACTGAAACATTTGACTTAAATTGCCACCCTCCGTCTAAGCAAATAACAGGAGGCAAATCATGCAAAAAGCTTGGTAATTTTTCTGTAAGTGCCAGTGACTGCAAGAAGGCGGACCAGCAATTGATGTCGATACGCAGCAATCGGAATTACAGCGATCAACGGTTGGGGAAAAATATATATCTGCTTCACCTGCAACTAAATTTCGAAAGCGTGTGCAGTTCCGGTTGGAAGCCTTGAAGAAGTGCGAGAAAGAGCTGGGTCGTGCTGCAGCTATTCAACTATGCTATGATGGCAAAATCATAAATAAAATGGATCGATATATATTATTGGGGCAATAAAAATTAACAATGGCGAAATTCTGTGATTTCGCCGTTGTTAATTTTAATTCAAGCTCTAACTTTGTTATCGAGCACTTTAGAAGAACTGATTTTCCAACATTGTTATTGGGGCAATACGTAGATAAAGAAAAAAGTGTGAAAAAGTTATTGCAGTGAAAACGTTTAAAAAGGGAAGATCAGTAATTGCTGAGTCTGTCTTTACTGCCATCACAGAACATGTGGATCAAAGTATTTTAGATAAAGTTTATTCAGTAATGTCGGATAGTACGGCTTTAAACACAAGTAAAATGTCTGGTGTAAATAAGCGGGTGGCTGACTTTTACAAATTGCATCATGATCGTAATATTCATTCGCTGGAATGTTTGTTTCATGTGAATGAAATTTACTTTACTCACGCCAATGCAAAAATTGAAGGCAAAGAAGAAAGGACCAGGAACTATCGAAGACGGATCATTGATGAAGTACTTTGGTGATATTCGGAAGCTCGATATGAGTAAACTTGTAGATTGAGAAAAACTTGTGGTTCCTGTCACTAAAATGGCATCCCTTCATTTAAGGAAAAAGATTGAGTGGGTCTCCGATGAAAAAGAGCAAAGAAACAATTATTCATTCAGAAATGACCACATGTGCTTACTTGCTTTATCTTGCTATATTTTGATGAAAGTTCCAGAAAATATGAAGCCTCTTTTGGCTTATAAGCAAGAAGCAACATGCCATGCAAGATAGATCACAATAGCGAGTGCATATCTCCGTTTATTGATTTTCGATATTTGTCATTTGGATGATTACCAAAATCGAAATTTATTAGGCTAATTTTGTACATAATTTCGGTGTATGTGCCTTCATTTTTGCTGATTCATTTGAAACCATCGGCAGCTGAAGGTCCAAGAATCACACTTTTTCAGCGTGATCTTTTGTTGGCATATCGTGAAATTGATTCCGAACTAACAGATGTTGTTCTAAAATATTTCTACGAGAATGCTGTACAATGGATGTCGCCAGCGAATGTTGCTCTTAGCATTTTCGCGGAAGTATCGCGTGTTCCATAGAAGCTGTGAAAACATCTCATTATCCAGATTCTGTAGATACCCGAAAACTACTTCAGCTGACCTAAGAGATTTTTTTACAAGTGAGAGCAGAACCGCTCCTTGCATCGTACGCTCCGAGGTACCAGCAGCACATTTGAAAAGTATCGAAAATAACAACAGAGCTACTAAAAGGTTGATTGGCAAACTAAAAGGTGTCGTTCAAATACAATTCTTGATTTTCCTTCACATCCAAATAAAACCGACACGCGTATTCGTGCTTTTTTATGTTATATGGAGTAAGTGCTTGTGTTCAATTTCTGTATATTTATAGCCTATAGGCTAAGATTAAACTTACAGTATATTGCCGCTTTTTTTAACGAACGATCACTTTTATGCTAAGCCATCAACAAGTTTGTCTTTTTATGTAAGTCTGCATTTTTTTAATCGAACAGCTAGCCCAGCTTTTTAACAACTTTGCCCATTTCTATTTAGTGAAAATGCTAAGTTCGCTTTCATTGTTATGAATTGTATTAACTATTGGTTGCTAGTTGCCACTTCCGCTAGTGCTATTATTTAGTATCCTTATTGAGTTATGGTCGTGAGAGAACCATTTTTGTGTTATCGTTGTTTTTTGTAAATACTGTGGTATTGTTGATGTTCTACATGTATTTTGGAATAAATCTCTATTGCTTGCAACAATTCATCCACTCTAATAAGTAAAGTCTAAATACTATAATGCATGACACTGATTTTTTTCAAAATTTAGCATCTATGATCAAATTCATAATTAGCATCATCATGGGTTTAGCAACCAGTCTAAACATTTTAGCTGAAGTTTTTTTCTAAGCTCCCCTCAAACAAGGTATTGTTATAATATTTGAAAGTTTGTTCAATGCTGTATATGTAATTGATAAAAGTTATAATAGTCTATGCCAATTTGCTAAGTATTTTATGCAGTATGATTTAAACTCGTATTGTCTGGCATATAAATTGTCTGAAATCATAAAAAATACGTTTTCATTAATAACTATTTTTCTCCTGCAGATACGACTAAATAATGTATTAACGACAGATAGGAAATCGACCATTCTGCATCAATTGAAACAAATCCCATGCCTCTACCGCAAATGATTCTCGAGATACTAAAAAACAGCAAAAAATGACGTAATAATCGCACGGGGCACCATAAAAATGACGTCATAATGCAAAAATAATGCTAAATTCGTAATCAGTGCCGAAAATTGAATCAGAAAAATTGGTAGCCGTTTGAAAAGTCGAAAGTGGTGAAATTATAAAACACCCTACAGTGCGCATTGAACTTGAACCGAAACTATAGATCAGGGGTTCCCAAACTGGGGTACATTATTATGTGAGAGAATATCTTTATTTAAGTTAAATTCCATGTCCGGAAGAAATAATAGACTCAAATGTCTAGAATTTTCGAATCCGGTCGATTGTTATTACGTCAACAGGACAATTAAGAGCACTAGCGTACCGAGGGAGGAGGCCACTGGGCCATGGCCTCCCCCTCAGACCCTAAAAATGAAAAAGTATAAAGCAAAATCAAGCAGTTTTAGAAGCACTAGCGTGCCATGGCCCCCCCTCAGACCATAAAAATGAAAATTTTTCTTAGAGATCACCATGAATTTGGGAGGGAAATGGAAAGTTGCAGACGAAATCAAACTTTGGCCACCCCCTCGGAAACTTTCTGCGTATGCCACTAATTAAAAGGGAAGACTTTTTTACAGATCACCGTGATTTTGGGTTTGAATGGGGAAAATTTGCATCTGATTCAAAGTGAAAACTTTTTTTTCAGAGATCACCTTGATTTTGGGCATGAATTGGGGGAAAATTAGTGGCTGATTCTAACTAAAAGCCTTTTTTTTTAGAGAAATGTCACAAAATTTCGGGAGTACATGCAAACCTGCTACAGTGTTCAAAGGGTACCGATGAACTAAAAGTTTGGGAAACCCTGCTATAGATTTTGGATGCTGGTCATTAGTCTTTACCTTAAACTTTGGCCGAAATCAGAGCCAATGACCCAGTTAATAGTAATTTTTATTAAAATTGTTAATTTTTGACCCGTTCTATATAAAAGTTCGCCATTCCTGTTCTAGGACATGCTTTTTATAAAATTTTTCACTCAAAGCTGGCAAGCACGGTAACTTCAAACATGAAAATTGCTCTTGTTCGTCAACAAAACTCGTTCACTCACCAGTTCTTTTTTATATTTTAATGCCCATTATTAACTTTACAAGGATGCCTATAGTTAACTTTTTTTGAGGTTTTTTTAGCAAGATACACTTTTTCTAAAAACTTTCAAGTACTGTACTGGCCGAAAATTCAACTTTGGCAACAGGCAAGTCCAACAAAGTGCGAGACAACACAAAAACTAACAAAGTGCTGGCTGATGGCTCCACCGGTACCAATAATGCTTCACACTTATTTGTTTTTTAGAGGTTTCATTTAACGAATAATATTTACAAACAAACATCTTTCAGCAGTTAAACAAAAATGCAAAAAAATCACAACGATTATTGAAGTCTTTTACAGGATAAATGTTGGCACGAACAAGAATTAGCAATTATTATCTGATGTCAATTACTTCATCTTCCCGACTTGCAAGTCAATGCCGAAAATGAAAACCAAGAACAATCGATTCAATAACTAAAAATCTGATTTAGCTCTCCAGGAAGAGGGGTTTTTAATGAGCAAAAATTATGTGCAGAAGACGACACAATTATAACACGACCTGATGAAATGAAAGTGAATCAATTAAAATTATCATTACGTTCCGATGTTTATAGCTTAAATCTAAATCAGCAGTGATTCTTGACACACGAAGCGACGTAATTACTATTCAACTTCACGTCGATGAACGGTCAAGTGATGAGGCCTTGGAAAAATAACTTTACGATTTCATTGGTTGACAAATTTATTAAGAAGCACCTGATCACGCAACGACAAGCTCAGCACACTATTTTTCTGCGTCAAGAAGAAAATAACAGATATAATAAACCATTGCTTTCCAAACTGTGTGTCGCTTTTAGTACAGTGGTGTGTCGCCAACTGGACTTGAAGCAATATTTGACACTAGCTATTTATAGTTCAACAAATTATGTTATAGGGGCTTTTGACCAATAATATATTTTTTGAAAGCAACAATATATAATAAAAAAATTTTCTTTTATTATTTTTAAGGATTTTGCAAGCAAGCCCATATATCTCATTAAAATTGTAAGTTGAGAATTTGTTGTAAAAGCTTTTTGACTAAAATTAAATTAAAAGGTGTCGCCAACAACGTTCCCTCTAAGAGCTTGATTAGTGTGCGCGGAATGAAAGGCCGTGTGAGCAGCGGCGGATATTCAAATTTAGGGACTCGAAGCAAGGATTTCATCTCTGATTTGCCTATTTTGTTCCCGAAATCGAGGTGTTCTCTAAAACAAAGAAAAAGGTCTTCACCTAGAATCAATCTCTGTATATCCCATATTTTGACCCGACTTTTCAAAATTTCGTTCTATTATCGAAGTGAAGACCTTTTTTTTTTAGAGAACACCTTGATTGCAAATCAGAGATGAAATCGAAGTTAAGACCTTTTTTTAGCGATCACCATGATTTCTGGACTGAAAACTGAAAGATGAGATAAAAGCTATTTGAATATCCACCACTCTGTGGAGCTTGCTTCTGATTGAAAGCACGTATTTGAAAACACGTATTTAGCTTGCCTTGCCAATACTTATGCAGAGCGCGGCAAAACGAAAGTACTGCGCGGCCGCGCAGCTTAAAGGAAACGTTGGTCGCTAATTTATTTCTGGTTTAAAAGTGTGTCACTTACACAAAAAGTTTGGAAAGCACTGTAATATACAGTAGAAAAACATGCATTGGCACAAGTAAAATTTCAAAATCTAAAACATCGCAGCATCGCATCGAGCAAACTTGAAATACTGAAAGCAAAACAATACTGTGAGTGAGATTTGTACTTTAAAAGTGATTTGAAAAATTATTAGCAACGTAGTATTTTCTTATGTATTAAGAGAAATTTCGGGCAAAAGTTGCCCAAGAATTTTAATAACCATCGGGAATTCCTCCTTTCCGCGAGTCGCAAGCTGCGTCTAGGCTTCCGTCAGGATTGACCACGATCGCTTGCACGATTGAACCGGCCGTTTCGGTTATTCGGGTGTCGTGGCCCTTCTCTCGAAGCCCATCGATAACGACCTGCACAGAACAAGCGCTTTGCTCAACAAAGTTGCGACGATATTCGCGACAACGGTGCTCAAGTTGTTAATGTTTGCTATTATCAGTTACTCGGTGAGATATCAGACTGCTTATATGAGCAAAAAGTTAGATTACATCATGAATTACGAAACTTTGCATTGTTGAAACGTTGCGATTTTGGTATAAAGATGTTCGCTAATTTTACCTAATAACGTCTAGATGAGACAAAGAAAAATGTCTTTCTTTTTTTATTGGAATGAAGTCACAGAGGATTATACTCTGACGACGTACCTGGTCGAAGCCACGTTCAATGTCAGTTACATTGGGGAGGAGTTGGTCGTGGAGGCGCTTCATCTCGACACTCGAGCCGGCGTCGAAACCAAACGACAAAGCATTCAAGATCGTCTAATAAAATATAAGTAAAATTGATCAGGCGAACTAGTCGCTTCGTTCAAACGTGATGAAATTCGTATTCACATATTCTTCAAGATTTTCGCTCATTTCGAGACTAATTTGATTGTCTTTTTCGTAAAAAAATATCGAAGCTCTTTTTTATCAACTCAATCACGCGACATTTTGAGAACGCAACGCAATTAAAAATATCTATGAATTCAAAACTTTACAACCGAGTTTGGGATGGTCTTTTTAATTTCATACTATCTGTGGCAGTGCTACCTAAAATCAAAAGCAGAGCTTTTATTTTTCGTATTCTAACAATTATAACACAGAATTTTTGATCAATATCACGTCTAATAATTCAAATATTTAGTTTTAAAGCGCTACAGCAGGAAAATTCCGCCGTCAGCACCTTAGCACGTTGAATTATGTAAATTTTGAGCAGAAAACCTACAATCTGTGATAAATTCAAAACCATTAATTTTATTATGCGATTATGCACCTTCCAGAAAAAATAAAGCCGGAATTTTACATAAAACGGAATTTCAAGATGGTGGAATCTCACCAGAGCAGTCGACGTTGTGATCTTGGATCCTCCTGCAGCTCCAGCAACCATCCGGATGAAATTATCTTTTCTCGTTACATCCATTTCCATGACAACAGATGGACACATGCTGGACATTGGTCGGTTACCAGGGTGAATAAAGTTGCTAGGAGACGGAGGAATCCCTGCGATGCACAGATTATACATTATCTACAGTGAGATAAGTGGACAAGGGAGATTTACAAAAGCACCGACCTTGCTTAGCTAACTAGAAAATGGAGTAAAGATAAAAATTAAATCAATTTTATATTTTAGTTTCGATCACGAATATCATAACAGAACACCAAATGAATAGAGCAAAACACTCTTTAAAATTCCTTTTATTCATGCTAAAGGCTTCTGACGTCAGCTGTCATAACACCATACGAGAGAAAACTCACCGAACGAGTTGGTGATGTTCGGCGACGAAAAGTCGTCCATCTCGTTGTTGAAAATGATTCCGGTTCGAATCCCACGAACCTTGCTCCCAAAACTAAACAAAAATTAAAACATTATTCGTTTGGTGTTTTGTAAAATAGATTTTATTTACCGCTATTCAACTCGAAACAATTTGAAATGAGAGAGAAAAACTAAATGTGTAACTTAGGGCTCGTTTCCAATACGAGCGTGGATTAGAGTATCCTTTGTTTGTTTCTTAATTTTTTTGCTTTGCTCAGCGCTTAAGCGTAAAAAAAAAATCTACAAAACAAACAACGAATGATTCATTCCACGTTCGTAGGGGAAACGGGCTTTTATGCGCTTGCTTGTGGTATAAGGCTGGTTCAAATTGAAAGCGGACGCGAAAAAGCCAAGCGTGTTGCGGAAAGTGTAAAAACAAAACGAAAGGGTGTTCACACTAAAAGCGAAAAGCGTAAACGAATTTTTGTTTGAACCAATCTTTAATGTACAAGCGCGCCCAGTTTTTGTGGTGTTTAGTTTATATGTCGCCCAGTTGTCGTACAACACACTTTAGCATACCAGTGTAACACATAAACTATTCCTTACTATAAATTAATTGTGCTGGTCATCGAAACAGCATCACCGTTGGGCCCCACAATACTGAGATGAGACGTCCCATGGTCCTCAGGAAGAAGAAAATCAGGTCCATAGTATTCAACAGGATAAGAGTGGGAGTCATTAATTTTTAATCGAAGTGCATCAGCGTACCAATCTGTCGTCATGTTTGCGACTAACTGTCGAACCAAATTAGTTTAAATCAACCAAAAACGACAAAAAACCTTAACAAAAATTTTTAAAAACCACAGCTATATGGCCAACAGGCTTCCATTATTCAGTGAACCTAAAGTAACCGAGATTTCAGAAAATATCGCCGTACAATTTTTCAACAAAATTTTTTTATTTTTTTCAAATTGCTGACCTGTTTTGATTTGAGTAATAAATCTACTCGAGGTGAAATCAAATATTTTTGAATCAACGTTCATTCTATGGCAAGCATTGCTGAATCATAGCAGGCCGAGAACAAAAACTTATTTAAATACCAAAGGAATTGTTTCGTAATTCATGCAATCCCATTGCGTCGCGTTGTCAAGCAGTGCCCGTATCAGAACGCTCGTCATCGAAAAATATTTGATCATTAATTTGATTTACACAATTTGAATCAAACAAAATTAAATTAAAAACAGGCATTAACAAGACGATGTCTGAAATTTCATTAAAATTTGAAAATGAAACGTACAGGTATTTCAATAAATGCATACTTAGTAATCGTTCAAAACAAATAACTTTTTTCAAACGCACGGTATAAAAACTATTTATGTATAAATAACAAAATAAACTAATTATCTACAAAGTATCAGGTCATCCCATAAGTTCTGTCCGAATCTTGAATAAAGAAACAGGTAACCAAAATCTATTTAATCAAAATTTAATCAGAATGTACGTTCTCTGGTTATATCTATGACTTTCTTCTATCTACTGTATTTATAAGCTAATTAATTCCATTACTGTAAAGCGTTTTTGCTAAAACTCTCCATTCTTAAAGCAAAAAACTCTTCAATGTCAGTTTCAACCCTCTCGTGGATTTTGAAAGTTTATTTCCTGCAAATGATTCTGTAAACTACAAAGGAAGCGATATTTTGAAAGGAGCAAGGTCGGAAGAAAAGGTAATTGAACTTTGCTTTTATGGAACATCAGAAAAAAAGAGTCTTTTTTTCTTCAAAGCTTTGTTTAAACGCTCTAATTGCTGACAATAGACGTGAGTATTGATTGTTGCATTAGGTGGTACCAATTCCAAGTAAATTGCTCCTTTGCAATCCCCGCAGATAGAGAGAAGAACCTTTTTATATTTCATACCATTACATTTTATTCAATTGTAATGAAGTTAAATTCAGACAGAACTTATGGGATGACCTAATATATTGCAAAAAAATGCGTAGGATAGAATTCCACGCTACATTAGCAGTTTTAAAAGTATCGAGTTGTGGACAGACAGCACTAAAGCATTGCACATTGCGCGCGCCGAAACCGCGCTCACTGCTCGATTATGGTTTCAAGTTTTTGAACACTCATAAGGAACATTTTGTTTCTCGGGTTATGTTCGCAGAGCTGGTCACATATTGAGAGAAATGACCAGCTATGTCCATAACTCGATACATTTCCAAGCATCTGGTCATCGGCGTGCGTGATGCGTAACTTCGCTCCTGCCGGCCGAGCAGTGCGTTTCATAGAACTCGATAACTCTAAAAGTAGTTTTTCAAACCAATTATTTTTTGCCGTTCGCCGAACGTATTCTTTTAACTGTTTTCTTAAAATCGAATTTTCTTTTCAGCGAAAGTGACGGTAAAAGCTTAACCAGTACAAATCAAACTCAATTTCAACGTCAAGTGATTCATTTCATATCTGATATGAAAAATCTAAACACTTGGACACCTTGCGTAAACGGTTTGGTTTCTTAAGAAATCTAACGTTTTCTACTTACTTCAGCTACACCAGGATTAGTTCTTTCATCGCCAAGTGATGATCGCTTAGCGTAAGCGAATCGAAACGCTTCAACAATTCGATGATAACTTAGAATTTTTGATTTTTCATCACTCATATGAGCCGGTGAAAAGTCGTATCCTGAGGAAAAGAGAAAGGATTAAAAAAATCAAATCAAATTATTTCATTGTCAAATAACAAAAAAAAATTATTTCAAATGAAAAAAAATTAAAAAGAAAGTAATACTATAAATCTACAATGTATACTGTATATACTCGCGAAAGTTAAAAACACAGATCATTAAATTATAAAAATTAACTTAATAAGTAGTTCCAATATACTATCCAAAAGAATTTAGTCTTTATTTTCGTTTTAAGTAAAAGAAATTATTTTTTTAAAATTCACAAAAATTTAATTTTCAAGTAATTATGCGAAAAAATAAACAATAAGTTTTTGTCTATTAAAAAAAGAAAACAAAACGTTCAACCGACCATCCAGAATATTAAGAATAAGAGCCATGACTGGACCACTAGCGGGTGGACCCGGCGTGAAGATGGTCATTCGGTCAACAGACACATTCAAAGCCGGCTTCACTTCAACTCTTAAAAAAAAAACGCAATCAGAAGATTAAACTAATGCTAAACAATATACATAGGTATACAGTAATTTTAAGATAAGGAAAATAAGAACAAGAACAACATCATTCTCATGATGAATTGCGATTACGCGAAGCATTCAATGCACAGAATATTCTGAGAAAAATCACCAACAAGGAAAAGCATTTAACTAAACTGAAACCAATACAAACGATAATCGTAAATTAAACTGCTACGGATAAAACATCGGCGGGATAGCTCAGTGTGATAACAAGTGGATATGGTAGCAGAAGGACGCGAGTTCGATGCTCAGTCTACCCGAGTGATATCCCTCGTGCTTTTGGGAAAAACATATTTCTAAGCATTTTACAAATTCCTTAATAAAGTCACGCTGTCTACCTAGAATGGTGACTCCGTTTATACGGTTATAAAAAGGATGAAGTTTTAATAAGCAAAAGGTACCTTAATAAACGAATAAAATATAAAACAAAATTGAGACATTTTAACTTAAGATAATCGTTCGAGTTAGAACAAATAAAACAACGTTCGCAAAGTATATGTAGAGAAGAAAAGTCCCTGAAAACCTCAAAATCAGAACACTTGACCGCTGTTTATGAAATTGCAGCAAAATCATGAAAAATTTATTGCTATGTTATGATTGAAAATACTAAGCAGTAGCGCCGAACGTTCCTATTGCGATATTAATGTTTGCGATGTCTGACTCAAAGTATTAATAAATATCTTTTATTTAAGGATTGGCCAATTAAAAGAAATAGCAGTCTTTGCTACTTTCTGTGCAGCTTTTCATCTTATTTCAGCTATTCCAGATGAAGATCTTTTTTCCTTTGACTTTTTAGGACAAAATGGTTCTTTCTGGCCTTCAATCAGTATTCAGCTTACTTAAAAATATTTTGGGCGGGTTCTGATTTCTAATAAAAACCCCAGTGCAACTCCAATAAACATGACGATTATCTAGGCTAGTTGTTTTTGTATTAGAAAAAATTTCTAACTCTATTTTAGATTGTAAGTACATTCTTATTTGCAGAAAAACCAAAAAAGTTGTACTTTTATTTAATTCAATTCAATTTTTATTAAAAATAAATTCGAATAAATTAGTAAATAGACGTTTCTTAAGGCGTCGTAAAAAAGCATACCGTCATCTGGTTAAAAATTTTTTTACTTAAGATTTTTTTAAATATAGGGTTAAAATTTTTTTTAATTTTAACTCTAATTTGTTTGAAAAATAATACAGGGGCCCAAATTTTTTGATACGAGTCATTTCTTGATTTTTGTCAGAATAAGAAAAGACTGCAGCAATAACTAGTTTGTTTTGTTATAAACATCATATAGAAAACTAAATGTCATTGGCCACTTCTTTTTTCTATAGCATGTGCTTGAAATAACCACCATTTAGCTCCGTGCATTTCTTGAGGCGCAGCAGTAAGTTGTTAAAAACATCCTTACAAATAGACCAATAAATGACTCTTATCTCCTCTCTGATGGCTTCCTTCAGTTCAATGATGGTTTTGAGTCTCGCTGCATACACTCGGTTCTTCAGGTAGCCTCAAAGAAAGAAATCTGAGTGATAAGGTCTTGGCTGTAATGCGCCCACTAAAAATAAGTCCTAAGGCTAATCACACGGCATCCATAGTTCTCTTTCAGCCAGTCCCGGGAAAGCTTGAAGGTTTAAAACCTTGCTCCATCTTGCTGAAACTAAAACTTTGTTAAAAGCGATGGATAGAGTCTGTGGCTCACTCTTGAAGACATTGAGGACCTCTAACATATCTTTTTTTGGTGACTGTCACTGTTACGCCCGATTCTTCAAAAAATATTGGTCCGATAATGCCTCTGGCTGAGATTGCAGCCCACACTGCGCAAAGGCATGGTGGCTACTTCATTAGGCCTGGAGATTTCCCAGAAAATATTTGTCTTTGAGTTAACTTTTCCTTCAAAATGAAAGAGTGCTTTATCTGAGGTCCAAAGGAGGTTAAGAAATTCTGGGGTTTTTTCGATTTTCTCCAGCAACTTGATTGCCATAGCCTTTCTCTGCTCTTTGTTGGAGGCTGTAAGGATGATCAGCGAATAAAATGACCTCAAATACAAATGAATAAAACGACAGAAAATGCTCGTGGGCTCGTTTTTTTGAATCTCTCTTTCTTTATATTAAAATCTGTGTATTCTGCAATTATTTCATACTTTTGGTATAACCAAGCTTTTTGCTATTTTTATGATTTTAGCGGTTGGTAGAGACAAAGTCAAGTGTCATAAATCGCTACAAACAATAGATTTTATTTAAACTAATTTTTTTTCACACAATTAAGGCTCGCTTCCACTACGAGCGTGAAATGGAGTATTTTTTGTTAATTTTATTGATTTTTTTGCTTCGCTTTGTGCTTAAGCGTGGAAAGAAGTAAAAAAATAAATAAAACAAACAAAAAATACTCCATTCCATACCCGAAAAGCCAAATTAGCTCGCCGCCAAATTGTCTCTCTGCCAAATTGGCTTGCCGACAAATTGTCGCGTACCCGTCTGGAAAAATGAGAAAATTTTTTAAAAATTGGTATAAGGCCTGGGGAAATTCTACTTAGGGATTGCTGTTTCGTCAAACCTGCTATATTCTTGCCTTAAATTATCATAAAACATTTTTTCATCACATATTCAACAAGGGCACGGTGGTAGACGTTTGTGTTTTTAATTGGTTTGACAGCGTATATTCAATTTAACAAACCTGCTCTTTACCAGGGGTGTGGCCGACCTGCTGTTTGAGAGCCCCATACGGCTTTTTTTGACATAATCACTGCTACTGATTGTTACAGCCAAACTTTTACATTGTACTTTGTTGAAATAACAACTCTGATATTTTCCGATTATGATGCATTTAACTAAGGAACCGCTTTACCATTATGCACCAACATTTTGATGAGATTTAAACAAGACTGCTTAAAATTTCTTGTTGAATTATGCGTTCAAATAAGAAAATGATTTCCATTGAATGAAGATACCCTAAATTATTTAATTCATATAATTTTATACGATTTTTTTATACACATTTTCTGAGACTTATAAGACATTTTGGTAAGAAATTCGCTGATTTTTGATGTAACGAGAGTTGCCAGATGCTTTTAAAACTGTTTTTCTTTGGTACTTTAAACTCTCGTCAGGAATAAACGCTTATCGTAAAAGTTATGAGCAATTTTGAGAGGTGGTACTTCAAAGTACCGTCAGTACATAAAGGGTTAAAGGTTATTGACCCAAAATTTGCTTCAAACAGCCGTATTTCTCCACCTCCACCATCTTTATCCCATTTTGTAAGCAAATTTTCTAATTTAGTAAAGCCAGAAGAGGTAAATGAGCTTAATGATTAGTGAAGAAGGTATCGGCTTACAGCTAAAGAGATTCCACTGCAGATATCAACTGAAAGCATACCACAGTACGATAAAGACCAAAGTCCAAAACCCCCCTTATTCTCTCAATGCATGGTAAAATTATGAGGATGGTTCAGAAAGTAATGCAACCAGGTTTCTTTTCATGACATTAAGTTTTAAAGGTACACAAATCGTGCATCACAAGTATAGCATGAGGATTTTATAGTTACTTCTCAATGTAATCTCCCGCTTTCCGAACCGTCTTTTCCAACCTTTTAACGAGTGCACATATTCCTTCATTGTTAAATTCTATAGGCTGCGTTTTTAACCACTGTCTAACAGCAGTTTTGACCTCTTCATCACTGGAGAAATGTTGCCCCCTCAAACTTTTTTTGAGGGGCCCAAACAAATAAAAGTCAAACGGTGCCAGGTCTGGCGAATATAGGGGATGTGAAGTTGTTGTCCAGCCAAAGGAGCAAATGATCTGACGGGTTTTGACGCTGGTGTGAGGCCTAGCGTTGTCATGTTGCAATAAAACTTTAGACATTTCCAAAGCAGGTCAAACTCACCTATTCTTGCTTTCAACTTTTTTAATTATCGATGTAAACATTTGAATTGATTGTTGCTACTTTGGACATGAAGTCAATGTTAGCAGAATTGTGAGCAGAAGATGGCCTACCACTTCTTGGCCTATCACAAAGATCGCTTTCAGCAGGTTCTTCCTGTCCATCATTGATTCGCTTCGCCCACCTCGTCACTGTGCTGTAGTCCAGGGGTCGGCAACCTTATCAAGGCAGTATGCCAGTTTTTGAATTTTGTTAGCTGCGCGTGCCGAACCGTTTTCTTTCCAGTGTGCCAAGTTGTGAAATTCAATGACAAAATATACGTTTGCGTGCCGATGTCTTCACTTCGATTTCATCTCCGATTTCCCTATTTTTCTCCCAAAATCAGGATGTTCTCCAAAAAAAAAAAGTCATCACTTTGATTTCATCTCTGATTTCCCTATTTTTCTGCCAAAATCAGGATATTCTCTAAAAAAAAAAAGGTCCGCAAACGTGTTTTTGAAAAATATTCACGACGCCGCGTGCCGTATAAAATCACCTCGCGTGCCATGATTGGCACGCGTGCCGGGGGTTGCCGACCCCTGCTGTAGTCTATCGCACCATCACCATACACTTGCTTTAGCCTTCTGCTTATGTTCTGAGCTGTTTCTTCCCCCGAACAGTAGAAATTCAATAACAACTCTTTGCTTCTGCTGAGATTGCTTTAGGGCAATCATGCCAGTTTTAACTTCTAACAAAGAAGACATAGAGAAATTGCTAAATTTAAATTGCAGTAATTCAAACCCTTATTTTTTTACAATATCTGTAAACCTTAGTTACCAATCTATAATTTGTAAAAGAATCAGATGTTAGTTAAATGAATGCTGCAAGAAATTAAATCAGTTGCATTACTTTCCGAACGCCCCTCGTAACATGCTCATTACATTCGTCAACGTGTCTCAAACAAATATTTTCACAAGTTAATAATACCAAGAACAAAAAGACTAATTCACTGAAAGGTAAAACAACCGCTTATAGAATTTTGGCCAAACAATTAATTAGAAAAAATAATTCTGATTTTACTAAATGGGAACCAAGCGAGGCATTGATTCAAGAAGTGGAAAATAGAACTTATGCTATTTATGCTGAGCGCCTGATTTAAACTGCAAAACTTTCAATAAACTTTGCTAATGTGTAATGTTGTTATTGTCATTTTGTTTATATAGTGGAAGATTTTGCATGAATATGGGGGAATTTTCCAAGCAAGCCTGGGGGAAACAAAAATTTCTTACTTGCAGCCTTGTACCTCAATGATTGTATAAGCACATACTGTACATACAAAAGAGACATTTTCTTTTTTATAACAATATACAGTATATATATATAATAATTATAACCATTCTGACTTGATGTCATTGAGCACTTTTCTGATGAACACCAACAAAAAAAATTTTGAAAAAACTTTTATACACAATACAAAATTTATTCAATCACTTTTGAAAAACCACAACCATCTGTTTTATCCTATAGAATGTCAGGTAGTTACTTATTTCAATAGAATCTAATCTTTTTATTGAGCACTCTGCAAGGAAGATTGATTCACACTACCTATATTGTATATATATTTCTTTTTTTTTATTTATTAAGGCAAAAACAAAAACACCATCCAATTTAAGAATTAAGGAACGGATGAAAAAGGATGAAGATTATCTTTTAATAAATAAAAAATCTATATCTGTTCTAAATTTCAATGAGCACTCTACAAAAACAACGATTCATTTATTTGATCAACTTTTTGAAGAACTTAGTCTGTTTCATTCACATTAAGGTGAGAGAAAGGGAGTAACGTCACCTGATTCACCTTCTCTCATTTTAATATCCAGCCGTCATCTAGCCCGGTGTTTCTCAACCTTTTTAAGCTTGCGGACCGGTAATATTTCAAAACAATCTTGCGGCCCGGAAAACTTTTTTAATGACAAAATTGTAACAAACTCGATAACTTGATAAAAAGAATTTTAATAAAACAAAAGGAAACATTTAGCATCAGATAAACTCTATTTAATGTTGAATTTGCTGCTGTTTTTTTGATATAATACGTAGTAAAAATGGCTCTATTGAAGTTTTTAAAAGGCAAAGTCAGGGGCGCGCAAAGGGGAAAATAATGTCCTTTGAATTTGCAGTACAAAAGCATTTGGTTCGATTTGTCTCTACACTTATATAAATTCGACCGGAATTCAATCAAGCAAAGTTTTTAAAACAATGATTTGACAACAGCAAAAAAACAGTAAGTTAACAAGGGTGCAAAATCAAAGAAAATAAGCACTTTTTTGGTTGATAAGGTACTCGCAATAAATGTAAACTGTAAAAATCTTTCTGAATATATATAAAAGAAAACCGAAAGTTCATTAGGTGAAAGAACTACCAAACAGGAAATGAAATTTTTTTTTAGTCTGAACTAACTTTCCAGGTCATGCATTTGCGTACCTGTCCAAAATATATCTGAAAACAACAAAAAAAAAAGAACAGGTGGTAAAATTAGAGTGGTTTTTCTGTGTATACAAGCGTATACAAGAAAACCGAAAGTTCATCAAGTAAACAAACTGACGTAAACAGGAGATAAAATTTTTTTTTTAGTCTTCAACTAACTTTCCAGGTCATGCATTCGCGTACCTGTTCGAAATACAGTTGAAGACATTACGGGGAATTTTCACTCATGCAAAAATTTATTTGCTTCTCTTAAATCAAAAAGACGCGCAAGAACGCGTCCTTGTGAAAATCGTATCACTTCTTCATAAAAGATGAAATGGTGATGTTGTAAACTAATGCGCTCAAACAGTGTCGCAAAAACCCTTAAATGCAATACATGATTACGAATATATTTGATAATCATAACTACTCCCATCATAATGTCGTATAATTCAAGTGAGAATTTCTGGGCAGCTAAATTTTCAAGGTGAATTATGCAATGTGTGAGACTGCAGATTTTTGTTTGTAACTTTTCTTATTTTTGTGCTTACACCCGAATGACAACCAACCGTGCTGGCAGCTCCGTCAGTACAGACTACACATTTTTGCCAATCTACTTTAAGCCTTGATCTTGCATTTAGTTATTGAGCGAAATCAATAATTACTGTTAATATTCTCTTGACACTGTTTTACTTCTAAACTGGTAGCGTCTCTTTAAAGTATAAAATTGGAATAAATTGTTGCGGACCGGCAGAAAGGCTAATGCGGACCGGCGGTTGAGAACCACTGATCTAGCCGACACTTCATCCGTTACAGTTTAATCTACGATTTATCGTTTGTATTTATTTCTGTTTAGTTAAATGCTTTTCCTTGTTGGTGATTTTTTCATAACATTCTGTACATTAGTTTAAACGTTGATGAACTAAAGGCATTAAATACAGCAAAAATTTGAGAAATCCTAAAAGAGAAATGTGTTGGAATGATGGACAATTTTGAGTGACGTCCGCAAGTTTGCCTCCAATACTATTGCGGCCATTTGGAGCATATTTTAAACAATACATAACTTTAATGTAAAGCAACCAAAATAACTGAAACTTTGAGGAATGATGGTGCAAAGATTGATATTTAAGTCGACCAAGTATCTTGAAATTTTATTGATGTTGATAAGATTTAATAAAATTTGTATGAGTTCTGTTTTTTTTGGGTCACCCTGTATTTTGGATAATAGAATTTGAAGCACTTAAATAGTTATTTATACTTTTTGGAATAAAATTCTGAAATATCCTCTTAATAAACTATGTTTCGCAAAACTACATGTTATTTATTGCAGTATCATTCAACTAATATACTATGTTTTCTCTTCTTATGACTATATTCTTTATTTTTCTAGTAACCACCTGACGATTCTATAAGATGAAACAGACTGTTGTGATTTTTTAAAAAGTGAATATATAAATTTGGTATTAATATTCAAACAAAATCTTTCTATTTAAATAAGAATCAAGATTCAATGTGATAAAGGATGAAACTGATTGTTGTGGTTTTCTAACAGTGATTAAATAAATTGTGTTTAAATATTGCTCTGATCCTTTCATTCAGCACTCTCAAGGAAAATCAATTTACTCTTGCAAATCTTTAATTTACAAGAGCTAATTGTAAACAATTTAAGACAATTAGGAGAGAGGCATTGCATCAATTATCCCACTGATCAAACAAGATGCTTTAAAATGAAATAACTGTTAGTTTATTATAACCAGCCGAATGAGGAAAACTTTAATGACAAGAATTGGAATCGAAATTGGCATCGGAATCGAAAATTTTTGTTAAAATTGGCATCGGAATCGCAAAAAAAGTGGTATCGTCTCATCACTAATTTTAAGCCATACAGAGTTACTGCCTGTTTTGAGCTATCATCCTCAGTCACTTAACGAATGTGAAAAGCGACTTAGATTCAACTTCCAGTTAAAAAAATGCAAGCGAATCAGGATAGCAATGGTAGTTCAACACAGGCAATAACTCTATATCGTCCAGAATGTAACTCTGGAACTTTTTGCAATTAAATGTTCAATTTCGTTGTAAAAACAATTAGCATCATTAAACGTAATGAAATATTAATTACTGCAAAAAGGAAATCAAAATTTTATTTAAAATCCTGTCGTCGTCGTCATCGTTTGAAGGGCATCCACTCCAGGCCAGACACAAACAGAACTGGGGCCGAGGGTTTATCCTTTTACTACCCCAGACTGCTGCACTGCCTGGATCAGATGCTGGCAGTGATGTTATTAAGCCAGCATCGAGTTTCGTCATCCAAAACCGTCAGACCGCGTGCTCCATGTGGTGCCCGATGTATGGGGCACATTGTTAGTACATGGTCTGCGGTTTGCTCTGAGGCGCCACACTCGCAATTCGGTGAAGGAGCGAGACCCCATTTGTGCATGGACGAATGGAATCGCCCAACACCAGTCCGCAGGCGGTTGAGCTTAACCCAAGCTGCTCGGGGTAAGCCCATCCCAACAGGCCTGACACTGGTCCCGGGCACAAAAGCACGGAGCCTGGAAGCACTTTCACAGTACTCCGCGTTCCATTTGTGATTTGTCCATTCAGAGGCGCGGATGCCAAGTCTGGCAAGATTGTCCAAGAGATTCCGCGCACCTGGCACAAACGGGCGTCTGGATCTTAGTCTCACTTGGCCAGTATCTGAGGACCCATTTAACAGACCATGCAAAATATGATCGGGGTCCAGAGATCCACGGTAAGCCAAGGAGAGTGTCGCTCCCAGTCGGCGAAGCTCAGCTGGCTGGATGCCTGAGAGTACAGGTAGGTGGTCCGTTGGAGTGGGACGCAGGCATCCAGTAACTATGCGCAAGGCGTCATTCAAGACACTGTCAATGAGGCGAGTGTGAGCACTGCGACACCAGACTGGCGCACAGTACTCAGCTGTTGAGTAGACTAGAGACAAGGTGGCTATGCGTAGTGTTTTAGCACCAGCACCCCATCCCGAGCCCACGAGTCGCCTCAGCAGTGTGACGCGCGATGATAGTTTTTTGCGCAATGCCACTAAATGGTGACGAAACGTGAGCGATCTGTCCAGTTTTATCCCAAGGTATGTAGGGGTTGGACAGAACGGTAAAAGTCTACCGTTGTTGTAGACCTTTAGCTCACGTTTGGCCTCTCGGTTGTTTAAGTGAAAGGCTGTCGTCACCGTCTTAGTGTGACTGAGCTTCAACCTCCAAGTCTGGAGATACGCTGACAGTGTGGACATGTCTTGGCTTAATGTCCCCTCCAAGTCCTTCCAGTTTCCAGAAGAGTGCAACAATGCTAAATCATCAGCATAAGCAAACTTTCTGGAAATCATGGAAGGAAGATCGTACGTATAGATGTTAAATAGGAGGGGAGCCAAGACCGATCCCTGAGGAACCCCGTTTTTAAGACGGCGTAGCCTGCTTTGCTTGCTGTCACCGGTGGTAAGGGTGAAACTTCGATTTCGGACAAGCTCCATAATCATTTTGACCATGTGCTTATCCGGAAGTAGTCTCAGCAGCTTGCAGGTAAGGCCACGGTGCCAGACAGTGTCATAAGCAGCTGTCAGATCGATAAATACGGCACCGGCCTTCTTTTTAGCCTCGAAAGAATCCTCGATGTTCTGGGTTAGCAGAACAACTTGATCTACGGTTGACTTCCCGCGTCGGAACCCAGCCTGCTCTTTAGGGAGCAGTGGATCGATTAATGGTTCAACGCGGGCGTAGATAAGCCTCTCGAGGATCTTGTAGGGGACACAGAGCAGAGATATCGGTCGATAACTCTTTGGGTCCCCCACGGGCTTTCCTGGTTTTGGGATCGCGACCACAAGCGCTCTTCTCCAGATCTTGGGAATTTTGAGTCGGCGCAAACAGGAAGAAAGGAAGTCACGTAACCAGGACTTCAAAGCAGCTCCAGCATGGAGTATAAGCTCGGGGCAGATGGAATCAGGACCCGGAGCTTTACCTGGTTTTAAATGTTGAAGGGCAGCAGCAAATTCTCTCTGTGAAAAATTGTCAGAGATATTTACTGCGTCTGGTGTTGTGGCCCTCCAAAGGTCAGACACTTCTTGAAAGACAAGTCGAGATGACTTGCGATCAACAGCCTCGTATTTCCCATTTCTAACCAGCTGAGATGCAATAGCATCGGCTGAAACGGGACAATGACGAGGAGAGTGTCGTGACCTACCAGTAAGGTTGTTCAAAATACTCCACGCTTTTCGACTAGAGTGTGAGAAGTCAATGCTCCGAACTGATTCGGACCATCGATCCCTCCGTTTTCTGTCAAGCTTGGCAAGCAGACTTTTTTTTTTTTTTAAAATCCTGTGACCGACTTTTTAAATCCTGGGAGTTTATAATCCAAAATTATGGTATCTACCCGAAATTGTTATCAATAAAATTTATGCAATCTCACTTCTACTGCCCAAGAGTATCGCCAACATTCGAAAACAGCTAACAATACATCATGTTGATCAAACGAAAAGTATAGCAAGAGTCTTTTTTTTTTTATTGATAATAAATTAATTTAGCTTCCCTCAAAACTTCATTCAAAATCCTGGGATAATGATTCGAAATTAAAAAATCTCTAGTTTTTAGTTCATTCTGAGCGCGTGTTGTTGTTTCAAACAATAAGTAGCTGAATCTTTTTTTTTTTTTAATAGCTTTTTTCTTTAATAGCAAATAAAATATTTTGTACTTTGGTTACACAATACCTTTTAAAATCGAATTGAAGTTGATTTAATTAATATTAAAATATTACTGGAAGATTTGTTTTTTTGAAAAAAAATCGCTGTTTTTAGAGGAATAACAACGTAAAATTTAAATTTACTCACTCGTAATCGTGCAAATCTTGCTTTGTAATAATGTTATGACCAAAACCATCAACTAAATCGTTGATAATATCGGCAGCTAAACTTCCGTTGTAAAAACAATCAGCACCTTCATCAGCTATCTTCTGCAAGGTTTTCGCCAATTGAGGGCGATGAACAATATCTCCCTCAACTTTAATTGATCCGTTGTCGTTTTCAAATATTGGCCTGCGTCATAATTATTTCATCATATTTCAAAAATAATAAAGCAATTCAAGTTTTGCACAAAGGTCCAATACGACTACACAGTTATCTTAACAAGATTTGACATTCACCATAAATTAAATGTTCGGTTATGGATCAAATCTTCGTTGGATTTAATCGCCTTTGCCAAAGCTCTGCTGACTACCATGCCCTGGTTAGCTATTTTAATCGATGGTTTGAAGAGACGTTGCCAAGGTAGAACACCAAACATCTGATGAGCCTTCCAGTAACCGGCTATTTCTCCAGGTACACCAACGGCGAGTGTACCTAAAACATCCGATTTGTTAGAATTGTTTAAGTAAA
The DNA here is from genome assembly GCA_963680785.1 of Diplosoma virens. Lineage (NCBI taxonomy): Eukaryota > Metazoa > Chordata > Ascidiacea > Aplousobranchia > Didemnidae > Diplosoma > Diplosoma virens. Next base: position 32,759,199 of record OY796885.1, read on the forward strand.
ATCATTTGCATGTCAGCCAGGTTTCGCACACAACTAGTTACTGCTGCAACATCTGTGTATGAAACTGAGCTGTGAAAACCACCCAGACTTATGTTGTCAACTAAAGAAGATTCTGATAATATATATTTTTTTAGAATTTTGAAAATCGGTAATACTATACGATTGAAATCAACGTGAAGTCACCTAAAACAGAAAGCTCTGAATCTCCATTGAACATGTCGACAGTTGCAGTCATCGGAGCTGTTTCACGTGAATTAATAAAAGTCGCTGATTTGGTTGTCGCATTGTACACAGTCATAAACGAACCTCCACCAATACCAGTGCTGCAAATTTGAATAAATACTGAAATTAAATTTTATTTTTTAGAATCAAGCACGATTATTTGATAGTGATATATCCATGTTGATATATTGGCAGTTGCTGGCACCGGTTCTTCTTGCCAAAGCATTGACCAATGTTTTGTAATTTCTTGACTTTTTACAAAATATAAAATAGAATTAATGCATTCCTTCAATTCTAAATTTCTGCAAGAATCTAAATTCATCATATTTTGATAGGTCATTTGCTGGATGGTATTTATTTAGCTAATTAGTACTTAAATTTTATAACTATTTTTAGTTTAAATTTCTAGGAGCTGTTGGTGATTTTAATTTTTGTATGTAATTTAAGCCCAATTGATGATTTTAGTATATTTTAAAAAATTTGAATAAAAACAAAGCCATGGTAATTTCAAAAAGGAACGAAGTAGGGTGTAAGAGTTAACAGTGCATTAATTAATGCCGAAAAAATCATCATATACCGTGCATCGAAAAAAATTGGCATGGATACATCGCCATACCGGTAAAATAAAAGTACAACATTAATCAAATTAAATTTTACAATTTGAAAAACTTAGCAGCTTTTAACTCAAAAACTTAAGGTGGTGGGGGTCTTGTTTTGAATGGCATCAGGATGACGTGAAATTTAGAATAATTATGAGAAAATTATCTTGAAAGTTTGAAATTTTGTAAGTTGTGGATTGTATATAAGTAAAACACACAAAAAATCACTGAAAAACTTTTTCACAAAAAATTCATGAAATCTACCACTAAAAACAAAAAAATTAAATAGTAGTTGTGATTAACAAGTTTCAGTTAAACTTTAACTTTCGTTGCAGCTTTAAAAAAGATACTTTGAAAGGAAACTTGGCTCAGGTACCCCTGCACCAAATTATATGCCATTATTCTGCAAGCAAAAAATAGTTGTTACGAGATAACGATTTTTGTGTAATGTAGTAGTTCGCCTGTTTTAGCAAAAACAGTAGTACTAGTGCCTTGTATTTGTTTAAACTACATAATGCTGAAAAAATATTGCCATACCTGTGAGCATTGTACAATCCAACACAGAGCATTGCAGCTATGGCTGAATCAACCACAGAACCTCCTTCTTGTAAAACATCTTTACCAATAGTGGAGCACTCAGCTGCATCTGCAGCAACAGCAGCATGAGGAAAAGTTTTCGAATAAGAAGGGGGTGAAGGTGAAGAGGAGGTAGATGATTGTGGCAGAGGAGCTTCCGTAGGGTTTTGTTGTGGTGGGATTCCAAAGTACAGCCCACAAAACACAGCACCACCAACTACACATCCAATAATGATAGACAAGATCAAAAAACGATTGCCAGTTTTTTTTTGCTAAAACAGCAGATTTTATTTTAATAATCACATCCTTTCTTTAAATCAGATGTCCAAAAGCATTTTATATGAAAGCAATCAAAATATTAAAAAATGATGCTATCAGGTTTAAGCACCTGAAAGGTAGAAATTTTGACAACATTCTATCAGTTGAGTAGGCCTTATCTGAACAGTTTGCCTTTGCAAAAATAAGTTTTATTAGGAGCTAAAAAATATGTACATCTTAATTTGTACACAATTTATTATTATAATAATACATACAGATAAAAATATCTACTGCTTGGTTTTGTAAAATATTTTACTGATTTAAGGTGCTAATAAACAAATACAATATATAGCTTTGTATTATAAAAATTTACACAATTACAATATATAAATATCTAATGAGTAGATCATACACAAAAATAAAAAGGACAGTACATTAGGTTTGAAATAAATAGCTAATTTTTGCCACTACAAATTTATCAGATTACAAAGCTTATATTCTTCCAATGTAAAAAGTTTTGAAGACTTTCAAAATACTAATTGCAGTTTTGTAATTAATCATAAAAAAAATTAGTTTAAATGTTTTAAATTTAATTTAGGTATTATACAGCATTAATGTAAATTAAAACATTTGTTTATACAATGCTAGTGCAAAAACGTGAAAGTTTTTAGAAACTTTGTTATAAATTTTTTTTACGTAATGAGTGATCAGTGGGGAAGAGTAATTATGGTGCATTTACTTAAAAATAAGAGAAGTAGGCACATGATTAGGTAAGAAATCATACGAGGACAATAAAATGATAATTTTAGTTAAATAATAATTTTTTTGTTTCATCAGTAACACTATTTAGCACACCTCTTATAACAACCCTCACACAAAAATTGGTACAGTTAAGTTCTTTTTTGTTTTAGTCAGCAATTACAGCTACCCATTAATAATCAACAACATCAAGTTTGCAATTCTTGAGCAAAACTTTATTGCTTTTCGTGGTCAAACTAATTTAGTACCACTATTTTTAAATGAATAGTAAACAAGAGCTCCTCAACATTAAGCTACTACTATTTACTTTAAAAATGAGTCAATTGTGTTTTAATATAATGCATAATAATACAGGGTGTCCACAAATTTTTGTTACAATTTCAAAAATTTACCATAGTCTTATTTTTCAAGATATTCTCAATCAGTTTGTTTTATAGTAAAAGGAAATGCTTCAAGTTTACGTTAGATGTTTTAGTACACCTCTACATGTGCACCATCAGTCGCATGTACAATATCGAATCGATATTCAATTTCTTGCCATGTTCTTGCTAACATATCTACAGTTAACTGTATCAATTGCTTCAATTATTCAATGTTGCAAATCATTAATGTCTCTGTGGTGGCTTGGTGGCTTTCTTCTGTACTTTTGTCTAAAGTTGTGCTGTGCTTGAATGTCTGACTTTGTCTCTATAAACCAGGAAACACACTGTGCTTTTTCCTGCAGAGTGCTCAATTTCATGAACTCTACTTTTGCTACTAATTTCAAAAATATTCTGCTTTATCACTAAATAAATTATAATTTTAAATTTAATTATTTCCACAAATACCTGTTAAAAAAAACTGGAAGCATTTTTCTTCACTATAAAACAAATCAAATAAAAATATCTCAAAAAATAAAATTTTGACAAACTTTGAAAATTGTAACAATAATTTATGGACACCCTGTATTATCATGAGTGTAAAAATTATGCATTTGATTCAAGAATTATGTTTATGGTGGGGGTCACAAACACTTTTTAGCACAACCAAAAAAAACTGCCTCAAAAATTTTTGTAATATAAACAATGTTATTTTTCTTCAAAAGTTAAAACTAAAGAAATTTTTGTCATTCATTTAAAATAAGACCTTTTATAGAATAATTAATCTAATTTTTACACTCTTATGCATTAGGCTTTGCTACTTTGGCTCATGATTCAATTTCTGAAAACCTTCAATTTACAGCAATAAAAGATACAAAAACAACTATTTTAAATTTATTGTAAATTAGTGTTTTACAAGTTATGGTTTAGTTTTTTATCCAACTTGTGACTCCTTGTATTCTTATAAAATAAGTTCTCGCTATTTTTCGATAAAATACCTTAAATCAAAATGACACCTCAAGAACACAGAATTATCATTTTAGAAATTCAAAGAGTTGGAGTCACCAACCTAAAAAAGCTTGAAATCTGACCTAATACCTCAATAGAGCAATAAAATTGGCCAAAAAATTTTGCTACTATGAAAAAATAAAAGTTGCCCTTGTTTAAAGTGAACAAAAACTTATGACAAAAACCCACAATGCATGCTTTTTATATTAATAGATACATTTAACAAGAATGCATAAAAATGTGTCATTAGTTTTGTAATTCCAATAATAAAACAAAAAATGTCATATCCACTTAAATAAACAGTTTTTAGACAACAGAGACTTAAAAAAACACAATTTTTTCAAGGTTACAGAAGTTTTACAAAACAAAATGTGGCAAGTCGTTCTAATGTAATCAAAAATACCATGTACAATATTTACTCTTATAAGCACAATCACCCATTTTGAAAAATAATTTTTCTTCACTTAAACATTCTTTTCAAAAAACATAAATAATTGGACAATGTATGACATCTGTAATAGTTAATAATATGATTAGCATTTTAAAAAAAAAGTTTTAAACAAGTGATAATTACCCTCCTTGACTTTTTCTCACATTGCTAAATCATGTTCACCCTTTCTTTTCTTGCTATTTTGGTTAATAATTTTCACCCATTGATATCTATTTTTTATTTTTTTTTTGCTGAAAAAGTGAATTTGATTTGCTTTCTCTTTCAACTGAAAAATCTTTATAACAAGTGTCAGATAGAAAAAAGGGATCTCTTCAAGAAATCACTGTAAGCAATTTTTTCGGTGAAACTAACTTGGAATTGCCCCTTCAGCACAATGGAATAAACAAAAAAGAGAAAAAAAACCTTTCATAAAGTGTTAATAATCACTGAGGGGTTTTGAGTTAGTTTCACGAACAAAAATCGCTTACGGTAACTTCTTGAAAAGACTCAAAAAAAATTATTACTCTTTCAAGCAATTTTACAAGATCACAAAGCTAATATTAAATCAGATTCTGGAAATTTAATCGACTTAACACAAGCACTTTCATATTTGATTCTATTTTTAATAAACTGAAAATAAAAATTCCAATAATGCTTCAAAATTTTGACAATTAAAATTACATATATTACCAGAACAAATCAAATAGATTTGAAGATTTAAACATTTTCTTAAGAAAAATCAAACAAATATAGTTTTAAAATAGACGTGCAATACCTTAAAACTGTAAGTTGAATTCATAGAAGGATGATCATACAGCAATTCATATTTATAAGACATAAGTATAATAACAATTACTTTTAAGCTATAAGTTCTTCAACTATAAAACAATTACTTTACATAAACGCTAATGAAGAACTATTGTCTACAACACCAAATAGTAGAATAATCAGAGCCATAACTTCGTCAGGTGGGGCCCCGGTGCAAATATCTATTATTGGCCCCCATTTTTTTCTGTACTTAATATTTAATTGACCTACTTTCTCAACACAGGAATCATTGACGACTCCGTGTTACAGAGGGATTTTTCAATTGAAATAATGAGTCAAAAAAGCATTGAGCTGAACAGATAAAAGGGGCTAAAGCTAAGTTTACTGTGCCTGCAAATAAAAGGCTATAATTGGAATAAAATTTCACCAAGGTTGCACTGTTCAACATAATTTTTGTGATGACAGAGTGATCAAATCGAAATAATGGTAATTCCTGGGGCCGACTGCAACAACAATTTTTGATTGTTTAATAAAAGTTTAATCAAGTAAACGTTGCAAACCAAAATCGTTTTATCATAATAAAAAAAATTATGTGCAACAGTGGCGTGCAATCAGGATATGCAAAAGTCATACTTTTCATGACCAACGAATTTGTGCGCGATGACCAATATTTTTCAACGAAATAAAGAACACCATAGTTTTGGAACGAAATTAGAGAAACATGAGACTGATCTGAGGCGAAGACCTTTTTTTCAGAGAACAGTATGAGTTTCGGACGAAAAGTAAGAAAACTAGGACTGATTTCAAGTGATGACTTTTTTTTTAGCGAACACCATAATTTTAAAGCAAAAATTGGGCTGTGTCTTAGAATCTACACAGACTTCTTTCTGCTACCCATAAAATATAATTATGTCCTACCCATTAATTACCCATGAAATACCCAGTTATATGACCAATCTTAGAGGTCACCGCACGCCACTGATGTGCAACCTTTTGAGGCAAGGCGTTTGCAGGGTCGAATCTAAAAGCCCGTTTCCACTACGAGCGTGGAAAAGAGCATTCTTTGTTTTATTAATTTTTTTTTGCGCTCGGTTTAATTTTAACCGCTCGCTTCAATCCAAGATCAATAAAAGAAACAAAGAATGCTCTTTTCCACGCTCGTAGTGGAAACGGGCCTTAATCGAAAAAAAACGATTGGAGTGAGAGTTAGTTTTAGGGAGATACAGGGTTAGTTTTTGAGAGAAAGTAGTTGGTTCAAAAGAAACTAAGTTCTTCTTCAGCATCTTGACAAATTAAAAAAATTTTGGGCCGACTTTGGGCCCGCAAGAACAGTTTGCGCGGCGTTTTTTTTTCTTTTTATTTCTTAGAGCAACTAGTTTTGTTTCTTTTTACTCTTAGTCCAATCAGTTTTTCTTCGAATTAGACTTGACGCGTTTACACTGACCTCTGAGACTGGTCATGCAATTGGTTATTTTATGGGCAGGTAATGGGTAGGGTAGGACAAAAAATTGTGTGGGATTCTGTGACATCGACCAATTTTTGTCCTAAAAAAAAAAACGAAGCAACCTTGCTTCTATATTATACAACAAGTCACACCTTTCATCGCTAATTAGCAAGTCACAACGTCAACTCGTTTTGTTGCTTCTTCCTTTTTCTAACCCTGTCTTCAACAACACACAAACTTCTCAACATTTTGTTATTTTGTTCATTTGGCGGAGCAGAAATAAAAGAAAACTGAACTGAAAACGATCTTATCACTTGAAATTAGGCTGAGATTCCTTAGTTTTCTTTTCAAAATCACAGTACTCTCTAAAAAAAAAGTCTTCATCTGAGATTAGACCAGGGATACTCAGATTTCTTCGCTTTTGTCCCAAAATCATAATGTTCTCTAAAAAAAAGGTTTTCACTTGAAATCAGGCTGAGATTCCTTACTTTTCTTCTCAAAATCACAGTATTCTCTAAAAAAAAGTCTTCGCTTGGGGTCAGCCTCACATTTCTCTAATTTTGTCCCAAAACAGTGGTGTTCTTCATTTAGTTGAAAAATAAAGGTCATCGCGCAAAAGTTCGTTGGTCATGCAACGCACGACTTGCATGCCCTGACCGCACGCCACTAAAATGTAGCAATGCGGGGCCTCCTCGTGCTAAGGCCCTGGTGCATTGCACCGACGATAGTTACGGCCCTGAGTATAATAATAACAATTAGAAGTTTGAAACCATAAAGCAGTGGTTTCCAATCGGTGTGTCGCGGCACACTAGTGTGCCGTGAGAGGTCTCTAGGTTGATTGCGAAAGATTTTGAAAAAAATTATTAGGGACGTCGAATTTTGCGGTTCTTGTACATGAGCTTCGGAGGGAAAGAAAGAGCGTGAGTTCAGGCACACACCTTTTTTTTTTTAGAGATCACCATAATTTCCATAATTTTGGGACGAACATTGAGAAATCAGTGACAAATTTTTAGTGAAGATCTTTTTTTTTAGAAATTACCATGACTTTGGGACGAAAATTGAGAAATCAGTGACAATTTTTTAGAGAAGACCTTTTTATTATTAACCAATATAATGGGTGTGTGGCGAAAATTTAAATAGCTTAATAGTGCGCCATATAAAAAAGGTTGGAAACCACTTCCCTAAAGTAAAAGAGAGTATTAAGTGAAAAACAAAAAAAAGCTTGCCAACCTTAACTTTAAAAACTACCCGTGTCGGTCAAGTCTAATACGAAGAAAAACCGATTGGAGTGAGAGCTAGTTTTAGAGCAGGTATGGGCAAACTTTTTAGTTCATTGGCCTCATTCACAAGTTGATTTTGAATGCGGGCCGCACTATCGTGACCTCCAAAACAAAAAAAAAGTCATCATTTTTAGCCAATGTCCAAAATCGCCTTTTTCATCCCAAAAACGTAGTAATCCCAAATTTTGGACATTTTTAGAGATCACAACAATTGAAAGCGAAGAGAGAGTTAAGTTATTTGCTTGAGACTTTGACGGGCCGCACAGAAAGTTGTGGCGAGCCTCATGCGGCCCGCGGGCCGTAGTTTTCCCACCCCTGTGTTAGAGAAAACACAGTTAATTTTAGAGACTAGTTGGTTCAAAAGAAACTAAGTTTTTCTGGATCATCTTAACAAATTAAAAAAACTTTAAAAATTTTGGGCCCGCGAGTGCAATTTAAGCGGCGTTTGTCTCTTTTTATCTCTTAAAACAACTGATCTCGTTTCTTTTTTATTCTCACTCTAATCGGTTTTTCTTCGAATTAGACTCGACCCGTTTTGATTTCAGCTCGAAAATTTCACGCAAAGTGGTGCAAAATGACGCATTCCATTGACGCTGTATCCAGAGGCGGATTAAGAGATTGCAGGGCTCGGGGCAGATAAGAGGCGGGGCCTCCAAATTTTGGAACGCGAAAACAACTAACTCAGATTTGGATCGCGCTCGAAAAAGTTTGGGAGCCAATGATTTAGCAGATCTTAATGATAGAAGACATAATAAGCTCTTACCTTCCGGGATTAAGGTGTCCCTGAGGTAATAGTATAAATGAGTTAATTTTAAACTAAAAATTGATTTTTTTTCGTTATTTGTGTTTTTGTTTGATAGAAATTTAAATAAAAAAAACAAATTTTAATTTTGATTATTATTTATTTAATAGATCAAAGAGATTGAGTCTAATTTGTTATTTTGATTTATTAAAAAAGTAAATTTTATTAATTTTGTTTAAAATTTACTTTGAAATTTATTTTAAAAGGTTAAATATAGAATAAAATTTTTGCACTGTTTCATTAATGCGGAAAATATAAACAATACAAAAAATATAATAAACAACACAGAGAGTGCAACACAAAAAAAAGCTAAGGCAAATAATGTATTACAATTGGTGTTTACGGCGTTTCGCTGCTGCAAATTTATCAATAATATCCTCAAAGCTTATAAATTTTGTGAAACTCTTCAATGGCCATAATACAGAAATTACAGACGTGATCCTGCGTCAGGGATGAGCGCACTTTTTTCTATGCCAAAAAAGAACGTTCATCTTTCGAATTTGCAACAGGCAAGGTAAGATATATACGAAGAATAATAGCCACTTTTGGAAACGTTTCAATTAAGCAGTTCTTTTTCAAATATGACAGCTATGCTTGCGCAGTATTTGTCTTCGAACCAAGATAAGGAGATGAACGTAAATGAAAAGCGAAGTGCACAACTTCTGAAGGAAAGTCGCTATCCAAATTGCTTGCATATACGTACTTTCAACAACTTACTTGCAGCGTTTTCTATATCACTGATAGCCCAAATGTTCAGATTCAGCATAAAATTAAAATTCTGTTGCAATATGCAGTATACAGATTTTTGTCTTCTTACTTCTGCAATTAAGGTATCAATGATTGGAAGGTAAGCTTCAATACGAAAGGATTCACAAGCATCTTCCAAAGCTCTAGTGCATCCACTGTCCTCTCCTTTATAATCAAAAGTCTTCTTCGTTTTTCAGTTGCGTTTGTTTTGAGACGCATAGATTTTCTGTATACAGGTTGTGAGTTTCAAACCATCTTTTTCAATTGTAACAAATTCATCCCCTAAATGCCGGCAAAAACTCTCGATTCCATTGTAAAGTGCTACGCAACTACCTAAAAACATGTCAGCACGCTGTAGACTTTTGCTTGTAGTGTGAAACCTTTGAAGGATTTTGTGCCATAAAACTCATAATATGGCTGTTTCTAAGGCATCCATACTCTTTTTCAAATACGATAAATCCGATTTGGTTTCATTTGTTTCATTGTTGTCCAACGTAAAATCTTGTAACAGTTGTCTCAACTCAACAAAATTTTCCTTGAGGGCTGCAGTGGCGTCTGATCTCGCTGACCATCTTGTGTTGGATAAAGATTTCAATGTTTTTCCTTTGATGGCTGATTTCATTTTAGCCCAACGTTTCGTTGATGCAGAGAAAAATTTATAAAAATTCTGAAAGCCAAAAAATGAAACAGCATTAATACAGCTTTCTGCAGCACACGATCCAATTAAATTTAATAAATGTGCGGAGCAAGGAATATAATGAATTACTGGATTCAATGCTTTGAGTCTAGCTTGCCCTCCAGTATATTTTCCTGATAAATTGCTAGCATTATCGTAACTTTGTCCACGACAAGTATCCAAATTTATGTCGTATTCCGTAAGAGTACGTAAAATGTGGTTAGTTATTGACTCAGCATCTTGTTGTCCGTTGCAATCTATAAATTTCAAAAACCTTTCCACGATAGTGCCGTCGTCATGCACATACCTGATGATAAAAGTAAACTGGTCTACATGGGTTACATTAGGAGTAGAATGCACACTTATACTATAATATTTAGCTTTCTTAATCTCATTCGCAATTTTGGTTGTAACTTTCTTTGCCATAAGTTGCACAAATTCGTTGCATGTAGTAGAAGAAAAATAAAAAGGCACACCTCTACCAGAATTACCAAATCGGCGAATGTAATCGGCTAGAAAATCGTCAGATTGCGCTAATAATTCAAGTAGTCCCAGAAAATTTCCGTTGAGGAGATTCAAATACTTCATTTCCCCCACGCAACGGCAAACCTCTTTCGCACAGGAACTAGACAACTTCACAATTCTTTTTAACACTGCTCTCCAGTACACTTTTTATCAATCTGCACCAAGAAGCTATAATCCATTCATGCATTCTTAGTTTTGAAGGAAGCAGCGGATAGACTAGTATTCCTGTGTGACTCGCTGTTTTCATGTTCATGCAGCCGATTACTATGCTTCCTGTCATTAAATCCACTGGTAAAATGTGTTTCACGATCAGCAAATAGCTTACAGACAGAACAATAGGCTATGCCATTTCAGTGCATCCAATTACATTTGATAGTTTCTCCATTTGTTAAAACTCTGTAGAAAATTTTTTTTTAAGATAATGGTTAATGCCATCACATCATATGTTCTTTTGAAATTAGTAAAACTGATATTTGTTTTCTGGTTTAGTCCGTTTTCAAGAATATATAGGAGGAAATCATCATCAATATTTTTCCTCAAAGCTGGATCATCACTCTTGTTTTCAGTTACATTGGTAGATGTTTGCATACTTTCATTTACATCATTCACACTTTTATTTTCAGATTCAGTATCTAAAGCAGTGTCAAAAGTTTGCTTTGCTGTACTCTCAAGATTCATAGCTTCTACAGCTTGATTATTATTACTCAAAGACTGAAATGATGGAGGATCAGCTAACTGCTCATTTACATTAAAAAAGAACTGACTTATTTTCTTACACTTGCTTCTAACTTCTTTTGATTTTGTCTCTACTCTTTTTTTTTACGTTTTTGACTTCCACTCTCATATTTTCGGCCTAAGTCATGAATTCTTCCAATCATAAGCACTTTAAATATGAAACACTCTGCAGTGTTCACGGAAACTCAACCAACTTAGATCTATTCAATTTAAGTAAAAGTATTGCTATAAGTATAAGTACCGGTAAGTTTCTGCAATTTGGAAAATTTGGCTAATTTTGAGCTAAGTGCGAAGGTGCGATACCCCAAATCCTCTAAATTTATCATTCAAATCTTCTAATATTCTACTAGTTATACTTTATCGCCTATAACTTATTAAGTTTCTTGCGACTCTTAGTGTCCTACCTATTTATTTAACATTTTTGAAATGACATAGCTTGTAAATTTCCACAGACTTATATTTGTCTGCACACTGCAAGATATAGGCCAGAAGGCCTAAGATTTCTTATAACTGCTCTGACATTTGACAGTCGTTCGCAGCCATTAACTTGAATGCTATTATACCAATCTCTAGTATGATGTCACAATTACTTTGTCATTGAAAGTATGTTTTAAATTTTTTTTGTATACCGGTATGTAAATATTTTAATTTTTCAGTACAAATTTGCTAGTAATGTATGTTATAAGGCTATAAATTTATTTCAATATTTCAATGCAATAGCTAATGGCGCTAAAAATTAGTAAAAGCGCGGGACCCGGTGTTCCTGACGCACGTGGAGTCTGCGACAGCCACAGAAACTAAACTGTTTGGGAATAGCTGTACTGTGAAAAGAAACAGCCAAATAGTCCAGTCTAACTATTTAATTTAATTTCCAATATAATTCACTTCAATTTCTTTAATTATTTCTATTACTTTTACAATTCAACTTATTCAAATAGATAAACCAACAGTTCCAATATTTCTCTTTAGTTAAAAACTGAACTATAAATTTCTAAGTTGCTTATTCGAAGGAAACGCATGGAAAAGATTGCTACAATAAAGAATGCTATGAACTTAGAATTAAACGTGGCCAGCTTGTAACATCTGTTACGTCACAAGCGCCAAATGACTCAATGTTTTACGAGCTATTAGGCAACGGAAAATGAAGTTTACAAAGTTAATCGTTCGGACCACCCGGGGCAACCGCCCAGTTTGCCCATTGCTTAATCCGGCCCTGGCTCTATTTTCGTTTAGGCGCGCAGCTCATTCGATCTAATCATAGGGTAACATGTACAACGCTTCGCTTTCTATGGCATAAAGCTTTTTAGTTAAAATGCTTAGATAACAATAAGCTTTAAGATCCTTTAAATTAATACAATTTGTGTTTTACAGATGGCAGGTTCAGGGGCGGCGAAAATGAGGGCCAGGGTTAAACTGCTTTTGAAATTTTTGCAAGATAGAAGTATTGTGTTAAATTTGTCTCTACAATTATATAATCTAGACCAAATCTAATCCAACGAAGTTTGAAAATATATATCGCTTTAAATAAGAAATCACCTAACTTTTTTCGAAAAGAGCCACCTGATAGCCTTTAAAAGTAAATTAGCAAGAGGGACAAAATTTAGGAAAAAGTATTTTTTTGTTAAAAAGACCTTCCACAAACGTAATTAGCAAATAGGAGAAAAATTTTCTCTAAATATTTGAATACCAAAAAAACGTCTTCGTTTGAGTTTGAACTCAAGGTGTAAATTTTTGTAATAAAAAATGAAGGCCAATAAAATAGAAAAGGTTTTCATTTGCAAAAGGGACGTTTTACCTTTTTTGAGTAAATCAAAAATACTTTCGGACCAAGTAAATGAAACGCTGAAACGCGAAAAGTGAACACCTTTACAGTATTTATTAATTTTTTCTTTCCTACGCTTAAAATTTGCACTTATTAAAAGTGTCTTTTCAACCAAAAAAGTGCCCTTTTTAAAAATTTGCCCCGATTGCCAAAATATCTTCCGGTGCCTCTGATTGCAGCGTCACTTCGTTTTTTATTTGCCAGCCGCCACTGTCACAAACAAATTTAGATAAGAAATAGTTTGTCGAACGCCCACTTTTATTCACAACGGTTAAGGCCGTAGAGTAGTGGTCGGCAACCTGTGGGGCGCGGCCCAATTGTGGGCTTTTTAGCAAAATGTATTGGGCCGCGTAATATATTTTGTAATAAAGTAAGTATGAGCCGCGTCTGTCATTTTTTTAGTAGGTTGTCTATCATTTTTAACTCTTTCGTAACCGTACATTTTAACATGCAGTTGGGTGAAGACATACGAGAAGCATAATGTTCAACTCGACATATTTACAATCATTTTCTGCTATGAAACGCATCAAATCAGTCAGTAGAAATCCTTATTGGATACAAATGTGAGAAACTTACTTATTGCTGCAACAACTGACTTTTTACCAAACTTTGAAACAAATGACTGCATGCAATTTCAAAAATCACATTGATTGATGAAGCAGACTAGTAAATAGTCTTATGGACTGTATTTTGCTATTGTATGATTTAAGTGTAATGGAACTATTGTGCGTTTCACTTTTGCAGTTATACAGGTAATAGTAATAACCATAGTATGTTTCAAGTGTACTGCTGGGCCTTCAATAATTTCTAAAGATAGAATTTGGGCTATCGTAAAAAAACGTTGCCCACCACTGCCGTAGAGCGAAAATTTTTGCCTGTAAGTTTATTGCGGGCTGCAATCGGTGCAGTAATCAAAATGAAGACTCTTTTTTGTTTGCGCTTCAATTTTAAAGTGATAGTTTTGAACTAATATTCATGCAACAAATTTGGTTGAAGGCCAAACAAAAGTTACTATTTTGATCTTAGATGTTCTTTTTTTGAATAAAGCAAAGAATCTCTGACTGAGCCTAAAATAATTGTTTTATGAATTTTCTATGCACCCTTAGAATGGCTCTTTAATTCCAAACTTTAAAAGCACTGCAATAATTCACGTGGATTGAGCATCTGATTAAAAATTCCTTTGCTGGCCATGGGTTGAGCTTCCCTGAGTTAAGGTATAAAAAAGCGTTTACAGGCACGGGCGCCGGAAAATTTTTGGGCGGGGGTGTAAAATTCAAATGGATTCTTTTTTTTAGCTTTGTGGGTAAAGTTCATAACTGTACCAGCCGAAAAAGTTTGGGAGCAATGCAATCTTGCCCAAATTTAATTGACGTTCAATAAATCATTGGTTTTGTTCTAATTTACAGAGTTGCCACTTAGAATCGGACCGTCTTCAGTGCAAAAATCTAGTGAAGACTAAAAAAAGGTCATCACTCCCAATCAGCGTCCAAGATCTCTATTTGTGTCCCAAATTTAAAGTGAAAACTAAAAAAAGGCTTTTATCTTTAATCCATCTAATTTTTTGGTCGAGTTTCTACGATTGTAGGGGCAAATTACCCTAATGCTTCCGTATCTGCCCATCTGTACCCTCCATTTTTAAAAAAGGCATGGCGAAAGATTTAAAGACGCCAAAAGGGCAGAAGACAATAGCCTCCTTGCCCATTGCTTCCGGTGCCTTGCTTAGACGTAACCCCAGATTTTTCAATAACCCTTTGCACTCAAGTAAACAGTTCGTGATGTGCACGGTTGTGAAAACGTTGATTCATTGTGTTGATAAAAAATATCTTTCAATTTTAAAAGTAACTATAATTAGTAACTTTTAACAGGGTCGAAATAGTAACAGTTACACTTTTTATAAAAGTAACAAAGTTACAGTTACTAAAAAAGTAATTAGTCACTGTAGCTAGTTACTTTTGTAACGAGAGAGCTGTCTGACGCAGTGACACGAGTTAAGCAGTCGGGCAATATTAAATTGTTTTTAAATTATACTGAAGTTATCCGACTAGAAAATTTGATATGTGTAAAATAATTAATTAACGTACGCCCCAGAAACTTGTAAATTGTAATAACTTCGTACTTAACCAGACGAGAAATTCTGATATGAATAGAATAAATTAATTAAGTACGCTGCAGAATGTTGTAAATTGTAATAATTTCGTATTTAACCAGACGAGAAATTTTGATATGTGTAGAATAAACTAATTAACGTACGCTGCAGAATGTTGTAAATTGTAATAATTTCGTACTTAACCAGGCTAGAAATTCTGATATGTGTAGAATAGGGAACATTTTTGTCACAGATTAAAGTGGTCGCTTGATGCATTGTTGTACATGTCATTTGAAAGCCGCACACCAAATTTTAGGCTAATAGACGTAGGTTTTGCCTACCGACTTTTGGACTGAAAATTGACACCTGACGCAATTTTATGAGACTACTAAAGCAATGATACTGTATCAGCCACGTTCTTGGCTCAGTGCCAATCAGCACGCCGCTTGTTCACTGTGTAGCTCAATTTTTCAGCACCGTTCTGCTGTAATATTTTTGAGTTATCTCTTTCCGTTCACCTGTTTCAGGTTTTTTTGTGACATAGCCTACAGTTGTTGGTCGTTGTCAGAATATCGTTGCTTTGTGTTGCACTTTTTTGTAATGCAGTGCTGTCAGTTGTCACGCATACTTTTACAAGTTTTAATAAAATATAATGTAGTCTTGATATTTCCAAAATAAAATAATGTATTGATATTTCAGAGTTGAACTAATTTGTAAAGAATATAGCAGTAATGACTAAGAGAAAGAGAATAACCAGGAAAGGTACAAAGCATGCTGCGTTTGAGCAGGCAGATCCTCTTCCTGCACACAAACTTCCACTTAATGGTGAAATGTTAACAAATTGTTGGAGGTACAAATGTGAAGCTGGAAGGTTTCCATATGTGAATGAGATTATGAAGAAAGCTGCTTTAGATCTTTCTGCAATATGGGCTTGGGCGATTGGAAATCGGTTAACCGTTCCTTTGTTGGATCAAAAAACTATTGAAAATAAATTGAAAAAACTGTACAAGAAAGGTCTGCTGGTCAACAAAAACAAGCGAAATCTTGTCAAGTTAAACGAGTTCAAAATGGAAAGGAGTGAATTCTTTGACGTTTGTAGTTGCACGTGTCCATCTGCCTCTTGTTTCCAAGTGCACTGCAAGGCAAAGAATTGTGATGGATTCCATTTGGCTTGTAACTGTGATGTGAAGGTTCCTAAGTGTGAGATCCAGTTTTGCTTGACAAGCGTTGTGCTCGGAAAATGGTAATTGCTAACATCGACAGAAATATTAGCAGAATATGGAACCGAGCGGCGACAAGAGATGAGGCTGTGCAGAGAGGAAAGGCGGGAAGCAGAGCTTGGGAATTTAAAGGAACTCAAATCTTTATATTTTGCTGGAAAGAAAACCATGACCAGAGTTCTTGTGAAAAACAATAAAACGGGAAGGTGGAGTCCAACGATAAAAGTAGATAATCACTATGTTGTGTTGACTGAACCTGGCAACAACTATTTAACTCATGTGACCCCCAAAATTGGGCATGGGAAGGTGGTAGCTCGAGCCATCTATGACTTTCTGGTTGAGCACGAGTTGACAAATCAGCCACTATATGTTGCTGATTGTGACGGTTGCCGTGTCAATACCGGACCAAACGGAGGTGTTATCCATTACCTGGAGATGCTGCTCGCCCGGGCTTTGCATTACAGCATCTGTCAGCTCCACGGTAATGAGCTCCCATTGCGGGCAATATTATATTATTACAATGCGAAACCGAGCGGTCCGGAGAATTGGCGAGAAATGATTGGTCAGCAGATAAAAGGCCAGTGTCAGACCTTCCTGTCATTGACTTCCAGCCAATCATCTTTTCTGATTATCCGGTTCTGTCCGAGGAAGAGGTAAATTATTATTGTTTGATTTACAAGCGTTTGTTTTGACTTTGCTGAGTCTTAGCATAGCTTACTTAATCAAGCTGTTTATCAGTTATGTTTGTTTTTTTTGTAGGTAATAGATTTATCCTGGGACCAAAAATATTTGTACAGAATGTGGATTGCGACTATAGTAGGGAAAGTGGATGATAAAAGTGGATGATGAACCTGGTCCTCCCTGTGTGTCTAAGTGGTACACTCTCTGAGGCAGAGTATTGAGGTTATATGTTGCCACTGCTCAACCAAGTAACCAACTTCAGAGGATCGCTAACATGGTGGTGAAATTCTCTGTGCCAATGTGGTTCCAGACTAAGAGACATTTGTAAATGACAGATGGTTCGCACAATACTTTTGTATGTTTGCAGTTGCTGAAACATCTAAACAACACGGAGATAAATATTGTAAAGAAGGTAGTGCAAAGAAATTCCTTTTTTGCTTATCCACACCAACTCCTGCTTGCCATGTGTACAGATAGAGATGAAGCAGTCAGAAGAGAAGCTGTTAATAAAATCAGGAAGCTAAGGGACCAATACATACCGAACACTAAAGATGAAGCGTTTCCTGAGGCTGAAGCATTTCCTGTAGTTGAAGAAGATGATGAAAGGCCCAACATTGATGAAGATTTTCTTACACCAACAGATGATGAAGCGGAGGAGGATACAGAGGCGATAGAAAAGACACATGACATGCCTTCCAAGAACATCAGGAAAGTAATCCTTCCAAAGCTGAAGTTTCACGCAACGAATTACCATCATATGATTGACTAGGACACTAAACTGA
Source organism: Diplosoma virens (assembly GCA_963680785.1). Classification (NCBI taxonomy): domain Eukaryota; kingdom Metazoa; phylum Chordata; class Ascidiacea; order Aplousobranchia; family Didemnidae; genus Diplosoma; species Diplosoma virens. The sequence goes on from OY796885.1 coordinate 32,776,978, forward strand.
AAACTGAGCCTTCATTTTTGACATCCCTCAGTAATGAGGAAGTTTTAGGTGTCCTTGAAAAAGCGGTGAGTGTTCCGAAGTGGCCAAACCACACTCAGTCAGTTGAGAGAGGAATCCGGGTCATGGCTGAAGCTTGCAGAGGTGGCAGGCTACAAGGCAAGAGATGGTTACATCAGGCAGCGGCTTAGCAGCAGACGGATTATGCCTACATTTAGAACCAAGAAGCATTTCAGCTTCAATTATTAACTGAGAAACAATAACAATTATTAATGCTAAGAAATCGCAGTGTTTGAATAAAATTGTTTCTCATACTTAAAAGTCGGTTAGTGTTTACATTTTGTACTAGACTACAGTAGGTGTTGTATATATAGGCAAAATTAGCCAAAAATTAACATGAAAAGTCGGTAAGGAAGATGAGCTCATTTTAACGCAAAATTTGGCCTAAACGTTTATCTTGCCCATAGCAACAAGGCACTAAGCGACCATAGTAAAATTCAAAAATTTGTATTTTTTCATTGTGCCCTAGTGTAGAATAAATTAATTAACGTACGCTGCAGAATGTTATAAATTGTAATAATTTCGTGCTAAACCAGGCTAGAAATTCTGAACTCGAACTCGGACTTGCAATTTTTTTGTGAACTCGAACTCGATTAAAAATGCTTCGAGTTCGCAGCCCTGGTTTCCACTCATCACTGTTTTTTACTCATAGGCTTCAGCTTCTGTACATTGTTGAACCTAGGTAAGCATTGAATTATCGACGAGTGGCCCAAACGCACTTAGCGGGACATCTAACATCCAATTGGCATATCGCGTTAAACCTTCGCTTTCTGTTAGCACATTCTGAGCTTGTAGCCTACCCCTCGATTCTGAAGAAAATCTTATATATTCCCATTTTCTTTGGCCATAGCAACTAATCCAATTTCCGAGGTGTTTGGAGTAAGCCCATCATCCTACGCTTGTGCTGCAGTACTTGTATCATTGCTGCCACTGCCAGAGCTGACAAGTTGACATGATGCAGAATCAGTTTGCTCCTGGTCATCAATATCAGTCTCTGAATCCGATCCATTTAAAGAAATCACTTCCCATGTAGTTCGAACTTGTTTTGAATTTGCAGACTCTTAATCTAAGCCTTCACAAACATTTTCACCTTTACTTTCATCCCCCGAATCATCCTCTGCAATCGCGTTCAGCCAAGCCAGAGCTTGTACATTACTAACTCGTTCTGGTCTCGTCATCCTGCAAATGACTCAACATTATGAACTAGTTAGTAACTAACTGTTGCCGGATACTGCAGTAAATGTTGTACAATGGTTTTGAAACAATAACACAACAAAAGAGTTTATTGTAAAGGCAATTTAAATCGTAGAAAAATTACAAGTTACTTTCCGGTCAAAATGACCGTTGGCGCTAATTTAAAGTAAATCGATCCCCAATCCCCGCTGTGCTTATTGTAACCAATAAAAATTACCATGCTTAAAGTTGACAAACATTTAGGAAAAGTCAGAAAGTTTCAATACTCCAACACCTATCTAAGCCGAGATACGAGCGATTAAAAATCAAAAATGGTCAAAATAACAGCACCGGTAATTCTAGTGTTAATAAAGGCATTTTTATGTTCAATGAGGAAAAACTGTTTGCGTTACCATGCAGCTTCTTTTTTGTAAAGGAATCAAAAGCGTTTATCCGGCTTATAAAGGCAAGTCAGTTAAACAAACCCAGAGCGAAAGGCAACTGAGCGGTCTACCAATAGAGGTTGGCAGAAAATTTTTATTGCGACTGGTAGTGTGTTACAGTACGGAGAAAGAAAGCTTACTGACCTCAAGCATCATAAGAAATTAAATCTGTGCGTCCTGTTTTGTTTTTACAGCAGCTTTGAAAGTTTCCATGCTGGACTTATGCGCTGTTATAGATAACGAAAGAAGACGGTAAGAGTTAGCTTTGAGCACACTGACAAACTAAATGCAGAATCTGTTTAGTTTTAAACTTTCGCTGAGCTGAATATCTAACTTTGTTTCAACAAACCACGAAAAACCTTTGTCTGCGTAATGCTCATTCTTATAAACTTCATTTACACTGTTATAATTTAAAAAATCTGTTTAATCACTAAATATAATTATAAATTATAATTTCAAACCCGATTATTTCAAAAAGGATCCGTTCAAAAAGTAAAAGGATTTCCTGTTACTATAAAACAAATCGAGTAAAACTTCTCAAAAAATAAAATTTTTGTGAATTTTGAAAGTTGTAAAATTAATTTAATTGATTGAATATTTACAAACAATTAACAAATAAAATCGTCATTAAAAACCAAATATTCTGTCCTGTGCAAGCTCATTCAGATAGTGAAGTTGTGAAGGGATCAATACACTTTTCTTAAAAAAAAAAGGAAAAAGACACGATAAATTCCGGACGAAGAAATAAAAATTTAACTTCGATAAAATTGAAATAGTGTTTTATAACTTGAAAATTCAGTTCATTTAAAGCTGTAAACTGAAGTTGGCAATGCCAAAATTACGTGTTAAAAAGTATTCTTTTGTAACATAAATAAAACTTATTACTTTTACTTATAAAATTAATTTAGTCATTTTTTTAGTAAGAAGTGAATCACAGAATTGATGAGTAAAATATATTTAAAAAGTTGCCTTTGGACAACCATGAACTATCTTAAATGCTGTTTAAAGTAAAGTTGACTGGAGCTAACCTTACAATGTTGTCGAAAGTTTCGAGATTAATACTGATTTTGTTTATCGCTGTAATGAGTTCAAGGAACTTATGAACCTGATCACAAAAATTTTTAGCAACTACTTGCTGCTAATGAAGACACAATATATTGTAAAAACACTGGAAATGACTATAGCCGTCTTCAAATGTACATAAACGCCTTTGTACAACTTGTTATGGTGATATGAAGCTTTGATAAACGCATCTTTATATCGGCAAATTCGTGCTCGCGATAAACCAAGCAAATAGCATTCTTGACAAATGCAGAAAAAAGTAATTACTGTCGTAGAAACTTTTCAACATTTTAAATCATTTAAAAAATTTATTGTTGTTTTGTTTGTTATTTTCTCTCTCTGTAATGTTTTAATTACTAGTGATCAAATAAACATCTTATTATTGTTGTTCAGTAGTTTTTCTTAATAAAAATGATTGATTGTTTAAAATTGCTTAATGTACGATTGTATGTATGTTGAGTGTGCGAATGTACAATTGCTTACAACCTGGCGTTTAAAAGATAACACCACAAAAGCAACAACATTACATATTTGCAAAATTAACGGTTTTAAAATCAAGTAAATTCATTTAACACAATACTTTCAAAACAGAATCAAAACGAACATAATTATTAAATAAACTGTAATTTTTAAAAATGTGAAAAGTAAATAAGACACAAAGGGCATTAATAAACTGAATTAAGAGCGGATTATTACCAAACGATGTGTTTACCAAATCGATTATCCAAACCGTTACCAAACGATTATTACTAAACGATGTTACCAAACGATTTATTACCAACAAGTGCATCGTATTGAGGGATATTAACATAGCCTTACGAGTCCGAGGAAAGAGAATTGTCCCAAGACGCAAAAGATTCGGGCAAAATCAGACTTTTTTGGGAACTGAAAATGAACTATCTGGGAAGTGGAAGGATAAAGTTACACAATTTAGAACGACTCAGATTAGTGAGCAACTACAACTAAGATTTGACGTGATGACCTTTTTTCTTGGTCTATCTAGACGAAGATGGAGAGATGTCACACAGATTTAAAGTAATGACTTTTTTTTGATCTTCACTAATTGTATGATAGAGGGAAAATAATCTTTTCTGTTTTTATTTCACCACATAGCCTGATGAAGAGCAGAAAAAAGGTCTTCGCCTTAAATATGTGTGGGATTTTGGCATCTTCATGGAATGCACAAGGTCGTGATTCGGGCAATCGTCGATAAAATTTGGGCAAAAATGCACTGCCGGCCAAATTTTTTGGGTTGGTACGGCTTTGGTTATTAACTCCAGGTCAGACACGGACTGAACCCGAAAAAGTAAAATTTGCTTAACCTAGGCCGGAACTGAACCCGTAAAAAATTAAATTTGCCGAACCTGAACCTGAGCTTTATTTTAAACGGCTTCGGTTCAGACGCTCTAATTTTAATTTTTGATTTATTTACATAGGCCTAGATCAGTGGTTCTCAACAGAGGGGAATTCCCCACTAGGGGGGGAATTTTGTATTTTCAAGGGGGGAATTATCAGTGGTTCCCAACCGGGGGACCACAGAGTGATTTTTGGGGGTCCATGAGCCTTTTTACGGAAAAAACGAAAGAATATGTCATAGTTAAAGCAGTGATGGATATTAGGGGAGGCGAATTAGGCAGTTGCCTAGGAAAATAAAAGATCGATTCAAGGTGAAGACCTTTTTTTTTTTTTTAGAGATCACCATGTTTCTGGGTGAAAAAACAGCAAAATTGGAAATAAAATCGAAGTGAAGACCTTTTTTTTTTTTTAGAGATCATCGTGTTTTTGGGAGAAAAGAGTGGATTTTATTTCCTTTTTTATTTAAGGGGTCCACAACTTTCAGGAAAATCCTCAAAAGGGTCCATGACATTAAAAAGGTTGGGAACCACTGGCCTAGATGAATCACAATTTGGTATTTAAAGTTGTCACAATTTGTTTAGTCATTAGCTCGTTGTATGGCAAAACAAGGGCCGACTTTTTAAAACAAACAGGCATTTTCAAACAGATAACTGCGCCATTTAAATTTAAATAATATATGATTTGCAATTAAATAATTAGTTTAACGCAGTTGATGATGGAATGAGTTATAATTCCGAAACGTCCAGAATAAACTATGTTTCCAAATATATATTGACTTTACTTTCTATTCTGAAATTAGTTAAGCGTTTCAAATTTTATGCTCCGTGAATCTTTTTAGTTCATTGAGGTTGTTTAGTACTTTCCGCAGAAGTGACCCAAATGGGCATCTAGATTTTAGTATTTATATGAAGGCGGCTGAAGACCCGCTGAATAGACCACGCAATATATTTTCAGAAGTGTCATGGTTAGTCAAGAAAAGTGTCGCTCCCATTTGACTCCCTTATCTGGCTGGATGCCTCAAAGAGTCGGCAACTGATTAGGTGCAGTGGGATGCAGGCATGCAGTGACTATCATCTATGCGTTATTCAAAAACTGTTTATGAAACTAGTATAAGTGCTACAATACCAGAGTGGTGCTTAGTGCTCAGCTATACAGATATAGGACAGCACTACGCAGTGTTTTGGCCACAGGACTTCTTTTGAACCCCACAAGTTGCATCAGCAGTTTGATCGGAAAAGACAATTTTTTATGCCTTGCCACAAGGTAGTGATGAATCTTCAGTGATTTGTGCGGTCCAATTTAACTCAAGATAAGTCGGAACTTAACAGAATGGTAAAACCTTACCATTGTTGTAAACCCGGGATTGGAAACTACAACCCGCGGTTCAAATGCGATCAGCAAGATATTTCAATGCTGTCCGCATCTGGTGGGAAAGAAGGACGTCATTCTCAACGACTAAAATGATGATTTTATGCTTTACAACCAGTATTTGATCAAAAAAATTTTGGCCGACCAGAAAAAAAATATTAAGTGAGCACAAAAAAGTAAGTACATCGACAAACCAGGTTTCTTTACCTTGTTCGTCGTGTAAAGACTTTTTTTGTTCTACAATCGACTTTCAAGAAGAAATACTTGTTCAATTAAGTAAAAAGAAAAATTTTAACATGATGAACCAAACAAAGAAGCGTGGTCAAACGAGTCGCTATATTTTTTCTTAAATCAACAAAAAGTTTATTGCAGCCCGCACATAATCTTTAAATTTGAGGATGCGAGTGCAATCAGGTTCTCCATTCTAGTTGTAAACTTTAGCCCATGTTTGGTTTCTTGGTTTTTTAAGTGAAAGCTACTGTGATTGCCTTTGTGCGACTAAGTTTCAGCTTTGAAATCTGAAGCTCCACTGAGAGTGTTGTCATGTATTGACGTTAACCCCCTTCAAGACCTTCTAGTGTCCAGCAACAATGCCAGATCATCAGCAGAGCAAACTTTAAGAAAATTGTAAAAGACAGATCCTAGCCTACATAAAGAATCAAAAAAAGGAGCTGAGGCCTGCTTTGCTTGTTGTCACCTGTAGTGAAGGTAAAACCTTTGTTCCGGATAGGTTCCTTTATCATTTTAATCATGTTCCTATCTGGAAAAAGTCTCAGCAGCTTGCAAGTAAGGCCACTGTGTTAGAGAATGTCAGATGCAATTTTCAGACAGATAGCTGCGCCAAGATTCTTCTTAGTTTCAAAAGAATCCTGGATATTTTGTGTCAACAGAACGACTTGATTCACTGTTGATTTTGTGCATAGAAACCTACCCTGCTCTCTAAAAAGCAATGGATCAGTTGATTTGACGTGGGCGTAGATAAGTTTTTGAGACATGTGAATAGAGCAGGCATGTGAAACTCACGGCCAACAAAGTTTTTTGATGCGACCCGCAAAGACTTTTGGAAAAATTTTTAATAGATGTTTAATTCGAAAATGAAATAAAAATGAAGTTTACGATTACTAAAAAAACATGGAGTTAAAGAAGTGACTAGATGCTCACCTTTTTTTGGTCCGCACTTAGATTTCAAAATAAAATTTAAAAAATCAGGTTTCTGCAACTCCCTGTGGGGCCGAGATTTGTCACTCAATTACAGAATTTTTTAAAAAGTAAACATGGGGCGCAAATTCTAGAAACTAGGTAGAGATTTATGTTTAAATCCAAGTAGAGATAAAAAAAAAAAGATCATCCTATTGTTTGTTAACCGGATTGCGTCCAGCGACAAATTTTAGGTCACAATTTTAGCGATTCGTTTCCCGCACGCTCATAAGTTTGACATGCCTGCTGTAGGAGACAGGAAGAAGAGATATTGTTAATAGGGTCGTAAGCCGTCTTTTTCCACATTAAAGTCACAAATATAAGTACTTTTCTCCAGATTTGGGAAATTTTGAGCCGACAAGCAGGAAGAAAAGTTACGTACCAAGATTTTAAAGCAGTTCCAGCATTAATTATAAGCTTTAGGCCAATGGAATTGGGGCCCGGACCTTTACTTGATTTTAAGTGTAGGAGGGCAGCAATAAATTTTTTGTGTTAAAGTTTACATCTGCCAGAAAACAGGTCAATTGTCTCGTATCACCCATTTCTGACCAGCTGAGATGCAATAGCATTGGTTAAGACCGGAAAGTGATGAGGGGAGTGTCGTAATTTACAAGATTAATTAACATGCTGTTTTTTGACTAAAGTGTAAAATATCAATGCTTTAAACGACTTCAGATGAGTGATCCTTTCCTTTCCTGTCAAGCCTAGCGAGCAAAGTCGCAGCAGCCGAACTCAAGGCATGTCCCTCAAGGGAATGCAGAAATTTTGTATAGAGGGTTTCACACACTGCATCCCAATACGGTATACAATTGTATTGGAGATCGCTTGAGATAATCTTTTTGGCCGCCTTTGTAATGGCGTTGCAGAAGTTTGGGTAAGCCGCGTTCACCTTAGGTGATTCAGGCGGCAAAAAAAGCTTTTGCAAATTTGTTCGTTAAAGCAGCGTAGTTACTACACTTGGCTGTCCGGAAGTTTTATCACTTAGCAGGAATGCATGGTTCTGGCAAAGCCAACTTTGGTAATCTAAGAATTGAAGGTTGATATTGTGACCGGGGAAACTTCTCCAGGACACACCTGCCAGGTAAGCAACTATAAGAACCTACACTTGCAAAAGCCAGATCTGAATTAATACCAGTGTTCCAACGGCCAGAGTAAAAGCTTTCGGTTTCTTGTCATTGCACAATAAGGAAAGATTGTTATTACTTAAACCAGCCAAGCATTCTCCATCCATTGAGGAAATATTGGGAGATCTGTGACTCGTAATGGCAGTGTTAGGGATTGCAAACGTTGACTATTTTGTGGCCGTCAATGTCCACGCACAACCACTCACTCTCCACTATCCGAAGAGATTAATCAGAAAATGTGTATTGTAGTGGTTCATGGACAAACATGGCAAGACCATGCTTGCTGATTAAGGAAGACCTAGCTAATTCAAAGCCTGAAAGAATTAGCTTCTCTGCACTACACAGTGAATCACCTGTAGTGGAAAGTTCTAAAAACACACAAACTGTCCTTTTCCAAAACCATGACTGATTCCATTACCAAAAACAATTTACTAAAATATTACAAAAACATTCATTGCCCAGTTGAGAGTCCATGAAGTCAATAAAAACTTGATTAAAAAAAGGCGCGTCATGAGACAGGGCAAATTATAAAATCAAAAACTATCCACTGTATTAGAAAAAATTGCTGAAAAGTTTGAGCTGATTTCATAGTAAAAGCAAATAGACTTTTTCCCAAAAGCTTCTTGAAATAAAAGAAATTTATTTGCCTTGTTGAGAACTCTAATTTAACCATTAGCTTACATTTTGATCAATGAAAAAATTTTTTGCAGGTCTGTAAGGTTCTAGAAATACAATTAAGAGGGACTACGTTGAACTAGTTTTAGTAAAAAAAGTGATCAATCTGTAAAATTTGGTAATAAAAGTATGGATTCAAAAAGAATAGATAAATATCGCACAAGAATTGCATAATCGTAATTTATGCCGATATAAAAAAAATAAAGGCATAACTTTAAGTAAAAACAAGAATACGAATATCACTCAAAAACGTACAGAATTATCTAGGGCACCGAAAGCGGGGAGATTAGGGGACAATTTTCTTGCCACTCTTAATAAATTTTTTAGAGTATTATAACAAGATTTTACTAAAAAACTTAATAAAGACCAAAAAAAAAGGTCTTTACTTGAAAAATTCGGCCGCGGTGTTTTATTTGCTTGTCCCGCGATTAGTTTTGAGAAAAAACCGTCTTTGGCTTAAAACAATCGAACGCTTCTCTGATGACTTTTTTTGGTATTCACTACATTTTTCACTAAAATTTTTTTCGTTATTCTAAAATTTGCCTTTGTTGAAAAAGGCTTTTCAACCAAAAATACCCTTGTTCTAAACTTAGCTCCTTCCGTCCAAAAATTTTTGCGCCCTTAAAAATTATTAAGTTTTGATAAAAGTTAAAGAATAAAACTAACCTTTTTGCCACTTTCTGAGTCTTCTAAAACCACGGATGTTGCATACCGATTAGACGACATAATTATAATAGGTAATGATAAGCCATGCAAACAAATTACACAAATCTAATAAAAACTTAAATTAAATAGTTCAGATCGGTCAACAGGGTATCTAAATTAAACGTTGCTCTAACAAAAATTATAAACCTTTCGGTAATTTTTTGCTTTTTATTCAACAGAGAAGTGTTGTAGAGGTTGAACCAGTTGCTTGTTTCGATTCACAATTGCTACTAAGTAAATAAACTCCATATGCTATTGATTGTGTTTTTGAAAAATATTCATCACATTTTCTAAGCTAGACAGTCTTAACCTGATGGTTCCATCAAATGTATATGCGCCAGCCTGACTTCCCAGTGTAGACTAGGCTTATGGTTTTTGTAGAGGGTTTTAAATTAAAACGCTGTACCAAGTTATGAGTGCCAAACAGGAGCGTCGAGCGAGGAAACAGGGGGCAATTGCTCTTACAATCATAGAAACTCGACCAAAATATAAGACCGATTGAAGGCAAAGGATTTTTTTTGGTTTTCACCTGTAATTTGGAACAAAAATAGAGATTTCGAGCATTGATTAAAAGTGATGACTTTTTTTAGTCATTACTAGATTTTTGCGATGAAAACGGTCGCAGTACTAAGCAACAACTTTGTAGAAGTGCTTTTTTTAATTTTACGTCCTCTCGCCAAAAATTTTTTCGACATCCGTGGCGCCGTTTTCTATTTAGAATTTTTATTATAAATATATAAACATTTTGCGCCATCACCAAGCGATTTTACTTCTAATTGAATATTACAATTTGAAAAATCTAACCTCTAGCGCTAAAGTCTTGAATTTTTTTTTTAATTAAACTTTTAATTGTTCGCGGCACTTTTTGCAATTGAAAGCGGAATCTCGATTAGGACTTACCGCGTAAGCCGAACAAAACACGCTCTGTTGAATCCCTGATGCAATCAAGACAAGTCACACGAATCAAAGTACATGTAATTGACAGAATGAAAGGAATTTGCCAGCGAGTAAAAAAATGAAATTGTTAGCAAAGACACATGTCAGTAAAAAAATATAGAAACCAAAGATTTATAGACGAGCCGCGATTTCATTGCGTACGCTTTGATAAGCAAAGTATCCAGTGGTGTACCAACGATTTTTGAAAAGTGGGGGGAGTCATAAAACTACAATCAAATATGCTTAGTGCAAAAAGTTTTTCAAGTTTTCAAAAAGATCTTCACTTTGAATCTCTCTCGATTTTGTCCATTTTTCTTTCTAAAAACTTAGCAATCTCTACAAAAAAAAAGTACTTAGGAGCGCCATGACATAATAGAGGGCCTTAAATACGTTACTGCAAATACCAGAAATGTACCATTATAGTAGCTACTTAAAACGAGTTGACCTACCGGTAACAGATTCATAGTGCAGCTACCTGTAGTTTATGTTAACTGCCCAACTAATTTTTTCTACACGAGTCTACAAAATTTTGAATTGTTCTACAAAATCTTATTTAAAATCAACTTATTATTTAAGCACTTTTTAAATTGCTCGATTGCAACACTAATCTGTAATAAGTATCTGCCAGCACTACCAGATAGAGTTTAATTCACTAGCTTATCACACATCAATTTCTAAGTTCAAACGGACTACTGCACCGCTATCGAGTTGTGACTGCTATTAGTAATCTCAATACAGTCCAAGCAAATTTTGCAGAAGTAAAGGCCTGTTTCCACTACGAGCGTGGAAAAAAGCATTTTTTGTTTGTTTTATTGCTTTTTTTTTGCGCTCGCTTCAATTTTAACCGCTCGCTTCAATCGAAGATCAATAAAAGAGACAAAAAATGCTCTTTTCCACGCTCGTAGTGGAAACGGGCCTTAAGCGGTTTACGAGAATAAAAAGATAAAAGAAGAGAAAAGAAAATGCTGATAAAGCGAAAGGCAGTCAAGACGACAACGCAAATGTAGCGAAAAAATGATTTAGTATTTTCATACCCAGGCAAAGCAAAAGTTCTACATTTTATTTTATTGACAAAAATTTACTGATACTCAAAAAATATTAATTAAAGTAGATTTACGTCCGGCCAGCAGATTTACACAAGTATTGGGTAAATTTTTCAATCATTGTCCTCAAGAAGTCACCGTAACATTTCTTTCTTATCTTATCAACAAGATTAACTTCGATTACCGTGATTGATGTAGCGATCCTTCCCTGTTGGATAAAAAATCAAAAGCGTGCTTAATCACGCTCCCAAGAGAAATGGGCATTTCAAAATAAGAACAAAAAAACTCAATAAGACAATTCAATGATTGATTGATTTTTTCTTGTAAATTGTATTTAAACTGGAAGTTTACCACCAGCGGTAGGGAAACCAGCGCATACGTGCGAAATTTCGCGCCCTGATATCTATTGATTTACTCAATTGATAAATCCCTTACTCAATTGGAATTACCAAACGTTGATAAAAATCAAACATTCAAATCATATTTTGCTGTCCATAAAAATTTATACGTGCAGTATATGCATAACTTTAGGGTCCAACTATTTATTTTCTGATGTGCGTATATGCATCTATATTATTAAATTGTACATGAATAAATGCAATAATAACACAAGTATAAAAGCTTAAAATTGTATCTGGTTGCAATTATTTTTTTCAAAAACTGATATTGAAAAGACCTAACGCTTTAGTTTTCGAGAATAGTTTTGATTCTAGCTAAATCAGGAGCGCTCAACCTTTTTGTCAGAGCCTTCCGCATTAGAGTGAATTTTTATAATTGCCGGCAATGAGATGAAGTGGTAGAGTAAAATAAATAAGTTTCCAAAATGCTATTTACTTCTACTAAAAAATGTAATGGAATGAAATATCGCAATTTTTAACGAATTTATTCCACCACAGTTTACAAAACATTGTATTTGTGATTCCTTTGGTCTTGCATACACAAAGATAAACTTGTAAATTAGTCAACCAAGGCTGCTATAATCAGAATAACTATTAACAAAATTGTATAGTAACGTAGCAATACACAATTTGTTCAAATAGTGAACTAGAACTGCGTGGTTATGATAAATTACATTAGCCGAGAAAATAAAGAAACTAAAATGGTTTAAATTTGAAGAGTCAAACTGTGCTTGATACGCACGGCCGCTATTGTTGTCCGAGCTGTATGCGACTGTACGGGCTCAGGTTTGTCCACCGTTAAGCTAGGATTAGACCAGTGGTATCCAACCAATGAGCCATGGCACAGTGGTTGGCCATGGCGCCGTTTTTAGTGGGCCACAGAGCATAAATCAGAATTTATTTTATTTTTTTTTATTTTTATCTCTATATTTATCCTCCTGACTCTCAGGAAAGCAACGGAGGCGCTATACATAGGGTAAGCAATTACCCAGACCTGCTTCCGGAGATGCCAAGATATTGCTGTCCGCTAGTAATTTAGTAGAGATATTACTGTAATTTAGAACTGCTTGTCAAGACCACCAAGCAGGGGAAAGTGCCGTAAAGTGTCTTTCTCAAGGACACAACAACAATTAAGAAGAATAAGAAGAATGAAAGCAACTTGAGACTTGTATAATGATGTTATTATCATCGAGAAATCGGAAACGAATTCCGAGTGAAGACCGTTTTTTTAGAGATCACCAGATTTTTGCGCCGAAAATTAAATTCTGTTTACCGAAGTGGGTGGTTAAGTTACTTGGGTTGGAAAGTGGGACACGGTATGAAAAAGTTTGAAAACCACTGGGTTAGACAATTAAACTTAAACAGATAACAAAACTCTTGCAAAAAACATTTATTTTAATAAGCTTAACAGAAGTAGTCAGTCAGTCAGTGAGTCAGTGTTTTTTTATTCTCGATCATTATTAAACAGTTTAACACAAAAATTATAAACATTAAAAAGATCAAGAAAAGGAAGAAGCAGCACAACGTCAGACGTTAAAACATGCATATGACAAACAAAGTAAAAGTACAAGATAGTATAAAGCATGGCTGCAACACCTTAATCATATAAAGACGTAAGTGAAAAAAGAAAAAAAACAAAATAAATAAATAAATACGTAACAATAATATTATGAAACAAACTGAACAATTAAATAACCAGTGCATGACTAGGCTGCGTAATGGTGATGGGTGGCACAGCTAGCCAAGATGGGAATTTAGCTCAACTGAGCAAGGTGAGTAAAGAAAAACCACCCAAAAAAGAAACCTCACCAGGTCCGGAAACCTTTTCTAATAATAAGTAAATTGAATAAACACACACAGAGACAAACTCTTTAAGCTACTTGTTTTGGTCTCAAACAAAGAACACTTTTTGTTTTGAAGTAATCTAAAACTAAATTTCCTTTTAATTTAAAACACAACAACTTGAACTGTGATCAATTCGCAACGGTATAATATTCTATTTAGTGCACTATAGTTTGTCATTTATCTGAATTCCTTTCGCCCTTATTAACTTTCCTTCTAATTTAAGGCACAATGACTTGACACATATCCGTCCTTTTGTCCTTATGAATTTCTCATCCTTTAACTTTTTCTTTATTTATTTCAAATTTAATTAACAAAAAATCCTCAAAATATAAATAACGTTCGTCAGAGGAAAAGCACTCATTTTATTCTTCATCTAAGTGGTAAAAGTAATTTTGGCCGAAGTGCAGCTAATTGTTTTTTGAACTTCGGAATCGCGATCGTCTACTTAAAGTTATTTGGCTCTCCACATTCCTAAACTTTTGTGAGTACCTTTTATTTGTTTTTTTTGTATGAATTTTCGTAGTAACTGTTTTCAGTAATTTATTCATATATATATTATCTATAAGATTACAAGTACAAAATAGGAGTATTTTTCAATCAAGTTTTTACGTGGAGAGAGAAAATCGCGATAAACAAACTAGATCCAAAACAGTAATCAAAAGTAATCAAAAAGTCTAATCTGAAGTAATCAAAAGTTTAATCAAAAAGTCTAATCTGAAGTAATCAAAAGTTTGATCAAAACTTTAATCTGAAGTAATCAACAATAATCAAAAGTTTAATTCAAGAAATCCGGTGAGTTCATTCCTTTTTATTTTGCTATGTCGGAAAAATTGGATCTGTACGAACGCTTAAAAGCTCGCAGAACATCGTTAAAAGGCTCATTAACTAGAAAACTGCGAAGACTCTCAGATTTATCTAAACATGAATTTCCTAATAAAGCCGCTTTTGAACAAAGTGACGTATCTCTACAACAAACTCTTAGCGATTTGCGCGCGACTGTAAAACTTATGGCTGATTTATGTTTTGAAATGCCTAAAGAAAATTATGAACAAGTTAAGACGGATGTAGATGAAAACGAAGAAATGTTAGAAAAATTAGAAATCCAAGCAGTTGATCTGAAATGTGAATTTGATATTACAAGGTCAAAACATAAAAATACATTTTCTAATTCTAATGACTTAATCAACCAAAATGTAAATAAACCTAAATTTAAGCCAAGAGATCTTGCTGCGCCAAAATGGAACGGCAATCTAGTTACCTATAATGCGTGGAAACAACAAATTAGAGATTATTTTCAAATAACCGACTTAACGACTGATCCTGAACAACTAATTGTTTTATTATATCGAGACGTCCTACCTAATCCAATCCAATTTAGCATAAGAGACTGTACTAATGTAAACGAAAAAAACGGAGTTTGGGAACGATTAGATGCTAAATTCCCAATCGCTTGTATACCAAGGGCTATTCTCCAAGAGCTGAAAGATACTAAACCCATGTCCTCTGGTTCTGCTCGTGAGATGCGCCGAGTTTTAGAACAAATTAAAGATTTCGCTCGACATTCTAAACTTGCCCACCGAACTGAAGAATTAAGTAGCCAAACTACACTTGATTTAATCGAACAAAAATTATCTAACCATATAGCGCGAAATTTTCGTAGATGGGTTAATAAAGAACACAAAGATAAAGTTGTTACGGTTGATCTTCTTATAGCCTTTTTGCAAGACGAAACTGAGTTAGAAGAGAGATTACAAACAAAACCGCAAACTATCTTCGAAAAACCTAGAAGCGCTACTGTTAATCAATTACGTTCCGATTTCCGTGAATTTTGTAAATTGTGCGATCAATCTCACCATAGATTTGTTGATTGCACTGTGTTTTTAAAATACACGCCGCAACAAAGAACAGAAGCTATGCGTAGACTTGGGAGATGCTTTACTTGCCTTGCACCGATGCACCGCGCATCTCAAGACTGCCGCTATCGACGACGATGTGCGTCATGTAATTGCTCTCATCACTCAATGCTCGCTTGCGTACAGCGTAACGAACCATGCTCCTTCCACATCCGCTCTTAATGCTTTAGCTGATCAATTTCAGCCTCCAACTTCAAATGTTCGAACTGTGAGTAGATCAGAAAATAACTTAAAATATTCCCCATCGGTCATAATTGAAATATTAGATAACAATGGAAAATGGCGTAAAGCAGTCGCATTATTAGATTCTGGAAGTGATGTAACTCTAATAAAACGAGATACCGTTCGAAAACTTCACTTAATATCAAATCGCAAACCTTTTGTTTTTAAATTTGGTACAGCCGGCGGTGGTTCTTATAGCGAAAACTTTGCAGCTCTTTCTTTATGGATACGTCGACAAAATCAACCTTCTTCGCGTTTTAATATTACCGCTTTTGAACTTGAAAAACCAGCTCATAATATACCTAAGTTTAGTGAACAGTTCTTTGAAAATTATACTTATTTAAAACCAATTAAAGACTTTGTGCCCGACCGGGAAATTTTTATTGATATCGTAATCGGCTTCAACTATGCAAATTTAATGAAAACTTCAGGCTATTTGCAACACCCGCTTAACCCAGATGATAATTCAACAGGTGTTGATACTCCGTTAGGGTGGTACATATATGGCCCTAAAAACCAAAATACTTTAAATGCTAATGAACTTGCTACGTGCATCATGTTTATGTCGAACAAAACGCCGAAAACTTTCAATCTTTGTATGAGTCTAACGTGTGCGAAGTAAAGCCTACCCGAATCTGTGCTTGTTCTGATAAAGAAGTTCTTGAATTATACTTTCTTAAGCACGTAAGAGACACTGTTCGACAAACTAATGAGGGAAGAGTCGAAGTGTCACTTCCCTGGAAAGAAGGCTTTCCAAAATGCTTACAATTCAACCGTGACGCGGCGCTCGCAAAATTGACGTCACTTGAAAAGCGATTAAATAAATCCGGTTTCATTGAATGCTACAATGAAGAAATGAAACTTATTTTGGACGATTATGCTGAACCAGCCCCTAATTGTTTTCGTTATGTTAAATCAAGCTTAAACCCAGCTGACGTGCTCACTAACCAGTTGAAAAATTGAAACTTTCATCATGGCATGAAGGACCGCAGTTTTTGACACAAGCTAAGGAAAACTGGCCTTGTTTCTTACCTACCAAAAACATAGCTTTGTCCACTACAGAAGAGAAAAGAATTTTAGCTTTAACTTCATGCGTCACTAATGTAGATGATTTTGAAGATCATCTGTTGAAGCGCACAAGCTCCTGGTCGAAACTGATTCGAATTACAAACTTAATCAAAATTCTAGATCTGCTGTTTTAACTGCTCACGAACTGTATTATGGTAAGTTTAATTTGTTTTGGCTCGCGCAGAGTGATTTGAGAACTGCGAAATATCAAAGCACGAGAAAGAAATTAAACCTCAAACCCTCAACCGCGGAATTAGGACTTTTACGTATTCATGGACGGTTAAATAATTTTTCATACGATGAGACTGTTACAAACCCAATCGCTTTAACTTCCAAAAGCAAAATTACGAAGCTGTATGCCGAATATATGCATGAAAACTTAGGACACCAAGGTTACCGTGTGGTAATAATCAACCTCCAACAGAACGGAATTCATATATTGCGTGGCAAACAGTTGCTTAAATCTATAGCCGAAAAATGCATCAAGTGTCGTATCGCGCGACGTAAATTGATGGAACAACAAATGGGTCAATTACCGTCTTTCCGCCTTAAATATCGTAGCCCTCCGTTCAGTTCCGTATTACTTGACATGTTCGGCCTAATAAAGATCAAAAAAACCAAAAATGTGACCACTTAGGGATGTGTACTAGTATTTGCATGTAACACAACTAGGATCATCCATCTTGAAATTGCTGACACACAATGTACGAATGACTTTCTACTAGCGTGGCGACGATTTGTTACAAAGCGCGGAATTCATCCCAAGCATGTTTACAGCGATCAAGGCAAATCTTTTGTTATAGCTCAACTTCCGTTAAAAAAGTGACTATCTGATTGGGACAAAAAAATTATTCTTGAAAATATGGCTAAAAAACACACAGAATTTCATTTTTCTTGGGATTTTAATACGCCCAAAGCAAGTCATAAGAATGGCTCAATTGAATCGTTAATTTCTAGCTGTCGTAAAGCATTTAACGCTACATCAAATTACTTAAAACGCTCTTACACCTTTTCAGAATGGGAGACGATTGTCGCCGAAGCGAACTATCTAGTGAATTCTCGACCATTATTCCCAAAAAAATGTCGAAGACCTTAACGAAGAACCAATCACCGGAAACTTATTGTTGTTTCCGTACAAACCAGGGCTGCGAACTCGAAGCATTTTTAATCGAGTTCGAGTTCGAGTTCGAGTTCACAAAAAATTTGCAAGTCCGAGTTCGAGTTCGAGTTCTTTAAATTTCAATTTTTCGAGTTCGAGTTCGAGTTCACAAAATAGAGTTGAAAAAATTAAGCGAATAATTCAACCGCGAAAAACTGAGCACATGTTAAAAATGCTTTGTCATCAATGTTACCAATTTTAATCTATTATTAAACAAAATAAAAGAGGATAGCAAATTATAATTTGGCACCAACGCTGAGAAATGTTATAGTTAAATTTACTCATTAAATGAACTCAAACATCACAAACTTTTTTCAAGTTCGAGTTCAAGTTCGAGTTCAGAAATTTTTATTTTTCGAGTTCGAGTTCGGCCAAAATTGCCGAGTTCTTCGAGTTCGAGTTCGAGTTCGCAGCCCTGGTACAAACAATGCTCTATACCACAATCGTCAAACAACGAATCGATCGACCCGAGACTCTACGCCAAAGCTGCTCAAGCCTTTATCAACCAATTCTGGAAATCCTGGTTACGTAATATGCCTGCGCATTTGTTATTTCGAACAAAATGGTTTCGACCTCGTCAAAACTTAGAAGTCGGCGACTACGTAATCGTGCTCGAACCGGGTCTTAAAGGTCAAACCGCACCGAGAGGACTGTGGGAACACGCTATTGTCACCGAAGTTTTCCCCGGCGATGATGGTCTTGTTCGAAAAGCTAAATTAAGACTCTCAGGACAGCGCCAGCTGACGCGACCAATCCACAAACTTTGCTTGATTGCAACCTTCAAAGAACTACATTGTCCTGAAAATCAATGATTGTGTTATTATTAATATTTCGTCTTGCTTGCTCGTTTTGTGTTTTTCTTTTCGTTGCTCATTAATTCAGTTAGTTCCGCGAGGGAGGAGTGTTTTGGTCTCATACAAAGAACACTTTTTGTTTTAAAGTAATCTAAAACTAAATTTCCTTTTAATTTAAAACACAATGATTCGAACTGCGAACAATTCGCAACGGTATAATAACTTTATTTAGTGCACAATAGTTTGTCGTTTATCTGAACTCCTTTCGCCCTTATTAACTTCCCTTCTAATTTAAAGCACAACAACTTGAACTGTGACCAATTCGCAACGGTATAACATTCTATTTAGTGCACTATAGTTTGTCATTTATCTGAATTCCTTTCGCCCTTATTAACTTTCCTTCTAATTTAAGGCACAATGACTTGACACATATCCGTCCTTTTGTCCTTATGAATTTCTCATCCTTTAACTTTTTCTTTATTTATTTCAAATTTAATTAACAAAAAACCCTCAAAATATAAATAACGTTTGTCAGAGGAAAAACACTCATTTTATTCTTCATCTAAGTGGTAAAAGTAATTTTGGCCGAAGTGCAGCTAATTGTTTTTTGAACTTTGGAATCGCGATCGTCTACTTAAGTTATTTGGCTCTCCACATTCCTAAACTTTTGTGAGTACCTTTAATTTGTTTTTTTTGTATGAATTTTCGTAGTAACTGTTTTCAGTAATTTATTCGTATATATATTATCTATAGCAGGGATCGGCAACGTTTTCTTTCCAGTATGCCAAGTTGTAAAATTCAATGTCAAAATATACGTTTGCGTGCCGATGAAAAATTGCGTTATATATAGGGTTACCAACTTTCTGTTTCGCCATTCCGGGACACCTTAAATACAGAGGCGTCAAACCTTTTTAAGCCGAGGGCCATTTTGGCTCATTAAAAATATTGGCGGGCCAAGCAAATGAGACAGCTCGATTTTTGTCCAAAAATCATAGTGATCTCTAAAAAAAAAAAAAGGTCCTCACTTAAAATCAGTCTCCGATTCCCCAGTTTTCGTTCCAAAATCCCAAAATCATTTTTTTAGTATTTTAACATTTTAAAACGTGTTTTTGAAAAATGTTCACGATGCCGTGTGCCGGGGGTTGCCGACCCCTGATCTATAGGATTACAAGTACAAAATAGGAGTATTTGTCAATCAAGTTTTACGTGGAGAGAGAGATTCGCGATAAACAATCTAAATCCAAAACACACTCTTTTGTGCAATAAATATACCAAAACATCAAATAATCTATGAAAGTTCAATAAGTCTTTAGTTTTTTCTTTATAAGAAAATAATAAACCTAAAACTACCAATAAAACGTGCTGTCTTTAGCACGCGATTTTTCTTGCTAGAAACCGCGTCAATCAATGTAAAACTGTGGGGTTCAACTTTTTCTTATAATAATTATCATGTGATGCAAGTCGAGTTCTGTTGCACAGACTGCAAAACTGACTTACAGAAATGATTCCGATGAAAAAAAAGATAGAGCACAGAATTTGCCAAACGAAAAACAACGAAAATCTTTTCAGGGCAAAGTTAAGCGACGAACGGTGTTTTAGCTTGATGACCCTTAAAAGCGATCTACAATACAACCGATTTCAATCGCAGCTTAAAGGCCCGTTTCCACTACGAGCGTGGAAAAGAGCATTCTTTCTCTCTTTTATTGATCTTCGATTGAAGCGAGCGCAAAAAAAAAGCAATAAAACAAACAAAGAAAGCTTTTTTCCACGCTCGTAGTGGAAACGGGCCTTTAAGCTGCGACCGTAAGCGTTCAAGCGTAAACTGTCTACACAGACCACTTTGTTTTTGTACGACCAATTGCTGCTGTAGATTAGTCGCAAAACAGCAGCTGAAAATGCTCATGTCAACGCAAAGAAAGCTTCGAAGCTTAACAAAAGAGTGCAAAATTGAAATATTCGTAGTTTTTAAAGTGTGGCATTAAAATATTATTTAATAGCATTTAAAAGTGTTCATTTATATTTTTTAAAAGTTTTTTTAAAAAAAAACGTACATATCTGTTGTACGTTTTTAAATATTTTTTACCAAACATACTTTTACTATATAAAATAATATTCGTGTTTCATTGAATAATTGCTTGGTATTCTTAAAACTGTATATTAACTATTCAGTAAAATTTTTAATGAGTAAATAAAATGAATTTATAAAAACTTCATTGTTTAAATGAGCTATCAGCTGATTGCTTTGTCGCATTCACCGCTCGTTTCACACGCACAGGCTCAAGCTGCTTGGATTTTCGTTCGTCCGGCAAAACACATTCTTGCTTAAGCAGGGGTAAAGCACGATGAAGCAGCTTGGCTTGCGCCTGCGACCAAATAAAATAAAGAAATCAAGATTCGTTTTGACTCAAGCCAAACGAAATTGCTGTGCAGACCAGTGTAAATCCGCTTTTAACCTCTTAAGATGCATTGTTTGCAGCGTAGCTGAGCTCTGACTTCAGCAATAATATTTATGACTGCTAATGGTTTTGTTTCGCGTACATAAACTAATAAATTTTTTTTAATCTATTACACTGCAGCACCAAATATAACAAAGTTTGGTAGCGACTGTTTGCTGGTATAAAAATGTACCCTATTATTTATGGAATGAATAATGCTGCATTGAAAAGTTATTCGGAAAAAAGTTGCAAAACTTTGATGTTTTGGATGTTTTTAGGATTGAATCGTTGCAATTTTTTTGGGTCGTATTACAAAACTAATCTTCCGCTTGCATTCAAGTTGTACGAAAACCAAGTAGGCCTAGGCAGATAAACGTTTGAACTTTATTTTATTATTATTCTGCATGCTCTTCCAATGATAATACCTAACCAAAAATCTGTAAGTTATTTTAACTGAGGTTTTGTTGTTCAGAATTCAGCCGATATCTTCTAAAAACATTAAATCTTTCACAACAACAACTGTTTTAAACGCTCGTCCTCATTATCCGTAGCCCTACAAGCAGCTTCGCAAAGCACGTGACTTTTCTTATCAATCAGCAATGCGACAAAAAAAGAAATCAATCGTTTCAACAAATATCAAATGTTTGAGCACTGAAAAACAAACCTGAAAACTACCAAATTATGAG
Source organism: Diplosoma virens (assembly GCA_963680785.1). NCBI lineage: Eukaryota > Metazoa > Chordata > Ascidiacea > Aplousobranchia > Didemnidae > Diplosoma > Diplosoma virens. Next base: position 32,798,637 of record OY796885.1, read on the forward strand.
CAAACAACATGTTCAAATGCAAATAAAGCTTTTCTTACGAAATAATTTTTTTAAACGCTATTAATGAATTAAAGTATAGGAATCAATTACTAAAATAAAATTGCTAATTTCAAATTACAAATTGACAAAAAATAAGTACTCAAAATGAAATTCAGTCACAATTACAATAACATTTTATAGACCGGACCAGACCAGGCTTTTTATTCATGGAATACCTAATCCAACTCTTGATCAAAAATTTTTTTTATTACAGATTTGTACAAAAATAAACTTCAATTTTGCCCCTTAAAAAACTAAAATTGGTTTAAGTTACCGCAAAACAGGACGTAATATATAAAATGAGAATGTGAAATTAAAAAAAGTTTATGCAAGCTCATTATGACGTACCTGCAAACCATCATGTTCATAGTTCAGCGGATCACAGTTTTCCGAAACGCTGGACCAGAGGAAGAAAATTATAAGTTTTTGTTTTATTAGATTAAACCTTGAATATATCAATCAAACTTGCTGCAAACAATTTAGGATTATAACCCGTTTCAACCTTTACTATGAATTGCGTGTCCCCAATCTGTTTTGTGATTCATGGCCATCAAATGCTCGTCATGAGCTGGTTTGTCCATCTTTGGTATTTAATGCACTGTGTATGTCCATTTGACCTGGATTAAAAGCTGAGTTTGTTTTACATATTGCTCACTTTGTCAGGTGTGACAACTTTATATAGCGGACAGCTTTATAAATTTGTATCTTAGTGTGTGCGTGTGTACACGGATAGTGATAGAATAATGGGATCTTTTGTAGAAAGCCCCCGCCAAAAAAACACCCCCGCCACCGCTCAAATGGTGTGAGTGGCGGGGTTGTTTTTCTCAAATCTCACATTTTTGCATTAGTGGCGGGGGCTTTCTACAAAAGATCCGAATAATGTCTACCGCACTTCTACTTTTGTGTTATTTTGCATTCAGTTATATTTCAGTTTATCAGTTAAACGGTTGATCGTATTTTTATATATTTTTATATTCAAAAATTTGTACTAAAAAAGGCACTTATTTGCCTTTTAAAAATCTTTTTTGTGGTTTTTATTAGACGTTTAAGGTAAACAACAACCTTTTTTTGGTCTTTTATTCCGACAGTCTCAAATCAACCATGACCGGCAAAATTTGAAAAAGTGGTCTGCAGGAGTAAAAAACTTGGACCACCATTAATTAGACTGTTATTGTGCCCCGGTTTTTAGTTTAAAATTTTGAGTAAGGGTAAGGTATTGTTTAAACATTTTAGAAAGATGTCCTCTAAATTCAACTAAAAATTGCAAAAATTGAATGAACACTGAACGATGACCGCATCAGGATTTACCGAGATTATGAAACCAAGCTAGTTTGATGTCGATCCAAACGCCACGGGAGCTAACACTGGTTAAAACTTTTGCTTATACTGCAAATTAAACTTGAGTAAAAGAGGTTGCAGAAGTAAACCAGTGCTTAATGATCAGCGCTTATGTCATACTAACGATTAGAAACTGATTAAAATCTGTACGATGCATGATGCAGCTATAGTCGCTAAGTCAAACTACCTTTACAATGTCGCTACGTCAAACTAGGTTTCGTTTTCTCAAGACATTTGTTAGTTATAAAGTTTAAAACCAGGCCAATCCTTTCATAAGTTTTTACAAGCTGTACAAGTTTTAAAAACTGAAAATTTTGAAATGTCTCCGCAGAAGAATGTTTCTCGTAAACTTCCTTTTCTTCTCGTGAAGAATGAATGTTTCTCGTGAAGAAGAACTTTCTTGTGATGCTGTTGATAGATTTGCTTAGCATTAAATTCGGCTATGTCAACTGGAAATTCCCTTTTAGTTGAAGACGATGACCGAAACGGCACCCGACAGAAATTATACTAATCGCTTTATTAGAATGATTCTAATTCAAGCCGGTGTACGATTACGTAAGCGCACTTTTGATCAATTTGTGTCTGTATCCACTATTTCAATTTGACAAAATTCACGATTTTTATTTAGACAATTACCATTAATGCGTTTCAGTTAAGCGGAACAACTAAAGGCGAAAATTAACTTGTATACGTATATATTGTACGAGTGTCAGAGGAAAGAAAAATGAAATTATTACGTCCACGGTCGCGCTCCAGGCTGACCGAAAACAGCGAACACGAATAAAATAAAAGAACATTGAAAAACAAGAGATTTAGCGACATTTAAAAATACAATACAAAACTTAAATTTGAAATAAAGTTGCGAAATCCAGACAATAAATGCAATCATTTAAGGTCAAGAATTCTCGTGTCTTTGGAAATTTTACAAGGTCAAAACTTTAGAGACGAATTTATTTGAAAAAGGCCAAATAAAGGTGAAGCGAAAAATTCATTGTAACAATCACTTTATGACATTTTTACTGCAAGGTAAAACAAATTGCAGCGAAATTACAAGAACTTTGCAAAATTCCACAAACATCGTAAACACCGACTGGGGAGCATAATTTTTATTTAAAGTTGAAACCAATTATAGTACAAAATAGTTTGCAGAAAGTTTGATTTATATATTCAAAATCTAGTCTAATAAAAAAAAATTGTAATTCTCTCGCTGGTTTATAAAATGTTATTGTGGTTGTAACTAATTTTATTTTCAAAGGAGTGGAAGGAATAAAGATCGGGAAAGCCGTGTCAACTATTGAAATCAATCAGAAAAGAAAAAATTGTAAACTGAAGTTGACTAAGTTTGGTACTTTTCTGTTATGGCCCCACCATCAGCAAATAGTGAACGAAAACCCAAGACTTTTGGAGTAACTTTAAGAAATCACCGTAAGCGATCTTTTTTTGGGTGAAACCCTTTCAGCTACTTTCAGCACCAGAGTAAAATAAAGAAGAAACCAAGAGAAATGTATTGAAAATAACAGGAAGCAATAGATGGTGGGGCGATAACAGGAAAGTATCGTAAGTTTTTTATTATTCGCACAAGCTTTCGTGAACTACTTCTATGAACTCAGGTGCAACGGAACAATAATTCCAAGTAAGCAGTAGTTCACGAAAGCTTGTGCGAATAATAAAAACTTAGTCAACTTCAGTGCACAATTTTTTTCTGATTAATTTTATTTTGTATATATAGAAATATTTTTTTGTCAATTTGTAACTTGAACGTCAATAATCTTATTTTAATATTGGTTTCTTCCGAATAAAGTCATTAATACTCTAACTCATCAACAGCTTTCATAAAAAACTGTTTTGACAGAAAAACTTTGTGTATTTTCATATGTTTAAATAATTGCGTTATTCAGTTTTCAGGTTTGTTTTTCGGTGCTCAAACATTCGGAAGTTGTTAAAACGATTGGTTTATTTGTTATTCGCTATTTCTTCGTTTAAATAATTTTGTCTCGTTGCTGATTAACAAGAAAACTCACGTGGTTTGGGCGGCTGCTTGTAGCGCTACGGGTGGTGAGGACGGGCTTTTAACCCTTTGACCGTCAGCTAAAAAACTGTTGTCTATCAGGCTTGAGTGAGCTCCTTTTTTGCTTATGTTTCTTAAACTGTTGATCCCAGCTAAAAACTTAAACTATAAAAGTTGTAGCATGTTTCATCCTTTTTCAGAAAACGTAAAAAATGTTTGAAATGCTTTATCCCCCATTTTTTCTCGGGACCACCAATCCTTTTTTCCCCTGTAAAAAATTCTTGAAACCTTAAAGTTTCAACTTAAAGTGTCAAGAAATTTAAAGTTTAAATTTTTAAAATGCTTTTTTGTCAAATCTTTAAACTTTCAAAAAAATTACAGTTTGCATATACCAGTACTTCTCAACCTTTTTTTTGTGGCGAGCCAAATCTCAGCCGAAATGGACAAAAAAACTTTGGCGGCCCAATCTTTTTTAGACTTTATTATAAGCATAAAAATCTCTATTTATGTCCCCAAACCGTGGTGATCTCTGAAAAAAAGTCTTCACTTTGAAGCTGTCTCGAATTTCTCAAATTTCTTGAATTTCATTCTTAAAAAATAATGATTTAACCTTTACACATCAACAGTCGTCGTGAACCAAATCAAATTGAACAGCGACCCAGGGGTTGTGAAGCACTGGCATTAGTGGTGGATATTCAAAGTTAGGGGCCCGAAGCAAGGATTTTCAAAACTTGATGTTCTTTAAAAAAAGGGGGGGCTTTGATCTCGTACTTCCCTTTTTTCTCCCAAAATCATGGTGATCTTTAAAAAAACAAAAAAAAGGTCTTCACTCCGATTTGATCTATTTTTCTCCCAAAATCATGGTGACCTCTAAAAAAAAAGCTTTTTACTTTGAATCAATCTCCTAATTTATTTCCCACTTTTCGTCCCAACTTCATAATGATCGCTCAAAAAAATATATAGCAGAATGAAACTATTTGCAGTATTTTCGAGGGGGGCCCGAGGCAACTGCCCCATTGGCATATATGGTTACTATTTACTAGGGTATTGTTGCTACCGCTGGTTACAGGAAGAGAAATATTTTAGTGAAAAGTTAGTTATGCCAATTTAAAAATTTGCTAATCGTCACTTTTTGGTTTATGTTATTTTAAGTTATTATTAGCAAAGTTCTATAAAACCTCTTGAACTTAGCTAGTCCAAGATAAGGCAAAAAGAAAATATGATGCCGTTGAAGCACAAAGTTAGGTGTGGTCAGCAAATAAGAACAGGGCAAAAGTTCCTATGAATAGGGCTAAGCCTCTAGACTAGGGTTTCCCAAACTTTTAGTTTTTCGGTACCCTTTGGACACTGTAGCAGGTTTGCATGTACCTCCAAAATTTTGTGACGTTTCTCTAAAAAAAAAAGCTTTCAGTTAGAATCAGCCACTGATTTTTTCTTAATTCATGCCCAAAATCAAGGTGATCTCTAAAAAAAAGAAATATCTTCACTTTTCAGCAGCCACAAATTTTCCCCATTCAAACCCAAAATCACGGTGACCTGTTAAAAAAGTCTTCCCTCTTAATTGTCCTGTTTGACGTAATTACAATCGACTGGATTCGAAAACTCTAGATATTTGAGTCCAGTGGCGTACGCAGAAAATTTCCGAGGGGGAGGCCAAAGTTTGATTTCGTCTCCGACTTTGCTATTTTCCTCCCAAAATCATGGTGATCTCTAAAAAAAAGGTCTTCACTTCCATTTCGTCTCCAAATTTCCCTATTTTTCTCCCAAAATCATGGTGATCTCTAAAAAAAAAAAAAAAGGTTTTCACTTCCATTTCGTCTCCAATTTTCCTATTTTCCTCCCAAAATCATGGTGATCTCTAAGAAAAAATTTTCATTTTTATGATCCGAGGGGAGGGCCATGGCACGCTAGTGCTTCTAAAACTGCTTGGTTTTGCTTCATATTTTTTCATTTCTAGGGTCTGAGGGGGAGGCCATGGCACAATGGCCTCCCCTCGGTACGCTAGTGTTTGAGTCTATTATTTCTTCCGGACATGGAATTTAACTTATATAAGGACATTCTCTCACATAATAATGTACCCCTTGAGAAGCCTAAATGTACCCCTAGGGGTACATGTACCCTAAACTTATCTGTAAATCCTGACTCTGATGTAGAATGTTTTAAGCTTACTGGCAATAAAAGGAATCAAATGCAAGTTCAAGATAATATGTTCACAATACAAGATAAGCCTGAAGGTGATATAGGCAACATAGTGTAGTTTATATTACAAGTATTTAAGTAGAATATTGCCTGTTGGAACTAATCTTTGCAATACAGCTAGCTTTATTCTCAAACTTGCTTTTGAAAATAGTGTTGTGATGTATCAATACACTGTTTGTTATAATTCTTATTACTGAATCCCACACTAAACATGCTTAGAATGGATTTATGTAGAATGTACGTAGAAAAGCATAAGACTCAGGATCAATTACAAAAAAGCAGTGGCACAAGACTAGTTCAAAAACCATTTTGTACTACGAATATAAAAAACACATGCATCGAGGTGGTTTGCTCGATTAACAATTAAAAACCTAAGTTTTTCTTCATCAATCAGCAAAATGATGTTTGCCGTTCTTTGATATGTTTTTCAGTACAACAAGGGCCAATGCTAATATTCTTCAAAAGCAGAATCTACTAAAAAATGTTTAATTTTTTATGAACATGGTTCGTTCTCTCATAAAATTTTAATCTGTGAAACCTGCTAGCATTACGAGTATGGAAAGCGGTCACTATCCTAAACTGGCTGACAAGTAAAGAAGACGTGAGTGTGTTGTGTCTAAAAAAATGAAAAACGCATGCAAACGAATTTTTACTGTGTGGGACTGTAATAACATATACGCATGTGCTTTCCCATGTTTTAAGCTTCACCACAAGGGACTGTTTGATTCAGCAATAATGTAACGTAAAACTTCTATAAAAAAATAATTAAAAACATTGGTGCTAGCTGTAATTTCACCTTGACGGATTATTTTTCATTTGATTGTATGGCGGATTGACACTAAATCCGAAGCATGGTATGGAGTTCATTGTAAAAATTATAGTGAAACCCTACCAGTTTTTTACTTGAATTTTTGTCGACATTAGAAATAAAATATTTCATAATACATTTATTCAAATCGCAAGTCTGCATAATTTTTATATTTTAAAATTGCTTTCATCTTTATCTTTTTGTCTAAGACAGGGTGGTCCAAACCGTGGCCCGCGGGCCGTATGTGGCCCGCGATGTAATTTTCTGTGGCCCGCTGAACAATTTTAGACAATTCAAGTCTTGTCGATCATGAGCAGCGGCAACCTTCTATAGCAAGGCATGGCGAGCTTGCGGGACGGAGTCTAGGGTTGCCATACCGTCCGGAAATTTTCAAACATCCGAGATCGATTATAAGTGAAGACTTTTTTTTTAGCGAACACCATGATTTGGAACAATTTCTAGCCGGCTCAGACCCGCAAGCCCCAGCAATTTTGAAAAGTGGCCCGCAAGAGTGAAGAACTTGGACCACCCTGGTCTAAGAGGTCAACGAACAAAATCTAACAATAGTGCTTTGAATTTTTGACTTATATAAGTGCTGGCGGTCAAAAATTAAAGCAATTGTTATTGTGAAAGATTTAATATCTTTTGAAGATGTCGATTGAATTCCGAACGACAAAAGTCAGTTAAAATAATAATAACTTGCTGGTTTTGGTTTAATACTATCATCGGAAGAGCATTTCGAATATTAATAATATTGATGCCTGATAAGCGAATTGATGACATTTAAACCTTAAATCCACCAGAATTTAGATCTGGAAAAAATAGAAGCCCTGATTACTGAGATTGGCTTTAAAAGGCGTAGTTACAACATATTTCAACATAAAATCGTAATTTGAAATATGCCGTAACTTGAAAGCTTTTTAGAAGTAAAATTTATTTGTACTATCAATGTCAACAGTTCGGTCCCGCCTGATAAAAAGGACTTGGCAAGTTGTCAAAGCGTGTGTAACATTTCGTAAAACATGAAGTTTTAATGTTTAAAACATGTAGGCCTACAACTAAATCTTCGTTGCAAAAATTCTACTTTCGGCTGCACTGTTTGCAATTTACAAGCGAGGATTTAATAGCGTCACATAAAGAATGGCACAAACGATTAAGCAAAATGATGTCGAGAAAGACAACACATTCATTTTACAGTTAACATTCGTGCTTCTAGCGCGGGTGATCTGGTTTCGATTTAAGCAAATGTCGTAGGAGACAAACCAATAAATTTGACGTTTTGAACAACAAGAACCTTATTTTTTGTGGTTTTTAAGAACGGCCGCATAAGCCTGCGACCTTTATTTTTCAAAACTTTTAAAGTTTCTAACTTGAGTTTCAGAAACAAATGGAACATGTTCCACGTCGTTGGGACAAATTTTTAAAAAACTTTTCCAGAATCTTAGACATTAACACAACTGAATGTTTCTTAAAAAGACGTTGTGTTATTGCAAAAAATTTTATCTGTAATATTTGACAATATATGACTGCATTAATAAAAAAATAAGCGGACGGACGGGGGTTAAGGTCAAAAACCCTTTGCAGAATATTGATTAGAGATATGCACTTATATATAATAACATATCAGCGACAAGAAGGCTACAATTGTATGGTCTAAGTTTTATCGTTACCGCGCTTGGGTCTTTTTAAACTTTAGTAATAATTATATCACAGAAAGAGTTTTTTTAGACATACCATATTTCCGAAGAGGCAAATTGGGACGCTTGCCAATATAAAAAATTTGTCACTAAAAAATAGTGTTCTCTAAAAAAAGGTCTTCACTTGGAATCTGTCTCTGATCCCATGATTTTCGTCCCTGAAAAAAAGTGTTCTCTAAAAAAAAGGTCTTCACTTCGAATCCGTTTCTGAATTTATGCTTTTCGTTTCTAAAAAATAGTGTTCTCCAAAAAAAAGGTCTTTACTTCAAATCTGTTTCGGATTTCATAATTTTTGTCCCTAAAACATAGTGTTCTCTGAAAAAAAAACAAAAAAAAAGGTCTTTACTTTGAATTTTTCTTAGATATTTGGCGGGATGGTTGGCGAAAAAATCAGGACTGTCCCGCCACAATCGGAACGTATGGTAAGCGTAGGTTTTTTTAATAACCCGAATTGTGTTAAAATTTGCTAATGTACAGCTATCAAATCAGTTGTGAGTAAAATTTTTAAAGTCAAAAAATATTTAAAAAGAAAATCATGTCTTTTATATTTTGCGTTTGATGTCTACTATTTTATCACAATCCTGGGCGTGAGATGCGAGCCCATAAGCATACGCAAAGGGAGGGGGTTGGGGGTCAACCTCTCCTTTTAAGAATGATGATTAGAGATATGCACTTAAATATAATAACATATAAGCAACGAATAGGGTGCAATACTATGGTAAAAGTTTTTATTGTTACCGCGTTTGGTCTTTTTAAACTTTATTAGTGATTTTATTACAAAGATCTGTTTTTTTCTATCACCAAATTGCGTTAAAGTTAGCTAATGTACAACTATCAGATCACCTTGAGTAAAACTTCCAAAGCCGAAAAAGATTTAAACTAAAGTCAGGTCTTTTATGTTATGATTTTGATGTCTATTGTTTTATCTCAATGCCTTTCCGTGAGATACAGGCCTGTTTACTCAGTTGTACATTGCTACAAAAAGCAAAACAAGTTCTAAGCAGCTAAGGAGCGTCTCCAAAAGATTCTCGATAAAATTAAGGAAAAGAACAATAAAAAAATTAAAAATAAGACATAGGCCTATAATATATTAAAAAGTAGTTTGACTAATCAGGTTTCAATAATAAACAAACTTTTTCTGTAGGAACCAAAGATTCATAAAGCTTTAGAAGTAAAAAATATACTATAACTAAATACCGGTAAGCAAATCTAACAAAATTGGTTTTTAATTTTTACCAAAATTTTACCATTATGTCTGGTCCCATCTTATCTTGGGGTAAAACTGAATAGATAGCTTGCATTCGTAATCATAACGGCCTTGGCCGTTCGTCTTTTCATTTATCTGTTTTAGAAACTGTCTTCTCATTATTTGCTTTAGAAGCCGTTTACATTAAATCATGGAAGGCAAATTTATGTCGCCAAAAAGAATTTGTTTACAAATTGAAAATCTTGCGCTGATTACGCGTTCTGACGTCTTTCTCAAACATCCAATCATCTTCGTTCAGCTTCATTAGACAATCAATTGAATGATAAAATTGAGTTTGTTTTAAGCTCATTTAATTCAATTATATTAGTGACATGAGCTTAATTCAAGGAAACTTTCATTGATATATAATCCTTGCGCTTACGATTAGACGAAAAAATTCATGCCACTGAAGGTCCTTCAAAAAGCATAATAGGCCTACTTTACTTTTGAACGTAATTTTTAAAAAGTTTTCCATCCATGACACTGACAAGGACGTGGTTGGACCGCTTCAAAACAATTAGTAATAGATGATTTTATCCTAACCACGTGTGTCTTTTCTACCAGACGAATTTTACCTGCAATACATAAGAACATTTCTCCCACTTTTTAATAAAGTAATGTCGTATACGAATACGTGTGCCACTGCGATAGTCGGTCCGTGGGTCGAACGTCCCAACGTTTGCAGGACAGAATCCGTCAGCATATGCCGAAGTCTATTCGGAACAGAACCAGTCAAAAACGAAAACAACCAGAACGACAAGGTAAATCAGCTAATTCTACACCGCATTGTGACTCGGCGATTGGAAATCATCATAACCAAAAATGTGCATCTCACTACAAGGACAATCAATTTTTTATTCATTTTAAAGCACAATCCGACTTCCATTTATTTGTCTTAGAATTGATTTTTATCACTCTTTGTAAACCTAATTTATAGCCATAGCCATCACGGTTTTGGATGACGAAACTCGATGCTGGCTTAATGACATCACTGCCAGCATCTGATCCAGGCAGTGCAGCAGTCTGGGGTAGTAAAAGGATAAACCCTCGGCCCCAGTCCTGTTTGTGTCTGACCTGGAGTGGATACCCTTCAAACGACGACGACGACGACGAACCTAATTTATGTAGACAGAAAGAGTTTGTTTACAAACATAATTGATTTAACTTTATCAGATATTTTCAATTACAGTAGAATTTACTTATAACGGCACTTCCAAGGGATAGCAAAAAATTGACTTTATAGACAAATTGACGTTAAAGACGAATTGTACTATATGTTATTCCAAAACTGCTTAGACTCAACATCGAGGTGTATTATCCGATCAAAATTACTATTGCAATCAAAAATATCAGTTGAACAAAGCACACGGAAAATTAAAGAAACTGTACACAAAAAATATTCAAAAAATTTTTTTAAACATTGTACAATGATGTGTATAGTACTAGTATAATTAGCAAATTATAGATAAAAGTTAATGCAGCAAAACATTATTTATCGGCGAAAAAGTCTTTGATCGTCAGCTGTTTTGCTTTTTTGAGACGGGTTTTTGCACTACAAAGTGTTCAATTTGTGCTAAATAACGTATAAAATATAAATGATTCGGCTAACAATTTCATATTTTTTCCTGATGAGAAAATTTTTTTGTTTGTGGGCATTTGGCTACAGAGATCTCTTTCTAACCACTTTAGCTTTTAGTCAATAATATACGAATAATAGGCTACAAGTCGTTTTGGTTTGAGGCTACAGCACAGGTCACTTGTCGACGAGTTCTTTCACACCCAATTAAGTTGACTCCTGCTGCGGATGACGTAGTACAGTAAATTAAGAAAAACACGCAACCAGGACTCGCAACCGCATTTAAAGATGATGATTGATTGTGGCAGAGTTAAAAGCGGAAACTTATACACGTCCGTTAAAAACGAACAAGATTTGTCTGGGGGACAAATAAAGAGTGGCGTTATACACAAATTGACGTTATAGGTGATGCCGTTATAGGTAAATTTGATTGTACGCAAAAAATAGAAATTGTTCCGGGACCGAGAAAAATGTAACGCTATTCTGTTACTAACCTTAATTTTTAGCCAATTAGAATCAGTCTTAAAAATTTTCAAATACTACATTCAGTTCTTCAGTTCATTCTAGCGAAACCTCCTAAAGAGAGCTAAACGAAAACTTCGAGTTTTTCATTTTTAAGGCTACTTATTTAACAAAAGAGTTTCAAATGAAACACTTGGTTTTAATAGCTATTTTAAAGTTTTGTACCAGCAAAAAACTTTTAAAAAAAGAGAAACTAAGTTCTTACAATTTAACCTAAATTCGACAAACTTTGTGGACTAACACTGATTATTACAAAACTATCAGCACAAGCGAGACCTCGTTAATTCGATTTACTTCGGTTTCACAAATTATGTCGGATTATCGATATCGAACAAACGGTTACTATGTAAACAAGATTTTGCTGAATGAGGCACAGTATAATTTTCCAAAGTTAGGTTCTAATGGGGACAGTAAAACCAATTACCAGGGTGTACATTGTACTGCACAAAAATAAAATACATTAACTGCATTTCAGAAAATAAAGTACACAACACAGTTGACTGATTGTGAATTTTATTGTACTTTTGTGTCGAACTGCGAGATAAAAGACAAGAAAAGAAGCAGATTTGTTTCTAAATTTTGTGTGTTAGAATCGAACTGCGTGGTTTCCTGATAAACGAGTAAAAAAAAGGAAGAAATCTGTTTTAGCAGAATCCGGTCGGAGAGCGACGAAATAGGATTAAGCCCGGATTGACGAAATCTCACTGTATTAGCAAATGAAAAAACCTCAAAAAATATAACAGTTTTTTATGTAATACAAAAACCATAGCTGTTATTACAAAATTAAAAGCAATATTATAGACTAGAGCAACAATTAACCATTATGAAGCAGTAAAGCAAAAAAACAATTTACTTAATACGATCTCTTAAAAGTCAAATTTACCAAAATCGAACTTTTGAAATGTTTTTCATATAAAAAAATCTAAAGTATTACAGTTAATATCTAAAACGTTCAATTAAATTAAAAAATCCCCTCCTTGAAAATACAAAATTTTTCTCTTGTAGGAAATTTTTTCCTTCAGTGGAGAACCTCTACTATAGTGTATATATTTTAAGCCTCTTAAATGTTCATTTTAGTTTTTAAATATGTAAAAATATAAGACCTAAGCAACAGGTTCACGCCGTTTTTTGCAATAGATATGTTGAATATTTTTTCAGCAAACGTAATCATTTCAATAAATTTGAAAAATTTATTATAAAAAGTGGACTGCTTTTGTTTTTTAATTTACCAAATCCACCAGTAATTTTTCGAGCCGTTTTTTGTTGATAGTTTCAATTTTACATTTATCAGTTCTATTAAGCTTACATCCGACCAAATACTACTAAGCTCACTAAAAATTTAAAAATTGAAGCAAGATAAAGATTCATTTAATTAATCGTTTGACAAAGTAGCTAATCTTTTAATTTAAAATTCACTTGAAAATAGAAATCTCAATTATAATTTTTTTCATTTATTTTCTGATTTAAGTTTTATTTTAAACAAGCTAAAGCAATATGCTTACTAATGCATGATATGGAGTAATTTATAAAAATTAAGCGAAAATAGTATATTTTTATTTATCATCTTGAGAGCTAAAATATAATCCTATAAATAAAAAGTTAATTAATAATTAATCTGGGCATGATAAAAACAAGTAACGAATTATTAAACACTAAATACCGTAAAGCAGTCGTATTTAATCAACCTTCTGTTTATTTGACGGGTAAACATCGTATAGCTATCATAAATTAAAGATTTCTCTTTTTTTTAACATTAAACTCGTTAATGTTTAATGAATTATCGATCGTGTATCTGCTTACGTTTGCTACTTTTTTAAAAGAAACTTTTTTTAACTGCAGTATTATTCTTTCACCACGTAAAAAATATTTTCATCAAAGGCATGCGGAAAACCTGCAAAAAAAAATTACAATAATCTACTGGAACTTTAATTTTTAAAACTTTTTTATTTCAGTCTCTTACTGTGTGACAAGGTGTCACAATTTTACTCGACAATCCCAAACGATAAATTGAACTAGGTAACCAAAATATCTGCGCTGAAGTAAAGTTTTATTTAGGTCAGCTGTAGAAATAGTTTGCCGCAAAACTAAAGTTCTAAAACAATTAGTTCTGGCTAAGTGCGAATGGATTTGCTGGAAAACTTCTCTCTACATACAAAAAGAAACTACAGTTTCTGACTATAAATAATACACATATACACAATTTAAGAAGAACTCGATGAATTTTCGTAAAATTTGGCTGCCAAACTTTACCAAACTTTAAAGGAATTCACTACGCCGACAACTGCGAGCAATCACTCAACAGCTTCTTACTGACTAACTATATGAATAAATTAGCACCCCTAATGCAAATATTATACTTAATAGTTCGTTCTCTACACAGGTAAAACAATTTTATCTCACTATAAAATTAATTTTTAAGGCGTCAGCACTGACCTTAAACCACTTAAATACTGTCACGTAGGCTACAGTCAGGGGCTCCGGAAGCGGAAGCAGGGGGGCAATTGCCCTCTACCTTATAATATTCTCAAAAAGTGGGGGCTCAGGTGGCAAATTGTGCCCTTTAAAATTCGTATTACAGAAATAGTTTTTTAGTTCTGCTTTATAATTAACTTATATAATCTCGATCACCATTAAATCCAACGATTCGATGTTTGTAAAATTACAAAGACAACCGTGAATCATACCACAGTAATGAAAGTCACGATAAAAGGTTAACGTATGCAATATAGCGTCATTGATATCTCAAGTGATCTAACCTTCTGCCAAAAATCCCTATTCTACTTGAATCAGTAAACGGAATTATATCTTAGCCGAAAGTGTTACAAATACGAGGGTCAGTCAATAAGTAATGAGACTTTCTCAATTACTTTGGTGTTCTTGGAGTTATGCAACTGAAATTTTATGTGATGATTATGAATGGAGTTGTCATCTTATTTACAACAAAACTTGTTTATTTTCAGATTACTGTAGGTGTGACGATAAATTGAAATGACTACTAGGCTAGGAAACAGCTCATGCTTGGAACAAAGAGGAGTCATCAGATTTCTGTTGGCAGAGAGTGTAAAATCATGTGAGATTCTGTCTAGAATGCAAAGACAATATGGTCCTTCCTGTATGTCTAGAGCAAACTTCTACAAATGGGTGCAAGCATTCAAAGATGGACGCGAAAGCATTACTGATGATCTGAGAAGTGGAAGACCTGTGGATGTCTCTACCCCAGAAGCAGTACAGGCAGTTGAAGACCTGATCAAATCTGATAGAAGGGTCACTTTAGATGAAATTGCTACAAACTTGGACATCTCCCATGGCACAGTGTACGCAATTGTGCGTGAGAAGCTGCGTTTTTCAAAAGTCAGCTGTCGCTGGGTTCCAAAGATGTTAACGGATGATCACAAAATGCAGCGCCTGATGGCTTCCAGAGCATCACTACGCAGATACAGAAAGGAGGGAGATGTATTTCTATCGAGAATAGTGACAACTGATGAGACCTGGGTCTTTCATTATGAACCTGAATCGAAACGACGATCAATGGAGTGGAAGCATGTTTCTTCCCCAGTGAAGAAAAAATTCAAATCTCACAAAAGTTTAAGGAAAGTCATGCTCACTGTGTTCTGGGACAGAAATGGGCCGATCACTATCAGTTTCTTGGAAAGGGGCAATACTGTGAACTCAGAGAACTACTGTGAGCTGCTAACTCAAGTGAAAAAAGACATTAAGAACAAACGGAGAGGACTTCAATCAAGAGGTGTGATTCTCCTTCAGGATAATGCAAGGCCCCACACAGCAGCAAGAACCCTAGCCAAAATTGAAGATTTAGGCTGGAAACTTCTAACACACCCACCCTACAGCCCAGACCTTGCACCATCTGATTTTCACCTCTTCGGCCCACTCAAAGAGAGTATGAGGGGAATTCACTTCCAGACTGATGAAGAAGTGAAGGCTGCTGTGAGCAACTGGCTAAGGACCCAGTCCACGGAATTCTATGCCAAAGGAATAGACAATCTAATATCAAGATGGAACAAGTGTGTTGCAAAGGAGGGAGACTATGTTGAAAAATAAAAAAGCATTTTTTGATTACCAGTCATTGCAAACTTGAGTTATTAAAAAAGTCTCATTACTTATTGACTGACCCTCGTAGCATTTTTTGATTAATAGTCAATTTTCGATTCATTAACTGATGGCAAATAACCTGATACAACAATTATACCAAGCGTTCTATAAGAAGAATAAAACATCAGATAATTTCTAATACTTACAGAAACAACGAGCAAAATTTTCTAGTAATAATTATAAAAATTTGATTCAAAGAAATTGTGACGTTAATATAATTTTAACAAGCAACACAAACTGTCTGACATAGGGCACTCAACACTCACAACCGATATTAAAGTCTGAAAATAAAAACACCAAGACCATCAAAAACCGAGAAAAACCTGTGTAAAATTGGCTATTATTGCGTCACCGTAGTGAGTGGTCATGGCAGAGTCTACTTAAAGGCTTTTACAAGATTCAGCTCACCTTTAAGATTAAGGCCTTGAGCTCTTGGTTTATTACAAAAGGTTGATATTGGCCGAAAAATTGATCGCGAACCAAAACAACCGATAAACAAAATACAACTTTTTCGAGTTATCGGTCTGACATGCGCAAATTGAAATTCTATCAGTCAAGCAAAATTTCAAATTGCTGAATGGTAGCCGAAATTTGCTTTTATTGCAAGTGTCTTTTTTTGAATTTTCCCCTCCTGACAAAAAACTCCGGCGCCCCTGGCTAGAGTAACCCAAAATCATTTTTAAAACTTAATTCCTCCAAAAAATTTTACGACATTGCGAGATAACAATCGAAGTTACTATATAGAGAGGGCCAGATTTTTTAGATTAATTATCATATTACATTTAGCAATTAGCTAAAGCAGTCTATGACGTTAAGATATAATCAAAAGACGCGGTGGTAAACAAATTACCTAACCAGAAATGTCAAATTAGCGGTTAATATTTGTAGAAGATTCTAGTCAATCGTTTCTTGAACCTTCCAAGAAAAATACGTAGGATTGCTGCAAAACGTCACGATGCCTTGTTAAAACTACAATCAATTAATTAAAACGGTAAAACGAATCTTTATAATCACTTGTAAAAACATCTTGCAAACAAAATAAATTTTGCAGGGGGTGGTGTACCGATTACGCGATCACTACGTAACGTGACAATGAAAAAGTATCAGTATTAGTATCTTTTATTTCCGTCCCGCCAGTAAAAAACACCTTCTAAGAAAAAATACGTAGAATTGCTGCAAAACATTACAATGCCTTAAAACTACAATCAATGAATTAAAACGGTAAAACGAATCTTTATAATCACTTGTAATTTAGCAGGGGGCACAACACCAAGCAGAACAAGAAAAAGGAAGAAGCAACAAAACGCTGAACGTTATATTATGCAATAAAAAAAGACCAAAATAGTAGGTAGAAAGGATATGCATGGTTGCAGCACCTTTAATAAAAGATATCGTCATAATCAAAAGCTTAAAAATTACCGATAAGGACTGATAATCAATTACAAAGCTATAAGGTTAAAATGAAAATTATTAATGAAGTGTGACACCAGCGTAAAAACAAAAACCTTGTCTAACTTTAGTCTAACGTTTTTCAAATCTTTTTTCTGCTGATCTTTCAGAATTTCAGGAAAAAAACTGACGCAGAAATCAGGAAATGCTGCGGCGCTTGCTGATTCAGACACAATAACTAATTCGAACTTCGACTCATTTCAATAAGGTACTTGTGGTTTTTTTAGCGCATCCAGTTCCAGAATAATAAGTTAATCGAAAAAACTATACCCTTAGTTATCCATTAACTTTTTTTTAACCATTTTTCTTTATGTCATGTAACATCTTTACCTTGCTTTTAGATGGAGCGTTTTATTAAGAGAACGATAGGTTTTCACCTTCTGTTTCATTTAATGTTTGAAGCAGAGCTGCCCGACCAGCCTTTTAATATGGTTCTTGCTGACTTTCTCAGCCTTTCCAATGGCGCGAAACAAAAAGCCAAATAATTTTCTGCCCCGTAGAGATTTTGCTTAATTTAGGAAAAACACGTTGGATTATCGTCAAGGCCTTTGCTTGTTTTAATTCCGGTAATTAATTATTAATTGAAGCAACGTTCCCAAAATATTAACAAGGCTTTAATATAAGTTTAAACCAATAATTTAAATACACTTTACGAAAAATCAATACCTGTATAAGTAATAATGAGCAATCTGAAAATAACTGGCCAGGTAACAACTGATAAAAAAACAACAGAATGTGAGATAATAGAAAGAGTCAGAATTAGCGCCTTGAAAAAGAGGCATAACGTGCGGCAAACATTGTACACGGAAGATGTCGATTACACAGTTCAAAAAGAAGCACATAAAATTAAAGTCAAAACAAAAGAATGTTTTTACTTTAATTACCTTCCTTAGCCCTTGATAATCGTGCTGACGAAAATTGGACCAGTGCTCGGTAAAGGTTGGGTGAGCCCGTGAAATTTTGGCAAGAATACGCGAATTGTGATACGTATTGTTAAAAGAACCATTTTTTCAATCTTAAATTATTTTTCAGTTACCTTATTGTAAAATAAAAAATTTTTTGATATATTGAAATTGGCTTGAAGCTATTGGCTATAATGCTGTTGTACATAGTTTGGTCAAAATTTTGCAGAAAAGGTATTTTGCATTAATATAAAACAGGGGTCCACAAATCCTTTTTTTTTTAAACCAAGTACTACCCCAAAAGTCTCCTGGCCCCCAAATTCTTTTTAGTGAAGTGAAGTGGTGAAGAACAATACACAATAATAAGCAAGTACTTATGAAGAAAATGTTTTGGTCGTCAATTTAAAGCGAAGATTTAAAACAAAATATTTGCATAATTTTGACAAACTTTGCGATACAAAGTTAATTAATAAAATCAGTCAAAGTTCTATGCTCCGAATGTTTAATAAAGAAATTAAAAACTAAAACTAACTAACTCATAACGAAAAACCGTTTTCGACCAAGAAAGGTCATCATCAGTTTTTGCAAAAGATCAAAATTGAAAAAATTAAAAAACACTATTCATTCTAATAGGGTCCCTGACTCTTAGGACACAAAATGAAGCCTTAATGAAAGACACAAGGCAATTTAACGTATGTTAACGGCAAAACAATTTTACGTTAATAACGACAATGACTTAGCTGCATTCCCTAAACATTTTTATAAATTTCACTTCGACGTCCTTTATGTTAAACCTTACATCACAGAGTGTTTTATGGTTATAGTTGTTGAACAACCGGATAAAACTTAATAAGATTGGTGTGAAAACAAATGGATTAATTATTTGGATGCTACAATTAATATTAATAGAATTTTTCTGTCTCATAATTGCGATTGAGTTTTAAACCCGTTTATTTGTTCACTATCGTTCAAACTGCACTCACTGTGAGGAACCACAGCGGGTTATTGATCTTTTCAAACAACACTTTGCATCTTAGCGAGAGTTTGCGTTTTCTTCGATTTTACTTCAGATTTTTACAATGTGTGTTTTTTATCTTCATTATGTGATTGATAAGCACAACGTCAGCTTTTATGTCGTTTGCCTTGTGCCTTTCGTTGAGGCTTCACTTTGTGTCTTTAAAGTAAGGACCCGATTAAAATGAAAAATGTTTATTTACTTTTTTTAATTTTGATTTTTCACACAAACTGATGATAACCTTATAGGTCGAAGTCGATTTTTCGTTATGATTTACTTACTTTTTGTTTTTAATTTCTTTATTACATATTTGGCGCATTGAACTTTGATTGATTTCATTAATTAATTTATGTATCGCAATTTGAGCAGTTAAATAAAATCGTCAATTTGACTTTGCTGAAAAGGGTATTAGATTTTTGTTAAAAGCTTTTAACGTTTTTACAATTTTTTGCGACATTCTATTTGCGGACACCCAATTTGGAGAAGCAAAAATTAGCATTTTGTTGTCAATGCATTAAAGTATCACAATGAAGGTTTTAAAAAATATAACTATCTAGCAAACACACATTAGTGTCACTTTTCCAGTTTAACATAATTCAACTAAACCATTTTTACGAGGGAGGGATAGAGTATAAAAAGTTGAAATATTTATCATCTAATATTTGTCCTCAAAGCACAAAAGGTTTTGCGCTTTGTGAATCAGCAAACGCTTTTCGCATTTTGTGTGAGCTGTAAATTGCCTTTCAATTTTCTTTTTGCATTTTTTCAAACACGCTTTGATTTTTCCGCAAGCCCTTTCAAAGTGTAAACCTGAAGAAGTTAGCATTAGAAGACTTTTCTAAAAATCGTATCTTCTTCTTCTTTCGGCTTCTCCTTACTCGGGGTCGCCACAGCGCGACAGTAATCTCCATTTCACTCGGTCTACTTCGTCTCCTTCCCTAGCTCCAACCCTTTCCATGTCTTCTCTCACCAAATCCATCCACCTTCTCCTTGGCCTTCCTCTTTTCCTTCTGCCTGGCACTGCCATCTCCATCATCCTTTTCCCCACATAGTCTTCTTCTCTCCTTTTTACGTGTCCATACCAACGTAGCCTCACATTCCGAAGTTTTTCTCCCAGCTTTGCAATTTCTAAAAATCGTATATGGCCACAAAATAGTCAAAAAAACTGTAGCAGCTTAAAAAACAAACAGACGAAATTTTTTCGTAAGGAAGTAGGCTACAGTAAACCTCAGTTAATCTGGACCTGTTTAATGCGGAATTTTGCTTAACTGGGATAAACAGAAAGTACAAATGATCTCCTATACACTCTAATTCTTAATAAAAAGCTTTGGATTATCAGGACTTCGCCTAATTCGGATGATTTTTTCTGTCTAATCGAATTCGGATTTACCGAGGTCTACTGTAAAAATTGATGAGTCTAGGACAGGGCTTGAACAAAAAAACATCATTGCTGCAGAATTTCGCCATCAGAAATCGATTTGCAATTTAGCATTTCTGAACGATGTAGCATCTAATTTGAATAAACTGAATCTGCAGCTTCAAGGAAAACAGCAGTTTATACACGAAGGGAGGAGTTATATACGCACAATTACAGCAAAACTAAGCTTCTGGGAAAGTCAGTTAAAAAGTGGAAGTTACCGTAAACCTCGTATATAGGCTAATGGACAAGTTGGGACCAGCGATATTTGTTTGTTGTATGCGAAATCCGCTATATACAAAATTGACCCGATGCTCACTATACAAGCTCAGTTGTATTACGTCCGCTGTAGCCTCAATGCACTGATGTTTGACTAAAATCTTCAAATATTATTAACTGGAGTCAAAATTCAGAGAAAGATATTATGACATCAGACTCGAGTCAGTCTCATAACAGTCACTATTGTTCTGTCACAACTTTGCAACAAGTTGTAATTTTCTTTGGTGAATAATGAATTTGTTATAGGCGAAGTAGTATACATTATTATATCTCAACGCGACTAAAAAATTGATCCGTTATACACGATAACGGATCCGTTTTAGACGAAGTTGAAATGCACTAACATCAATGGGAGACCATCCTGACTTGAAGTTTCGTCCGTTATATACTGAAAAAAGAAACCCGCGAGGGCTGGGCGCTGTATATAATGAAAAGAAAAAACGACGACGGGGAAGCTCTACAGCGTATAATGAAAAGGGCAAAGAGCTGGGCGAGCTTCCTCGTTTATAAAGTCGGAGCAGTCTGAATCAAGGCGCACCAAACTAGTCTCCCTGGTTCTATCTGACCAAATCGACCGCAGGGGTATGGAGCTAGCGAACTTCTCTAACACAGCAGAGGTTAACCAACACATTTTATATCTATTGCGCAGTTTAATTATGATATCGTAACTGGTCCGGTATTATATACCAACACGCTACGGTCTAATCGGCAAACGTCCTTTTCAGGACGGGACAATGTCAGGATAAAACTGCCTTTTTCAGGGCACATTGCCAACAAGTTCCGAAGACCCACTATTCTTCAGCTGAACATCGAAGGCCTCACTGCAAGCAAGATTAATGTTCTTCATCACCTCGCTATGCAGTCTGAGGCACTCGTCATCCTACTGCAGGAAACCCACTGCACTGATGCAGAGAAGTTGGTGCTACCACACTACCAACTAGCTGGGTCTTCTTTAAGCAGGAAGCATGGCCTTGCCACGTTTGTTCACGAGCGACTGAGATACACGCTTTTGGACCAATCTCCACCGACATCGGAGATCGAGTGGCTGTGTGTGGACGTTGATGGCTATAAAATAGTCAACGTCTACAAACCACCGCCAACGCGATTGCGAACCCTGGATCTCCCAGTGTTTCCTCACCCCTGTCTGTACGCTGGCGATTTTAACTGTCGTCATGCTGACTGGGGTTATGATGACAACAGTCCGGATGGTGAGTGCTTGGCTGGATGGGCAAGTATTAATTGTCTTGCCCTCCTATATAATGCCAAGGACGCTGCCAGTTTTTATTCCGGCCGCTGGAACACTGGCACCAATCCAGACCTAGCTTTCGCTAGCGTAGGTCCAAACAGTCGCTTACCGGATAGACGTGTCCTTGAGAAGTTTCCCAGGTCACAACATCGACCCTCGCTTATTACACCACCAAGGTTTGCTATGGCAGTGCCAAGCATGCCTGTTAAGCGATGGAACTTCCGCAAGGCCAATTGGAGTCACTACATTGCTTTGACGAATAAATTCGCAAAGACTTTGTTGCCGCCTGATTCACTTGATGTGGATGCGGCTTACCAGGACTTCTGTAACATCATTAAGAAAGCAGCCAAGAAGACTATCCCACGCGGGTATCGAAATAACTATATTCCGTGTTGGGATGCAGAGTGTGAATCCCTCTATAAAACCTTTCTGCAGTCTCCTCAGGGAGACGACTCAAGTTTGGCTGCTACAACTCTGCTTGCCAAGCTTGACAGAAAACGGAGGGATCGATGGTCCGAAGCAGTTCGGAGCATTGACTTCTCACACTCTAGTCGAAAAGCGTGGAGTATCTTGAACAACCTTACTGGTAGGTCACGACACTCTCCTCGTCATTGTCCCGTTTCAGCCGATGCTATTGCATCTCAGCTGGTTAGAAATGGGAAATACGAGGCTGTTGATCGCAAGTCATCTCGACTTGTCTTTCAAGAAGTGTCTGACCTTTGGAGGGCCACAACACCAGATGCAGTAAATATCTCTGACAATTTTATACAGAGAGAATTTGCTGCTGCCCTTCAACATTTAAAACCAGGTAAAGCTCCGGGTCCTGATTCCATCTGCCCCGAGCTTATACTCCATGCTGGAGCTGCTTTGAAGTCCTGGTTACGTGACTTCCTTTCTTCCTGTTTGCGCCGACTCAAAATTCCCAAGATCTGGAGAAGAGCGCTTGTGGTCGCGATCCCAAAACCAGCAAAGCCCGTGGGGGACCCAAAGAGTTATCGACCGATATCTCTACTCTGTGTCCCCTACAAGATCCTCGAGAGGCTTATCTACGCCCACGTTGAACCATTAATCGATCCACTGCTCCCTAAAGACCAGGCTGGGTTCCGACGCGGGAAGTCAACCGTAGATCAAGTTGTTCTGCTAACCCAGAACATCGAGGATTCTTTCGAGGCTAAAAAGAAGGCCGGTGCCGTATTTATCGATCTGACAGCTGCTTATGACACTGTCTGCCACCGTGGCCTTACCTGCAAGCTGCTGAGACTACTTCCGGATAAGCACATGGTCAAAATGATTATGGAGCTTGTCCGAAATCGAAGTTTCACCCTTACCACCGGTGACAGCAAGCAAAGCAGGCTACGCCGTCTTAAAAACGGCGTTCCTCAGGGATCGGTCTTGGCTCCCCTCCTATTTAACATCTATACGTACGATCTTCCTTCCATGATTTCCAGAAAGTTTGCTTATGCTGATGATTTAGCATTGTTGCACTCTTCTGGAAACTGGAAGGACTTGGAGGGGACATTAAGCCAAGACATGTCCACACTGTCAGCGTATCTCCAGACTTGGAGGTTGAAGCTCAGTCACACTAAAACGGTGACGACAGCCTTTCACTTAAACAACCGAGAGGCCAAACGTGAGCTAAAGGTCTACAACAATAGTAGACTTTTACCGTTCTGTCCAACCCCTACATACCTTGGGATAAAACTGGACAGATCGCTCACGTTTCGTCACCATTTAGTGGCATTGCGCAAAAAACTATCATCGCGCGTCACACTGTTGAGGCGACTCGTGGGCTCGGGATGGGGTGCTGGTGCTAAAACACTACGCATAGCCACCTTGTCTCTAGTCTACTCAACAGCTGAGTACTGTGCGCCAGTCTGGTGTCGCAGTGCTCACACTCGCCTCATTGACAGTGTCTTGAATGACGCCTTGCGCATAGTTACTGGATGCCTGCGTCCCACTTCAACGGACCACCTACCTGTACTTTCAGGCATCCAGCCAGCTGAGCTTCGCCGACTGGGAGCGACACTCTCCTTGGCTTACCGTGGATCTCTGGACCCCGATCATATTTTGCATGGTCTGTTAAATGGGTCCTCAGATACTGGCCAAGTGAGACTAAGATCCAGACGCCCGTTTGTGCCAGGTGCGCGGAATCTCTTGGACAATCTTTCCAGACTTGGCATCCGCGCCTCTGAATGGACAAATCGCAAATGGAACGCGGAGTACTGTGAAAGTGCTTCCAGGCTCCGTGCTTTTGTGCCCGGGACCAGTGTCAGGCCTGTTGGGATGGGCTTACCCCGAGCAGCTTGGGTTAAGCTCAACCGCCTGCGGACTGGTGTTGGGCGATTCCATTCGTCCATGCACAAATGGGGTCTCGCTCCTTCACCAAATTGCGAGTGTGGCGCCTCAGAGCAAACCGCAGACCATGTACTAACAATGTGCCCCATACATCGGGCACCACATGGAGCACGCGGTCTGACGGTTTTGGATGACGAAACTCGATGCTGGCTTAATAACACCAATGCCAGCATCTGATCCAGGCAGTGCAGCAGTCTGGGGTAGTAAAAGGATAAACCCTCGGCCCCAGTTCTGTTTGTGTCTGGCCTGGAGTGGATGCCCTTCAAACGATGACGACGACGACGACGACGCTACGGTCTAAAACAGCGTGGTCCAACTACGGGCCCACGAGCCGCATGCGAAGACCTTTTTTTTTTTTTTGGAGAACGCTATGATTTCGGCACGAAAATAGGTATTTTGGAGACCGATTCCAAGTGAAGACCTTTTTTTTTTTTGAAGAACGCTATGATTTTCGGATGAAAATAGGTATTTCCAGCCGGTTGAGGCCCGCAAACTCGAATAATTTTAAAAAGTGGCTCACAAGAGTGCAGAAGTTGGACCACCCTGGTCTAAAAACAAGTATTAACTATAATATTAAGAAAGTATAAAAATTAGATTAATTTGGGATTAAGTATACTTTATATCACATAGAATTTTTAGATTAGTTAACTGAAAAATACAATGACGACATCTGCTAATTATCCTCCAAAATTACAGATTACAATTGATACACTAAAAACATCAAAGCATATTCTCGACCAGCAACTTGCCATGTGCTTATCTACTTCGAAACAAAGAGAATGCAAGGCACTATGTTGCCAAATTAAAATCGGTGACACGTTCAAATCTATTCCAAAATTAAGGGCACGATACACGTTTATCGACAACAATACACAATTATCCGTAGTATTCGAGTTCGTTATACGAGGTTTACGGTTTGCTCATTTGCTACATTACAACCGAACAAACCTACGAGTAGTATTCTATTTGTCTCTGTGATACGACATTTAAGAACTGAAATTTGGTTCCGCTTTGGTTCTTTAGAACAGTGTTCTTCAAACTGGGGGTCGCGAAGAGGCTCAATGGGGGTCGCGAGAGATTTTAAATTTTGGATTTTTAGAGATTACGATGATTTTGGAAGAAAAGTAGCGAAATACAAGATTAATTCGAAGCCAAGACCTTTTTTTTTAGAGAACACCTTGATTTTGGGGCGAAAATAGCGGAATCAGAGATTGATTCTAGATGAAGACTTTTTTTTTTTTTTTTTGGAGAACACCTTGATTTTGGGCGAAAATAGTGGAATCAGAGATTGATTCTAGATGAAGACCTTTTTTTAGGGGTCGCGAAAAAATTTGACCGTGGAAAATGGGTCGCGATGAAAAAAGTTTGAAGAATACTGCTTTAGAAAATGATATCAAATTGTTTAGTAGGCCTACTTTCTTTGATGTACAGGTGGATACGGTACAAGAGAAATATTAAATGGAACTAGTTGAACTGCAGTATAGCGACGAGTTAAAGTCAGAATTTTATGCCGAGGGTCCATTACGGCGTGATTTTCATAAAATATATTTTGATTGTAAACGATATCCCAACTTGATCAATCACGCTAAAGCAGTGGTCCTTAACCTTTTTCTACCCAGCGCCCCTTTTTAGAGATTTCCATACGCTGTCGCCCACCATAATGTAACTGCTAAAGATGATGAGTTATACAGTGAAGTTCATAGGATTCTACACAGTGGTGAATATTCCAATTTAGGCGCCCGAGGCAAGAATTTTCAAAAATTGAAGTTGTCTGAAAAAAAAAGAGGTCTGATCTTGGCTTGCATATTTTTCTCCCGAAATCAGGATGTTCTCTAAAAAAAAAAGGTCTTCGCTTCGATTTCATCTCTGATTTCCCTATTTTTCTCCAAAATCAGGGTGTTCTCTAAAAAAAAAGGTCTCTGCAATGAGATAAATACCATACACCTTCAGCGCCCCCAAAAATGCCCCCTGA
Source organism: Diplosoma virens (assembly GCA_963680785.1). Taxonomy (NCBI): domain Eukaryota; kingdom Metazoa; phylum Chordata; class Ascidiacea; order Aplousobranchia; family Didemnidae; genus Diplosoma; species Diplosoma virens. The sequence continues at coordinate 32,824,815 of OY796885.1, forward strand.
ATATTTCCGCCCCACCCAAAAAATCAAAAGCGCCCACGTGGGGGCGGTAGCGCCCAGGTTAAGAACCACTGCGCTAAAGAAATGGCATCAATGTTCTGCAGTACTAATGTATAAACCGCTGTTCTCGTTAATAATAGTCATTAAGAGCAAGTTTAGAAAAAATTTAACAATGACCACTTGCAAGATGTTATGCATCTTGGCACTTCTAATTTAACACCGAACCATAATAAACTTTCAAGCCAAAAACAACATCAAATATCTCATTACTTGTCTGTTGTCACAATAAAAGATATTTGTTATATGTAATTTTTGTCATGAGCTGTCAATATCAAGAGTTAAAATGATTTAAAATGCCAAAAAATCACGGGTTTTAACAAGAAAATTCTTTGTGGAAATTTAATACGGCCCACCGAGACTTTGCTGTGTTTGGTTTTGGCTCGGGACTAGGAAAAGATTGCCGTCCTCTGGTCTAAGAGCTTTGAGGTCTTGCGTAAAATCCGATATTTTGGTGCGCGCCGTAACGCACTCCCCATATTAAGCTTACGTAAGTTTAAGGTTTTTAAGCAGCCATTCACCAAAAAACTTACAGTTCATAAGTCTATTTTGCCCTTATCATAGCCGTGCCAACTGAAAAAGGTTTGGGGACAGTACAATTTTGCCCGAATTTTATCGACGATTGCCCAAATCATGTTTTTGTAGCATTTCACGGAGATGTCAAAATGTTACACATTTTCGTCTCAAAAAACAAGTAAAGACTAAAAAAAAGGTCATCTCTTCAAACTCTTCCCATTTCTTTTTTTTCTCCTCAAGAACTAGTGAAGGCAAAAACAAGTCTTCAAATTGAATCTTAGTTGTACTAGCTTAGTTGTCTGGATCTAGTTTATCGTCGCTGGCCAAAAAATTCTGCTTTCGCCTGAATAATTTCTCGCGGCTTCCCAAAAATTCTGATGGCTTCCTGTTCCCCGGCTCGTTACGGCTATGACTTTTGTGGTGCGACAAACTATTGGAGGTTTATTTCGTTGATGGTTTGCAAAAGGAAAACTTACATTAGTTTTCAACATTCGCCGAATGCAAGAAAATTTAACAGTCCTCCAGCCAGCTGAAAACTAAGATCGTTATATTATTCGCTAGCTCTAGGCGCGAAAAAATTTGAATTAAATGGGCTTGGGCTTCTTATACGTTTAAACCACGTGTCAGCAACCTTTGGCATTGAAAGAGCCATTTGGTCTTGCTTCCATCAAATTAAATCATACACAGAGCCGTTACATTTAAATAACTGCTTAAAATAAAAAACCACAACGCTACATTTGTGATTTTTACTATTGGAAACCAATACTTAGATACTTTTACTTAAGTCAATTGTTAATATGTTTGATGTCATCCATTTACGATACATAAATTCAAATAATGTATCACAAATGGATAGCCTCTGAAGACTCTAAAGCAGTGGTTTTCAAACTTTGGTGGTCCGTGGTCACCTTTCAAAGACTCTCAAACACCCGCGGCTGCCTGGTTATAATATTGTCCCAAAGGTCATCATTTTGAAACTGTCTTTATTTTTTTAAATTTTCTTCCGAAATTCAAGTGAAGACGAAAAAAGGTCATCACCTTGAAACTGTCTCTGATTTTGTTGATTTCGTCCCAAAAGTAAATTGAAGTCCAAAATGAGGATTTTTCTTGTGGGTCCCTTGGAGGACCCCCAGGAACTCTTTGAGAACCACTGTTTTAAAAAACAAACTTTGTGTTTTCAGAGTCAGGATTCGATAAGAATGAATAGTGATTTCTAAATTTTTTTAATTTTTAAAATTTTTTAATTTTTGATTTTTTACAGAAACTGATGATGACTTTTATAGGTCGAAATCGATTTTTCGTTATGAGTTGGTTGGTTTTAGTTTTCAATTTCTACATTAAATATTTGGCTCATTGAACTTGACTGATTTTGTTAATGAATTTATGTATCGCAATTTGAGCAGTTAAATAAAATCGTCAATTTGACTTTGCTGAAAAGGGTATCCTAATAGATTTCTGCTAAAGATTTTTAACTTATCATCCATTTATTAATTTTTTCAATTCATTTTGTGCTAGCAGTGGTGGCCTTACAAAAAGGGGGGCCCAATGAAAGAAAAGTAGGGGGTACTTTTCAGTGTTCCGCGGCAAAGCGATTTCTAAAAAAAGATTATCGTGTTAGGAAGGGCCACTTTTTAGTCTACCAAAACAAAGTAATCTCTGAAAAAAAAGTCTTCATTTTAGACATTCCACCGTCTTGATGTTACTATAAAGAAACAGAGCAATATCTTGCGCAGGGGTGGCCGCTGCGTTCGTACCCTGGTATTTGAATAACTCCTTAGCAATATCTAGCAGTGGTTAAAGATCTAGAAACAGGTTCGATCCCTGAATGTAATGAATCAAATATTTAGTTATTGTTCAATGAAACCTAAAATCTAACTAATCCGAGTTGGATTCTTGGTCAATTAATTTTCGATTGAAGTATGTTAGATAATATATTTGAAAAGCTAAGATTAATCAAAGAAATGGACCAAGAACATACTAGTATGACGATTAACCTTATACTCAACCTGTCAAGGGGTTATTTAACTCTAAAGATGTTGTAATTACAGTAAAAAACAGCTTTCTAACAGATGGTTTTTTCAAAGTCTTATAAAAGATTTAATTCTGTTTAAAGACACGTTGCTAAAAAACAACAATTAACGTTCTAACAATTTTGTAACCAATTTAGAGTATTATAAAAGGTTCAAAAACAAGTATAAAGAGTTACCTTGAAAAATATGTTAGTAAAAACCATTAGCTTTGTAGCAAAGACAAACAAAGTCTTGTAAAAATAAGTACAAGCACATATTTTTAAACCGGAATTAGCTTTCTAACCAATGATTTTTTAACAAGTTCATAAGCAATTATCCTGAAAGATGTGTCTCTAAAAAACAATAATTAATATCTAACCAGTGATTTTTATCAAGTTCACAAATAAGTATAGGCCTAAACAATTATCTGGAAAGACACTTCACTAAAAACAACAGTTAACTTTCTGACAAATGTTTTACTTATTGAAACTAAGTCAAACGAGTTCAAAGTCTTGTAAAACTATAATCCGTTATTTTAAAACAAATTTCTAATTAATGATTTTATAACATGTTCACAAGTATAAACAATTATATTGAAAGAAACGTCGCTAAAAACAACAAATAGCTTTCTAACGAATTATTTTACTTATTATAACAAATTCGAATCGAGTTTAAAGTCATCCTTATAAGTACATTAGATCGTTTTTGAAGTATTATTGGAGAACTAGTCGTCCAAAAATTTTTAATTGGTTACAGACCCACCCGCGTGAAACTTTGACAAGCACAGAGATCTACCCTTCGGTCAAATTATCGATATTAATAGAGATTCTGCTTAAACAGTTATCTTTCATTTGCGAGAAATGACGTCATATGAAGAGGGCATACAAGTGTGGCAAGATGTTCCAAATGCAATTAAGAACTATCCAAAACATACATTTAAAAAAGCTTATACAAAATTTTTACTTCAATCTTATAAATTAAAAAAAAAGAATAAGAAAAAAGGAATACAAGCATGTTTGGATTCAGTTATACTTGACTATTGCTTTGTAAAAATAAAAATAAAAAAATCTAACTGTTAGTTGTTAATTATGTGTTGTTGACTGTACATACTTGTTGTTTCTGTTGTTTTTTCTTGTGTATTTCTTTTAGCACTCTTATTTCTCTTTTTGTTTTGCATATTCATTGTTAATTTTCTAATTATTTATTCATTACTGTTATTATTTTTTTATCTGCATATTCTTGGTCATCTGTACTTAATAATCTTTCAGTGAAATCTTAAATCGTTTCTAGTAATAATTCTTTTCTTTTTAACTTTTTTATGGAGTGGCAGCTGATTTAGATGACCTGATGATCTTTCGCTGTCTCCTCGTCAAGTGACTGGTTGCACAATTACTAAGCTATTTCTGAAAAAAGTGCTCTCCAAAGTATCCTGTCATTCATATAGATTTATTTGTATTTCATTTTTAATTTTGAGTGATGTACCAGTATTACTTGACAAATAATAAACTGAACTGAACTATATAAGTGCGGTTGCTGGAGCTTTTAGTTATTCACAATGTCGTTCACATGTGACATATGTTCTAAAGCAGGGGTTCCCAAACTGGGGTACATTTAGGCTTTTCAAGGGGTACATTATTATGTGATAGAATGTCCTTATTTAAGTTAAATTCCGCGTCCGGAAGAAATAATAGACTCAAATGTCTAGAATTTTCGAATCTGGTCGATTGTAATTACGTCAAACAGGACAATTAAGAGGGAAGACTTTTTTACAGATCACCGTGATTTTGGGTTTGAATGGGGAAATTTTCTGGCTGCTGTAAAGTGAAGACTTTTCTTTTTTTTAGAGATCACCTTGATTTTCGGCATAAATTGGGAAAACTTGTATCTGATTCAAAGTGAAGACCTTTTTTTTTAGAGATACCTTGATTTTGGGCATGAATTGGGAAAAATTAGTGGCTGATTCTAACTGAAAACCTTTTTTTTAGAGAAACGTCACAAAATTTCGGGGGTACATGCAAACCTGCTACAGTGTCCAAAGGGTACCCATGAACTAAAAGTTTGGGAAACCCTGTTCTAAAGTGTTCGCTGAAAAACGCACTTTAATGGGACATATTGCATCAATGCATAACAGTGATGGAGGTCTCGAGACCGATTTTCAAAGTCTCGGTCTCGGTCTCGTACTTTTTAAATTGGTCTCGAGATCGGACATTTTTTGATATTTTTGTTATTTGATGTGGTTATGATGATTTACTGATTTCTTCACCATAAACAATTCTCTTTGCAAAATGAAATTGAAAGCCTTTTATTGCCTCGTGAAATTTTTGAATAAACATAGTCAATAAATGGTTTAGTTCAGTCGTTCTTAACCGGGGAGGTACGTCTCCCCTGAGGGGCGTACGTAAATTTTCAAGGGGGCGCGATTGTTAACATGTTTTGCAACACATTCTATATTAATTTTGATAATCAAAATGACAGGAAACTTGACCACAGCAAGAATCAAATTGAACAACGGAATCCAGCAAGCTTTTTTTAATTATATTTTGCACTCACAAACGGTAACTGTGAGTCTCAATTAAAGCACAAATAAAAACTCATTTATCTGATTTAAAAAAAACTAATCAAATAAAATTCTCCTGTAGATGAAGCAAGAAACACATTACAGTGCGAAATAGGCGACATTTTTGATGAAGCACAAGAACAGTTTCTCGAGTTAAAATTTAACTCAGCAGCCAAGGACAAATTTAAAGTGCTGAACCTTGAGGCGTTTTGGGCCAAATACCTTACCATTTATCATCTTATTTCTGTGAGTCACCGACAATTTCCTGTGAGTCAGGGAGTCAGGAGGATAAAAATAAAGATACGTAATACTATCAAGAATAAATAAATAATTTTAATTGTTTTTTTAAGTGAATATTTGAAAGTGGCTCCTTTTTTTGTTCGTTCAGGCCTTCCTTTTGTAAAAAAACATTACAAATTACAGTAATCGTGTTTTCGGCTCTCAACCGCCCCCATAACAAATTTCTGCAGACGCCATTGTATGAATCTAATTGCTTAAAACAAATTACCAAATTGCTAATAAGACGAAGTAGGAAAGAAGAAAATATCTAAAAACTACTTTGATTAGCCTTCACAAAGACGAACATAAAATAAACAGGGGTAATACAAAAAGAAAAGTCAGCGAGTTGTTAAGCAGCTTTACTGGTTTGTATAATTTGTCCTTATTTCTAATCTTTTTTAGGAGATTAATTAGACTAAATCTATTGTATGTAAATCAAACATAGCCAACAAATACAACGCACCAACACAGATAACCAAGCTAATCAAATATTTGAATAAAGTTTTGGTTCTAGATGTATTTTATTGCGGTAAGTTCCACCACGACACAGTTCACTGCGGCAAATTCCACCGCTGTAGTTTATATTTTATCACTGTATATTCCACTACAATGTCACACCATGTTAACTGTTCATTTTATTTGTAGATTGTTGTTGATTTATCACGCTATAAGCTGCCAAGACAGAGTACAGTGGTTGACAAGCACATTTATTTCCCTAACTCTACTAACCCTAACCCCTAATTCTAACTGCAACCCTAACAGCTAACCCTCTAAACCTAACGAACTTCTGTGGTAAAATATACTGGGTTAGAATTTAACTATGATGGAATATACCGGGTGAAATTTACCGGTCACCCAAGTTTCAACCATTTCGTGATTAGCGTGCCTTCAGCATTTTTGGGTTTTGAAAAAAATTTTTAATGATTTTTTCTTAAAGTTTTTTTGATTGCTGTTTTCAACATTGTTTACCGCCGTGCCTTGTATATATAGCTTTCTTTTGCTCTAGTTGAAAGCATTTTTAAAGCTGATTGTTTAATGATGCAATTAAACTTGAGCAAAGCTCTTTTCAACATGATCGAGATGCTTGTTCAATAAAAAATTAATCTTAGATTGCTGTTTAAAAAATAGAAATTTATGGATTTTGAAATAATTAAACCGACTATATTTTCGTAAAATTTTTCGGTCTCGATCTCGGTCTCGGTCTCGATTATTTCTGGTCTCGGTCTCGAACCCTTAGGTCTCAAAATTTTCCGGTCTCGACTACATCACTGGTGCATAACAATGAAAGTTATGATTGTATGTTTTGCAAAAAATCATTTAAACGAAAAGATTATTTACGACATCAATTATCTATTCATAGCAGAACGTATGAGATAAGCTGTTCAAAATGTGAAAAGAAATTTACAAGAGCAGACAATATGAGAAGACATAAAAAACGTGTTGTGTATGCGGACAATGCTCTAAAAGTTTAAAAACTATTAAGGAATTAAATGATCATAACTGCAGTAACCTATCAGATAGAAAAGTAGTATCTGCTAATTGCACTAACCTGTCGGACAGAGAAGAAGTATCCACGAACAAAACATAATCCAGTTCGGAAGAAGGTTCCAAGACAGCAAGTTATAGTTCCGAAGCGTCAAGCAAAAAGAAATTTTTAAAAATAAAACGTTGTAGTCACAACGAAGCAGCAACATGCCCTGCAGCCAAAAAATCAAAGCATGATATTTTAGAAAACGAGCAAATGCACGAAACGGATGTTGATATTTACGAAGAAATATTGTTCCAGCATTCGCACTTTTAGCAAGAAAAACAAGGTACAAAATATTTTTAATTTTTATTACAACAAGGATTTGAAAGAAATGATTCAAAAAATTACGGAAACAATCATGAAAGAACAGAAAAATCGTTTTAAAATCAACTATAGTCTGACTTACATTTTACGAAACATTGAAACCGATGAGCTTCCTTATTTTTACACTTCATACAATAACCATTTAATGTTGGAAACAGCTTTACTTATAAGTAATAGGCAAGAATTAGTTGACTTTTTAAATTCTATATCGGAACAAAGTTTTATAGAGAATATAATAAGACCCCACACAAAATGGAAAAATTTCAAACATTACCTTTTACATCAATCATTTGCAAGACGAGCTCGCATCCCTTTACCCGATTTTATTATGAACAACCACGGACTTGCAAACGTCTCAGCGGAAGACAATCTTTGTTTTTTCCGATGTCTGGCCGTGTTTCGTGGTGCTGATCATCGTGGTTGTAATTGCGCTGCAAAGCAATTGTTTTATGAATACTGTACATATTTTGACGTAAGTGAATTTTCCGGTGTAAGTTTATTTGATTTTGTTGAACTCGAAAATTTTTATAAGATTAACATTGTTGCCTATGAATTAGAAAACAACAAAGCAAAAGTAATTCAGCGTCGCCGCGAATTGTATAATGAAACAATGAAAGTACAGTGGAACCTCGCCATTCGTACGCCTCTCTATTCGTACAACTCGCTATTCGTCCAACATGTTCACACAACTTTTGACTCGTCATTCGTACGCTGCTCCGCGATTCGGACCCATACCGTGATTTACAGAGCAAAAGAAGATAAATTACAGCAACGTTCTAAAACATTTGTGGGAGTGATGTCAACCGCGCAATGCAGCGTAGTAACCTTTTTTGTAGGATCTTGCCGCGTACCGCGCCGCGTGCAAATTATAAAAAGTTTACATTTAAATTTTAAATATGTGCTTAAGTACGTATTATTAGGGATTACATAGGTAATTATCTGTCGGTCTAGAACAGATTAATCCAATTTACATTGTTTTTTATGGAAAAAACTGATTCGCCATTTGTACAACTCACAATTCGAACAGACTTCTGGAACGGATTGTGTACGAATGGCGAGGTTCCACTGTAAATGTATTTAAAAACCACTTGAGCTTAATCGTAGATTTTGAAAAGTATTGTCGTGTGTATCAGTGTATGCATTGTGATAAGTTATGGTATCAAAACCGTAATTATTACCGTCATACCAAAACATGTCTGACCACAGTTTGCGAAAGTTTTCCCGGAGGTGTTTACCATAATTTTTATACAATATTTGAAAAGCTTGAACAAATTGGAATACAGGTTCCCAAACAAGATCTTATTTACCCGTATTATGCATGTTACGATTTTGAAGCGTATTTGTATCGTGATCAGCTACCTGAAAACGGACCCAAGCTGTCGTCACGTTTCGATGAGTGTTGGAATTGCATCCAATGTTCCTGGATTTAAGGAAGGAAAGTGTTTTATAACCTCTGGCATTGAAAAAGAATTAATACAAAATTTAATAGATTTATTTGAATTATTTGGGCCAGGAAGACCCATCACAAGAAGAAGAGGATGAAAGTTTGACTCTGGAACGGTTGACTGAACTCATGCGAACAGCAAAGAAACTGCAAAAGAAAGTTAAATCATGAAACCCTTACATAATTCGTTCACTACAGTTCTTAAACGCAATCGATTCTGCCATGTCAACATACAAAACCCTTTTCACCACTATGAAAAAACTACAAAGCCAGCTGCCAATAACCATGTTCCTAATAAAGGTCAAGAAAAGTAACCAAGCCACACCCGAAAAGAGAGAGAGAGAGAGAGAGAGAGAGAGAAGTATTTTATTTGATTGTATCGCGTAAAAAAAATGCCACACAATCACGTAAAGAATAAATGAAAAAGACAATATATATAACATAAAAATTCGATTAAGGTCAAAAAATAATGTTTTCGCGTCTAATCTGGAGACTGCGAAGTGACCAATTACGGTCTTCGGGTCAAGCAGCCACCCTATAGAAAAATGAAGGCATTATTATATTTTAATGGAATATTAAGTAGTTGTCCTCAAAACAACAAAAAAAAGGGAAAGAAAGCATGGAGCAAAATAAAATAAAAAAATTATGGTCATTATTAAGATATGAAATCAAAATTAATATTGTAACAATAATTGCTTTTTGTAATTTTCTTTAAATTTATTAAACGAAAGTAATTTAATATTTAAATCAATGTTATCCCATATTTTTACTCCAATATATTTAAACAATTTTTGTAATCTAAGCAAGCCTGTATTTTGGAATATAATATTTTAAAGAATGGTAACTTCTGGTAGAGTAATTGTGTACAGCGGCAGAAGTCACAAAACAATTATTAAACGTAATTGGAAGGCGAGAATAATGATATAAAAACATTAGTTTAGCTATTTCAAAATTACAAAGATCCTTAATTTTTAAAATTTCTGAGTCACGATAAGAAGTGATGTGTTGAGATTTCTTCAGACCAACAATGGCTCTAATGCTGTTTTTTTGAAGCAATTGAAGTTGATTTAAGGTATTTGACGAAATACTTGGTCCCTAAGTCACAATGCCATACAATAAATGTGATTGTAAAAAGCGTGATATAATAATACCGTGATATAATAGCGAAGAAAATACCACACCACCTCCTGAAGTGTGTGAAGAGGAAGAATTGCCTGAACTGCAGTAAATATTATCGCACAACAGAATTATGATATTTTTGCTTTATCATTACTACGAATACATATTACTACGGTACATAATTACTGTACTAATGAGTAAGACTGTCTTTAGGATGTGTTTGGGAAGCATAATTTAGCGTATTATAACATACATAAGCGTTTTAAAACTGCATCATAATTTGCGGATTTTCGGAATTCGAAGGAGGAAAGGAATGTAACCCCCGCGAATAATAAGTGTATGCTGTATTATGGTTTGTATGAACCGGAATGTTTTTTGGCAATCATGCAGTCTCTCATAGAGTATTAAAAATTTAATTCTATAACGTGTTTAATAATATCATTTAAAACGCCTATCTTTTACCTTCTTATTGATACTTTTCTATTTAAACGTAACCTTGAATTTTTAGAAAAACCTAAAATTCCACGCATTCGGAATTTTAAAAAGCAAGTTTTATTTTTATATCATTTTGCGTTGTTGAAATCGTTCTTGTAGTCTCGATTATTTCCGGTCTCGGTCCTAGCTAAAGGTCTTTAAACATCGGTTTCGAAACATTTCGTTTTAACTACATCACTGGATTAAATAATACTTCCAGTCCTCCAATGTTTTATTAGCTGCTATTTCGGAAATCTAGTAAAACACCCAAAACATATAAAAATATTTTTCGTGAGCCGTATACCGGCTCAAATAAAATAAAGATTGTTTTTGATTAAAAATTGCCTTTTTTGACCATATACTTTTACTGTTCATTATTTTGCACATTTTGAAAATTTAATTTTAATTTTTTTGTAATACACATATTTAAATTGAATCCGGCGATAAATTAAAATTACACAAAACATAACTACCAACAAACTATAGTGAAATTTCTAGCTATCACATTTTGGTCCTCGTATCTTTTTATGAGGGTCCCATATACGTATAGATTAAATTATTCAGTTAAAATTTTTCGTAAAAAACATAGAGAAAGAATTATACTGATTAGTAGGCTTCAACAGCTTTTAAAGGTGATGAAATTTTAAAAATTCTGTTGTGAAATTTTTCTTCTATTACAATAAAAAAAAGACAAATTTCAACACCTTTTTATTTTTTGCAAGAATACCGAAACGTTGGTTACTCCCCCGGAAAAAGGCGGGATGTTCAATTTAAAATATTGTCAAAGAAAGACCCCACCTGCTCTCGGTGTTATCAAGATATTGCTGTCCGGTTGAATTTTTTCAGTATTTTTATAAAATAAAATCTGTGGCAGTTTAGAGTTACTTGTCATGACCTTTGAACAAAGGAAAAAGACATAAACATGAGAAAGTGCACAAATCATAATATTATAGTATACACCTAAGAATATTTTGCGTGGCAAACACTCCTCCAAATCTCTCAATTTAAAATCCGATAACTTATTTTTTCTATAAATAAACTTCATAAATTTACTCTACATCACATGAACTAGAAAAAACAAAAAACAATTTTTAAAAATGTTTGAAGAACTTGAGAAAGTTTTTATAGTGAAAAATACCCAGAGAAAATAACTTATTTATCGTTTAAAATTTATAATTAAAATTTGAAATTTATTAATAGTTAAAATTTGAATCATCGGTTTCCTCCGTGCCTAATCGATTAACAGATTTTTTAACGTAGTTTTATTGACATTTCTCGTTTATAGGCAGTTTTAACCGGTAAAACGTGCTGTTTTTTTGAAAACCGTTAAATACGTTTGCACGAGCGGCAACTAGAAAAATACGGAAATGACATCAAAAAACGAATTTGTTAAGATCGTCAAAAAGAGTCATAGCGAAACATTACAGCATGCCAAGCAAATAGAATTGATGTGACATAGCTGTTTTAGCAGATAGACCTGTTTCATCTGTAAAAAACTGTATAAAAATATTTTTTTTAGATTTAAAAAAGAGGTTAATTATTAATAGAAATTAATTTTGACTTGAAAGCTTGGTTTTGATATCTTTCCAGGCGAAATTGACTGGCTATTGCTAGCAGGCATTATCTTTGTTCATGTTAAATTGCAATCAATTAAATCGAAATGTTAAAAAACAAGTTTATTGCTCAGTGTACAGGGCCTGGTGCAAAAAAAGTAAGGGGGCCACTATTTAGTGTACTAAAAAAAGGTAGCTAAAGCCATTTTTAGTGTATGAAAACAAAGTGATCTCTAAAAAACAATACTGTAGGTTTAAATTTCAAGTCTCGGTTCAAATTACAGCAACGTTTTCGGCCCCAACTCTGCGAAGTAATATATTAGCAATAAAGTACCGAACAAAAACTTTTCCTGAACAACAAAATCAGAAACTTTCTCATTTCAACCAATTTTTTTAACAATCTAAGCCTGTAAAACCAACCTAGCTTTTACGAGAAAGGCGTATCAAACGATTTTCCCAATTGACTTAACATGGTATTACAACAGTTGATCAAAACGTCGGCATCTGCGTTGTCGAGTGGCTACGAGCATAGTGATTGAGATCGACATAGTGGTGGTTTAAAACCTACTGGCGCCATTCTTTTATGTCCTTGGGAAAGACACTTTCCGCTACTTTCTCTTGCTGAGCGGTCTTGGTAAGCAGTTCTAAATTTCAGTCATATCTTTATTAAATCTCAACGGTACATTAATATCTTGGCATCTTCAAAAGCAGGTCGGGGCATGGCTTGCCCTATGTATAGTGCCTTCGTCGCTTTCCTGCTAGTCAGGAGAATAAATATAGAGATGAAATGAAATAAGTGAAACGACACTAGATTGAAACGAGAGTTGATCGAAAAACAACAATAAATTTAATTGTGTTAGTTTCTATAACTAAACAATCTCTTGGTTGCGATGGAAACTAAATTCTGTTCACCTAAGGGAGTCGTTAAGTTAACTTAGGTTGGAAAGTTGGCCACGATATGAAAAAAGTTGAAAACCACTGCTTTAGATTAAAGTCATCTTTACTGCAGCATAGGAGCTGGCAAGTTTGAGAAATTTCAAATGCGATGAGCGTGGAATTTAAAAATCACGGTTCTAGCTTCTAGTTGTTTCTTAACGACAAATATTCACTATTCAGCAAAAAAGCGACCTTAATACTTATTAATTTCCAATGACTTAGCTTTCTAAATCACAATATTTGCTGTGTTGTGATCAGAGGTGGAGTCGAGACACGGTGCTTCGAGACCGAGACGAGAAGAGACGAGACGAGACTTTGGTGCAGTGAGACCGAGACGAGACGAGACTTTAGCAAAACCGAGACGAGACAAGACCGAGACAAGACACAAGACTTTACATACTGTAAGTTGGTTTGATTTAAGCTGGGGTTGTGGAGTCAGAGTGGGAAGTCGGAGTCGCATGTTTTTGTTAAAATGGGAACCGAAGTAGTTTTTAAATATGCTCAAACCGGAGTCGCTTTTTTAGATGTGCAAGAGCTGGTTTGGGTTTCGTATTTTTTTGGTCACTCCAATTCCAATTTTTGGTTAATTGATGGATAGTCATATTTATTATCTGAATGGTTCGAAAATAAGCAAGCAAAAATACGACGAGTACTTGGATAGGTCACCTTTTTGGACTTTAATTTGAAGGGCAAGTTAAAAATGATTTTGGCCTTATGTTGACGGCCGAATTCAGTTTTTTATTTGCAAAATTAATCTTAAGTTTTATTTTGGGAGTTGTTTTGAAAAATTCAACAAAAGATTGAAAAAAATTTTAATGGAAAAAATACGTTAAAATGTGTTTAATTGCTTATCGTTTTTGAAAGTCAAGTGACGAATAAACAGAAAGTATTTATTTAAATTTAACCCTCCGTAAAATTTCAAAAGAATTTTTAAGAATTATGGACACTTGTCTAAAGCTACAGCTTGTAATCTCTTATTATTCCCACTACTTATAATACGACTTAAGAGAAAAAAGAGCTTTGGTCAGCGGTTGAGTGTAACCAGAGTAAGAATAAAAATTTTTCAATTTTAATCTACTCTTAATTGCAGACAAGAAAAGGCATTGCGAAAAGCTAACCCTGTAATTACTAGAAGCTATTTTTATGTGAGCGGGTGTCGCTTTTTGTTTGCTGGATCCTCCCTGTTTGCAAAGTGTGACTTATAATCAGGGCTGTCGAGTCAAAAAAATTTCTACCGTTTTCCGTATATAGAGAAAAAATTTTTTTCCGACTCCGACTTCATCCCTAAACCTGGGACTCTAACAATTCCGATTACACAACCATGGAGGCCTAATTGTCGGGTGTGGTTAAAACGTGTTAAAGCGACGTGATTGTGATCGACATGATATCGGTTAAAAACCTACTCGAGCAATTCTGTTGTGTCCTTAGAAAAGACACTTTTATGGCACTTCTCCTGTTTGATGGTCTTGGCAAGCAGTTCCAAATTTCAGTCATATCTCTATAAACTAAAAAGCAAACTAAAAGATTTCTATCGGACAGCAATATCTTGGCATCTCCGAGAGGAGGTCAGGGTAATTTCTTAATTACTTGCCTAAGTACAGCGCCTCCGTTGCATTCCTGCGAGTCAAGAGGATCAACGTAGAGATAAAATGTAAAAATGTAAAATAATTTAGCGTCAATCGAAGTCTCCAAATACAATAAGGATTCCGATTCCCATTTTCACCGAACCTAAAAAACCGACTCCTATTTACGACTGCGACTTCATCAAATCTAAAAAAAGTACTCCGACTCTGCCCTAAAACATGCGACTCCGGGTACTCCACCTCCACAACCCTGCTTGTAACTAATTTAAAGTTAAATCGGTCGTTAAAATTAAAAGTAAGTGAGGGTTGCCATAGCTGCATATTTTAGGGTGAAGTTGAAATCTTTTTTTACATGTGCTGAAGTTGAAGTCTTATTATTAAATTTTGTAGTGTCGGAATTGGAAAACTTTGAATTAGTGGAGTTGAAAAATAATTTTTTTGACTCCACAACTTTGGTTTAAGCAACCAGTACAAAAAATATATAAACTCCTTTCCACATCAACAATCTTCACCATAAATCACGAGAAAGTTTCCTCAGTTAAACATTGACCCTCGCCTATTAGGCTTCCATTACCAAGTTTTGCTTTGCCAGTGCTAGACATGCCAGTTAAACTATAGAGTTTTTGCAGTGTCAAGTGCACTGATTAGATCGCTTTAACGAACAAATGCGAAAGACTTTGTTGTTGCTGAATTCACCTGATTGTGGAAGCGACTTACCAGGACTTTCTTACAGCCAAAAAGATTATTTCATTGGGTCACCAAAACAACCGTAAGCCGTAACCGTAAGCCGTACACTTATGCAGAGTGTGAAACTTTCTATGCAACTTTACTGCAGTGTCTCAAAATGAAACACGACTCAGTTTTGAGTGCTATGGCTTCATTGACTGGACTTAATGGAAAATTGAGAGGTCGATGGTTTCGATCAGAGCATCCATTTTTACTCTCTCGTCAAAAAGCATAAAGTATGTTAAAATAATCTTATAGGTTGGTCACAACACTTTCCTTGTTGTTTAGAAACGGAAGATATGAGGCTGTTGACTGCAACTCGCCTTCTTTTCCAAAAGTTGTTTGACTTTTAGAAGGTATCAACACCAGAATCAGTAAACATCTCGAAGAACTCACATTTTGTCACAATCTTGTGGCATTGCGCAAAAAATATCTTCTCACGTCACGCTGTTGCCCTGTATTCGATGGTGTACCAGACAGGTGAGTACTTTGCAGCGCACTTGCTTGCCTCCTAAATAGTGTCTTGAATGACGCTTTAAACATTTTAATGCCTGCATCCCACTCAAACAGACCAGTTATTGATTCTTTCAGGCATCAAGCCAACTCAAATTCGCCAACTAAAAGTAGAATTCTCCTTGTCTAACAGTGAAACTTTGGATCTTAACCATCTACAGCAAGTAATTTACCCGACTTGTTTCCGCAAATGCCACGATTTTGCTGTCCGATTAAAATCTTTTATTATTTTTTTAAAGATTTGTGGGCTTCTAACCGGTGCTTGCAATACTGATAGAAGTGGCATTGTGCATCACGCACGCCATTGTGCATCACTGTTGAAATTGCTATAGGTCGATAATTACCACAATCTTGATGATTACCATTCTTATTTTTTAAAATAGGTACAATAACTATCAGCAGCATGGTCGAGTGGTTGGAACGCCGGGCTCGTGGCCAACACAATCTCGGTTCAAAACCCACTCGCGCTATTCTGTTGTGTCCTTGGGACACTTTACGCCACATTTCTCTGCTTGATGGTCCTGGCAAGCAGTTCTAAATTACAGTCATATCTCTATTAAATTACAAGCGAAAAGCAATATCTTGGTATCTCCGGAAGCAGGTCGGTGTAATTGCTTACCTTTTGTATTAGCGCCTCCGTCGCTTTCCTGCAAGTCAGGAGGAAAAATGTAGAGATAAAATATAAAATAAAAACTGTATTAATCCAGGGTTAAGGAATATAACCATGTAGGATGCACATATTAAAAAATAAACTTAAGTAAAAGGCAACAGCAAAACAAATATGCTCAGCAGAAATGCCATCACTACCCACAGCACTGTTAAAAGGCAGTTTACACATTAAGGATTGAACAGTATTAACATCACACATGTACTAGGATGAATTCATATAACTATTCTTACAAGTAATATTGTTGTAAACAAGAGTGGCGTGCGGTGACCTCTGAGACTGATCATGCAACTGGTATGCCAAAAATTGTCATGCAATTAGGTGTTTTATGGGTAGTTAATGGGTAGGACATGGAATATTTTATGGGTAGCAGAAAAAACTCTGTGTGAGATTCGAAGACATAGACGAATTTTTGTCCTAAAACCGTGGTGTTCTCTAAAAAAAGGTCATTACTTGAAATCAGTCCCAAATTTTACACTTTTCGTCCTAAAATTGTAGTGTTCGCTAAAAAAAGAAAGGTCTTCACCCAAAAACTCTCCCTGCTTTTTTACTTTTCGTTTTTAATTTCGTCTCAAACCAGCTCACCTTTCTCTAATTTCGCCCCAAACCAGCGGTGTTCTTTATTTCGTTCAGAAATAAAGGTCATCGCACAAGAATTCGTTGGTCATGCAACGCATGACTTGCATGCCCTGACCGCACGCCACTGGTAAACAAACTCTTTATATTCATCGTTTCCAACAGAGTTAAGTAGGATACTGACATGATTTTTCCACATCTTTGCAATTTTTTGGGATCCTGAGGCACTTCTAACTGCAGTTGGTAAAGGTTTTTAATGTTTTTTAAGCTTAAGGTTTAATGTACGAGTAAAGCTTAACGTATTTAATATTTAAACTTAATTTTAAGCTTAATGCTCACACATGCAATTTATTATAATGCCATAGAACAATATACACTACAACTAAAAACATCGTGATATAGTCTCTTTTCGAGATACCAAAGTTTTGTTATTAAAAATATTAAATCCAAGACTTTTAAATGTTGATAAAAACAATTTTATAATTTCTCAAGCACCTTATGCGGTGTTCAGGCGTTTTGACTGCCATGCATAAAGATCAGGGTTGCGAAGTCGGAGTTGGAGTTGCAGGGAGTCGAAGGTTTCAAGAAGGAATCGGAGTCGAATGGAGTCGAAGGTTTTAAGAATGAAATCAAAGGTTTTAAGAAGGACTCTTAAGAGTATAAAGAGTCGGAGTCGGAATATTTTATCCAAATCCGACCCTGATGTCCAATTTTTTAGAGTTCACTACTTTTCAGGGACGAAAATCAAGAAATTCAGGACAGATTCCAATTACGAACGAATTTTTTCTGTTAACGAACGTCCCGATTCATAACTTCAAATACAGTATATGGCCACCCTAAGTTTCAGCAGATCGTATTATGCATAATGTTATTGCTGTTATTGGTAAGTCGGTGTAGGGAGTCGGAGTCGGAGTCGGAGTCGGAGTTCTTGAAATTCTAGAAGCCGAAGTCGGAGTCAGAATTCTAGAAATTTTAGGAATCGGAGTCGGATCTTAAATCTTCCGACTCCGCAACCGTGATAAAAATTGCCATGGTTTAATTCTTCTGTGACTAATGCAAATTTAAAGAGGGCCATGACGCCCGAATGGCTAAAAAACGTACAAATAATCTGTTTTTACTGAAAATCATGACATATTTACAACACCTGTGAGCTTTGCCCACATCATTGCAATGTCTCGACCTGGATTCGAGACACAGTGGCCCGAGACCGAGAATGAGACCGAGACGAGATTTTGGGGTTACGAGACCGAGACGAGACCGAGACTTCGAAAAACGTCTCTTGAGACATGTCTCGAGGTGTCCACCTCTGGTGGCGATCACGACCAATGCTGCCACAGAAAATTTAGAAAAAGCACAAGATTTTTTTAAAAAAGCAGAAGATTTAAGTACAAAATTAAACAAGAGTAATTTCCAACGTTCCGAATTTGACTTTTACAAAAAACATGGAAAAGGTATCACAAAAAAGTTTTCAGGACGATTTTTTGATATGAAATTGTAGTAAAGATAAAGAAAAGGTTTTCACTTCCATCAAATTTGTCCAAAATTACAAATGAAGAACAAAAAAAAAGTCTTTACTTAAATTAGTATGCCGTTTCACGTCTTTTTTTCTTTGAAATATGAATGTTGACTAAAAAATAGTTTTTCATCTTTCATCAAAAGGTTTTCATCATAATTTCATCTATTCATATCCGTTAGGGCTGACTGTTATACATACAACACTTTTTTTTAACTTCAGTATGGTTTTTAGCGAAATTTTATACAAAAAATAATCTGAATATCGTTTTGACCGAAAAAACACAAAACTTTATGAAAAATCAAAAAAAACAACCACAAAGAACATATGATCTAACGCCAAAACATAAAGCATGGCATCAGTGATCAAGACGAATCTGATTAAAAAGCCTTGTCCAGACAAGTCCATGGAAAGTTTTACCCTGATTTCATTAACGAATTATTTTGATTTTATTTGGTTGTTTTACCATCTAACATGGTGAATAAAAGCACAAATGTAATTTTGCAAAATCTAGGTTTTATTTTGGGTGGAGCAGGGATCTATAGGTGTTTGACTGTTTTTGAAAGAGAGCCAATAATCATAAAAGGTTGAAAAACACTGATTTAGATTTTTTTGTTTTGGTGAAAATATAAAAAATTTAAAACTAATTTGATCCGAACTAGAGTTGTAAAGACTCAAGTTTGATTTTTTGGTGGGCAAATACTCTTTCATTTTATGTAACTCTTTTTACTTTGGTAAGCTGTTTCAGATTTCCTCTGTTTTTTCTTATTGCGCTCAAGGAATTAATTATTAATTAAGTTTTACAGCAAAATTTTTTTTTTGCTTAGTTTATTGACGTAGATTTTGATAAATTCAAGGAAAACTTTTTTTAGTGAGATTTAAAAAAGAATTAAGGGAATAGCAATATTTTGGGATCTCTCAAAACAGTTAAGGATTTTTTACAAGAATTGCACCAATTTTCACATGAATAAAAAATCTGAAAAATCAAAAAATTTGAAAATAATCGTACTAATAGTTTTAGAGAAAAATTAAAATAGTTATCATATATATTAAATTATTTGGTAGAACACTACATGCTACATGAACACTACTTGATGAAAACACTACAAGCCGAAAAAAATCGTCAAATGTTTTTGTAGCTTTCTTATGAAGAAAACGTGATGGCTTTGCGATGTTTTGCTGAAAAAATTTTCTGCCACGATTTGATGAACTATTATTTTGATCAATTGTCGTTTTGATCAACTGACTTTTTGATCACTTGTCGTTTCGATCAACTGTTGTTCAATTAACTGTCGTATCACAACTTAACATACTTCGGCACGTATAACCTATTTGTTACAACTTTATTCGGGAATCCAAAAGGATCAATTGAACTAAGTAACCTAAGTACCTGCAATGAAGTAAAGCTGTGTTCATTTTAATTTGTGCCGGTTCTAGAAATAGTTTGCCGCGAGAATGAAGTTATTATAACAGTTAGTTCTGTACAAATCGATTGGCTAGAAAACTTATTTCTACAAATAGAAAGAAACCACAGTTTTTGACTATAAAAAATATATTAACAAAAAATCAAAAAAAACTTGTACAATCCTCGTAGAACTTGGCTCTCAAACTTTACCAAACTTTAAAGCAATTCACAGCACCAACAAAAAAACTTAAACAATTCTCATAGAATTTGTCCTAGGCTCCTTTTATGACAATGACATTTTTTGAGATTGCTTAGCCTTGGGACACTAATAGTGGCCCCTCTTACTTTTCTTGTACCAGTACCCTCTTTTTGTAAGGCCATCGCTGTGGATAATTGAGGAAGCACTGTATTTGGTGAGTAACGTAAAGATATTTTTTTGCAAATTAAGAGTTTTTTTGAAAAAAAAGACGTTTTTAGGTCCCACCACACTTTTTAATTTTAAAACCATTTTAATACGTTAGCGCTATTCATTTAAATTCTGATCAGAAGGAAAGATTTTTGTATTTTTTTAATGACTCTGTTGTTACTATACAAATAAGTTTTACGCTACTGGAGTCATAGACATTTTAGGCCCAAAATATTCAAAATTCCGCACAACGCTTGTCCACTTTGAAACCTCTAAGAATGTGCTAGCTTTAGCGCTGCCAAGCTAAATTCATGCCACAAGATTAGACCACCGAACTAAATTACTCAGCAATTTAGTTTTATTGCGAATCATTTTTCAACAATTTAGTTTTATTGGAATCATAAAAACGTTTTTGTAATCGCTTTAATGAGAGGTTTGAAATTGGTTTATTTTACCAATCACTTTATCTAGATCCAAAAAGTAGAGCTGTAAGACTAAAAACTTATTCAACAATGATTTGAGCGGCAAAAATCATCACTCTATTTTAAAGCCACTGCATTCCACGAGCCACATAATTTTACTCTGCGGACGGCATTTGGCCCGCTAGCCGTAGGCTGCACACCCCTGCTCAATTATGAAACCAGTCAATTGTAATTAGTGGTAAAGCAAGGATTTTTAAGTTGTCAACTGGAAAAATTAAATCGTTTATGTAAATATATTCTTCCTAATTGTTTAGTCAGTCAAATCAACGTCAAATAGAATTCATTCAAAACATTTCCTTCCAGA
This sequence comes from Diplosoma virens, assembly GCA_963680785.1. Classification (NCBI taxonomy): domain Eukaryota; kingdom Metazoa; phylum Chordata; class Ascidiacea; order Aplousobranchia; family Didemnidae; genus Diplosoma; species Diplosoma virens. Next base: position 32,845,783 of record OY796885.1, read on the forward strand.
ATTTTTCTAATTGTATAAAACTGGCAACGAATGGACTCTTTTTAGTCTCTATAAAGAAGAAAAAAGTAGAATGCTTTAATCTTGGTTATAACTATGTCATTATTTTCAACCAAGAACACACATAATTAGAATTTCAAACTGTTTAAAATAATGTTCCGGTTCAGGTTTGGCAAATTTTGTTTTTGATTGTTCAGTTTTGGTTCAGGTTCAACAAATTTTATTTTTACGTGTTTAGTTCCGATTCAGGTCGAGCAAATTTTATTTTTATGAATTTATTTTTTGTTCAGGTTTAGCAATTTTATTTTTAGGGGTTAAGTTCCCATTCAGCATAAGCAAATATCATCTTTAGGTGTTCAGTTCCATTCGGGTAAAAAAAATTAGCGGTTAATATGGGGTTTTGGTTCAAATTTGTTCATGCCTTAATTTTATAAAAAATTTTTTTCTGTCCATTTCTGACAGGTGTGTAAACTGCAAATATGATTCTTGGGTCGTGGCCACGGGCGTACCAATCCAAAATATTTGGAAGGGGGAGACAAAGTGATTTTTCCCGAATTTTATATGACAATGCCAGGGCCGTAACTACCACCGAGCCCCCATAACGAGAGGACCGCGCATTGCTATATTTTATTGTAAATTGTTTACGTTAAAAACTAAATTAAACTTGTTATTACTTCATTTAGAATCTAAACCTATAATCATTTCGGGCAGTATTTTTGTATAATGCGTAAGATTTTTGTCGTAGCCTATTTAGGACTCCACTCTAATCACTTAATATTTGTGTTTGGCTCGGCTCTTTTTGGGCATATGGAACTTATACGAGGAACGTATGTTGATATTGAATCAAACATCATTTTTATTCTTTCCAATTAAAAGTAATGCTTTGTGACGAAATAGTTACCATCATAAGATTTCAGTTGTTTTAACACGCTCGCTGTTATTTTGTATTTGCCGGCAGCGTAGCTGGACTACACAGCGAAAGTGACTATCTTTATTTGGTCAGAGGTCAGAGCAAAAGCTCGCAAAAGAAAATGTCAGGAGGCTGCAAAACTTCAGTAATAATGAGGACTGAAGAATAGCTAGAGCAGTCTAGCTTCTAGCCTTTGCAGGATATTTTAGTACAGCCTAATTGAATTGCTAAAGGCCGGCAGTATGGCATACGTATTTAGGCTATGCTGACGAGTCGTCAACGTGCCTCACTACAAATCCATTTTGGTACTGGAGATCTCGTTCAATTTAAAATGTCGGTCGCGAATATAATAAAAACTTCCTGCAAGTCAGAAGAATAAATATGGAAATAAAAATAAAAACTTTGGACAGATTTTCTTGAGTGACCCGGTTATTTGTCTTTTTGAAATGCAAGAAGTCAGCAAACTTATCCTTGGCATATTTTCAGGATTTTTTAAAGATTTGTCTGAAAGCAAAAATTTATAGTCAGCATAATATTTCTCCGCATTTTCTTTCAAAGTGTTTGTTGTATGTACGTAAATTAGACCTTTTCCGGAAAATTAAGCCGTTTTCTGTATTTGGTATTGACAGATTATTTGTGACCTTTCTAAAAAATGGGAATGATCACACTGGTCTGCCAATGTTGTAAAAGGTATTTTTCTTTAAAAGTTAAACCATAGGGTTGAACTATTAATATTTTGGAAAATAGTAGTTTCAGCCATTTGTGGTAATTCGGTAATCTACCACCGAATGCTTTTACTTACTGGTATCAGCAAGGACCGTATTATTGTACGCTTTAATAAAAAAAATATATATAATAATCTATATTAATAAAAGTTGTATGTAACTATATTAGGCCGACCGGCTTTTTGAAGTAATCTTCCTGATTGTAATTGAACAGTACTGGTAATTTATTGAGGAAATAATGGTTTAAAACTTATCTCAGAAAACTAAAACAAAATAAACAACCTAGTTGCTGATTGGTATTTTTAATAATTTTTTTCCAGTGAAATTTGTTCAAAAAAGTACAATTTTTTTTAGTTTTTACAAAATTAGGTTAATCAGTAAATTGTATGCATAATTTTAGAATATACTTCAAATTCCAGATTGCATTTGTCAATGAAAGCATATATTTTGTCTAGCAAGCAATAAGTAAAGCATTGTTAGTTGTTATAAAAATAAAATATAAAACTTATCAAAAAGTTAAATTAATTTTCTGTTTGAACCATTATTTCTTGTCAGTGTGGTTGAGTGGTTAGGGTGATGGGATTGTGATTAACATGGTCTAGGTTCAAAACCTACTTGCGCTATTCTGTTGTGCTTTTGGGAAAGACACTTTACAGCACATTCTTCTTCTTGGTGTTGTTGGCAAGCAGTTCTAAATTTGAGTCATATCTCTATTAAATTTCAAGCAGACAGCAATATCTTGGCATCTCCAGAAGCAGATCGGGTAATTGCTTACTCAATGTATTAGCACCTCTTGCTTTCCTGCAAGTCAGGAGGATAAATATAGAGATAAAATAAATAAATCACCAAAACCTTTATTTATTTTTTATAGTTGGCTTTGAGATTTTGTAGGTTGTTAAGTTTGTGGCACATAAAATAGCTAAATTTAGAATAAAAAACATATCTATTTCAAAATATTGCCAATTTTGATAAAATTATAAGGCCATATATATCTTCTTGTTTCCACAGTTTTTTCAAAACTTTCTTGAATTGCTTTGAAAAAGTATGTTCAAAAAGATTACATGATTTAAGTTATTATGTTGACATACACACTTTTAAATATATTTTTTCTTTCTTGTTCAATATTTATTGATTTAGTTCATCACCTTTTAAATTTTGGGCAATTCCCAAAGGCTGCAAGATTAATAATGGCCAGCAGTGAACAAAACCTTATTATTTTTTGAGTCTTTTCAAGAAGCCATATTAAGCCAATTTTTTTGGTGAAACTAACCTGGAATCCCCCTTACAGCACTAGGACGCAATAAAAAAGAAGCCAAAAGAAAAAGAGTCTCAAGAAATAATAGTAACCACAGGGGGATTTAAGGTTAGTATCAATAAGAAAAATTGCTCACGGTTGCTTATTGAAGAGATCCTATTTTTTCTTGTTATAAATCTTAATTTCATTCAGTACTTGTCAGAATTTATATGTAAAAAAGATTACAGTGTATTTTTTAGATTGTACTTTTGCAAAATAGGACTATATAAAATGCAGTGCAACAAAGCAAAATTGATTTGTTAATCTTTGATGTGCAGCACAATAAAGCACAAGTAGTCTTTTTGTTTCTCATTGTGTAATACAATTAAGTGCAACTCATAATTTTTACCCAAGAAAGCAACACTTCTAAAAAAAAGTATGAAAGCACAGCACTTCAAGTTGCACTTTGCCCACCTCTGGTTGATAAACAGCAAAATGACAATAGCTTGCCACTGATGTCAACTTTCAGCTGACATTAACTTCACCCTGGTTTAGATGGAAGGCCAACATCACTGTCTTTGTTTTGCTAAGCTTCAGCCTCTAAGTTTGGAGATAATCTGGTAAGGTAGACATGTCTTGACTCAAAACTACCTCCAATTCCTTCCAATCTCCAGCAGTATGTAATGGTCCAAATCATTTGCACATGCCTATTTTTTAGAGGTCAATGTTGAAAGGTCATATATGTAGATGTTAAAAAAGAGGAAAGCTGAAACAGATTTTTGGGTTTTGGCTCCCTTCTTTTAAGGGATCATATTATTGTTGCTGGTGGTGAGGGTGAATGGTCATTATTGTCAGAGAAGCAGTGTGACCCCCATTAAGAATTTGTTATAAAGTTCCTTTTTTAAAAGCATAATAAAAATCATTTAGGTGGACTAAGCATCAAAGTTTTGTTTTTATACTTGCAATTTAGAGTGTAATCACAAGAAGATATTCTGCCAACAAGGAAATTTGATGAAGCAGTTTTAGACTTAAAAAAGTTACACAACAATTTTAACAATTTTTTTCTTTATGAGTTTCAAAAAATGCTTACATAAGTGTATAAAAAAACAAGAGTAAATGTTTAAAAATAATTGAAGTAATTATTTCTTAAATTACTGTTGTCTGTGTAATATCTATTGATATTTTATCATTTATAGAATTTTTGAGAACCTTTTTGTCTATCTATTATAATTTGCTAACCAGATAAAGGAAAAGCTATAGCAATTTGGGATAAAATGAGTTAATTGATGTGTTTTCTAAATTTTTTTAAATGAAAAAAGTTAACAATAATAACAATTGTTGCAGCTATTGTTGATATTTGCCCATGCTTAAAATTTAAAAATTTTGAAAATTGTTAAACATGGATATTTCTGATTCAATGCTCCAATTTGAATTTTATTTAAATAATATTACTGATCCACGAGTTGCTAAGTGGTTGTTTGTATCATCTCCTATACCAACAATTGCAATTTTAATTTTGTATTTGTTGACCGTATGCTTTATTGGCCCACAATACATGGCTAAAAGGTATGTATTTGATATTGTAATGTTGTTGATTAAAATTAAAACTGCTTTGTGTTTAAAATTAAAACTGTTCTGAGTTTTGTGTTAAATCTTGTATGGCACTAGGTTGTCTTGACTTATACAAGCCAAATTCTCAGAAATCAAAATCTTGTAATTGACTTTAATTGTGGCTTATCAACATTTTGAGAAACTGTCTTTCTCTGATACATGTTAGACTAAACTTCAAACTAATATTCTTCTGCTTGAAATGCCCTTGGAAAGGCACTTAACAACATAGCTCTAAATTACTTACAGAGATGCTAATCTAAATTTTTTGTTTACAGGGATGCATTTGATTTAAGAAAGTTTCTTCCTCTATACAACTTTGCTTTAGTTTGGTTAAATTTTTACATTGCTAAATTAGTTCTTACTGGAAGTTACAATGCTGGATATAGCTATGTTTGTACACCATTTAGAAGAAATTCTTTGGATGAAAATGAGATTAAGGTTATATAATATGCTATAGTTTTTTTTGTTTTTTTTTTGGTAATGTTAACAAACCATATTCTGTTAGGTTATTGTTAAGTGCATTTATACTAAATATCTAGATTTACTAGTAAAAAGCTTTATTGTTTTTATTTTGCAGTTTATAAAAACTAAAAGCAAAAAACAATCATGTTTCTGTTGTTAAACATTATTTGCCTAACAAAAAAGAAACAAGAGCTCATTAAAAATTATTAAAAAGGAGAGATAGCTTGATCATAACTTAAGTTCATAAAAACAATTGTATGATAGTGTCTGATAAAGCAGATTAATAAAAAAATTTTACATGTTACATTATAATATTATAAACATTGTTTATAGTTGCTTCTATGATGTATTTTTAATGATATAAAAGAAAAAACTACTGTCCTGGTGTAATTTCAGGTCAATAAAAAAAATTATTTGAAAATGTATCAGAATTGAAATTAAGAAATTTCAAACTAATCAGAAATAAAAAATTCTTAAATTTGCTTAATAAATTCTTAAATCTTTAAAAAATTAAATTGATGATCTTTGAATAAATAAGTAAGGCTTCTACAGCTACTGTATTTTCTGGTTTGCTATACAATATAGCATTGATAATTACTTGGAATTGCTGGAAATTGGCCCTCCATACCATACCAAATGGCTATTATTAACAGCAAATAGTTTCTCTCAAATTCACTTGCTATTTTGGTTGAATTTTGTGCTACAATTTTTTTTTCCGTTCAAAATAAAACAAGTTTAGCAGAAAATGAAGCCTTAAATCTTTATTCAATGATTGTATGTGTAACTAACATTCATTATATAATTTTAGTTAAATCACTCACACCTTAGAGTGCTTTTAAAAAAATTTGGTTCTGTATTATTCATAGAAACCCAAAAATACTGAAAAATTGTTTTTTTTAAAAACAACCAAAAAATTACTAACTTTGCCAAAAAACATTCAATTGGTACAGATAGAAACATTGCTATACTACTTCATTTAAGACCAACACTAGCTTTCTATTTAGAGTGGTTTTTGAGTTATAGCATTTTTACATATTTTGATTGCTTGTTTGAATTTTTGACCCAAAATGAAAGACTGTTAAAAAAATTAGTTTTTGCAGTGTTTTTAGGTGTCTAGAGCCCCTATTAAAATTTAAAAGAAAGTTTTTTTACTCCAAGCAATTGTATGACAAACAAAAGACAAAATTGGAAGGGTATACCATACCTCAAAAAGTAGAGCTGAAGAAAAAATGTTGATCTCATTTTTGGAATTAATGCTCAAAATATACCTTAAAACATCTGTATTAATTTAGGCACCAAACTATGCATTGACCAGTGTAGTTGCAAAAAAGATTGGCCTTGAGATTAGCAAACAGCTCAAAATTTCAGTAGTATCTCTCAACTAAAAACCAAATAAAAAATTTTAACTGGATATCAATATAAAAATTAAATTAATTAAAATTTAGAAGCTAAGCAAAAGTTTTATTAAAAAGCTTCAGCAGCCTGTTTTGCCTTTAAGGCTTTTCAGGAGGTAAGTGTTTTTTAAATAGAGCTCCTGACAAGCTGTAAAAACAAAGCAGGCTCCTGAGGTTTTTTAATAAAATTTTTGTGTAGCTTTTGTAATTCAATTTATTACTCTGAATTTGTCATTCAGCTCTTTTTTGTCAGTCTTGCTTCTTCTATTATTACTATTATAAAAATAGAAATAAATAAAATGATTGAGCAAGAAGCTTTTTATGAACACATGATAACATAAAGGAAAGTATGTAATTGACATTGAAATAGAATCACATTTCCCTTCTAGTTTTTCATATTTTGGTGGTAAGAAAAAAACAAAAATTTTCAGCAAAAAATTTACACATACTGACCAGTTTTTCTGCTTTAACTAACAACTTTTAGTATTAAAAAAAAGTTTACTGCAAACTGTAACTAAAATAATCAACTCATTAATGACAAAAAAACAACAAATTAATAGAGATGCAAAAAGTCTGCAGATTGCATTCAGGAATAGTAATTATCTAGATTGGTTGCAAAAACAATTACTATATCTAAAAAAATTGTATGATAAAAACAGAGAAATTACTAATATTTATGAAAAGAAGCAGTTGTTTTTCTGCTATATTTTGAAAATTTTACCAAAAAACTCACAAGAATGTTAAGAAGCTGCCAAATACATGTTGCCATAAAACCAATTAAAACTATCAAAAATATTTTAATATGTGATGAGATACCAAAAATTGTCTACTTAATTATTGGCTTTATTAGCCAAATTCATGCTACAATAAGTCAGATTCTAAAGTAAAACAAAATGCATTAAACAAGAACACATTAACGCATAAACAAAATATAAAATCAGTTTAATATCGCTTTAAACAAAGTCGATTTTATCGGAGCCATAAGCTTTTTGTGGCAATCACATCAAAATGTGACAAACCAGAGAAAATCAAGGTATTTATAGTCTCAACAGTTGGGAGAAATGTGCTGTAGTCTCAGAAAAGAGAAAGGCACAATTGCACAAAATCAAGAAGTGTGGTGCAATACAATGTAATCTCGGAAAGGAGAACGCACTATGTACAATTACCAAGGAGAAACACTGTTACTTGCAACTTAGGTTATTTGAAAAGTTTTAATGTGTAAACAAATTCCTTTTGTTTACATAAAACCAGATGTCTGGTTTTGATAAAAGTTGCCTTGAGTAGACACAGATGGAACGAGTTGTGTGCCACAATATATTCTTGCTGTTGCACACAACCTGTTCCATCTGTGTCTACTCGAGGCAACTTTTATCAAAACCAGACATCCGTTTTTATGTAAACAAAAGGAATTTGTTTACACATTAAAACTTTTCAAATAACCTAAGTTGTGAGTAACAGTGTTTCTCCTTGGTAATTGCACATAGTGCGTTTCTCCTTTCTGAGATTACACTGTATTGCACCACACTTCTTGATTTTGTGCAATTGTGTCGTTCTCCTTTCTGAGACTACAGCACATTTCTCCCAACTGTTGAGACTATAAATACCTTGATTTTCTCTGGTTTGTCCCATTTTGACGCGATTGCCACTGATGAGAACGTCACGAAAAGCTTATGGCTCCGATAAAATCAACTTTGTTTAAAACAATATTAAAATTTTGTACCACAAAGAAGCTCAAAATCAGTTTAGTAGTTATTAATAGTATAGCAACTAGTAGCTTACAGTGCAGTTACAATTTAGTTGCAATTTCAGCAAACAAAAACAGTAATACAGAGGAATTAAAGCATTGCACACTTTAAGTTTAAACAAGTGTTTATTACTGAAGTAAAGAGTTTAAGATTGCAAGCTCGAATCTTATCAAGAACATAATTTTATGACAACACTTATCAAAGAATATTATTAAAACTAATTATCAACCAGGTGTTATTTTGTAATTTTAAAAAAAATTTTTTGAACCTATAAACTGGCTTTTACAGGGTGCGGACAAAGTTCTTGGAAAACTTTAAAATGCGATATTTAAGTAAATAGTGAATAAAACTACAAAATATTGAAAAAAATATTTGACAAGACATTTTTAAACATTTGTACAAAACTTCATTTAATATGTTCCCCTGTGGTCTGAATTACACATTTAAGTCTGCTACAGAAAGCCCATGCTGTTACAAGAGAGTGCTTCATAGCTTCAACTGACCCATGAGGAGAAACACAAACATCTGCTTCCAAAAGGGACTAAACACAATAGTCCCTCATGTTCAGGTCTGGTGATAAGGGCGGCCAAACCTCCTTGCTCCAGAAATGCAGAAAGTGATTCTGGCACCACTTCTGGCTTTTATTGGACGTGTGTGTAATGGTGTGCCATCTTGTTGGAAAGTGAACGGCTTCTCTTTGAAGTATTTTTTGGCCTCTTGAAGTGCAAGAGTCAAAATTGTGTCAATGTATGCATTTTTGTTTACTTTTGCACCTTGTGGAACAAAGATGAAGGAGAATTCCATGTTATGGCAGCCCACACCATGACAAAAGAAGATTTCTGGCATATGAAAACCCTTCTCATGGAATCAGGAATGTCTGCAAAAGATTTTGCTAGGACTTGGCCATTTTGTCGGTTGCAGATTGCCTTGACAGTGAACAATTTTTCATCAGAGAAAATAATCTTGTCCATGTCTGTACATGCCTTTAACTTGTTAAAAAAATCTTTGCTCGATTCAGTCTTTTTTCTTTTTGGAGGTCTGCGAGTTGCTGACAAGTTTGTATTTTCAGAGATGACAACTTCAAATCTGTCTTAACGATGTTTCTCATCATCTTGTCACACACATTCATGTCACAGGCCATTTCTCTCATGGATCTCTTTTGACTTGGGCTCTGACAGCATCAACAACCTTTGGTGTCTTCCAGAAGATTGTGCCCTTCCACTTTGAGGACGATCTTCAGTACTTTTGAGTTCTCAAAACCTTGTAACAGTGTAGTAAACAGTTGATCTTGCAGCTTTAAGAAGCTTCATTATTTCAGAGTTTGTCTTGCCCGTGCAATGGAGTTCAATAATGGCACACATTTAGCACTCATATTTGGTATTAAAGCTGAATTTTTTAAAAATAAGTGATGAAATCTGAAATGTGTGGCTTGTTGTAATTCATAACACTGAAAAATTACAGTATATATACTTATTTAAACATCTATTAAATTCAATTTTAAAATTTGTCCAAGGACTTTGTCTGCATCCTGTAATACCAACATGACTTATACCCAGGTTTACCATTTTGTGCTTATTTTTATAAACAATGTCTTAAAAATTTTAGTGTGCTTATTTCTAAAAAACATGCTAATTTTTAGTGTCCAGGTTTCACCACACACTAAGTTTGGCAATGTATAAATTTTGGAGCATGGGAATTTAGTGCCCATTCACTCATTTTTTACTCAAGCCAAGGATTTATTAAAAAATGGAATGGGAAAGGTCTGTTTACCACTCTTTTTTTAAAATACATACAAACGATAAATTAAATTAAAACACTACTCATAAAATTTTTATTTAAAAACTGCAACAGGCTGTTTTGCCAAAAAAAAATGGCTCATCAGGCAATTATCTTATTAAGATGCTATTTGAATTATATTATCAAATTTCAAATCAAATTCTATTGAATAAGATAATCACCTGATGAGCCTTTTTTTTTTGGCAAAACAGCCTGTTGCAGTTTTTAAATAAAAATTTTATGAGTAATGTTTTAATTTAATTAATAAATTTTGCTTTGATCCTCATCATTGAGCACTGTTAAAGCTAAATTGATAACACTTATCTTTGTACAAATGATAATATATACAGAAAATTTTTTAGATGAGATTGTGCTAAATAGTCACTTTGGTTGATTATGTTAAAATACTAGCTTAGTTGATTTTCAAATCCTCCTACCTTTACAAATGAAAGCTCAAACCCACTACAACAAAGACTGTGTTGGCAGCCTTCCATCTTTACAACAAAGAGGCACAATGTGAGCTTAACATTTTTGTTAACAGACAGGCTCTACCTTTTTGTGCTAAACCCACTAATAGTGGCATAAAGCTGGATAGAGAACTCACATTTTGTTGAAGCTCAGTCATTGCACAAGAAGTTAACATCTCAAGTTGGGCTTTTACAGCGATTAGCTGGATCAAGCTGAGGTGCAGATGCCACAGTACTCTGCACAGCCAACCTTGCCTTGGTCCATTCCACAGTTAAGTACTGCACACCTGTTTGGTGTCACAGTGCCCATACTCACCTTATCGACAAGCCTATTAAAGATGCCTTGTGACTCAACTTTCTTGTCCCACACCAACAGACAACCTTTTTATCTTATCAGACATCCAACCGAGATTTGCTGCCAAAAAGCTGTATTGTCTTTAGCTCACCATGCTCAGGAGCCAAAACACCTCCTATATGAAAGGCTCCTGTGTCCACTTGGTGGACAGCTGCAGCAACTTAAATCAAGACACTCATTTTTGCTGCTGTACTGGAACTGCAGAATGACCCTACCCAGAAGGCACCAGTGTAGCACAATGGGTGGAATATAAATGGAGCATGGAGTGACAAGAAAATGCCTCTTGGCTCCATATCTTTGAATGAAGATATTAACCCAATACTACTGGGATTTAACTTTTCCAGACCTGCCTGGGTCAGCTTAACTGCCTTTGATCCGACATTGGTCTATTGCACTCAGAAACACACAAATGGGGTATGCCTTCTATGGCAGCCTGTAAGTGTGGTGCAAAGGAGCAGACAGTTGAGCATGCCTGCCCCATTTATCATTACCCAAATGCAGCCTGTGCTCTCTCAGATGTCAATAAGAACCTGGGAACCTGGCTGATGGAAACATGTCTGGCCATTTAGTGGACCATTAAGCTTCTGTCCATCTTTCCCAAATGAAGAAGTGTTCAAAGCATAAAAAAAACAGTTTGCTTTTTTATTAGTGTTCTTGTTAATTCGTAATAGTAATTTTATATATTATATTGTATTATATTGGTTTTATGTATTCATATTATTGAGTACATATATTTTTTAATTTTTTGTCTGTGTTTAGAGCTACTTAATTTATAAAACAATTTTGCCTGTGTTGTGATATTGTGCAATAGATGACGTAGTGTTTTTCTTAAACGCTCTAATCTTAATCAGCGCCTTCTGCTCAAACAATTATTGGACGCGCGCGTCTCCAGGCATAGTTGTTACTAGTTAAATATGCGCCTTTATTTTGGTTTAGCAGTCAGTTCGAAGTATCAAGCTACTACAGCAAACGAACTAAAAAGCATTATCTTTCAATACGGTTGTTTTTTTGGCTAAGTACTTTTGTGAATTTTAACTATTGTTTTTTTAATAAACCTGTGTATGTGTGCAAAGATACAACAGGCAAAAGTGGCGACGAGGATTCAAGGAACTCAACTGCGTCAAGAAAGAAAAAAGAAAATTTGTTGATTTTGCATTACAGCTTGAATTGTCGACAATGAGTGAAATTTCTGAACTGATTTTGTTGTTAAATAAGCAACACCAAGAGCAGAACAAGCAACACCAAGAGCAAATGGCAGTTTTACGCGACGAGCATCGCGAGCAGAATAAGCAATACCAAGAGCAGAACAAGCAACATCAAGAGCAAATGACAATGCTTCAAGAGCAGCTGAAAATTCTACAAAGCAGCTTGAACAACCCGCAAGAAAATGTTCCAACACCGATGGCAAGTTTTCAACCATTCGATTCCACATCTGAGTTATGGACTGATTATTTGGCAAGGTTCCGAACATTCGTCACTGCTAACTCTATTCCCGACAACAAGCAAGCACAAATTTTTCTTACCAACCAATCTAACTCCGTTTACAAAATGCTTAGCAACTTAGCGGCTCAGCAACAACCTGTCAAAAGCATACATGAGCTAACGATGAATGATATTCAGACGTTTATGGCAGAGCAGTTTGACCCAAAACGATTTGTTGTCAGAGAACGTTTCAAGTTCTGGTCTGACATGAAACGCAAACCTGGCGAAACTATTCCTGAACTGGCAAGCAGAATACGACAAGATGCAGCTACGTGTGATTTTCAATCCATTAACGATCCATTAGATGAAGCCTTGCGAACTAAATTTATCTGTTCAGTAGACAACGAAGCAGTTTTGAAGACACTCTTCAAGCTCAAGGACGATGAACTAAAGTTTAGCAACGCCATCAGAGTGGCTCAAGAAGTGGAAGAAGCAGCCAAGGTAGCAAAGGAAACCGTACACGGTCAACCTTCTACGTCGGTGCAGAAAGTTTATCACGCAAAGTCCAAAACTTCCAAAACGCAAGAAAAGAAAACCGCCTGCTTCAGGTGTGGAAATTCTGGACATTTTAGCAAAGCTTGTCCCCACATTAAAGCTATTTGCAGCTTCTGCAAGAAAACAGGTCATCTGCAATCTGTATGCATGTCTCGACTCAGAGATAACAGCAAGCTTGTGAAACAACAGATGAAATTGGTGCACAAAGTCCAATGTTCTGTTTCACCCATCTATCAAACTATTAGACTTAATGACCGCAGAATTAAGTTTGAAATTGATAGCGGAGCCAGTGACACATTTTGCTGTGTAGCGACGTGGCAAACGCTGGGTAAACCCACTCTACAACCTGTAACAATTCAATATCAAGTTGCTGAAGGTAGCCCGCTACCCGTCGTAGGACAATTCCAATCAACTGCAAGTATTGATGGAAAATCACCTGACGTGATCTTTCCTGTAATTGTCACTAAGGTGCCCAATCTAAATTTACTAGGTCGTCTGGCGATGATGAAGTTGAAACTCACCAACTTAACTGATCACTTAGCTGACACAAGTTTTGATGGGGAGGAGATGGAAGATGATGTCGATAGCGTTTGTTTAGTTCGAACAATCAGTCGTCAAATCAATCCTGACAATCCATTGTTTGTGGTTAGAGAGACTGCCAAGGATCCAATTCTTGCCCAAGTAATGCGATTTGTGAAGGAAGGATGGCCGCATGCATTTTCGGAAGAGCTTAAAGACTTTAAAAAGTTGGAAAATTCTTTGTCAACAGAGAATGGTTGCGTTTTTTACGGCTTACGGGTAATAATTCCTTCAACCCTACGTAATCATATTCTTAAATTATTACACCTTGGACATTTCGGCATGCAACGGATGAAACAACTTGCCAGGTCAACTGTCTATTGGCCTAGAATTGACTTTGACATCGAGAACTTATGTCGCAAATGCACTTCCTGTGGCCAATTTCAAAATAAGCCGGATAAACCTTCAATCCATCCGTGGATGATGCCAGAAAAACCATGGTCAAGACTCCACTTGGACCACGCGATCAACTTTCTGGGAAGAAACTGGTTAGTCCTTGTAGACGCTTATTCAAAATATCCTTGCATTCATCCAACAACCTCAACGTCTTCGAAAAGTACTACTGCTATACTTGAACAAGAATTTGCTCATTTCGGATATCCCCACACGTTGGTGACCGATAATGCCACAACATTCATGTCTCAAGAGTTCCAAGCTTGGTGCAAACAACGAGGCATTGTACATCTCACCGGAGCACCTTATCATCCAGCAACAAACGATGCTGCCGAGCGTTTGATACAATCCTTCAAACAGGCATTGAGAAAATCCTCGTTACCTCCAAAGGAAGCTTTGCAAGAATTTCTAATGCAATATAGAAGAATTCCTTTTGCATCGGGACTGTCACCAAGCGAATTGTTGAATGGAAGAAGAATACGCACCAAAATTGACACTTTGGTTCCATCCATTCCACATCTCCTGCAGGGAAGACAGTCAAAACAAGCAAGCAAGTATTCAAATGCTGAAGACTCGGAAGTGGTTTCGAAAGTCGAACATCATTACTCACTAGGAGACCCTTGTTACGCACTGTACTTCGGCCCTAGAAGAGATCGTGACCCACGATGGGTGCCTGCGATAGTTACAAAAGTCCATGGTACACGAAGCGTCAATGTACGAGTCATTCCTCGAGGACCAACTTGGAGAAGACATCTTGATCAACTTCGACCTCGATACGGTTCGGATCAAGATGATGATCCCTGTGAAATCCCAACGAGCATTTTGTCTACAGAAACACTTCCAGCCGGGACTGACCACGCATCTAGTTCTTCTTCGATGAACCAATGCAACAATCCGAGACTACCAACCGGAGACGAGTATGGGCGACACAATCTACGACGATCAGCGAGAACAAAGAGACCTCCAAAAAAATATTGTTGCTAAAATGTATATATATTTTTTTGTCGTAGTTTATTTGGGGAGGTGTTGTGATATTGTGCAATAGATGACGTAGTGTTTTTCTTAAACGCTCTAATCTTAATCAGCGCCTTCTGCTCAAACAATTATTGGACGCGCGCGTCTCCAGGCATAGTTGTTACTAGTTAAATATGCGCCTTTATTTTGGTTTAGCAGTCAGTTCGAAGTATCAAGCTACTACAGCAAACGAACTAAAAAGCATTATCTTTCAATACGGTTGTTTTTTTGGCTAAGTACTTTTGTGAATTTTAACTATTGTTTTTTTAATAAACCTGTGTATGCGTGCAAAGATACAACAGCCTGACTTTTATAACTTAATCTGCTGCTCTGAATTTTTATTGAGCTCTCTTCTGACACCTATTATCACTTCTATTATTCATATATATATATACAGTATATATGTAGAGGGTGGTCCAAAATTAGGTGGACAGTATGCAGAATAGGTTTATGTATCACATGGAAATCAGTTTGAGCACCTGCATTGATAAAATTTAAGGGCTTTTGTATTATTGTTCACCAGAGGTGGATATCTTGAGACATGTTTTTCAAAGTTTTGGTCTCATCTTGTCTTGGTCTTGGACCACAGTATCTTGACTCCAGATTGACACATTGCAGCAATGTGAGTAAAGCTCACAGGTGTTGTAAATACTGATATGTCATGATTTTTGGTAAAAACCAGTTGTTTGTATGTTTTTTAGCCATTTGGAGTCATAGTCCTGTTTAAATTTGCCATTAGTCACAGTAAAATTGAATGGCAATCAAGAATCCTGGACATTGCATAAGGTGCTTGAGAAATTATAGACATGTTTTCATCAACATTTAAATGTCTTGCATTTCATATCTTTATAAAAAAATTTATCTCAAAATGCAGCTACCAGTATATCACAATGTTTTTAATTGTAGTCAATACTGTTCTAGGACATTGAAACAGGTTGCATATGTGAGCATTAAGAAATTGACACAATTGCGGTTTAAACCCTACTCGCTTGGTTCTGTTGTGTCCTCAAGGAAAATACTTGACAGCACTGCTTTTTGCTTTAAATTTTAGTCATATTACAAAATAAAAATTAAAAATATACCTATTTATCAAGTTATAGCACAGAAGGCACTAAAGAGTATTATATGTGGCATTGTGTATCATGCAAGCTGAGCCCGAGGCCATAGTTTTGAGTTTTAAACTCTTATCAGGGACAGTCAGCTAACCTAGGTTTTGTCCCAGAGCTGGTCATATATAGAGAGAAAAATCTTGTTGGGTTTCACCAGATGTATTGCTGCACTGATAGAAGCAGCATTGTGCATCATGCATGCCAATGCAGATGCTAAGAATATATTGAGTTATAGGACAGATGACATTAAAGAGTATCATATCTGGCATTGCAATCATGCAAGCCAAACTCAGGACCAAAGTTTTAAGTTTTAAACTCTAATCAGGGACAGTCTGCTTATTCAGGTTTTGTCACTTATATCAGTGCAGCAATGTATCTGATAGAAGCCAATAAATCTTAGATTTTTCTTTTTATATATGACAAGCTCTGCAACAATACCTGGGTTTTAGTGATAAAAAACTTTTAGTTAGCAAAGTTTAGTTGGCTTGATGCCTGAAAGAATTGGTAAGTGGTCTGTTGGAGTGGGATGCAGGCATCCAAATGTTTAAGGTGTCATTCAAGACACTATATATAAAGCAAGCATGCATGGTGCACTGGAAAGTACTCAGCTGTCAAGTAGACCAAATATAGGACAACAGCATGATGCAGAAAGATATTTTTTGCACAATACCAAAAGGTTGTGGTGAAATGTGAGCAATTTTTTCAGCTTTACCCCAAGATATGTAGGGATCAAGCAGAATGATAAAAGTTCATTTTGTTGTAAACTTTTAGCTCAGGTTTGGCTTCTCGCTTATTAAAATGAAAAACTGCTGTCACTATCTTTGAGTGACTGAGCTTCATCTTACAAGTTTGGAGAAAAAGTGAATATGTTTTGATTTAAATCCTTCCAATTTCAAGAAAAGTGCAACAATGCAAGATAGTCCACGTAGGCAAGCTTTTTGAAGATTTTAGAAGCCAAATACAGTAGTATGTATAGATGAAGGATTGGAAAGAATAAAAATTGGAAAAGCCATGTCAACTATTAAAATCAATCAGAAAAGAACAAAAAATTGTGCACTGAAGTTGACTAGGTTTTTATTAAAGGCACAAGCTTTTGTCGGCTACTGGGCACTTTGTTAGGTGCAATGAAATAAAAATAATAATGATTTTTATTGCAATGGAGTAAAAATAATAATAATCCTATATATACGCTCATATAATAATGACTGACTTATTATTTTTATTCCATTGCACTTAACAAAGTGCATAGTAGCCCACAAAAGCTTGTGCCTTTGATAAAAACCAAGTCAACTTTAGTGCACAATTTTTTGTTCTTTTCAGTATTTATAAAGGTTAAAAAAGAAATGAGCCAAGACCGATCTCTAAGAAACACCTTTTCTCAGACATCGAAGCTTGCTTTACTTGTTATCAGTAATCAAGAGTAACATTTGGATTTGGGCAAGTACTATGATCATTTTAACCATGTACTTATCTGGAAGAAATCTAAGCAGCTTACAGGTAAGCCACAATACCAGGTAGTTGTACACATCTGTCAAAGTGAGGATTACAACACCCTACTTCTTCTTAGCTTCAAAAGGATCCTCGATGTCTTCTGTATTAAATAACAGAATGAATTGATCTACGGTTGACTTTCTGCGTCAAAATCCAACTTGCTCCCTAGAAAGCAACAAATGAATAATTGAATTTGCTCAATGCTGCCCTAGTTAAGTCTCTCAAAAATCATTTAGGGAAAAGAAAGGAAAGATACCAAGTGTTCAGCTCTTGGAATTCTTTACCAGTTTTATTGGTTTGGAAATCATGACTATGAGTGCTCTTCAAATTTTGGAAATTTTGAATGGGTGTGAGCAAAAAAAAAAAGTCACGTAACCAGGAATTAAAAGTAACTCCCACATTGGTAATAGCACATAGAATGAGGGCCCAGAGTTTTAGTTCTAACTGGTCTTAAGTATTACTTGACAGCAGGGAATTCTCTGTATTAAAAATTATTCTTACAGATGATTCTGGTGTTGATGGCTTCTTAAATTTAGAAACCTTTTGGGGAAGGAGTCAAGTTGACTTGCAGTCAACAGCCTCATATTGCCTGTTTCTAAACAATGAAGGGAGTGTTGTGACGTACAAATAAGATTATTTTAATATACTCCATGCTTTTCAACAAGAATGTGAAAGTGGATGCTCTGATCAACCATCTATATCTCAAATTTTAATAAAGCTGTAGCAGCCAAAATTGAGTGGTGTTTCATTTCAAGAAACTTATTAAAGTTCTATAGAGAGCTTCACACTCTGCATACCAATACAGCATACAGTTGTTTTGGTGACTGTGTAGAATAGTCTTTTTGGGTGCTTTCTTATGGCATTGAAACAGTCCTGGAAAATCACTTCCACATCTGGTGAATTCAGCAGCAACAAAGTCTTTTTGAATTTGTTCATTAATGCAATGTCTTAATTTCTACTTGACACTGCAAAAATTCCATGGTTTAACTGGCATGCTAGCACTGGCAAAGCAAAACTTGGTAACTTGGTAATGTGAGCTAAAAGGCAAGGGTCAATGTTTTAACTCAGGAAACTTTTTTGTGATTTATGTTGAAGATTTTTGATGTGGAAAGGAGTTCATATATTTTTTGTACTTATTGGTTAAACCATGGTTGTGGAGTCAGAGAAAATATTTTTCAACTCCATCAATTAAAACTTTTCCAATTTGAACTCCACGAGATCTAATAATACTACTCTAACTTCAGCACATGTAAAAAAGTCCAACTCCACTCTGAAATATGGACTCCAGCAACTCTTACTCAACAATATAGTTATAAGCAGGGTTGTGGAGTCAGAGTCCTGGAGTCACCTGTTTTAGAGCGGAGTCAAAGTACTTTCTTTAGAATTGATGAAGTGTGAGTCACAATTTAAAGTTGTTTTTTTGGATTTGGTGGAGTGGAGAATTGGAGTCCTTATTGCTTTTGGAGACTTTGATTTACACTAAATTATTTTACATTTTTACATTTTATATCTATATTTATCCTCCTGACTTGCAGGAAAGTGATGGCGACACTATAAATAGGGAAGCAATTACCTCAACCTGCTTCCAGAGATGCCAAGATATTGCTGTCTGATAGAAAAACTTTATTTCGTTTTTTAGTTTTATAGAGATATGACTGAAATGAAGAACTGGTTGCCCAGACTGCCAAGCAAAGGAAAGTGCCACAAAAGTGTCTTTTCCAAGGACACAACCAAATGTTGTGAGTAGGTTTTGAACCAAGACCATGTCAATCACAATCATGGCGCTTTAACCACTTGACAGTTAGGCCTCCAAGATTGTCCTCAAAGACTTTTGCATATTTAAAAAACTACTGCAACTCCACCCAAAAACATGTTGCTTCAACTTCTAACTCTAACTCCGCAACCCTGACTTAAACTAAAGCAACTTATGTAAAGCCTCGTATCTCGTCTTGCTACACCAAACCTTGTCTTGGTCTTGAAGCACCATGTCTCGATTCCACCACTGTTGTTTGCAATAAAATTTAATTGTCAATGAAATAATTGTGTTTGTAAATATAATTGTATGTGTATGTAATTTCAAAATAAACATTATCATCTACTATCCAACTAATTTTGGACCACCCCATAAATATATATATATATTATATTGGTTTTATATTTTCATGAAATAAGTGTTTTTGTCAATTCATAATAACTATCTTTTGTAATATTATTTTATAAATTTTTTTGTTTTAATTATAGTGTTTTAAAAATATGTAATTATATATATGTATGTAATTTAATATATTTACTGTTTTAAAGGTAACAAAAGCAGTTTGGTGGTATTATATTTCTAAACATATTGAATTGCTTGACACAGTAATTTTTGTTTTACGAAAACAATATCGTCAAGTATCTTTTTTGCATGTATATCACCATGCAACTATGCCAGCTTTGTGGTGGATAGGAGTAAAATGGGTTCCTGGTGGACAATGTAAGATTGTTTTAAAAATTTAGATTTTTTTATAGAAGTATTTTCTTTATGGTTTAATAGAAAGGCTAAAAATTGCAAGCAGGTTTTTGCATATAAATTTTGAAGAAATGCTTCTTTAAATTAATCAATGGACTGGATGGAACCATTAACTCTCTCAATTTTTGGCAGTCTTTAAAAAGACTGTTTTCTTGGGAATTCATTCAACTAACTCTCATCAGAAAAGATTGTTGGCAAATGATGAACTGCAAGAAAACCGTGGTTTATGTAGGATTGGCAGACATTGAAAGTAATGGCACCTCTGATTGGTTGGAGAAAGAGAGCACACTATTAATTGCATGCTCACTTGCACGGCAAGTGAGAAAGCTTCAATTCATAGACAAACTCTTTCTGTTGACAAAGAGAAGGTTTAAAAGACTCTATGAAGGTGGCTTCAAGTGTTGCCAGATGAAAAGATGATTGTCTTGTAGCTAAAATAGAGAACCAGTTAATATCAAATTTTTTCCTGCAAATTTTGTTGTCTGACAAATGTTGAACCATAGCCAAATCAGAAATAGGTGCATTGTGAGTGGATTTACATTGGGAGATTTTTTTAAAGTTTACTTTTATTTCAAATAAATTTTGGAACATGTTGTTGAATTCGTTCTTTCAACTATTGGGATGTTTTATCCAGGGATGTTCATTACAGAATAACAAATCTTTTTGAACCAATTCCAAATTTGAACCAGATCCAAATTTGAAACTGGATCTTAATTATACATTTAACGAAAATAGGAAACTAGTAGAATGTTTGCCTCATGTTGTGTTGCATTCAGCATGCTGTCTATAATCACACCAAACCTTAAGAAAAAATAGGCAAAAAGACAATATTTTTATAAAGATTGAATATAATTACAGTTATTCTGGGTAACCATATTTTTGAAGGGGCAAACCAGGATGCTCGTTAATAGAAAAAACTAGTGTTCTCTAAAAGAAAAATGTTTTTACTTTGAATCAGTGTCTGAATTCCTGAATTTTATCCCAAAATAGAAGTGTTTTCTAAAGAAAAAAATAAAAGGTTTTCACTTTGGATCTGTCTCAGATTTCATGATTTTTGTTTCTGAAGACAGTCTCAGAAAAAAATCTGCATTTGTTTCTGATCTCAGAAAAAAACAAGAAAAAAAGGGGTCTGCACATGGAGTCTGTCTTCAACTTCTGTCAGGATTTCTGCCAAAATGGGCAGGACAGAACCCTAAATCAGGACATATAATAAGCTTAGTTATTAGCAACCTTAGTAAAAAGATTGATAGCCAGTTTTCCAGAAGAAAAAACAAATAGTGGAAGCAATTTCTACCTAATTAGGTACAAGTGTATAAAGTGCAAGTTTGAGTGTGGTGATGCTTTCAATATAAACTTGTTTTTAATAATTTTTTGTTTAAACAAATGTAGATTTTATCAATTATTAAAAAAGAATTTAATATTCCAGAAAGATTCTGGAATCTTGAAAAAAGATTTAGAATTATTCTAGAATACACAAGTATTCTGAAATGAACATCCCTAATTTTATCTTTGTGCACACTATGACAGTGGCATGAGTATTTATATACAATATTACTTTACTGATAAGGAGGCAAAACATCCTTTTGAAAAGAAGGCAACATCTTTTTTGAAAAGAAAATTATTCTTGCTGATACTGATCCAAAACAATTTGACTGTTAAATTTGTTTGTTTTTCATATTTAAGGGAAATGTTTCCAATATAATGTAATTTTAGATATACTGGGCACTTTTCAGGATTAAATCACTTGGATGTTTAAAAATTTGAAATTTTCTTCTTAATTCTGGAAGTAATGACTTCTTCTGAGTATCTATTCTGTCACAGAATATTTTTGATTTTGTTGACTTACTTTGAGAATTTTTTAGGAGAGCAAATTTCAAGAGCTCTGTGAACAAGAGTGCCAATGAGATTAGTTTTCTTCTTTAGTCCAAACGAATCCCAGTGTGTATACTGTCCTGTGAATGTGGGTTTTCTATAAACTAGAGTAATAAACTTATTTTGTTAGATTTTTCAACCAACACATCAAGAAAAGACAGTGAATTGTTAATTTGTTTTTTGTGAATAAAAACGAAAAATGAACGTAGAAAATTAAGTTTTTGAAGAAATTGGTTGCATTTTGTTTCATTTCTGAAAATGCCAAAAAGTGTCATCAACATATCTGAAATAAAGAAAAGGTTTAGAGGTGTTTTTAGAGTGCTTGTTCCTAAAATCCCACAAAAATATTGGCAAGAGCAGGGCCAAGAGGATTACCCATTGCAACACCATCAATCTCCTGAAACATAATGTTATCAAAGCTGAATTCCACAGATTTAGTAGCACTGTACATAAGTTGATAGAACATGTTCTTAGAAAAGCTTGGCAAAGTTAAGTCGCTGTTGTATAAAGCTTTAGCATAGATATTGATATCTTGATAAAACAATATGCATTTGAAATTTGAATATGCAAACATCATATGGAACCCTATGATATCAAACACCAACATCAAGAAACTGCAAAACATTTAAAACACAATTCTTTATATTGCCCCTGGATGCACATAAGACACAAACACTGAACCTGTAAATGACAAAACCACTTTTTTAAATAAGCACTCTTCTCTAGTTTCATGCTACTCAACATAAACAAGTTCATACTTAAACCAAACACATCCTTTACTTGATCTTAGAGCACATTTAGATCTACCCAGAAACATGAATGTCACAATCTTTCATAACAATGACTGCACTGATATCATTTTCACAGACCCAGATATTACACCTGAAAAATGCAAAAAAACCTTGAACACATTTATATGACCACCACCTCACCATATCTCAGTTACAAAAAAATAACTGTTACTAACACCACACCTCAAAACATTTAATTGTCAGAGCAAACATTACCATATCACATGCATACAAACTGGCACAGCCCAGAGCCAACAAATCACCATTGTTGCAAAGTTACCTATACTTTGTAAATCCTGATACTTCAATGCCACATGCTGGCTATGCTTGACACTAATCACCTCTTTTACTGTAACAAAGAACCAACACAACACCACAACAAAAGTCTGCTTAAGAAACCTTTGGAAGCAGCAGAGTTCATCCAAGAGTGGAAGTCTAGATTGACATTTTTAAAAGGTTTCTTCAAGATAGCCTTGGAAGAAGGGCACAACAGCAAAAATGACAAAAATTGATGGATTGAATTTTTTAATATGTTGTTTTTTAGTCAAAAAGATTAGTAAATGATTGTTTTAAAATTTAATTTTTTTTTTTTTTTAGCATTTTTTATTGTATTGATAAATTCCTCCATTCATGTGGTTATGTACATCTACTATGGGCTTGCTGCAATGGGACCTGAAATGAAAAAGTACCTATGGTGGAAAAAATATTTAACTATATTACAGCTGGTAGTATACTGTTTTTTTTTTGTGTATAAAGATTTTGTTTTCTTTAAATTAAACATGCCAAAAATTTGTAGAATAATTTACAAATGCCCCATAGACTCTATAAAACACAGTCCAATTTAATGTGGGATTGGTTATAACACAATCAGACTATAGACCTGATTTTGTTGTTCAATGACAGTCTATATGTAGCAAGCAATATTGATTGAACTTTAAACAACTAATCTTAACTTTTTTTTTTCAATTTATTTATAAAATAGAAAGATTCAGAATACAGAATACATTTTAAATGTTAAATAGTTGCAGTACATGTATACTTCTTTTATGACATAAAGGATTTTTTTTATCATCAAATGTTTTTCTTCTGTAGATAGACATTTTTAGCTTTTAGAGGGTATATAAACTTGTACCTTCTATGCATTTTACTCTACTACCAACTTTATAGCTGACACTCTTTTTATGATCAGTAAAATATGATAAAATCCAAGGTGATATAACTTCAAATCTATGCTAAAAGCCTTAATGACACAAAAAGAAAAAACTTTGATCAGTGCCCAAAATTCAAGATGCTTAAATCAAATGTAATTTTTACAGAAGTATTAAAAAACTTGAATACCCCAATGTTTAATAAATAATTTAAAATAAACTTTAAAATCTTTATGCAGGTCTTCAAAAAATGAATGTAATAGTAAATTTAATTAAAATAAACTTTAATTACCACAACAAAAATATTTTGATAAAATGGTAGGTTGACTCTGCTTTATCTGGACATTTTAGCCATGGCTGATTTTATTCAAATTAACCAGAATCAACCTACCATTTTATCATAAGGTTTTTGTTGTTGTAGTTGGAGTTGACAAGTTTTGTTTTAATTTAGTTTGTTATTATGTTAATTTGTTGAAGACCTGCATAAAGATTTCAATGTTTTTGCCTGTAACTAAAAAAGACATGCTATCTTTTTTTATTGTATCAATCTTATCTACCTGTTCCAAATTTTACCTATCTATGTGTGATTTCGTTGTAATTGATATGTTGGTCACATATCCCAACCCTTGCAAGAGTATATTAAACAACATATCCTTAATTCTGTCACCAATCTTATAGCTGCTCAATATCGCAAAAGTCTTCGTTTTCACCATTTTTATCAAAATTTTTCACATATGCAAAGTTAATAGTTTGCTAAAAACATCTCTTTTCAGTCTGCATTTTTTTGACAAAACACAATTTGCTCTTTGTTATAGCAATAATTAATTATTATTTCATTATAGTAACAACCAATTTTATTTTATACTTAAAAGCATTCTACTTTTAACCTTTTTGCTTTAGAAACTATTTTTATTAAATATGCTAATCTAATTCTTATTTTTCTTCTTTCAGCTTTTCCCTTCAGTCAGGGGTAGCCACAGCCTATCACCTTTCTCCAAATCTTCCTGTCTTCAACGTCTGTCTCCTTTGCACTAACTTCCCCCATATCTTCTTTCACTACATCTAAAAATCTTCTCTTTGGTCTTCCTCTTTTCCTCTTATGTAAAATGTGTAGGTGCAAAATAAATAAATTGCTCATATTTTGAAAATGTTGACACTGTCCAACATAGAAGCTTCTCTGTAAATACTACGATGTGAAATACTGCAAGGCTTAATGTTTTCCAAGTACTTACATTTATTAGTTATCTCATAATGTTGCAACAGCTGCTGTTGAAAGCTGAGTCAAGAATCTTAATATTTTTAAAATTTAGCCAATCAAGCATTTATGCTAACATGTTTGCTAAGTATATGATATTTTATTGCAAGCTCATAATTGATCAAAACACAATTTATCCATAAATGGAGCCACTGATTGTATTAGTTTATAAGTGTTTGGGTGGAAAAGCTTAGTTCATAAGTCTATATTTTTAACATTCTTCATTAGTATATGTCTAATTGAAAAGTCTTAAAAGTATTTGTTCGAACACTAATGAATATCTCAGTCACTGCTTTTGTGTATGACTTAGTATTATTTAATTTTAATAGCTAAAAAATTTTTTAATATATAATTGCTTTTCAGTTGTAAATTATTATTTGAAACTCAATAAGTTTCTGCGTTATGTAGTTATATTTAAATAAGTTTTGTATTTTGGATTGATCTACTCTTCTTATTGTTTGAGATAATGAAAAACCAACTTAATTTTATGGGAATTCACTTTTAAACAAAGAGTTTTTTTATTAAATAAATCTGATTGTTTTTTTTAGACACAGTTTTGTTCTGTTTTGGTTCACACTGCAACTTCTTTGTATGTTGAATGTCCGAAGTACCCAGTTTGGATGCATTGGCTTGTACTTGCCCATTGTACATCTATACTTCTGTTGTTTACAAATTTCTACTACCATGCTTACCTTTCAAGAAAATTATCAAAAAAGACTAATTAGTGTTTTAACAAAAAAATTTTCTATAGCTATTCTTGTTGTTGTTTGTGATGTAATTACATTGATGTTTTTTAAAAGTGGTACATGCAAACTTTTAGTTACATGTTAAATTTTTGTTTGTCCAAAATATGTAGTTTACAGTATGTTGTAGCTGTGCAATGCCTTTACAAAGATGTTTTTACTGTATAAAATCCTTTATAAGCTTTTTTGTAACATAGCAAAGCTTTTTTGCTTGTATATTTTATATAAAACATGCCCTGTCTATCTGCTTTTGTGTCGAGAATTTTTCTGTTATAACTTACTTGGATTTAGGTTTTTCATGATAAAATGTTTTCATTGACATTCACAAAAAGTTTAATGCAACCATATACCAAAAACTGTCATAATTGAATTTTGGTGATATATTTTACTTTAAATTTTTTACTGTCTATTTGTCAAAAAACAAGTTTGCCTTTGCTTGAATGCTTTCGTAGTAACTTGGTTTTGATAATTATATTACAAATGCTAAAATTTTTGCAGTAGTATAAATTTTTTTGACCTTTGCCAATATGTTTTTGTGGTTGTAATGTTGTACTTTTAAAACTAATAACTGTTGAAAGCAATGTAATAGAGATTGATAGCTGCTTGGTTGTGGAAACTAATTTTTGATTTACTAAATATTTTTGTATTTAAGTAAATGTAATGGTACTTTCATGCTATACTGCATTACTGACTTTATATATGTTTTCTGTAAGTTCAATTCTGTTTCAGTATTTAAACGTAATTCAAAGTGGTTGTTTAACTGGATTAAAGAAATTAAGCTTTTCTAAATAAAAAGTTTTGGATTATTGTATCTGGTTTTTACATTTAATAAAATGTGAGTTTAAATGTTATTTATTTTTCAATATCAGATGGTATTTACTTAATCTTATTGTTACAGCACAATGAGTCAAAGCTATTTTTTAGGCATGACATTAGTTATTAGACACTTTTTTTGAGACAAGTGTATGTAGCCTACGATTATAACCGGCTTACTTTAACAATTGCCATTTAAAATTTCTAGTGAAATAATGCAACTGCAAAAGTTAAAATATAGCATTAAAACTATCTAACTGCAATTTAATATCACATCAATCACATTTTAATGTCACGAAAAAAGTAACTGATTTAACTAATTTTATTAACTTAAAATATGCTTGATGGAATCCACATAACTTTATTTTTATGTTTTTAATTTTATAAAATATAAATTATGATTTTTAATTACCAGACCAGAAAATTTAATTTAAACGTAATTTATTAGCCCAACCATCTGTTTTGCCTATTTGGAATCATCAAAATGGAATTAAATATCTGAAATACAAAATACAAAAAACACAGTTTAAACAAAATGATAGAGTGTTAGTGAAAAAACGTAAAACACAAACACGAGAAATATGTTGTTAGATTGCTAAATAATATTTTGACATTCTTGTGTTAAAGTATGAAAACAAACAACTTCCACAAGCATTTAATAACTTTTTCACACAAAAATCTTTAAAAATAAAAACCAGAAGCAACAGCCAAATAATATCAAATTGCTTCAGAACTAAAGTAAGTCAGCAAACTCCGAAATTTGTTGGACCAAAACTTTGGAACAAAATAACTTCAGAGATCAGGCACAGCCATTCAAGCAATACCTTCAGAAAAAAACTCACTCAACACTTGGCACCTTTTCCAAATTCCTTGTTAAATTAATGCAAATAGTTTAGTATCAGTACCAAACCTACTCTACAATAGAATAACCAACTTTAATCTAGACTACAATTACTAATAATCTGCTTGATTAGAACGAATATTATTATTGTTATTATTATCATTATTTTTTTTTTTTTTCGGCCGTTGAGCCTTGTCTGGCCTTGTCTTTGTTATTTTTCAGAACACGGGACTTCTATCTGGAGAAACTGTTTTTAATAGAGAAGACTAGATTGTGTGGCTACTATCTCAACAGAAAATGTTCAAACAATTTTTTTGTGTGTGTGTGTATTTTTTTTTCTTTTTTTCTTTCGTACCATGTTTCCATGAAATGGTTTTTTTAACCCGTGATAGGATTTCTTTCGGTGCGTTTGTTTGCCTGTCTGACCCTTTTTGGTCACAGGCTTGTTGTGCTTCCCACCATATTTTTGCCACCAACGCAACAATGCCTCAAATACATGGTACGTCTTGCTTTGTCGCGCTTTTCTTTTTTGTCTCTTATTTTGTTTTTCCCTGTCTTATAATTCCTTATCTACTTTTTTATGTAAGGTGTTGCAATCATGCATCATTCTTCTAACAGTTAGAATCTAACTACTATGTCAAATATTACTGTGTGCATGCTATAACGTTTAACGTTTTGTTGCTTCTTCCTTTTTCTTCTTCTGCTATAGTCCTATATGTTTGTTTATTTCTTTCTGTTTTTATTGTGGCAGAGCAGAAATAAAATATACTGAGTTTTATATTAAACAGACTCCATTAAAAGATAAGTAAAAATATGCTTTAAAAATATAAGTTTTAGAATAGAAATCATACATTAAAAATAATTATTTTTTATTAGAATAAATTAAGGTTAATGGTACCGTAGCTAAATAAGTTACAGTTGTTGCTATTACTGCCCCAAAATATTGTTATCACCTCTTAATCCTTTAAAGAAACCAATCTGGACTCTCGTTTTCGGATGACTTCTACTTGCAAGTGCTTTTCTCACAGATTTTTTTCTCATGCTGGCAGCGTGGTAAATGATTAAAGCGCCGTGCTTGTGATCAAGTTGATTTGAATTTGTTTAAAGGTTTTGATCTGATCAACTTGGTCTCGTTTCCAAACCTACTCGCGCCATTCTGTTTTGTCCTTAGAAAGACCATGTACGGCATTTTTCCCTGCTTGGCGGTCTTGGCAAGCAGTTCTAAATTTCATATCTCTAAGTTTGCAATAGAGAGAGAGAAAGAGAAAGTTCTATTTATTTCAGGGCTTCGAACCGGATCCGTAAACTCAAAGTTTTTTGGACATAGTCTTCGGTTTTTAAAATTATTTAGCTTGTTTATAAGAACAATTTATTAT
Organism: Diplosoma virens; assembly: GCA_963680785.1. Taxonomy (NCBI): domain Eukaryota; kingdom Metazoa; phylum Chordata; class Ascidiacea; order Aplousobranchia; family Didemnidae; genus Diplosoma; species Diplosoma virens. Next base: position 32,874,370 of record OY796885.1, read on the forward strand.
TTTAAACATGCTCTTAAACATGACAGACAGGAACCAAACCAGTCAAAACGGAAGGGTATCCACTCATTCCTAATGTTCAGCGAGGGTCTACTAATCGGCAAACGTCCTTCTCAGGACGGGGGCAATGTTTGAAAAAAACTGCCCTTTTCAGGGCACATTGCCAACAAGTCCCAAACACCCAGTTGAACATCAAAGGCCTCACTGCAAGCAAGATGAACGTTAGTCATTATCTTGCACTGTAGTTTAAGATACTAATCATCCTATTACAGGAGACCGACTGCACTAATCCAGAGAAGTTGGTACTTCCAAGCTACCAACTGGCTGGGTCTTTCTTACGCAGGAAGCATAGCCTTACTACATTTATCCACGAGCGACTAAGATATACGCTTTTGAACCAATTTTCACCGACATTGGAGATTGAGTGGTTGTACGTGGACGTTAATGGTTTTAAAATAGTCAACGTCTACAAACCACCACCAACGCAACTGCAACCCCTAGATCCCCCATTATTTTTTCACTCCTGTCTTTGTGCCGGCGATTCAACTGTCGTCATTTGATTGAGGTTACGATGATAACAGTCCGGATGGTGAGTGCTTGGCTGGCTGAGCAGGTTATTAATGATTTTGCCTCCTATACAATGCCAAGGACATCGCCAGCTTTTGCTCCGGCCGCTGGAACACTAGCACCAATTCACATCTAGTTTTTGCTAGCATAGGTCCTTACAATCGCTAACCGGATAGACGTGAACTTGAAAAGTTCCCAAGTCACAACATCGATCTTTGCTTATCACACTACCAAGGTTTGCTTTGTCAGTGCCAAGCATGCCTGTTGGACGATTCCATTCATCCATACACAAATGGGGTCTCGCTCCTTCACCAAATTGCGAGTGCGACGCCGCTAAACAAACCCCAAAGCAAGTTCTAATAGCGTGTCACATAGGCTACATCGGGCACCACACGGGGAACGAGTTCTGACGGTTTTAGATTACAAAACTCGATGCTGGCTTAACAACATCACTGCCAGCATCTGATCAGGGCAGTCTAGCTGCCTGGGGTAGTACAAAAATAAACCTTCGGGTCCGTTCTGTTTGTGTCTAACCTGGAGTGGATGCCCTTTTAAACGACGACAATATGCCTGTTAAGCGACGGAATTTTAACAAGACCAAATGGAGTCACTACATTGCTTTGAAGAATAAATTTGCAAAGACTTTGTTGCCGCTTGATTCACTTGATGTGACTGCGGCTTACCAGGACTTCTGTGACATCCTCAAGAAAGCAGCCAAAAAGACTATTCCACGCGGTTATCGAAACAACTTTATTTTGTGTTGAGATACGGAGTGTGAATTCCTCAAGAGAACTTTTCTACAGTTTCCTCAGGGAGACAACTCGAGTCAAGTCTGGGAGACGAACAACTTGGCTGCTACCGCTTTACTTGCCAAACGTGACAGGAAACGGAGGAAGGATGGTCCGAAGCAGTTGGCCAGAGGTCAAACGTAAACTAAAAGTCTACAAAAGCTATACACTTTTACCGTTCTGTCAAACCCTACTTATCATGGGGTAAAACTGGACAGATCGTTCACGTTCTGTCACGATCTAGTGGCACTGCGCGTCACACTACTAAAACGATTTGCAGGCTTGAGGTAAGTTGGTGGTGCAGAGCACTGCGAACAGCTTCTCTCTGTCTAGTCTGGTGTCACATCGCTTTCACTCGCTTCATAGACAGGGTCATGAATGGCGCCTTGTGCATAGTCACTGGATGCCCAAGTCCCCTCCAATAAACCACTTACCCATACTTTTAGGCATCCAGCGAGCTGAGATTTGTCGACTAGGAGCGACACTCTCCTTGGTTTACCGTGGATCTCTGGACCCTGATCATATCTTATATAATCTTTTAAGTGTGTCCTCAGATGCTCGCCAAGAGAAACTAAGATATAGATGCCCATTTGTGCCAGCTGCGGGGAATTTTTTAAACAATTTTGCCGGACTTGGCATCCGCACTTCTGAGTGGACGAAATAGATGGAATGCTAAGTACTGCGAGAATACATTTAGGCTCCGTGTTTTCATACCGAAGACTGTTGGAATAAGCTTGCCCCGAACAGCTTGGGTTAAGCTTAATTGCCTGCGAACTGGTGTTGGGCGATTCTATTCGTCCATGCACAAATGGGGTCTCACTCCTTCACCGAATTGCGAGTGCGGCGCCGCTGAACAAACCGCAGACCACATCTTAATAGCGTGCCCCATACATTGGGCACCACACCGAGAACAAGGTCTGACGCGGTTTTGGATGACGAAACTTGATGCTGGCTTAACAACATCACTGCCAGTATCTGATCATGAGATAGTAAACGGATAAACCCTAGGCCCCAATCCTGTTTATGTCTGACCGGAATGGAAGACCTTTTAAACAAGACGACATAATATTTTATATGCACGATTAGATTTTTAATAAAACCAAAAACAAGTACAATGTGTTAGGAATCCCAACCATCTGACAAAACGCGCATGCATCGCTGGCACAATTGTCCGTTTGATTCCGACGTTTGTTTCCTGCATCGCGGGCATTTATAGGCGTCAGATAACTTGGTTGCGATGATACAATCATATTTTTTATTGCTAAGCGTGATTTCGACTTTCTTGGAGTCGATATCCTGATTTGCACGATCAGTAGTGGTGACGGTTGAACGAGCGCAAGAAAGAAGTTCGCACAAAATCGAATCACGACTTGAGGTGGACGCTTGAAGTGTCTGATAATCAAATACAATGGTGTGTTCAAAGAGCACATTTTACAAAGTGGTGCGATATCTATTTCGCTTTAGCTTATAATGAAAATATTGATTCGACCGATGTCCTTCAAAATAGAAATTAATCTTCTTTTTAATTGGTCAAGCTGCGTGGACAAAAGGCTAAAAGCGCCGTGATAGTGATCAACAAGGTCTCGGTTCAAAGCCTACTCGCCCCATTCTGTTGTTTCCTTGAAAAAAACACCTTCACGGCACTTTCCTCAGCTGGAACTAAAAAAACAAAGAAGTTTCGACCGGACAATATATCTTGGCATCTGCGAAGCAGATCGGGGTGATTGCTTGTTCTATGTACAGCGCCTCTTACGGTTTCCTGCTAGTCAAGATAATGAATATAGAGATTAGAAAAGTTCAAAAACTAAACGTTGTTGTCATCAGTTACATCTAATAATATACATACCTGCAGATGTGGCGTTATTAAATCTGCGGGAGCAAACACTGCTACGTCATAGAGGGTGGTTTGCGCGAGTTTACGGTCAGTGAGAAGATGGAGCACACCTTGTCGTAAGCTGAGCCCGACCTCGACAGCGCTCACCATGGACGATTGGTAGAGAGAAGTCACCAGATCGGACTGAAACCAGCCGTCTTTAAAGGCACTCGAAGATTCTTGTAATTGAATAATGATAAAAAAGCAAAACGATAGTTAGTTATATGCAAAAGCGTACGAGTGATATCTTGGAGACAAAAAGTTATTTTATAGTAATTTAATTAAAATAGGAGTACAAAATACAGGCGTATGAAAGAGGGCTGAGAAAGGGTGGGGGGAGCGCCGGCAAAAGATTAAAAAAACAAAACTTATTTGAAACTCATTCAAGTTTTAACTTCAATCTGGAGGTTATTACGTATAAAATGTTTTAGTGATTTAAAAAACAGGCTTATTTAATTTATTTCCAAATTACGCTATCTCGAAAAAAATTTAAAACACTTACTCGGGCACGGGTGATGAAGCACTGCTTCTTCTGCTAAATGTGGTACTATAGGAGCCACAGATTTAATTAAAGCTTCCAAAATGTAATAAATAGCAGTTTGTGCTGAACGGCGACGATTTCCCTCTTTAGCTTCGCAATATAACCTGAAAGTTAAAATAGAAAGAGATCACAGAAAAATACCGAAAATGTTATTTTCTTTTTTTTCTCAGTAGTAAATGCAGGTTTCTTCAAAAGTATTTGAGGACACACTCAAATACGCTTTAAACTTTTTACGCCGCAATAATAAAAACAACGTTTACGTTAAAACAACTTAACACAAACCTGTCTTTAATAATAGCAAAATAAACTGTAGAAAGTTCAGTTACGAAAGTTAGGATAGTTCTCGCTACTTGTGAGTATCTGAGATTGTTATATTCATCAGTGACCTGAAAAATAAAATGTAAAAGACAGTTTATTAAAAAAAAAACAGCAGATATTTTCAAATAAAATGACCCCACCGTGACGATTTCAGAAACTGAAAAGAAACAGAACTTAAATTAGTGGCCCTTTTCTTTTTTGATATACCTCGTTTTAGTAATTATAAACGTATTCAGAGTTGTTTTGTCAGCTCGGCTTTTGCAATCCCGAAAGTTTGTTTGGACGTAAGAGTCAATTGAAGAATAAAAAAAGTATTCTCTTTAAATTGGACGTGAAAAGTTTTAAGAATACTGTACATCTGCTATATTTATCGACAAAAAAAAGCTTTCGAAAATCCGCGGGCACACGGTTCTACCAACTACAAAAAAGAAAAATGCTTCAACCGAAAGAGTCCTTAAAAACATGACTTTATCAAAAAAAAAAAAGAAACATATACGATATTGAATTAAATGCATGCCGCTACTTCACTTTTTCCATAATTAGTTTGGGTCAGATTTTTACCACGCTATCTAATATCTATTTTAATATCTGATTTTATTTCAAATAAGTTTATTATTGGTTGTCAAATTTAACACTAAATTCAATTAGCAAATTTAAAATTTAATACTAAATTCAACTAACAACAAAGCAATTATATAATTCGCATAAGTACAAACCAGATTGACATAATTATACAATTGACGGCAAAAGAATTGATCTATAGCTTGTATGTCGTTGTGGTCGTGCAGTAGCTTATCTTCGTCGAATTCGTGTAGATTAGACATTAAATATCGAAGGCAGGAACGAATCTGTTTATCAAGGTAAGAAAAGATTTTTATCGTAATCCAATACTGTACATAAGGCAGTGACTAGCTATCAAAGCAGGTATTTAATTGTAATAAAAATATGAGTGAACCAAATCGTGATTTCAACTATACAAGTAAGTTTTATCGACGTTAAGGCGGTGGAAACGGTGAATTTCTTAAAAAATTTACTGCAGCCAACATTTAAAACCAGCTCCAGATCCTGACTCCATTCGCCTCAAGCTTTTAATAACCCATGCTGAGGCTTTAATCCCCATGCTGAAGCTGTCTTAGGCTGGCTTTACACGATCAAGTTTCTTGCGGCAAGTATTGCGCGAGCTTTTACACGGCGAGCTTTTTTTCTGTCTGAAATTCTTGCAGAAAGAAATGTCTGCGATTTTTGCGCAAGAAACTTGCTGATGTATTTACACGATGTTCGTTCCGCAATATTTCAGTAATATTGCCAACGTATCTATCGCATTGGTTTCCTCACGATTGGTTTAAATAAACCTGTAGTTTGTTTTCATTTTATTTCAATTTATAAGTCAGTTTTTAATGTTGAAATATTCGAAATGCTTCCAGCAAGAAAACGACAGGCAGCAGCAATAGTGGTGACAGTGTTTTTTTTAAGGCGTTTTGAGGAACCGAAACGGTCTCTCAAAATTGTCCAGCGGTCTCTCAAAATCTGCTTCTACAATAGTGTAAACAAAGATAAGTACGCTCAGAAACAATAGGAAAAAAATTAGCGGTCGTTCAAAATTGCTTAAAGGTTCCTCAAGCCAAACCTTAAAAAAAACACTGAGTGGTGATAGCAGCTTTAAATAAGCAACGTAAAAAGTGGAAATGCTGGGTACGACCGTGGATTGGGCGCAGGAATGCATTGGGTGCCTATAACACCCTGTTGCAGGAGCTGCACATAGAAGACCCACAACAATTGCGACCTTTTTTACGCATGACAGCTAAAGATCTTGAAGAAATTTTGAGATTGACAGGACCAATAATTTCTAAAAAAGATACAAATATGAGACAGGCAATTTCAGCAAAAGAACGTCTGGCTGTGACACTTCGATTTTTGGCTACAGGTACCGTATTTTACAATATGCTTAGTTATTACTCTCTATCATTTGTTATTCTACGCTAAGATAAGTAGATAGTGTGCATTCATACGTTTAAAATTTATTGAAAAATTGAAAAACGAAAATCTCAAGTTTACATTCCATTGGCATACTCTTTAGGTCAGTGGTTCCCAAACTTTTTTTTTTCACGGCGCCCTTTGAAGACTTAACAATACTCGCGGCGCCTTAATGGAAAAAAAGGTATTCAGTTCCATTACTTCTTTGAACATCCTTTTTTTCTCCGAAAATCAGGGTGTTCTCTAAAAAAAAAAGTCTTCACTTCGATTTCATATCCGATTTCCTTATTTTTCTCTGAAAATCAGGGAGTTCTCTAAAAAAAAAAAAAAAAGTCTTCACTTCGATTTTATATCCAATTTCTTTATTTTTCTCTGAAAATCAGGGTGTTTTCTCCAAAAAAAAAAAAAAGGTCTTCACTTCGATTTCATATCCGATTTCCTTATTTTTCTCTGAAAATCAGGGTGTTCTCCAAAAAAAAAAAAAAAAAAAAAAAAAAAAGGTCTTCACTTCGATTTCATCTCTGATTTCCCTATTTCCCTCCCAAAATCAGGCTGTTTAAAAAAGGTCCTCAATCGGAATCGTTCTCTGAAGGGAAGTTGCTGCTAACAACCTTCACACTGCAATTATTGTGAGAAAAGCAGTAAGTACAACAACTTTCGCATACTTTCGCGGCGCACAGTTTGGGAACCGCTGCTTTAGGTGATTCATTCGAAAGCCTTGCCTACTTATTTCGAATTTCAGTAAGCGCTATTTCAGGAATTATCCCTGAAATATGCCAAGCAATTTACGCATGTTTGAAAGAAGGCATCGAGGTAGATTGCTGGATGTTATTGTTATCATATGTTTTGGTTTGGCTTGAAGTGCCTGGCCCTTCAAAACAAATTGAAGGCGTGGATGATGACCACAATACACGTGATGACTGCAAAATTTGTTGTTGGCCTTGATCTTCGTCATCTTGCGCCTTTAAAAGCGCCAAGTTTATTTCGCGTTTGGCCCTTCGCCGAATTTGTTCGCATTGAATTCCGCGTAGCTCTATTGCTACGTATTGCCCAAAAATGTCAAACTCATCAGGATTTGGCTCTTGAAGAACTTTTATTGCCTGAGACAAAATTTCTTCAGTACATTCACGTTTACTTCTTTTGCTTTCTTTTTTATTATCTTCCATGCTTTTTCCAGTTTCCAAATTGCTGCTTTCAATTTCAATGTTTGAATCTGAAATTTTATTTTTTTAATTAAGTTTATTAATTTATTTATTAATTTATCTGAAAAAATTATTTATTTATTTAAGTTTATTAATTTATTTAATTATTATTTATTTAGTTTTAACCATGCTGTTGCTTCAATCTTAATTCAATTATTACTTTAATTTTCCACAAAACGAAATGCAGTGGCAAGAGATAGCACGCGGCTACGAAAATCAATGGAATTATCCTCACTGCATTGGTGCGCTGAATGGCAAGCACGTGACTGTCCGAGCTCCGCAACACAGTGGGAGTTACTTCTTTAACTACAAGATTTTCACAGCATTGTGTTATTGGCGTTAGTCGACTCCAATTACATGTTTATTTTTGTGGACATTGGCTGCAATGGAAGGGTTTCCGATGGCGGTGTTTTTTCTGAAACTCCCCTTGCTAAAGGTCTCCTTAAAAACAAATTATCACTTCCAATTTCGATACCCTTGGCTGGTCGCAGAAAAGCAGTGCCATATGTCATTGTGGCTGATGATGCTTTTCCGCTTCAAAACAATATTATGAAACCTTACCCTTACAAAAATACAGATATACTCAGACGAATTTTTAACTATCGTCTAAGTCGTGCAAGAAGAACAGTAGAGAGTGCATTTGGTATATTAGCAACAAGATTTCGGGTTCTTTTAAAGCCCATGAATTTAAATCCTGATAAAGCTCAATTGGTTGTTCAAGCAAGCGTGGTGTTACACAATTTTTTGATGAAACGAGCTGCTCCGGTTTACGCCCCACCTGAACCGTGGACAAAGATCAATTTGGTAATGTGCTCGTGGTTCATGGCACGACGAGTATAGTCCGAGTGAAACACTAAACAATTTATCATTACAAGGTAGCAATCATAACTCCAGTTCGGCGCGGGAAATACAAAAAGAATTTGCCGAATATTTCGGAAGTCTTAACGGAGAAGTGCCTTGGCAATACAAAAAAATATAACAACCTTACCTATTTCAGTGCAAGCTCCTTGGCGCCTCTTCATCCCGCGACGTAAAAACAGCAAGCTGCTCATATACTGCCATTTGCTTTTACTGGTGCCACCTTCTGATCCAGACTTTCTTCTCTCCTCAATTTTCAATTCGGCAGCAAATTGGGTTCTCAGTGAATGAAACTTTTTTTCAACCTGCCAGAAAACAAACTGACGTTGTGTTTCTGCCTTGTGTTTCATATCACATACTGTTGAATAAAAGCTTTTTTTCAGGTCGATCTATGTTATGTATTCAATTCAATTCAATTTAATTCAATTTTATTTGCCATAAAGGTATTACGTTTTGAAGTTCTTATTGAAAAAATGATGCGAAATAGGAAACAGTGGCTAAACGATATACGTTATTACACGCACAACGTCAATTGTGCGTGGTCGGCGTACCTTTAAAACTAAATAGGTATTGTACATTAATTTTTTTTTTTTAAGAGAGAATATAGAATTTTTTCTAAAAAAGAAAGATATATACTATCCAACAAAAATTGGTTCTCTTTACGAAGTCACCGTATGCAATTTTTTTGGGTGAAACTAACTCGGAATTTATCTTTCAGCATCAGGATAGAATAAAGACACTTAGAGAAAAATAATCTTCATAAAGCAATAATAATAGCAAGGGGATCCAGATTAGTTTCACGAACAAAAATCGCTTACGGTGACTTCTTGAAGAGACCCTATAAATTACCTCTACTTGATTTCGTTGAAGCACCTCTGCAATTTCCTTCCATGCATCACTCCTCTTTACACGGTCTTTATACTCGTCGCTATAGATATTCCATATAGAATGCCTAACTTCAACTTCACTTATTAACGCCTTTACTTCGTCTGTCGACCACGATGGCATTTTCAACCGAAAACTTGCTGAAATCTTGCTGGAAAATAGAACCTCGCTCTATTCCTAGCAATATTGCAGCAAGACACACTTTTTTCTTGAAAAGCGCTTTTACACGTGGCAAGATATTTATCGCGCAATATTGCCAGCAATCTTGCTCAATGATCTTGTGCGGTACTTTACACACAGATAGAATATTGAGGCAAGAATCTTGATCGTGTAAAGCCAGCTTTAGGCATGTGTTATAAGATTTATTTTATTAAAAAACCAAACTAAGGCTTTATTGAACTGAAAAGAAACCATTCTAAACAAAACAAAACAAACATTAGTATAAAGAAATAAGATTACATAGGTTTAACACAACACGTGCTTTGAAGCGCAAACTGAAACATTTTGCGATTGCAAACCATTTTATTACTTTAGTTGTTTTATTGCGGCGATGATTACTTTGAACAATCAGTTGTTTTATTGCGGTTGATTACTTTGAACAATTGAAATAACATTCGAGTTCGATACTTCAGTTGATTTGTATTACATTCTCCCCTACTTAAATTGTAGACATATTGCTTTGAGTTAATTGTATGGAACAGCTCCGTATCTATCCACTGCTTTTCTTATACGAGTAGATCTTCTTGGCACTGGATTAACATCAGAATTAATATTCGGTGCTTCTTCTCCAATAATTTCCTCTTGGTCATGGCGTTCAATACATTCATTTTGCATATTCGAACCATTACTAACATCACTTAAGTTAACATTTATATTTTCCGATTCTTCGTTTTCGTTGTCAATATCAACGATATCATCACTATTAGCACTAGTACAAGGCGCCACATCTTTTAATGAAACAGTTGTTTCTCTCCCGTTTGGTAATCTTACAATCGCATAATTTGGGGTTGCATGCAGGAGATCTACTCTATCCACTACAGGGTCGTATTTACTGGTGCGAATATGGCGCTTTAAGTACACCGGCCCTGGTGAGCTTAACCAAGTTGGTACTGACGTGCCAAAGGTTGATCGACGTTTAAATGAAAACATTCGCTCGTGGGGCGTTTCATTAGTTGCGGTACATAGCAATGAACGTACAGAATGAAGAGCATCTGGTAAAACAAGTTGCCAATGACAAACATCTAAACATCGAGTTTTTAAAGCAGACTTTATAGCCGACCAAATAATACCATTATAGCGTTCACACTGGCCATTACCCGGAGCATTATAGACTGAAGTTCTACTACACGCTACACCACGTTTTTGCAAATAACTTCGAAGTTCCTGCGAGATAAAAGCGGTACCCCTATCGGAATGAATATAAGCAGGCATACCAAACATTACAAACACTCCAAACGGAAATCGAGAATACTCGTCAACAATAGTCAATAGATAGCGGTTTTTGGATGAAGTCGGCAAAGGACCTTTAAAATCTAAGGAAAGCCTTTCGAAAGGCTGGGTTGCTTTAATTACATGTGCCACTTCAGGTTTATAAAAATTGGGTCTTAATTCAGAGCAAACTTTACACTTTGCAACAACATTACGAACTTCGTTAACGGAATACGGCAAATTTTTTACGCGAACAAAATGATGCAAACGTGTAACGCCCGGATGACACAACGATTCGTGCAATTTGTGCAGCGTGCTATCGTAAATGTTGGCACAAAATGCTCTGGAAAGAGCATCGGGAACACAATTCATTTTTCCGGATCGATAAATAATATCAAAATCATATTCGCTTAGTTCCATCCGCCATCGCAAAATTTTGTTATTTTTAATTTTGCTATGATTTTTGGAATTGTACATATATGCTACGGATTGTTGGTCAGTAATTACAGTAAAATGTCGGCCGCATAAAAATTCTGTCCACTTACGAATTGCTTCTACAATAGCTGTAGCTTCTTTTTCCACACTGGAATGGTGCCGCTCATTTTTGGTCAGCATTCTAGAGAAAAAAGCAACTGGTCGGTCATGTTGATTTAATGATGCAGATATGGCATTGTCTGACGCATCAGTTTCCACAACAAATGGCACATTTTCGTCAATAATTTGAAGAGCTGCTGAAACTAATTTATCTTTAAGTGACTTAAAAGCATTTAGAGCTTTTTCACCCATAGGAAATTGTTTTTCTAATATCAAAGGTCTTACTTTTTCCGAAAATTGAGGCAACCATTGCGCATAATACGAAAACATACCGATTACTCGTTGTAGCTCTTTTTTATTTGTGGGGTTTGGCAAATTAATTATCGGTTTCACTCGCTCCGGATCTGGGCGCATGACTCCATCGGATATATAGTATCCAAGCAAATTCAACTTTCTTGTAGCAAAGACGCACTTATTTTCATTCAGAGTTAAATTACAGTCAGAAGCCGCTTTTAAAAATTGTTTTAAATTCTTGTCATGTTCTTCTCTTGTCTTACCACAAACTGTTATATCGTCAAGGTACGCAAATGTCCCCTCACATTTATAGTCAGATATTATTTGATTTACCACTCGTTGAAAACATGGGACTGCATTCTTTAAACCGAAAGGGATGCGCTTGAATTGATATAATTGTCCGACGGCCTCAAACCCCGTGTAAATTCGTTCCTCAGGTATCAACGAAACTTGATGATAAGCGCTTTGAAGGTCTAATTTCGAAAACCATGTATAACGTGATACTTTCCGTAAAACACTCTGCATTGTTGGAAGCGGATAGGCATCCAAACGAGTAAACTTGTTGATTGTTTGACTATAATCAACACACATACGTTTTTTATGATTTTCGCTTTTCGTTACTACAACCTGAGCTCGCCATGGTGAGTTACTAGGTTCAATAATATCATCAGCAAGTAATCTTGAAATTTCACTACTAATAAAACTCAAGTCCGTACTTGAATAACTGCGCCTCTTGGTTGCTATAGGGCGAATGTTAGGGCTAAGATATTCAAACAAACGCACGGGTTTTATACCTCGAAGCGTACTCAAGGCTCCTAATTTTAATGATGATTCAGGTCCACCAAAATCAATTTTCACGCTTTTATGCAGACTTAAAAATTCACAACCAAGAATAACATCCCACAACAAATTTTCTAACACTAAAAAATTTACGTTATTATAATCTCGTCCTTGAAATTCGACGGAAGTGGAGCACAACCCTTTAGTTTTTATGGCCGAATTTTTCACAGCTAACTCCAATTTCAAAATGTCACTATTTCCTTCGTAATTTAATTTAGCCCGTTGACAAAATTTTGAATCTATATGGTTAAATTTTGCACCAGTATCAATAAGGCAATTAGCTCGTACTCCATTAACCAACACAATAACATTTACCTTTTCATCGCCAACCAGGTTATTTAATGCACTGATGTACGAGTGATCTTCTTCGTCTTCACACACTGTCGCAATCGTCTTCGGGATTTTCTTAACTTTTGATAGACAAACTTTTGCGAAATGGCCCATGCGATTGCATTTGTAGCAAAGGCGTTGGTTTGCTGGACAATCAGCACGTTTATGCCAAGAACCACCACAAAACTTGCAACTTTGATATTTAAAGCTGGCGAATCCGCTCCGCCTCTTCTCGTTCTCTTTCTGCAGTTGATTAATTTCAGTATTACCAAATGAGACTGTTGCAATTCTCTCGGCATGTCGAACTTCATAAGATTCAGCATTTTTCTGTGCTTCATGTAAGGACCTTGCCTTGTTAAATACATGGTTTAAACGCAATTCGTTATCTTCAAGAAGTCTTTGCCTTATGTATGGTGAACCAAGTCCCGTGATAAATGCATCTCTTATAGCAGCTTCTTTGCATTGCGACGCTGTAACATCTACGAAATTGCAATCATTGCTCAATAACTTTAGTCTTTGCAGGAAGTCTTCAAGAGATTCACCTTCGTTTTGCCGGCTTGTATTGAGACGATGTCTGGCATAAATTTCGTTTACTGGTTTGACATAAGCACATTCTAGCTTGTTCAAGGCATCTGCATATGTAGTACATTCGGTAATGTACGAATAGACATTTGTCTCAATAAAATTAATCAAAAGGTCAAGTTTGTCTCTATCAGTTGCTCCATCAACTCTTCTAATGAAACTCTCAAATGTCCTTTTCCAATGAAGCCACTTTCTAGGACCTTCTTCCGAATTAGCATCGGTATCAAATATCTGAGGCCTAAGACACTTATCCATTTTATTCAGTTCAATAAATTGTTATAAGATTTATTTTATTAAAAAACCAAACTAAGGCTTTATTGAACTGAAAAGAAACCATTCTAAACAAAACAAAACAAACATTAGTATAAAGAAATAAGATTACATAGGTTTAACACAACACGTGCTTTGAAGCGCAAACTGAAACATTTTGCGATTGCAAACCATTTTATTACTTTAGTTGTTTTATTGCGGCGATGATTACTTTGAACAATCAGTTGTTTTATTGCGGTTGATTACTTTGAACAATTGAAATAACATTCGAGTTCGATACTTCAGTTGATTTGTATTACAGCATGTTTCCACAACAAATGTTGGCGGGATTATTCTTTGTTTTCTTATTGATTTTTTTTACTTCTTTCAAAGTTTAAGCGTAAAAAAATCAATAAACAATGAATAATCCCGCCAAAATTCGTAGTGAAAACAGGCCTTTAGAGTCTTGTCGTATGGCTATGCACTGTTATGTGGCTTTTTTTTCTTCCTGCTTGTGCCAAGTCAAACTTTTTAAAGTTTGAAGAACGCTGATAGTTATATGACTGAAAGCTAACAGCAATGGTAAACCTCCTGCCATTCTGTTCTGTGCGACCTACCATGAAAAAAACAAAAAACTGGACAGATCCGCTCATTCCCTCGCCATCTAGGGTATTGGGAAAAAGTATCTACAGGTGCACACTGCTGAGACAACTTGCAGGCTCAGGATAGAGTGTTGTTGGTAAAACAGCTTTATCTCTACAGTATTTACAGATGAATACCGCGCACCAGTCTTTTTTCGCAATGCACACACTTGCCTCATAGATAGTCTTGAACGACGCCTTGCACTTGGTCACTAAATCCCATTCTAATGAGCCACTCACGAATTCTTTCAAGCATCAATAGGCTGAACTGCGCCAACTGTAACGAACACCTTTAATGGGCTAACTGTAGCAATACCATCTACAATCTGTATTTAAGTAAATCTCCAGAATTTAGATGCCTTCCAGTAGAGACGGAGATCTAGATGTTCAGACACCTAGTTGATATCTAAAACTCAGTCTCTACTGGTTTCATGACATCAAATCACTCCATGGTTTACTTCCATGGCCAGCACATAAAATAAGCTTACCAGGAAGCCTATGGACTAGAGTTAAACGCTTTATTCGTTCATGCACAAATAACGTCTTCTTCAACAAATTGCAATTGAACAAATCGCAAACTGCGTCAAATCAGCGCGGACCAAAAAGCACAGAAAAAGCCCGAGGCCCGTTGAAAACCTTTTTCATCCAGACCAAGGTTCCCAATTTTTTATGGTTCGTGGCCCCTTTTCAGAGACTCGTAAGAACCATGGCCTCCTGCTCATCAATAAAAAAATCAGCAATAAATGTATTTCAATCTGTTACTTTGCCGGAATCAGACTAAAGTTTCGCTATGCTTGGACGTCTGACTTTGTCTCTATCAACCAGGAAACACACTGGGCTTTTTAATGTGGAGTGCTCATTTTCATGAACTCTACTTTCCTACTAAATAAATTCGAAAATATTCTGCTTAATCACTAAATAAATTGTAATTTTAAACCTAATTATTTCCACAAGTACCTGTTGAGAAAGAAAAAACTTGAAGCATTTTCCTTCACTATAAAACAAATCAAATAAAAATATCTCAAAAAAAATAAAATTTTGATAAACTTTGAAAATTGTAACGATAATTTATGGACACCCTGTATAACAGGAAACTATGCAACATTAACTAACGATACCAATTATTTCTTTTCAAAAAATTTCATACTTTTTGTACTGAGTTACATGAATCATCTAAAACGCTTTTGCCAATATAGATCTCGGACAGAGGATTTGATTGGGCAACCCACCATCGTAAAGCATCAGCACCATAAGAAGGTTCTTTTACTTTATCCTAAAAATAACTTTGCAGATGGACAGCAGAACCGAAAATGCACAACAAAATATTCATGTTTAGCAGTCACATAAGCAAAAAATTTTAATTTTATTATGCAGTTAAATGACATCATCTATCTGACATACATATAAAAAAACCCTACCTTTCCCCCATTGACAACAACCATTGGGTCAACAACATTACCAAGAGATTTTGACATTTTTCTTCCGTCATCAGCCACACAAAAACCATGAACCATTACATTTCTATACGGAGCTTCACCCCGTAGGGCAACACTGGTCAAGAGTGATGATTGAAACCAACCGTTAAATTGATCTTTTCCTTCCAAATACATGTCAGCAACAGGCAGAGAGTTAAGCTTTTTATTTCTAGAAAAAAATTTTTTTAAAGAAAATATAGCACAAATAAACATTTATAATATAAAAATTAAAAATAAATTTAACAGAATATATTATTGTGGTGGAAGCAGTACAAAAAACTCTTTCATCAAAATATATTAATATTTTTACTGTTCTTATTTTCTTTTAAATCAACTTATACACCTTATTAGGCGATGGAAAGTATTCCTTTAATATATAATTTTATGCTTTTGCCATCTTCAACATTAAATATCAAAATCAGTAAAATCTTTTTTTCCATATGCTCGTTCAATGTGATTTTATTAAAGTTTGAATCACATGTATTGTCGTTAACAAAAATTACTTTAACAAAAAGCCAAAGAATGACGAAAATTTTTTTTATGTCAAAAAGACCAATTAATTGGTTGATCTAATAGTTTTTAATCTTTTTTTAAAACAATTAGTTATGGCTCTTCGTCTAAGCAATTAACAGTAGTCATCATTAAATGATTAACAACAAAAAACTTTTTTGAAAAAAAACTGCTATACTTGTAAAATATAGTCAAGTAGAAGCTTTACGAGTTTTTCCGATTGATTAAAAACGGTGGTCAGCAGTTTTTTTTTTAGCAAATAAAACATTTCTACAAATATTTTTCAGACTTGCAGTAACTATTTGTTTAAATGACAACATTAAATTCTTCTACAGCTTCCTAAAAACAATTATCTATGCATCAGTAATTTGAAGGGTTTAAAAAAGAATGCAAATAATAAAATTCTTACAAATTAAAAAAAAAGTTTTGCTGAAGAAAAGGTAGATCATAAAATATCAAATTACTTACCCCAAAACAGAAGCCCAAGATATACCACTATCAAACCAAATGTCTAAAATGTCACTGCCAATCTCATAGTCATTGCTTGATCCATTATATCCACATTTTACTAGAACAGAGTCTGGTAGAAGAGTAGAAATTGAAGAATTAAACCACACATCTGATCCATGAACTTTGACAAGAGATCGAATGTGATTTATAGTTGAATCATTAAGCAATACTTCTCCAGTGTCTCTTGAAATATATGAAGAGTTAATACAATTAAACATCAATATACAAGTAATCTTGAAGCAAGTTTGATAAAATGATTACTTGTTAAATGATACATTTACATAAAAATCCTACAGAAGGAGGATTAAAATATCAATTTTTGGTTAATTATTATTGGTACTGGTATATAACAATAACAGTAATAGAACAAACACCAATGATCAAAACGCATAAACAACTTAAATATTAAGCATAATCAAAACCTTGATACACTAAAAAGTAGTTAACAATGAAAGATAACTAATAAGCATACTTATGGTAAAACACAGGGATAGGAACTCCCCAAACTCGTTGACGTGATATGCACCAGTAAGTACGACAGTCAAGAACAGATTTCATTCTTTCCAAAGAATGAGGTGGATGAAATTTAACATTTTCAAGAGCTGACATAGCACTTTCTTTTAGCTGATCGGTATTTATAAACCATTGTCTATAAATGTTAAAAAACAAAATTAAAAAGTGTAAAAATTCAGCTGGTTTTCATTAACAACATATTGGTTCACAACTTTTAACTGCCATTAATAATTTTATTTAAATAAACTAATTTTATTACCTAAAATTATAACTTAATGACTTTCTACTAAAGACTAATGAAAACTAAATTAGCTTTGCTTTTCAAAAAAAGGATACATTTTGAATTAACATTTTAAATAACAGCATCTGCGCACTTTTTTGCTTACAAAACATGCAGACACTTGCTCTATAAATGTTGTAAAAGTTTGTAGAAAAGTGATATATACCTATATTACAAACTAACATTTTAACAGTGTAAAAGCAAAAAATTACAAGTCTCAAGAGATTTACTGCATGTTGTTGCTTTATCAAAAAAAAGATTGTTTATGTTCTACTAGTGTAAGCTTTGAAATATGAATATAAACAAATTTTCACACCACTGCTGAATGAAAATGTGAGTGTTTACTGTAAGCAATGACATAAAAAATTTGTTGACCAGGTTATCAAAAGTTACAAAGTGATGCCAAAATTTTATCCGAGTTTCGGCTCTCGAAGCAGTTTGGTTTTTCTGAAAAATTCAGAAAACTTTAAAACGCTTGCAAATCTTGATACTTAATTTAATAATCACTAGCAATGCATTCAATTATAAATAAATATAACTTGATATTTTATTCAACAAGTATCTAATAATAAGGTGTCATGATAGTTTTTTAAAAAAATTAACAGACTAAGTCTTGAATATGCAAAGACAAACATTATCTTAAGTGATGCATATTGAACTCAAAGAAATTGTACCAACTTAATCTTACTGTAAAATAAAAAATAATTCAAACAAAAATGAAACAGGTTAATGTCGATGAGCATGAGTCACTGTAATCAACAACAATAATTAAAACACTTTAAACGAAACAGCTGAAAAATGTACTTTTTTCAAAATTATTTCATAATTCAGCCAACAGCATTGTGGGAATAACTACTTAAAATTCATAACTAGAAAATAAAGAATTTATTGCCTGCTTGTTTGCACAAAAATTTCTTTTTTTGTTCTCCAATCATATGGATAACTATGAACAAAATCATGAGAAAGGACTAGATTTCCTTGTTGACTTAAAATATCAATCACTGCAGAGTTCCCTTCTTTAAAAATGTATTTTCGTTCAAGACCAAACCCTGAATTTGGTGTAAAACAACCATGTTCATCAATGTTACTTTCCTGAAAATATAAAACTTTAAAATCACGTTTATGTAAGATTTACCAAAAAAAATTACATGATAAGAAAATAAACAATTATCTGTTGACTGACTAGTTAGTAATATGAATTGGCACTTCTTGGGTACAGGAGGTCTGAGTTTGATTTTTAAGTCAGCCAAATATGACAAAATTGATGGCAATGCTTGCTATTGCTGCGACAGTAAAACATATGTAACTATGTTTCCTAAGTGCAATGTAGTAAAAATAGGTACACACTTTACTAAACAGATGTGAGTATAACAAAGGTTGCTCTGCATTAAATTGGATCATGGGTTTCTACTGCAGAAAACAGTGATAGTGCATTCAAATATGCTCTGTAGTGCTTTGCTGTTAAGGCCAAGTAAAGAAATGGTGTGATGAGTAAATGTCTTGTTGGCCTAATATAAAAAGAGAAATACTAATTTTCAAGAAAGTAATCTCCAAACTTTTTTGCATTCATGCCAAACTTAAACTCTGCAAGCAACTTTCATAAAATGTTGTTTGGAGCTAAAGCACCTTATATTTTAAGAGCAAAAATCTCATTGGCTAACACAATGTTTTTGGAGTTGTTGTTTGGAGATGTCACAGTTGTCAGCAGCATGGTCAAGTAGTTAAAGCACCAGACTGATGATCAACATGGTCTCGGTTCAAAACCCACTTGCGCCATTCTGTTGTGTTTTTGGGAAAGACACTTTATGGCACTTTCCCCTGCTTGGTGGTCTTGACAAGCAGTTCTAAATTACAGTAATATCTCTACTAAATTACAAGTGGACAGCAATATCTTGGCATCTCCGGAAGCAGGTCGGTATAATTGCTTACCCTATGTATAGTGCCTCCATCGCTTACCTGCAAGTTAGGAGGATAAATATAGAGATACAAATAATAATAAAGAGTTGATATTATGAAAAAGAAAAGTATAAAAATAAATCAAGAAATCAGCCATTAATTATTCAAAGAAATGGTGCCAGACCATCCTTTGACTGTAAAGCACAGTTATCAGGAAAGATCAAGCAGGGAGAGACAAGAATTCCATGAAATAACTCTTTTTGGAAATTCGGAATTCTAACCAAGAATCTGCAATTCCAAACTTAAATAGGAGCATTAAATATTGAAAAACAACCAATCAAAAACGAGTTAAGTTTGAATTTTGTCAAATCAAATGGAGTGAATTACATCAAAAAGAAATTTGAAGCAACATCAAAAAGAGTTAATAAAATTTAAACTTTGGACTTCATCAAATTAGATGAAAAAATTACATTGAAATATCTTGAAGTAACATCAAATTTCAAATTTTATAAGATATTTCTTTAATAAGAAATGATATCTAATGATACCATGATACGAATCTAGTTCTTGCTGCTATTGGCTATTTAGTTCTTGGGTATGATAGCCACTATCAATTTGTTTTTTATTCTTTCTTGATGAGTTAGAAAAATGTGATAATTTTCTGATTCTTGGGAACCTACTTTACTAAAATCTTACAAAATTACAAAATTTCCTGGTAGCAACATTAAATTCATTGCTATTGAGAAACCTGGCAGTAATATTTTTTAGGAACAGTTTTTAACTGGCAAAGCCTAAAGTGTCATATTAACCCATTAAAAAACAAAACTTTTTCAAAAACCTCAAAACTCACATATGTGACAAGTTTTTAAGCTAACAAACTATAACTGGTGACAAATTTTTTTAATTTTAGGGCAAAATGAGATATTGCATAGGTGCAACACTGGACACATAATGCTTTGTCTTGATTTACCAAAGAGCAATATAGTTCATAAAATTTGGATTCCTTTGTAAAAGAGTCTAATATAATAAACTGATATATTTCTATGCTGGATGATAGCTGAGAAAACATTTTGGATGCAAATAAACATTGGATTCCATGCAAATAACAAGTAAATTGCTTCAATAACTTTCAAAACACTATCAAGTTTTTAATTTATCTTAGCAATGAAATGACCAGGACTATCAAACTATGACCAGGATATTGCTGCATGTGCACAACATTGGGCATCTGGAGCTGATACCTGACATGTTGCTGCATGAGTAAATAATCAAAAAAAAGTAAATAATTGGTGCCAAAGTCTCTACGTTGTTCAATTCAGTGAATGCTAAGCCTTGGGTCTCCAATTTTAGAAAACTTACTTTATACCATCCTGTCTTTATCAATTTACTTGAATTGAGACTATAAATTGAAAATAGTGGACAATAATTATTAACATGAAAAACCAAATTCTATTTTACAAAAATACCTACAACATCAAGAGAATATTTTTGTGCAATTCCAAAGTCTTCTACACCATGAGCTGGAGCAATGTGAACAATTCCACTTCCTTTTTCAGGAGTGACATGAGAAGAAGGAAATAATTTTACATATCTTGATGAATCCATTGGATGAGTACATACAACTTTACATAATTGTTCAGTGTCAATTGTTTCAACTATTTGGCATGTCACTCCAAGCTCATTTGAAATTCGAGGAATAGCATCAGTTGCAATAAGATATGTGAAATCTTTTATGTTTACAAAACTATACCTGTTAAATCAAGCACACAAGTTTCCAATAAAATATTTAGTAATTTGTCAAAAGTCTAAAGTCTTAAGGATTGCTTAAGAATTGATAGATTTATGATACTTTTTATATCTAAAAACTAAAAAATTTTAAATCTTTTGATTCTTCAAGAAATATTTATTAAATTTAACTAAAATAGCAAACAAATAAACACAATTTATCTTATAAGCTAGTATTATCTGAAATATTTAAAAATTATTTAAAATTAACACATTGACTGCCACATAATTCATGTGTAAATGACAATGATAGTACCAGAGAGCCATGTCATACACATACGTATGACACTAAATTTTTAGAAAAATCCCCATCATCTATTTATAACTGACACAAGATGCTTCTTTAATTTATAACTGATATTTACAACTGACATACAAGATGCCTCTTCAATCTATTTATAACTGACACAAGACACAATAAAATTACATTATTAGAGACTACTTTCATTGCAAAATTATCATAATTCATCACATGCTAGTCACAAGCACATTGTTGTTAAGAATTTTCTGAGTGTTTTTTTTTTAATTTCCTGCGATAATTATAATATTTTAAAAAACCTAACAATGTGCAGTAAATTTCACATAGCTTAAAAGTACAGATATAATGGTATGAACATTTTTTAAATATACATGATGGTAGGATAGGATAAAATATTTTGCTAAATGCTTGGTAGCCAAAATTAATATACTATTACTTCAGCTTAGGGAAAAGTAAAACAATATTTCTCTTTGCCCCAAACAAGTACAGTATATTTAAAATTCTATAGTTTTTCAAAATATAAGAAAGTTAAGTTGCTCAAGCTTTGATTAGTTACTCTAATGCCCACTTTATTTTTATACCAAAACTTAATACCTATTTCTCCCTTTTATTTCCATGAATCATGCTGAATTTCGCTACAATTTTTTGAATTAAAATTTTAATTCTATAAAGCAATTTTAAAAATAGAAAATATGACTTCAGCTCACTATGAAATTTTCATGAAATACCCTTAACAGTCAATGTATTAAAGTGCTTTTAACTCCACCTGTAAATTATAACTCCAGCACCTATTAATAGTTTATCAAACATATAAATAATTTTGATTTTCCTTTTTCTTTAACAGAGGCATGATTACCAGTAAAGGAGTGCTTTAAATATCTAAGCTTTTTGTGACTCATCTTTCAGGATACAGTTTTAAATAAAATATGTTTAGTAATGCTGCTGCAGTCATATAAAAATTAACTGCTTTTAAAATTATAATAATTTGTTGCAACCTTGGAAAAAAATTTATTACAGCAAAAAGCTTAATTTAAAGATAAAGTCCAACAGGGTGTAAAAAATTCTTACTATCTTACAACAATTTAGAGTTAAAGCAAAGAGCTTGATTTGCTGGTAAAGTCCAAGGCTGTGTAGTCCAAACTAACACAGAAATTTTTCTATTTCCAGCAGCAGGAAAAAACGGTGATGAAACAATTGGAAATGAAGTATATACAGACCTGAAAGCAACAATAACACATTTAAAAACAACATTAAATAAAAACTAATAAAGTGGGTAAAAAAACTTACTTGCTAAGATGACTTAAGTTGTATTCAAGCTCTGATTCTGCAAGTGCAGTGGTACTGCTGGGTGACCAATAAATTGGTTTTAAATCACGATATATTAATCCCTTTTTAAACAATTCATAAAAAAAAAACAACTCAGCCTCTTCGTAAGATGGATTAAAAGTAAAATAACAACCATTTGAATTGTCCCAATCAGCCATTATTCCCCATTTTTGAAAGGCAAGTTTTTGTCTGGAAATTGCATTTTCTGCAAAAGCTTTGGCTTTTTTGCGAATTTCAAAATCAGATAGTTTATTAAAACTTTTTGATTTTAAAGCTTTTATTTCAATAGGTAGTCCATGACAATCCCATCCAGGCTTATAATGGATTTTATAAGATTGCAGTAGTTTATAGCGATTTGTAATATCTTTGAGTATCTAAAAATTGTTTAAATCATAAACACTGTATAGTTAACATATATATATAATCATCTTACTTTATTTAGAGCATGCCCAACATGCACATCTCCATTTGCATATGGTGGACCATCATGAAGAATAAATGATTTGTTGGAGGTTAATGAATTTGTTTGCCAATTATACAAATCATTAAATTTGCATATCTAAAAAGTTGAAATTAAAGTAATTGAGAAATTAAAAAATATGGGTATCTTGTACCATAATAATAAAAGCAAAACACAATGGATTTAAGAATTAACTGCAGTTTACTCAGTAAAAACAATAAAACATCTTTAATGGCTTTTAAAGATTTAAGTTTTAAATGTCTCTTAAAAACTGATTTAGTTTGGACACTAGATTACTGATGGCAAACCTTTTTTAGTGATTGGGTTTAAATGTCAAGTTATAGATATGATCAGAGGTGGGATCAGAACTGTGTACTAAAGCAGATATTCTCACACTTTTTTGTTCTGCAACTCCATTTTAAACCTGCAGCAAATTTTGGGACTTTTTCAAAATTTGCAGAGCAGTTAGATGAGATTTCTTGATTTTTGTCCCCTAATTTAGGTGTTCTCTAAAAACAAAAGTGGCCTTCACTCAAAATCAACCTCCGATTTATCTATTTTCGTCCCTAATTTCAAGTGTTCTCTAAAAAAAAAAGTCTTTACTTAAAATCAAGCTCTGATTTGCTGATTTTTGTCCCCAAATTCTGTGATTTGTCAATTACATGTGTAATAAATTGGGGTTGGATGGTTGGACATCGCTAGACTAATTTTTTCAAAAAGTTTTACAGCATTACTGGGATTCTCAAAGATTTATAGCACAAAGCACAAAAAGCCAATTTGTTTTGTGACCCCAAACAAAGACCAACAAACAAGGTCAAAAGACATTCAAATAGAGTATATATTGTACTATGTTTGAGTGCAATATCCATTATAGGTTGTACCAATATTTTACCTTTTTAATCTAATGTCCAAATTCATATTATAAATTGAATACAGTAATTCTTAAAGAAAAAATGTCAGTGTTGTAAGTTATGACCAAATCAATAAACCCAAAATTACTCAAGGTAGAAATTCATTTCAATAATAATGACTGTCTTGGAAAATGTTAGGTTGTTTTATATGCCGATGCAGGGATGCTCAACCTTTTAACTATTATGGGCCAAATTTTGTCAGAAAGTTTATTGTGGGTGGCAATCGGTGCAGAAATTAAAGTATCTTCTTTTTTGTCTTCACTTTAATGTTAATAATTTTAATGTGTTATTTTTTAATTAACCTCCTTGATAACCGAAATTTGGACCACAAATTTAGTTGAAGACCAAAAAAAAAGTCACCAGTTTGACATACCCACTTGGTGAAAATCTATACTGAGACAAAAATTATGTACTTTGAGTTTTCTGTGCATCATTGGTTTGGTTCAAAACACTGTAATAATTTGATCAATTTTCTAATTACAAATTCCTTGCCGAGCTTCAAAAATAGACTTTGCTGGTCTCAAGTTAGGCAGCCCTGCTCTGACAAAATGTAATTAATTTAATACACCATAAATTAAAAATTAAAATTAGTTTGAGCATTATTCCAAGTTCGACCATAGTATATTCTACAAAGAAAAGCTTGCAAAAACAAAAAATATTCGATTTTATCAAAGCAATCAAACCTAACTAAATTTTTTTTAGTTATAACATTTTGAAATAATCATAAAAAAGTACAATGTGACACTTAAAATTTCATTTTTTCATGGAATGAATAGCATTTTTTTATTGAATAAAAGATTTCATTTCCAAAATTGTTCAAAAAGTCGGGTGAATTTTGATAAATATTTGTTGTTGCAAAGATTGAAGCGTTGTATAATGAAATTGCAAAGATTGAAGCATTTTGATAATGAAATAAGATTTTGCAAAAATAGAGTTTCTTTTTTTGTCAACTGCAGTAACCTCCCTAATGGGATTCCAACTATGAAAGAATCTTACTTTTAATTGTACAATCTAAACAAGTGATTAGTAGTACAGAATTTGAAGATAACTTACAAAAAACTCATTACTAAGCTTTTTGTCCAACACTCATAAAGAAAAATTCAATTGATTTTCTAGTAAAGCTAAACGAAGATGATTAGATGTTTGAGAGAAGCGTCACAATATATGATCAATGCAAGAGTTTCAAGTTGTAAACAAACTCTTTTTGGCAGCATAAATTTGGCTTGAATGATTTGATGTAAGCAAATCGTATTTTGTATAATGCTATTGCCTTACTGGGAAGTCAGATTTGGAATCCTTAAAATTCTAAAAGCTGGAATAGGCATCCTAGAAATTCTAGGAGTTGGAGTTGAATCTTAAATCTTCCAACTCCACAACCCTGGTTTGCAGTCTTGTTTTGAATAAATTGTTGATGACCTGCACACTAAAGTTCAATTTCACTAACCCATATAACTCATAATGTAATTTTGTAAATAACTTCATAATAAACTTATTTTCAAAGATTTTTGTTTTTCAGGTGAGCCAAAAGTTTTTGCATAATACTAAAATATAATAATTATGGTAAAAGGACAGATGCTGACAAGCAGTGAAAGAGATGAAATTTTGAAACTACTTGAATTAAAAAAGTCTACATTAGAATTTTCAAAAATTTTTAAATGAGATCATCAAACTGTAAAACATTTTGTCAATGAGGGCAAAAAGGAAAAAAACACAAAAGCAGCACATCAAAAGTGACAAGTAGAGATTTTCAAAAAATCAAAAAATTTTGTCAATTTTTGATAACACAAAGAGTTATAGAAATTTCAAAAAGAGCAAGAAATCAAATTTTAAAAAAGATGGCAGACTGACAATCACCAGTAAGATTAGACTTAGAAAAATTGCTGCACCCACAAGGTTATGAAAAAATTGATGACTGCTAATTTCAGCAAACACATATTTTAAGAGTGATGACATTCAAAAATACTACACATGCAAATTCACTTTACAGCTCAAAAACAGTAAAATGTAGACCAGACTGTGGCATTTAGCAAATTAAATTCAGTTACTTTGTTGATTACGTTAGCCAATTTAGTAAGATCTGTTATCACTATTATTACTTATTTTTTCTTACAAAAACTGACTTTATTAGTTCAAGAGAAAAGGCATTGCCAACAAGACATATTCATCTTCTTTCAAACATGCAATAAATTTATAATATTTTAACCATATTGCCATTAAAACAAAAGTAGCATTAAAGGTATGCAATGCAACCTACAAGAGATTATTGTCTTGAATGCTTTTCTCAATAGTACATCTAACCAGTCTATTGCTAAATTGAGTCTTTTTAAAAAGCAACCATCTGCAATTTTTGTTAGTGAAACTAACCCAAAATCCCCCCAAGGTTATTCACTGCTTGAAGAGATTATTCTTCTCTTGGTGCCTTATTCATTGCCTCTAGTCTTTAGCTGTAGAAGGAGTTTCTGGTTAGTTTAACTTAAAAAAAACAGTTATGGTTCCTTCTTATTTATTTATTTATTTTTTATTTTATCTCTATATTTATCCTCCTGACTTGCAGGAAAGCGACGGAGGCGCTAATACATAGGGTAAGCAATTACCCCGTCCTGCTTCCAGAGATGCCAAGATATTGCTGTCCGCTTGTAATTTAATAGAGATATGACTGTAATTTAGAACTGCTTGCCAGAACCACCAAGCAGGGGAATGTGTCATAAAATGTCTTTCTCAAGGACACAACAGAATGGCACAAGTGGGTTTTGAACTGAGACCATGTTGGTCACGACCCTGGCGCTTTAACAACTCAACCATGCTGCCGACTACACAAAACACTGAGTCAATTCATCTCTAAAAGAAAAGACCTGCTAAATTATCTTGTTGATCTATATATTTAAAAAAAACTTGATCACGTAAGAAATATTTCAGGCATTATAAGACTGAAATATTTTTATTGCAAAAGTCCAATCCCTTTCCAGAAAAGGTATTATCATCAAAGTAATATAGTCAAAAAAGTTTGCATCACTCAAGTCAACTTATCTAAAATTAATTTGACTTTTTATTTTAGATTACTTTGAAATTACTTAAAATAATGGATAATGTGCATGAAAGATAAAATCAAAAGTTCAAACTTTAAAAGTTTTTTTTAATTATG
This sequence comes from Diplosoma virens, assembly GCA_963680785.1. Taxonomy (NCBI): domain Eukaryota; kingdom Metazoa; phylum Chordata; class Ascidiacea; order Aplousobranchia; family Didemnidae; genus Diplosoma; species Diplosoma virens. The sequence goes on from OY796885.1 coordinate 32,901,338, forward strand.
GAGCAATTTTGTTGACATTTTTTTAAACAAACAAAGAGATTGTGAAAAAACATGGTGCAAAAAAGGTAGTGTGTAAAACATGGATGTAAAAATGTGACCAACATGGTCTTGGTTCAACTACTCACATTATTTTATTGTGTCCTTGGGAAAGCCACTTTATGCACTGCTTGGCAGTCTTGGCAAGCAGTTTTAAATTACAGTCATATCTTTGTAAAATAAAAAAACAAAAAAATTTTTTATAGGACTACAATATCTTAGCATCTTTGAAAGCAGGTCAAGATAATCGCCTGCCTTACGTATAGTGCTTCCAATGCTTTCCTGCGATTTAGGAGGATAAATATAGAGATAATTTTTTTTTAAATGAATGAATAATAGGATGCATAATTTATTTTTTCATTTTTATTTTGATTAGCATATTTTTTTAATATTTTAGTCAACAAATGCTTTAGGATTTAATTTAAGTTGAGTTTTTAGCTTATTAATATTTAAGGGATAAAGTTTAAAAAGCAAATTTTAATGGGGAATTAAACCAAGTTATTAAAAAATCTTTAATACAAAAAAAATATAAAAACACTCAGAAAATTTTTTTTTATTTTGGCATGTGAATAATTTGCTGACAAAAATGAAAAGCATTTTATAATTCTATTTTACATTTTTTGTTAAAATGACCAGTTTAAAGATATTCAAAGTTACCTGCTGCAACTCATCTTCATGTTTTGCTTTGTTTTTTACATTTAGTGGAAAAGCTGTTTGTGGTAAATGCACAGTAGTCTTGTATTGTGAATAATTACAGCAAGAAGTTCTAATCAATAATTGCAACTTCAGCATTATTAAACCATTTTAACAGTTGATTAAGTTTTTTAATAATGCATATAAAAGGAACAATAAAAAAACATCTACAAAAGAAATATTTAGAACAATTTAAATAAAGACTTGTGAGAGGCTTTTATAAACTCCTTAACGGCTTTGGTAAATAGCAAAATACTACAAATCAAAACCAACAATTAAATACAATGGTAAAACAAAACAACCAATAGATTGTTTCAAAGGTACCATAATTTAATAATTGCCTTTTTAATTGCTATAATTAAACAAAATTTTAGTTATGACTGAGATGATAGCCATTGTTATTTTGACAAAAAAAATTGTTTTGACTTAATTTTGCTTCAATAAATTTATTTTATCTTCAAAGTTTTTATGGACAAGCTTTTGCTAGAATGTTGCAAAAACAGCAATTTACATCAGTTTGAAAAAATTATAATTACATTTTGTTATTGACTACAACTACATGAAAATTTCAGTTTTGTTCATTATTTGCTGCTAGTTTATTGATTACTTTTTAAATTTTGAAAATCTTCAAAACCAGCAATGGCAAACAGTGAGAGACCAAAAATTTTAAAATCTTTTCAAGAAGTTACTGTAAGCAATTTCTGTTTGTGAAACTTACCCTCCAGTTACTATCACTTCTTAAAGGATGCTTTTTCTCTTGGTTTCTTTTTTATTCCATCCTGGTGGTGAAAGGGGGGTTTTGGGTTAGTTTCATTAAAAAAAATTGTTGACGGGGACTTTTTGAAAAGACCCAAATTTTAAAGGTTTCTTTATAAGTCATTGTAAGTAATTTTTGTTTGTCAAAACTAACCCAGAAAACTCTTTTTGGTTATTATCACCTCTTCAAAAAGTCTTTTTCCTTTAGTTTCTTTTTTATTCCCTCATGGTGCTGTAAGGGATTCTGGGTTAATTTCATCAACAAAAATTGATGAGGTAACTTTTTGAAAAAACCCAAATATAATTCATCTGGTAAATTAGTCAGTTAGCAATCTATAATTACAGCCACTATAAAAAAGCAAGCTTCTGATACCAATCAGTGGGTATAAAAACTTTAACAAGTATCATTAAAAAGATTTTAAAATAAATGCTTTTATAATAAATACATATTAAAACGATACATTTCTGTTTAAAATCTTCAACTATGCATTTGATTATTACAATAAGGCTTTACTTTTACACTAACTTTGAGTTGACAAAATTTCCTAGAAAACTATATACTGTAGATCAAAAATTTTAATGGGGTTGTGCCAATCTTGCGAATTTATTTTTACTTATAATATGCACTAAAAATATTTTTGAGTTAAAAAGCCGAAACGAACGTAGGTGTAATTTGATAAAATCTTTTAAAAAAATTGACTTTAGCGGACCCTAGTTATTACTACTCGTGGTCGTCGTTTGGAAGAGCATCCACTCCAAGTCAGACACAAACAGGACTGGGGCCGAGGGTTTATCCTTTTACTATCCCAGGCTGCTGTATTGCCCGGATCAGATGCTGGCAGTGATGTTGTGAAGCCAGCATCGAGTTTTGTCATTCAAAACCGTCAGACCTCGTGCTCCTGGTGCTGAAGAAAGTTATTACTACTAATACTGTGATACCTAATTTTTGACTATTTTTTCAACTTAAACTGTGATACCTAATTTTTAACTATTCAATTAAACATATATTCATTTTTATTTAATTAGCCCAGACTGATTACCTCGATAGTTTGCAATTACCTCGTACGATGTTTATTTTTTGAATGTTGCTGTACTTTTTATACTTGCTCAGTGAACCAAATATTAACAATCATTGATGCGAGACAATTAAAAATTAATAAAAGTTTTTTATTGTTTTATTTTATTTTTTATTTTATTTTTATCTCTATATTTATCCTCCTGACTCGCAGAAAAGCACCGCAAGCGCTGTACTTAGGGCAAGCAATTATACCGACCTGCTTCCGGAGATGCCAAGATATTGCTATCCGCTTGAAATTCTTAATAGTGAAAGGACTTTCCCAAGGTTCAACCCTAGGGCCTCTTTTATTCCTTATTTATATCAATGATTTGCCAAATGCATCAAACCTGAAAGTGACCCTATTTGCTGATGATGCAATTCTAACATGCATTGATAAAAATCCAAACACATTACAACATAAAACTAATGCAGAACTAAAAAAAATTGAAGATTGGATGAAAACAAATAAATTGACAATAAATTACAAAAAAACAAATTACATGATAATTACAAAACGAAAAATAAACAAATCCTTGCTTAAAATCAAAATTGGCCAAAATGAAATTATCCAAAAAGATAGTGTTAAATACTTGGGCATAATAATTGATAAGAAAATGAATTGGACACAGCATATCAACTATCTAAATGCCAAACTTTGTAAAGGTTCATGGGTGATCTCAAAGCTAAAGAAATATGTTAATATTAATACATTAAAAATCATTTATTATAGTTTGATATATCCCCATCTAAAATACTGTGTAACTAGTTGGGGAAAAGCTGCTGAAACTATTATTCAACCTATTATAAATACGCAAAAACGCGTTATTAGGATAATGACAGGGAGTAATTGCCAAACTAATTCAAGTCCCCTATTTACACAACTACAAATTCTAAAACTATGTGACATATACAAATTACAGATGGCCATCACAATTCATAACCTTAAAAACAATATATGGCAAATTAACAACACAAATTATCAACTTTCAAATTTAAACACAATACATAAATATAACACTAGAATCTCGAAAAATTCCAATTACTATGTTCACTCGATTCGGACAAATTTAGGAAAATCTTCAATCATGTTTGCAGGGCCACAAGTGTGGCAAGATGTTCCAAATGCAATTAAGAACTATCCAAAACATACATTTAAAAAAGCATATAAAAAATTTTTACTTCAGTCTTATAAATAAAAAAAAAAAAAGAGTAAGAAAAAAGGAGTACAAGCATGTTTGGATTCAGTTATACTTGACTATTGCTTTTAAAAATAAAAATCAAAAAAATCTAACTGTTAGTTGTTAATTATGTGTTGTTGACCGTACATACTTGTTGATTCTGTTGTTTTTTCTGTGTAATTTTTTTTGTTCTGTTTTTTTTTTGTTTTTTAATTTTTGTTTTGCATGCTCATTGTTAATTTTTTTTATTTTTTTTATCTGCAAATTCTTGTTCATCTGAACTTAATAATCTTTCAGTGAAATCTTAAATCGTTTCTAGTAATAACTCTTTTCTTTTTAACTTTTTTATGGGGTGGCAGCTGACTTAGATGACCTGATGGTCTTTCGCTGTCTCCTCGTCAAGTGACTGGATGCTTAATTACTAAGCTATTTCTTAAAAAAGTGCTCTACAAAGGATCTTTTCATTCATATAAATTCATTTGTATTTCATTTTTAATTTTTGAGTGATGTACCAGTATTACTTGATAAATAATAAACTGAACTGAACTGAACTGACTTTAATTTAGAACTGCTTGCCAAGACCACCAAGCAGGGCAAAGTGCCAAAGTGTCGTTCCCAAAGACACAACAGAATGGCGCGAGTAGGTTTTGAACCAAAACCGTGTCGATCAGGATCCCGCCGCCCAGGAAGAATATAGGTTTTAACGGAGTTTTCTTAAATTCACAATGTAAAGTGAGTTCTCGAATTGATCTTACAGCCGGTACAGTTCCGATTTTTAGGCCCTTGTCCCGGCGTTCCGCCAGATTAACTATTATGTCCCGATAGTTTCAATTACAAGTGAAGACCTTTTCTTTAGAGAACACTACTTCTTAAAGACAAAAATCAAGAAATCCGAGACAGATTCTAAGTGAAGATCTTTTTTTTAGAGAACACTGCTTTTTTTAGGGACAAAATTTTTTCTTTTAATAAACGTCCTGGTTTACCACTTTTGAAATATGGTATGCATAAAATAATTTGTAGCAATAGCGGTACTTACCGTAAAATCTCTATTTGAACGCCACCTCTAATAGAACGCCACTATAAAGGAAGGGTTGAAAAATAGAGCGCCACCCTCTAATTGAACACCACCTCAAATAGACCACCACTTTGACATTCATTGATTGAATTCACTTTGACATCAAAAATTCACTTTGACAGTGAATTTTTGATTACTTACCACTAACTGTGTTACGGTAGATGTTTTTTCTTCTTCTTTAGATGTTAGATGTTAACTGTGTTAGATGTTTTTTCTTTTCATTAATTAAATTTATCTTCCCAAAATTCTGACCAGGTAGTCGAAAAATAGAGCGCCACCCTCTAATTGAACACCACCTCTAATAGAACGCCACTATAGGGGAAGGGTTGAAAAATAAAGCGCCATGGCGCTCAAATAGAGATTTTACGGTATGTACTTATTGACACTCCCGTTTTTAGTTTTTTTTCGTTTCTAATTTACTCTCGTATCGCGACTTTTCTCCTTCTGATCGCGCCTCACATTTTATTTTCTTTCTGGTGTCTATTGTACACGGCATACATAATTATATATACGTCATCAAATAAAAATTTTCTCGTCGACAAAAGCGTGCGATGAGATTTGCATTTACGTTTGTTTTCTTATTTGGCCCTGGATCACACCGATTCAACATGATTTGTGGTTGCGTAAGTAACTGGGTCTACGAAATGGAGTTGATGGCGTTCCGTTCTTAAAAATCGCTCCCATTATGTATATTTACAATCTCCTGAAAAATCTCTTTGATTTCGCTTTGGTCCGGCTCAAATAGCCGAAGAAATAACGGTTTTATAAGCAATTTAAATATTTTACATTTATTTACAAGAAAATGGCAACACTGCTTAATTTCCTGATTGTTAGAGAAAGATCCAGAACTATTCGCTTGACTGGTTCGCTATTGTGACACATGTGACGCAATAATAGTTATTGTGATTGGCTTGATTTGGATAACTTCAGAACGTTCGAGCTACTTATGACCGAGTGATATAAATAAGGCTCGCTCGGAAGCATTATTATGATTCGTTGTGGTAACTCAGTATTGAAAATTTGTTAGCTGTGTGAATTCATTGTTTTTTGACCTCAAACCTCTGGTTGCCTACGTTATTGTGAAGAATTAAGCTGTTGAGCTTTACCTGTTTTTGATTGTATACTATTTCGGCTCCTAAGTGGATTGGGCCATATTTTTTAATAAAGAAGTTATTGTGGTAGTCTGAGCTGTGGTTTAGCTAGACTATATTTTTGTTGTTACTGGTTCCTAGGACAGGCCAGTAAGAAGATTTAAGAATTTTATCTTGTGGTAGGCAGCCAAGATTGTGTTATTCGGTGAGCCTTCTTGCAGGCATCGAAAAGTTAGACGATTGAACAACGTACCGAGTTACTAGATCAACTTCTACAAAATTTTCAAAAACTTTTTACCAGCTGAACATAAATTTAAAAAACATTAAGAAAAATTTCAAAAACTAATTCTGTGGAAGTAACAGATGGTTAACTGTTAAAATGTTGATATGCAATAAAACGCAATGGATTTTCTGTGGAATAGATACACAGATTCAGGAGAGCCTCCTGGTTGCCGTAGAAAACCGAAAGGCTGCTACGTTATTGCCGATCTTGCAGCAGTATGTTCTTTCTGGAACAACCGTGATTTCCGATTTATGGAAACGTAATATTACAGTCAGTAACATGAGATATAAACATTTAACTTTTAACCATCAACTCCATTTCGTAGAACCAGTTACTTACGCAACCCCGAATCATGTTAAGTGGACGTGGTCCACGGCCAAACAAAGAAACAAAGTGAATTTAAAACTCATGGCACACTTTTGTCGACCTATTTAATTGAATTTATGTTGAGGCAGATGACCCATTTGAAAACCTTTTAAAGCATATAAGCGAAGTTTATTCTATGCAATAAAACTGTTTGCCATAAATTTGTTTTCGCTTGCTTTAAAAAAAAAGAAGAAAAAATGAACGGACTACAGTTATCAGCTTTGCTTTAGTTTAGAACCGCGGTTCTTAAACTGGGTTTGATGAGTCAGTATCAAGGGTTCGGCGGAGATCAGGATAAGTACATACGTTATGTGTATGTTGTAGCGACCACAATGTCCTCTTTACTTGAGCCGCGGTTCTTGCTCATCGTGACGTAGCACAATTTCTTCTTCTTTCTCTTTAAGATCATGCTGTATTTTGCCGACCACGCCTGATCAAGTCTATCAAGTCTAGAGCGCAAGCTTTTTTGATCTATATATTGAGCAATTAGTTTTTGACATTATTTTGTCATAATTTTTTAGTTATTGTGCTATAATGCAGGGTTTTGATCTTCTTTAATTCTGTTTGAAGTTAAACAAGCACAATTAGGCACTAAATATGCAATTTTTTTCCTTTAATATTTAAATTTAATCTGTTTCAGTCATTTACCTTTTTATAGTATTTTGATCTTTTCATACTAATGTGTCGATAGTAAAAAAGGAGTGGTCAGAAAAATATGCACAATATGGATTTACGTATATCACAGAAAGTGATGGGAGTCAGCGTCCTCAGTGCATGATTTGCTACGCCAAGTTCAGCAATTGTTGCTTAGCACCAGCAAAACTAAAAGAACAATTTCGAAAGGTGCATGGCCATAAAAAATACTAAAAAACAACTCTCGTTGAGTTTAAAACGAAGAGAGTCAGATTTGATGAAAATGCTACTCTGCCGGTTTTCGGCTTTGTACTCATTGACAAACCGATCCTCACAGCATCGTACGAAGTTGCGTACTTGATTTCAAAACAGGGAAAACTACACACCATTGGTGAAAAACTTGTAAAACCAGCTGCGTTGAAGAAGGCGAATATCATATTTGGAAAAGCAGCCAAAAATAAGTCATCCCAAATTCCTCTTTCCAATGGAGCTGCCAATAGCGAGGAGATTTGATGTATTTAACGTTTTTTAACAGATCGATATTTATAGACTTCTTAAAATTAGATGTGATGACCCATCTCCGCTCTTAATGACCTGAATGCATCGTTCTAATTAAATAGTAGCGATGTGACCTCGCTTTAGGAAGTTATCTGTATAAGTGCATGAAATTGATTTCATTGCAAAGTTTGTCGTCCAAGCCCCGTGGCCCAATTCAAGTTTAATATAAATAGAGAGACATCGCTCTCATCAAACAGTGACCATAATTCCGCTGATAGAACGGTGACCGTGATTTTGCTGAATGGTCAGGTGACCATGGTTTTTGCTGAATAAGTTTTAATGCTTTGCTGAAGAAGTTTGCTGTATTGTGCTAAATTGCTGCGCTTGTAAAACTGCAGGTACAAAATAAACTCCTCTCCTTTGTATAAGTTACAATTATATTTTTTCTTGGTCGGGCCTCAGAGTTACGCATATTTAAATATAAAGATAGTTTGTAACTTGGGGAGATTTCGCTGACCTTATTCAAACAAGTTTAGCACTTCGAGGACGGATAAAGCTATTGAATTCCGTTAAATCATCGGACAAGCCAGCATCTTTTCTAAAAAAAAGAATTTAATAATTGCGAGTCTCTCTTCTAACAATGAATCGAATTTACAAGTCCCTTTATCAACAAAAATTGAAGTTATAATTTCTCTTTTAAATCAACAAGAAAGTATATAGCATGAGCATTTCATGGTTACTTCTCGATGTAATCTTTTGACCGCTTTCCGAACCGCCTTTTCCCACCTTTTAACGAGTGCACATATTTCTTCATTCTAAAATTCTATAGGCAGCGTTTTTAAACACTTCCTAAGAGCAGTTTTGACCTCTTCATCACTGGAGAAATGTCGCCCCCTCAAACTTTTTTTGAGGGGTCCAAGCAAATAGAAGTCAGACGGTGCCAGGTTTGGCGAATATGGGGGATGTGAAATTGTTGTCCGGCCAAAGGAGCTGATGACCTCACGGGTTTTGAGGCTAGTGTGAGGCCTAGCATTGTCATGTTGTCATGTCGTGTAGGCATTTCCAAAGCAGGTCAAACTCTTTGTATTCTTGCTTTCAACTTTTTTAATGTATTGATGTAAACATCTGAATGGATTGTTGTTCCTTTGGACATGAAGTTACATGAAGTCTACCAGTATCACACCAACTATCCCAGAACACAGTCACCATCACTTTTCCTGCAGACTGCTGAGATTCGAACTTCTTCGAGCGTGGTGAGGTGGGATGGCGTCACTCCAATGATGCTCTTTAGTTTGACGTTGACTCTAGTTTGAAATGGTGAACCCAAGTCTCATCTCTGGTCTCTATTTGCTGCAAAAAGGTTTTGTCACTATGGCAATACTCCAGAAGTTCAGAACAAGCTTCTATGCGGGATTGTTTATGAGCTTCTGTCAGCTGCCTTGAGATCCACCTTGAACACACTTTTGTATACCCCAGGGTATCCATGATCTTTACAGCACTCCCTGCACTTCCTCCTAATAACTTTAGCAAGCTCATTAATAGTGATGTGTCTGTTTTCCTTAATCAATGTGTTACTTCCACAAATTTTAGTTTTCTAAATTTTGGAAAGTTTTTTAAATTTTGTTCCGATGTTAAAAAGTTTTTTGAAATTTTGTAGAATTTATTTGGTAACTTAGTACGTTGTTTAATCGTCTACCTTTTTTGGCGCCTGCTAAGACAGTCTCGCCAATAACACAATCTAGGTGTCTACTAAACGATAAATTTCTTAATCTTCTTGCTGGATCTGACCTTCGAACCAGCGACAGCAAAAATATAGTCTAGCTAAATCACAGCTCCGACTACTACAATATCTTCTTTATTAAGAAATATGCTCCAATCCACTTAGGAGCCCGAATAGTATAAATCAAAGCAACAGGTTAAAGCTCAATAGCTTAATTCTTCACAATCACGTAGATCACCAAAGACTTGCGACCAAAAAACTACGACTTCACACAGTTAACAATTTTCCAATTTTAAGTTACCACAACGAAACATCGAATTAATAATACTGCTTTTCAGCGAATCGTATTTATACCAGTCAGTAAGGGTACTCGAATGTTCTGACATTATCCAAATCACAAACAACTATTACGTCATAATCAAAACAGGTCAATCGGATAGTTCTGGAAATTACTTTAAAGTTTGTGAAATTAAGCAGTGTTGCCATTTTCTTATAAATAAATATAAATATTTAAATTACTTATAAAACTGTTATTTCTTCGGCTATTTGAGCCGGACCAACGCGAAATCAAAGAGATTTTTTATGAGATTGTGAATCTACATAATTTGGGCGATTTTTAGGAACGGAACAAAGCGGCCCCAATTTGACACACAGTTGTCAAATTTCAACACAAATGAAGTTCGAAAAATCGCAACTTAACAAATCACAAAGACACTTGAATTCGATGTACAAATACACAACTTCACTTAACTCAATACTCAATAAAAAAGAAACACAGCACAATAAATAAATGAAATACACTAACTTTAACACTGCAGCCAATTGTAATCAATATCTTGTATACAGCACAAATGTGAATAACAGAAACATCAGTAGTTTATATTTGCTGCAACTTATTGCCTGCTTCAAATCAACAATTCAATTTCAAAGTCAGCATTTAGGAATCACCAGGGCAGAAGTAGTACACAGCTTTCTTTTACAATTTAAGCAACAATATCTCAGATTCATTACATGTAAATAGGGCCAAAATAGCATAGGCTACAGCTAATGTCTTCACTATCAACAGGAGTGTCTTATTCTTCCAATAGAAAACCCAATAAGCGAAGCACATACATAAACAAAAACACAGAAAATAACAACACAAGACAAAGTAAAAATATTATGGCAGGGTCTGCCCTCCGTCAGCCTTGCCAAGTTGAAATTCAGCTATCTAAGGGGCAGTCTACTGGGGCAATACAAGAAAGGTCCCTTAATACATAAACCACTTTGACATCACCAGTGCTTTCATCTGTACTAGTAGTGGCAACTTTAACTCTACGCACAATTTGCTTCCCATTTCTACTCTGGGGAATGACCTCATGCACCCTCCCAAGTTGGTATTTGCCTCGTTTTGATACATCTTCCATTGAGGTTAAGATTACCAATTGGCCTGGCGTTAGATTCTGTGCCATTTTCAACCACTTCTTTCTCCCCTGTTGCCAAGGTAGGTAAAACTCCAGCCATTTTTGCCAAAACTGGTCACTAAGAGAGATATTAAAGCGATAGTCTCTCCTTAAATTGTCTTTGTGTTGTGGTGAACCTACCACACAATATGGGCTTGAATAGGGAGTTAAGAGTGAGGCAGGGGTTATTGCTGTGAAGTCTCTAGGGTCATCACTTAAAGGGGTCAAAGGTCGATCATTTACAATCTTGGTGGCACTTCCCACGTATGTCAGCAATTCTACAAAGCTGGGTCTGCGTTGTGACTTTTCAAGTATATTAGCAATCACATGCTTGATTTGCTTCACCATAGCTTCCCAAGCCCCACCTTGTGCAGGTGCATAGGGGGGAATAAATTCCCAGTCGATACCTTTTTTACGAAGTGAATTTTTCAATTCTGTAGACTCAAGCAATTTTGGCAGCACTTTGGCTGCAGCTTGGAATGTAGTTCCATTATCAGAATAAATTGAACTTACTGGCCCTCGTAAGTCTGTAAACCGGGAAAGCAAAAAACTCTGCAGCAAAAAAAGTGAATGCAGCCATGCATCCCACTCTTTAACAATCTCATCTGGGACTTTTGTACCCCAATCATACTTATCTTTAGCCAACTGCTGCAATATCAAATGTGCTTTAATAAAGAAAGGGGACCCGAATCCCAGTGGATCAAAATTCTGTCCTAATTGACTGAGCATGGTTCTACGTGTATACTTACCTAGAGGCTTTAATGAACAGTCAATACGCAACTCATCTGAGTCAGGATCCCAGACACAGCCTAAGGTTTTGGCAGAGGGCAAGGCTAGCTCTTCACCACACAAGTCTAATTCTCGTATGGCAGCTGACAAAAGTTCAGGACCTAAAGAGGACAAAACACTCATAGTGTCCCTATTTGCACTCCACTTAACAAGTTTAAATCCACGACTTTTAAATAGACTCACTGCCTCATTTGTGATTGTCTGTGCACTCTCTAAACTATCTACTGAAAAAATAAGGTCATCCATATACATGTTCTGCAGTATATTTTGAAGGGTCATGTCACTAGCACATGTGGGGTTTTCCTCAACAAGCTTCTTAAATGCAAGACAGGCAATGTAGGGGCTACTTTTGATGCCCCAAGGATGGACTCAAAAACGATAGGGTACCAACTTACCTCTTTCTACATCATTGTTTTCGAACCACAGCAAGCGAAATAGGTCTCTTTGGGCAGCCGGCAACTGAATTTGGAAAAAACACTTTGTGACATCTGACATCAAAGCATACTTACCTAAGCGAAACCTGGTTAAAACATGCAGCAAGGGGTTTAGAAGATCAGGTCCAGACATAATAATATCATTCACACAGGTTCCCTTAAACTTGGCCTTTCCATCATACACTATACGCTTCTTAACTTGAGAGGTAACAAAATGAGTAGATACCATTTTTGGTCATTCGCACAATCAGCATCAGGCACACGTTCAATGTAATTATTGGACTGCATTTCTGCCATAGATTCAACTAAAAAATCTTTAAGATCTGATTGTTGAAAGGCCTTCTTATGCAGGGCAGACAGTCGCTCGTGTGCTAACTCAAAGTTATTAGGCAATGTTGCTTTCTCAACCACAGGTACAGGAATCTCAAACCGGTCATTTTTTACCTTTATGCAGGGCTCTACCAATTGACTGGCAATAGTATCAGTGCAAGACCATTGAGGTATCTCATCTTCAACAGATAAATCTTTAACAACACAACGCAATTCAGCAATTTCTGCATCTTTTCTGTCAATAGCCTGTTGCAAGCTTAATGTCTTGCTTTGCTTGTCTTCAACATTGGCTCTTAAGACTTTGACAGGTACCTCACTTAAAGATGTTTTTCCTCCAAAGGCTAACCAGCCTAATGGAGAAAGTAGTGCGTGTGGGTCAGTTTGACTCTTGCCCATTCGTTCTTGCTTGGCATACATAAGATGGGCATTGTCATTGCCCAGTAACACATCCACACTATGGCAATTATCCAAGCAAACAATTTCAATATCATTAAAGTGCTCATACACACTCAAGTCCTGTTTATGAGGCAAAGTATTTTCATCATCGCTCCAAGGTTCATTGACCACCGACACCACATTACCAAAGATCTCACCAGTATGCAATGACTGCACATTAAACTTGACTAAATCTGCTGTGGTAGCCTTGCAACTAGTCATTGTTTGCATTTCAAATGAAACATTATCAAATGCAGTAAGACCTAAATCTTGTACCAGCTTGTTTGAGACCAGAGTAACCTGTGACCCTGGGTCATGCTGTACATACACCAACCTGCTTTTATCATTTACAGGGTTCATTATGCGGGCAGCTGTGACACGACTAAAGGCAGCCTTCACACTCCTAATACCAACTTTGCGCACAGTAACTGAAGGTTCTGAAGTGTTATCACCACTCTCACATGCTTGAGATGGTGTGACAAAGGCATCATGCAACAAGAAAGAGTGCTTTCTACTATATGCAGTTCCACATTTTCTACAGCTATTGGGGGCAAAACAATCTTTAACAAAATGCTTACGCAGACAGTTCAAGCACCGACCAGATTTAACAATTACATCTTTGCGATCAATAGGTGTCAAATGCAAAAATCCAGAGCAATTTGACAGATAATGATGCTCAATCAGCCCTTTCGAAGAACAGTAGATGCACATAGGATGCTCTCGTCGACTATTAGTAGTTAGAGACTTCTTCTGATTATCATTTACATCAGACCTTCTTGGGAGATTAGGTGATTTAAAGGAAGTTTGTCTTACTGGGCAAGCATTTTTACTTTTATCATGGGGCTTTTCAAATTTTCGCAATTCACTTGAAGCATTTAAAAGTGAAATACCAAAGTCTGTCGACTTGTAAGATTCTTCTTCAGTTATAAATTCAAATAAGCTTTCAAAACTAGGCTCATTTGTGTGACCAAACCGATTTGCCAAAAACTTTAAGAACTCTTTTTTAGTTACATCCGGCAAACGCTTAGCCAAATCCAATACAAATCGACCTTCTACTTTATCTGGTTGATTATAAGCTTTGGCGTAGAGCAAACATTGAGACAATTGGTCTTTAAATTCTTTTAGCGCAAAGGCCAAATCTGATTTTAATTTATCACCATACCGAAACTTGCGGATTTCCGGTTCAGCATAAAAACCACCTCTAACACCAAATCTCTGGGACAATCTTTCAAGAGACATTTCAATGCGCCTAGCCTCAGACAGGCCAGGTGTGTCAGCAACCAGATTAGAAATATTTTGGCCAGCAAGTCCAACACAAGCAGCTTGCAACAAAGTTAAACGTGAATTTTCGAACGGACAACTATCCATTAAAGCCTTAATGCGATTATAAAAGAAAATATATGGCATATTACTTCCGTTGTAATTAATCAACAACGCCTTATCTATAAAAGTACGACAATTTTGATATTGAAAGAAACTGTCCTGCTGAGTCAAGCCTGACTGCACAGGAGACAATCCATTATTCAAATTTAAACCACCAACATTGCAAGATCTAGCATTCGTAACAGCAGGTAAGGCATCACTAGCATACTTATTTTTAACACCACCATCATATTCAACAGCATCAACACCAGATTGACTACAATTTTTAGGGCATGTCTTTGCCCGACCAGTCAGCACACCAGGGGAAACTACATAGTTCTGAAAGTCAGGATGCACACTTTGGGCGGCCCCAAAAGCCACATTGCCTCGCAGAGACCTATCATTGCTACCTAGCAAATTATTTGAGTCAGAAAACTTCTGCAAGGTTAAATTCTCCCAGACAGCAGTCTTGGGGAGTAACATATCACCACCAGAGATCACATTCTTACTCAGCTGACTATTATTATTCAAATACCCACCATGGGTTTCAAGAAGTAAATCAGTTCTGGTGTGGGCTGACCGCCTTGAACTGACTTAAGAACTAGACCGTGACTTACGGCATTCCAAGCCTTTCTTTAAAAATTCAGCCTTTAATGCTGCCTCTTTTAAGGCCAGCTCCGCCTTGAGCTCTGCCTCTTTCTCCTCCCGGGCCAGTTGTGCCTGCCTTTCCTTTTCCTCTCGGGCCAGTTGTGCTTGCTTTTCCTCCCGAGCCAGTTTGGCTAACCTTAAATCAGCCATGATGCGATTAGTCTCCATCTGCCATTGAATTTCAATTTGTGCTTCAGACAAAACAGAGGTACATGAAGCTCTAGACCCCAAGTTGGAGACACTATCCTCTGGGTCAATAATCCCATCATTATCTACCCCCCTGGCCATAGATCTAGTGGTCATCCCTAAGCAAGTACCAACCTTCACCCCCCCTGGGACAACCTCATCTAACCCCAAACCAGACGGGCCAACATCGGGCAGCCCTACGTCAATATCTTTACTAGACATGGCTAAAAATCTTAACAGTAAATACACCACCAAATGAAATAAATCACAATTACCACAAATTAATAAAGAAACAAACTACCAGTTCACAGCTTAATCAGAAAATCCAAATTCCACGGTACCTTTAGTTGTGAGGAATTTGCCTGCAATTCCCCTCTGGAGTCTTCAAATTAAATTTATTCTTTTCACACAGTTCAATTAAATTAAGCAATTTTACCAACAGTTTATTTCAAAGTAGGTTATTCAATTTAAGAGCTCTTCTTATATAACAAATTTACTTGATCTTCTTAAAACTTTACTTGTTGAAATTTACTTGTTAGCTTGTGAAATCTTTTGAAATTTGCTTGTTAACCTTGCGAAAAGTTTTTGAAATTTTGTTAAATTTAGTAAATAGTTTTTGAAATTTTGTTACTTCCACAAATTTTAGTTTTCTAAATTTTGGAAAGTTTTTTAAATTTTGTTCCGATGTTAAAAAGTTTTTTGAAATTTTGTAGAATTTATTTGGTAACTTAGTACGTTGTTTAATCGTCTACCTTTTTTGGCGCCTGCTAAGACAGTCTCGCCAATAACACAATCTAGGTGTCTACTAAACGATAAATTTCTTAATCTTCTTGCTGGATCTGACCTTCGAACCAGCGACAGCAAAAATATAGTCTAGCTAAATCACAGCTCCGACTACTACAATATCTTCTTTATTAAGAAATATGCTCCAATCCACTTAGGAGCCCGAATAGTATAAATCAAAGCAACAGGTTAAAGCTCAATAGCTTAATTCTTCACAATCACGTAGATCACCAAAGACTTGCGACCAAAAAACTATGACTTCACACAGTTAACAATTTTCCAATTTTAAGTTACCACAACGAAACATCGAATTAATAATACTGCTTTTCAGCGAATCGTATTTATACCAGTCAGTAAGGGTACTCGAATGTTCTGACATTATCCAAATCACAAACAACTATTACGTCATAATCAAAACAGGTCAATCGGATAGTTCTGGAAATTACTTTAAAGTTTGTGAAATTAAGCAGTGTTGCTATTTTCTTATAAATAAATATAAATATTTAAATTACTTATAAAACTGTTATTTCTTCGGCTATTTGACCCGGACCAACGCGAAATCAAAGAGATTTTTTATGAGATTGTGAATCTACATAATTTGGGAAATTTTTAGGAACGGAACACAATGCATCTGCTTGATCAGTGTTAGCAGAACTGTGAGCAGAAGATGGCCTACCACTTCTTGGCCTATCGGAAAGATCGCTTTCAGCATGTTCTTCCTGTCCATCATTGATTCGTTTCACCCACCTCGTCACTGTGCTGTAGTTTATCCCAGTCACCATGCACTTGCTTTAGCCTTCTGCTTATGTTCTGAGCTGTTTCTCCTTCCAACAGTAAAAATTTAATAACAATACTCTTTGCTTCTACCGAGATTGCTTTGGGGCAATCATGCCAGTTTTCTTCTAATAACAAAGAAGACATAGAAGGATTGCTTAAAATTTAAATTGTAGATTGCAGTAATTCAAACTCCTTTTTTTTTAAATCTGTGAACCGTAGTTACCAATCTATAATCGGTAAAAGAATCAGATGTTAGTTACATGAATGCTGCAAGAAATTAAATCAGTTTCATATTACTTTCTGAACGCCCCTCGTGCATAAGCGCCGCAATACCAACCCTGCTAGTCTTTTTATTAACTATTTCCTTTCCATTTTTGTCTGCATGCTATAACGTTATAACTTGGACCCACTAAAATCAATAAAACCAATTTTTTTCAGGGATTTATTTCATCGTGAAATTCACACAACCTTATAATTTATCAAAATTGGTCAAAGTTTTCTCTTGTTAAATTTTACATAAAACTCATTTTTTGCTAATTTTCAATTTTTGGAGCAGCTTATTTTATAGTTGGCCTAGGTATTTATAATTGTACCTGCTGGGGGGAAGGCGCGGCAATAACCCCCAAGATTCAAAAATTTGGGCAAAATCAGAATTTTTTATGCAGCAATAAAAAAACTAAGTCAAAATTAAAAATTTTAGGGCAGCGACAAGGAATTATTTTTTTTTGAGCATCGAAAATGTTCACTAAATTCAGACAAGCGTTTAAGATTTAAGGTGAAAATCTTTTTTTTTAGAGAACTCTATGTTTTTGGGACGAAAAGCAAGAAATTAGAGACAGATTTAAAGTGAAGACCTTTTGGACAAATTTTCTTTCTAAATTTTAGACACCCTAAATTTTATGAAAAATTTTTTCTCGTTCTCGTTAAGTACAAAAAAATCATGATTTGGGCAAAACTGTATTACTAGGGTGGCCATACGTCCCGTTTTCGCCGGGACAGTCCCGTTTTTAGGCCTTGGTCCCGGTGTCCCGCCCAGTTTACCACTTTGTCCCGGAATTTTTTATTCAAAATTTGCTTTTGTTAATACAGTATGTCAACGATACACAAACGAGCCATTTCTTATACTGTATTAACAGCAAGGCACAAATTCCTAGCTTTGTGACGTCACAGATTGAGTGTCTACACTACAGATAGATTAGCATTACTTCACGCAGTTGCAGGATGGTTAAAGCAGCGTCGGCTTAAGGAGAAATGTACAGAGCTGTCGTCGTCGTCGTCGTCGTTTGAAGGGCATCCACTCCAGGCCAGACACAAACAGAACTGGGGCCGAGGGTTTATCCTTTTACTACCCCAGACTGCTGCACTGCCTGGATCAGATGCTGGCAGTGATGTCATTAAGCCAGCATCGAGTTTCGTCATCCAAAACCGTCAGACCTCGTGCTCCATGTGGTGCCCGATGTATAGGGCACGCTGTTAGTACATGGTCTGCGGTTTGCTCTGAGGCGCCACACTCGCAATTCGGTGAAGGAGCGACACCCCATTTGTGCATGGACGAATGGAATCGCCCAATGCCAGTCCGCAGGCGGTTAAGCCTAACCCAAGCTGCTCGGGGTAAGCCCATCCCAACAGGCCTGGCACTGGTCCCGGGCACAAAAGCACGGAGCCTGGAATCATTTTCACAGTACTCCGCGTTCCATTTGTGATTTGTCCATTCAGA
Source organism: Diplosoma virens (assembly GCA_963680785.1). Classification (NCBI taxonomy): domain Eukaryota; kingdom Metazoa; phylum Chordata; class Ascidiacea; order Aplousobranchia; family Didemnidae; genus Diplosoma; species Diplosoma virens. The sequence continues at coordinate 32,919,627 of OY796885.1, forward strand.
GGGGCGGATGCCAAGTCTGGCAAGATTGTCCAAGAGATTCCGCGCACCTGGCACAAACGGGCGTCTGGATCTTAGTCTCACTTGGCCAGTATCTGAGGACCCACTTAAAAGACCATGCAAGATATGATCGGGGTCCAGAGATCCACGGTGAGCCAAGGAGAGTGTCGCTCCCAGTCGGCGAAGCTCAGCTGGCTGGATGCCTGAGAGTACAGGTAGGTGGTCCGTTGGAGTGGGACGCAGGCATCCAGTAACTATGCGCAAGGCGTCATTCAAGACACTGTCAATGAGGCGAGTGTGAGCACTGTGACACCAGACTGGCGCACAGTACTCGTCAGCTGTTGAGTAGACTAGAGACAAGGTGGCTATGCGTAGTGTTTTAGCATCAGCACCCCATCCCGAGCCCACGAGTCGCCTCAGCAGTGTGACGCGCGAGGATAGTTTTTTGCGCAATACCACTAAATGGTGACGAAACGTGAGCGATCTGTCCAGTTTTACCCCAAGGTATGTAGGGGTTGGACAGAACGATAAAAGTCTACCGTTGTTGTAGACCTTTAGCTCACGTTTGGCCTCTCGGTTGTTTAAGTGAAAGGCTGCCGTCACCGTCTTAGTGTGACTGAGCTTCAACCTCCAAGTCTGGAGATACGCTGACAGTGTGGACATGTCTTGGCTTAAGGTCCTCTCCAAGTCCTTCCAGTTTCCAGAAGAATGCAACAATGCTAGATCATCAGCATAAGCAAACTTTCTGGAAATCATGGAAGGAAGATCGTACGTATAGATGTTAAATAGGAGGGGAGCCAAGACCGATCCCTGAGGAACCCCATTTTTAAGACGGCGTAGCCTGCTTTGCTTGCTGTCACCGGTGGTAAGGGTAAAACTTCGATTTCGGACAAGCTCCATAATCATTTTGACCATGTGCTTATCCGGAAGTAGTCTCAGCAGCTTGCAGGTAAGGCCACGGTGCCAGACAGTGTCATAAGCAGCTGTCAGATCGATAAATACGGCACCGGCCTTCTTTTTAGCCTCGAAAGAATCCTCGATGTTCTGGGTTAGCAGAACAACTTGATCTACGGTTGACTTCCCGCGTCGGAACCCAGCCTGGTCTTTAGGGAGCAGTGGATCGATTAATGGTTCAACGCGGGCGTAGATAAGCCTCTCGAGGATCTTGTAGGGGATACAGAGCAGAGGTATCGGTCGATAACTCTTTGGGTCGCCCATGGGCTTTCCTGGTTTTGGGATCGCAACCACAAGCGCTCTTCTCCAGATCTTGGGAATTTTGAGTCGGCACAAACAGGAAGAAAGGAAGTCACGTAACCAGGACTTCAAAGCAGCTCAAGCATGGAGTATAAGCTCGGGGCAGATGGAATCAGGACCCGGAGCTTTACCTGGTTTTAAGTGCTGAAGGGCAGCAGCAAATTCTCTCTGTGAAAAACTGTCAGAGATATTTACTGCATCTGGTGTTGTGACCCTCCAAAGGTCAGACATTTCTTGAAAGACAAGTCGAGATGACTTGTGGTCAACAGCCTCGTATTTCCCATTTCTAACCAGCTGAGATGCAATAGCATCGGCTGAAACGGGACAGTGACGAGGAGAGTGTCGTGACCTACCAGTAAGGTTGTTCAAAATACTCCACGCTTTTCGACTAGAGTGTGAGAAGTCAATGCTCCGAACTGCTTTGGACCATCGATCCCTCCGCTTTCTGTCAAGCTTGGCAAGCAGAGCTGTAGCAGCCAAACTTGAGTCGTCTCCCTGAGGAGACTGCAGAAAGGTTTTATAGAGGGATTCACACTCTGCATCCCAACACGGAATATAGTTATTTCGATACCCGCGTGGGATAGTCTTTTTGGCTGCTTTCTTAATGGTCTTACAGAAGTCCTGGTAAGCCACATCCACATCAAGTGAATCAGGCGGCAACAAAGTTGTAAGGAGACGCTACAGAGCTGTTTAGCTGTTTTTTGTCATTAAAAACTTTAGCTAGACTAAGCAAGCAAATTGACCGCGGGATTTCGGTAAAAGTTGACAGAAGTTGATGTAACCGCATAACGTAACAGTAACTAGATTAATTTTTAGCATTACTATTAAGACATTATGCCCAAAAAAAAATGTAAGTTTACAAATGAGCTGAAGCAAAGAATTTCCTTATCTGAAAGATACTGGAAATGGTAAAGTGCTGTGCAATCATTGTGGTTCTGTATTTTCAATAGTCCATGGTGGACGTACAGACGTTAATAATCATTTAGGGAGCAAAAAGCACAAAGTCGCTGTTGAAGCAGCTGCATCCTCATCTCGAGTGACTTCTTTTTTCAAAGATGTTGGCTCCGCCTCCGTTGCTACCCTAGCTTTGGCTGCTAAAGAAGCAACTTTTGCTTATCATACTGCTACTCACGGGCAAAGTTTCAAAAGTTCTGATTGTACATTTAAGTTGGTCTCAAAACTGTTTGAACCTAAATTCTCATTAGGGAAAACTAAGTGTGAAGCTATAGTTGTTAAGGTCATTGCCCCGATGTGTATTGATGAACTTCACCAAGAGTTAGATCAAATTAATTTTGTCACTGTGTCAATTGATGTGTCGAACATGAAAGAAGTGAAACTTGTGCCGATTGTGGTTCGCTACTTTTTACCAGAAAGTGGCGTTAAGTTAAAACTTTTAGAATTTAAATCAGTTCCCGGAGAAACAGCTGAAATATTTAGTGAATACCTGCTTTCAGTTCTAGACCAAACAAAACTAAAAGATAAATTGATTGGATTTTGTGCGGACAATTGCAACACTAATTTTGGCGGTGTTAATAGAAGAGGACATAATAATGTATTCTATAAAGTTAAGGATAACATTAAACGAGACCTTGTAGGCATCGGATGTACAATTCACATCGTACACAACTGCCTTCAGCATGCTGTGGATACTTTGCCAGTATGCGTAGAAAGCCTTGTCGTAAAAATTTATAAATTCTTTCATATTTACACTGTTCGGGTTTCCGAACTTAAAGAGTTTTGCAATTTTGCTGATGTTGAGTACCAACGACTTTTGCAGCACGGCAATACCAGATTTTTGTCGTTGCTACCCGCTTTGGGGAGGGTTCTTGAGTTGTTTGAAGCATTGAAAAGCTACTTTAATTCACAAGAACACTATCCAACTATAATTTGCCAATGCTTTGAGAATCCAACCCAAGAACTCTATCTGTGGTTCGTTTATGGACAGTTGAAGTACTTTAACGAAACAATATTAAAGTTGGAGAGACAAAAGACAAGTGCTGTGGATGTGGCGATTATTCTTACAGAATTGAAGTTAAACCTACACGAAAAAAGAGTTAATAATTTTGTTCCACACCAAGCAAAGTGTATATTAGAAAAGCTTCAGAAAGATGGAGAAGTGAATGCAAACTTCTTTCTTAATCAAACTATATGCTTTTACGAGAAATGTGAATCATACCTGGATGTTTATCGACATGCCTACGAAGGTGTAACACCTCATCTTTGGCTAAACTCAAGTGAAGATCTATCCTGGCAACCTGTATGTGCATCAGCGGAAAAGATCAACTCCATGTTTGCGAAGCAAATAATATTGACGCTCTTTTCAACGAGCACGTTCTGGTGAAAAACTACATCTCTGCAAGCGATAGAAAAGAGAGATGGAAAAATACAACCATATCTTATGAGCAAAAGTGGACCCAATTGCTTCAGGCTTTCAAGGATAAAGACATTCCCATTTCAAACTTTCAGAAACTGGTCGAGTTTGTATTTTGCTTACCAGGAACATCAGCTCCAGTTGAAAGAATTTTTTCAATAATGAAAAATATGTGGTCTGATGACAGAAGCAGTATGCACGAAAAAAATGTCAGAGCTCTCCTCGTGGGATTCCTTTAAAGTACACAGGTCGGCGAAAGGAAAAATGCCGAAAGGCATTTACGAAGGCACACTGTTCCGAAGAAGACCGCCAGCACTATATCGCTACTTCCAGATATATCTCCACTGTGATCAATAAGGCTAAAGCCAAGTCATGGCAGAATACTTGCTCTAGCCTTTCTCCTAAAACCCGTCCCAGTGAAGTCTTTTCTCTACTTCGCTCCATCTCTGGCTCCCCCTCCCCAACTACTTCTGACCTTCCCAATTTCCCAAATTGCCATAACCCTATAGATTGTGCCAACCATCCCTCCTCACACCTACAGTCCCATTTCTCTACCCAAACCCCAAAACCTTTTTGAAGCACCGAGAAAGCCCAAATGAAGCAAATCAGAACTGCACACTGCAACACCCTGCATTCCACTTTCTGTTTACCATTCTCCTCAATTGAACTCTCTACAGCTATCTCTCAACTCTCAACCTCAACCTCCTCAGGCCCTGATCAAATTACCTACCCTCTTCTATCCCACCTACCACAATCTGCGTTAAATTTTCTTCTATACATCTTCAACCTTTCTTGGTCAACACACACCTTCCCGTCTGCTTGGAAACAATCAACAATCATCCCCATTCTCAAATCCGGAAAACCCTCTGACTCACCTTCTTCATATAGACCCATTTCTCTCACTTCATGTACCTCCAAACTCTTCGAAAAAATGGTTTTAGGACGACTAACCTATTTTCTCAAACTACATGACATTCTCTCACCCGTGCAAGCTGGTTTTAGACCTGGTAGATCGACTGTAGACCAGGTTCTCCTCCTCTCACAGTCAATCGCAGATTCCTTCCACCAATCGAAGCCAGGCGCACGTACAGTCCTTGCCACTGTGGATTTTGCAAAAGCTTTTGACTCAGTTTGGCACTCTGCCCTCCTCTCTAAACTCCTTTCATTAGATCTTCCTCTTTGCTTTGTCGAATGGATACGATCCTACCTCTCAGATCGCCGTTCGAAAGTCCGTATCTGTAATTCATACAGTCGTCCTTTCCGTCTCCTAAGAGGAGTTCCCCAAGGTTCGGTTCTAGGACCAGTTCTCTTCTCTATATACATAAATGACCTTCCCACTTTCCTTCCTGCATCTGTTAAGACTTCTCTCTATGCAGATGATCTAGCCATCTGAGCCTCCTCCCCGAGAGTTGAGTGTGCAACCGCTGTAGTACAAGCTGCCCTCAACAGACTGGTGGAATGGTCCTCAAAATGGCGCCTTCCTCTCAACCAACTCAAATATGAAACATCCTTCTTCAGCTTAGACCCCTACCAATCACGTATACAACCCTCTCTGCACATTCTTAACACCCCACTCAAATTCAACCCTCATCCAACCTTTCTCGGTGTAACCTTCGACCGCACTCTCTCTTTCAAATATCACGTCTTATCCTTACGGAAAAAGTTTCACAGCCGATTCCGTGCTTTTCGCTCCATTGCCTCTGCCTCCTGGGGTCCATCAAAAGAATCCTTATGTACCTTATACAAAGCCTTCATCCGCCCCATCCTCACCTATGCTTCCCCAGGTTGGTTTCCCTTCTCATCTCCTACTCACATCACCTCCGTGGAGAGGATGCATAGATCTTCCTGTCGAGTAATCACAGGTTGTCTATCGTCCACTTTCATTCCTCTACTTCATATAGAAGCACTTCTACCTCCACTACGAGTCACCCTCACTCACCAATCCCTTTCCTTCTTTGAACGAGCCCTCCGTCTACCTTCCACCTTTCCCATAGCCTCTCTTGCGAACTCCAACCCCCGTACACGTCTCAAAAAGTGCTCATGGAGATCTTTCTCCAGATCACATAACCTTACCCCTAACCTACATCTCACCCGTGAACCTCTAATCCTCTGCCCTCCTAAACCCCCCTGGTCTACCCCATCTAATTACACAATCTCACTCCACCTCTCATCCCCATGCTCTCGCAAAGACCCCCCCCTCCCTTCGTAACACTGCAGCTACCTCCCATCTTTCCACTCTATCTCACAGCGATATCTCTGCCTGGACTGACGGTTCAGTGCCTGGCGGGCTGGGACAGGGTGGTGCAGGGATACACATCAAGTGTAGAAAGTGTGTCACTGCTACCTCGCTTTCCTTCTCGACTGGTCTCTGGGCTACCAGTTATAGCGCTGAAACCTTCGCTCTCCTACATGCTCTTGAGTGGTGTATCTCTCACTCCAAGACATGTAATTTCGACTCTATCACCTTCTTTTCCGACTCTTTATCTGTCCTTTCAACTCTCTCCACCCCCCTACCATATTTAATCCCACAATCCCTATCCAATACCCAATCTCTTCTTAACTCCCTATCTCAATCCAAGGTTATCCATCTTCAATGGATACCTGGTCACTCTTGCCTCCCAGGTAACGACTTAGCTGACTCTCTAGCTAAAGCCGGTGCCTCTCTCGATCCCTCCAGTATATCAGTATCCCTCACACCCCTTATCTCCTCCCAACGACTATCCCTCTACACCAGTTGGAGACGCTGTGTCCAATCTGATTTCTTTCATCACCAAATCCCTACAGTATCTCCCGAGGAGCTTACTCTCCCTCACTCCGCTCGCTGTGTGTTTACGCTGCAACGGGCACAGCACTCTCCTCAACTCTTATCTCCACAGGGTTGGTCGAGCCGAGACTCCTTCTTGCAGCAACTGTGGTTCTGAACCACAGGATCTCTCACATCTCGTGCTCGACTGCCCTGTACTAGACCCTCTGCGTCGGGCCATTTTCGGCCACACCCCTTCTCTTCTGGACCTCTGGTCCCGTCCGTGGGGAGTCGCCCGACTATTGGGACTCCGCGGAATTGATCCGCGCCCCCATCCCTAGGAACGGGTCGGGTAAAACCACCATTACCACCACCACCACGCCGGCCACACTGATCACTGACCACGCCAACCTCGCCGACCACGCCGACCACGCCGACCTGTACATTTTAAAGGTACCGCTTTTCGTGTGCAAAAGTAACATTGATTTGACATGTAGGCCTACCGAATTTTATGAGAACATAAAATCAAACGTTGTGCTATTAAAAAAGGTGATAGGTACAGATAAATATCAATGATTATTTGATTTGTTGATCAACCGTAATTCGTTTTCTTTTTGTGTGTTTAGTACCATCGGGCTGCTCTAACTGGTGATTTGCCAAAAAAGATCAATTTCATTGTATCTAAAATATACAGTACTTTACTGTACTTACATAGTGTGATTTACTGTACTTACATAATGTTGGCAGTTTGCTATAAGCGTCCCGTTTTTGCATTTCGAAAAAATGGCCAGCCTATGTATTACCCCCCAAATTTTTTCGGTTGGTATGCCTACGTAAGTATTCTAAAACTTTAGGAACTACTTATGTTTGTTGTGTCTCCATTTCAATAAATCTTTCGCTGTGCTGTTTTAGAATACTATGAATTTGATATCCAATTTGGCATTAATATTGATAGGGAACATGTTTTAAATTAATGTTGAATAGTGAAAGATTATTGCACTTTTTGTAACATAGAAATGAATGAAGTTTTACGTCATCTGCATAAGGTTTTTTCGCTTTTTTTCTGTAAGAAATGAGAGTTATTTTGCTAGAATCACAGTGGTGTGATTTATCTAGGCCAAGCGCAAACCAGATTCGTTTAAAATAAAGTTCTGGTTTAGGTTTGGAAAATTTAAATTTTTTATGGGTTTAGTTTCAGTTCTGGTTCAGGCTCAAAGAATAATAATGATTAATACTGATTTACAGATCCAGTTTGGATTCGGTTTGACACCCTAGCATAAACTGTCTTAAAAAATTTAAGATTTTAATTTAAGAAAAATTCCTTCTTGATTCATTACATAATGGTCATAATCACTATTTTTCTCTTTTGCTCACTTCAAATTGTTTTTCTTCAAATTAGACTTGACCAATAATTGCAGAATCAAAATCCTAAAACAAATACTTTTACGAGGTGCATTCAATAAGTTTCCAGACTTTTTTTGTACAGGCATTTATAATTGCCGTAAACTCGAGATATTTCAGTATGTTGTTACTATACTCCTTATGAGATGAAGACCAATTTTTTCTTGTTTAGGTGCAAATTTATAGCTACAGTAGGAATTAGAGTACACCTTACTAAATCCTGATTGTCACAGCTGGTGAATTTCAAAAATGCAATCTGGACGTGAGGACACATTAGAAGAACGATATGCGATCAAGTTCTGTTTTAAACTTGGAAAAACTGCCACGAAACGTATGGTATGCTTCAGACTGCTTATGGACCATCTTGCATGAATCGATCATCAGTTTTTCAGTGGCACAAGAGATTCAAGGAAGGCAGGGAGTCCTTGAGGGATGATGAGAGATGTGGGAGGAGTAGGGAAGTCAGAACATCAGAGATGATTGGCCAAATAAACGATTTCATGAATAGGGACCGTCGTGTTTCTATAGAGACACTAAGCGCACAGTTTAATGTCAGTGTGGGAGCTGTACACAAAATCATTCGTGAGGAACTGACGTGGCATTTCCATCAGGGCAATGCCCCAGTCCACAAATCCATCCTCATCACAGACTATTTGACCCAGATGGGCATCAAGACGGTTCCCCATCCTCCCTACAGCCCGGACCTTGCTCCCTGCGACTTTTGGCTATTCCCAAAGCTCAAGGAAAACCTCAGAGGAAATCGTTATTCCACAATTGAGGACATGAAAGAGGCTGTGATGAGGGTCCTAAACACGCTCACACAAGAAGACTTCCAGGGGGCTTTCCAGAAGTTGTTGGAACGGTACAACAAGTGCATTGATGTCGGAGGAGAATACTTTGAAGGGGACTAGAGTTTTTTGTGTGTACGGTTAATAAAAGTGTCCATACCAAAAAAGTCTGGAAACTTATTGAATGCACCTCGTACATCCATTGTAGAAAAAGTTGGTAAACTCAATAAGGCCTATTTTTTTCAAGTAGGAAAAATATCACCAGTTTGGCTAGTTGTTCCTAAAAGCAGGTCTGGGTAATCGCTACATGGTTGCCTCAAGTTTAATCCCTCCAATGTTGTCTTGCGAGTTAGGTCAATAAATAAAGATCTTAATAATGATGATGACCAGAAAAAAAATTGAGAGAAGAATATAGACTTTATCTATTTTATTTTTATTTGTTCATTTTAAGAAAGCAAAGTGGAAGAAAATTCTTTTAATATTAAAAAAAAGGTCTTTTCAAGAAGAGACTGTAACTGTTTTTTGTCAGTAAAAGTAACCTGAAATTCTCCCTACAGCACTAGGAGGCATTGAAAAAGAAACCAAGAGAAAAAAAATCTCTAGAAATGGTAGTAACCACAGAGGAATTCTGGCTTAGTTTCACTTACTAGAATTGGTCACAGTTGCTTATTGAAGAAACCAAAAAAAAACCTTGTACAAAGAAATTGTCATATTTCAATTATAATTTTTAAGAAAAGTTTTCAAATTTTACTTTTTTTAAGCTACTTCATTTGCTTAATTTATGAGCTTTTCATTGTTTTTAAAAGCTATGTTTACAGAATTATTATAAATTTCTTGATATTGATTTTTTTCATAACTACACTAGAACACCAATTATCTGAACTAATTAAGACCAGGGTTGGTTCAAATAACTGATTTTTTGGATAATTGAACAAATTACAATCTTGCAATAATTCTTGCTATAATTCTTGGAACAATCTTGCAAAAAGCATCATGTACATGTATAGTTATTTATGGCACATTATGAGTAATATAATGATCATTCAATTTTTTATTTTAAGTTTGTTACTTTTTTTCATCATTGCCAAGTCTCTCATTCTTTTTAGAAGCAGAAACTGTATTGAATGACATTCACTCTGTTGTTCACACCATGTTATGGCATTGTACCATCGTCTTAGTAATGTTTGGATAATTGGCGTTTCACTATATTTTGTGTTTTAGCTTAGTCTCATAAATCAATATCATCAAAAGAAATGAACTAATTTTGTTATTAGTTTGGATTCATTTTTTGTTTATTTGTTCATCTACTTTAAGAATCAAAAATAAATCCAAAGAAAGTTTTGATATTGGCACATTATTATTGTCCATCAGAGCATTACATCTTAGTTTGATTTAATACAGCAGTGTTTAACCTCATGCTCACTTTGCAAAGTGCTGTTACTATCGAAACCATACAGAGTGTCCATAAAGTCCATATGCACTTTTAAAAATTTGTAACTTTATTTATATTTGCGATAAAATAATCTGTAAAAAATGTTATAAAGTTTCATGTACCTAGTTTTAAGTATAGATATAGAATAATTCTTCACCACAAAATTTGCAACAATTTTTAGATAAATAGGGCATAGGAAAAAAATTGAATCATAGGGCCACATTTTTTTGAAAATTGTTTTATTAACAGTGACAGCTGCTTAGATATGCTGCAGAATTACTTTATTTTGCAGCTTGAACAATTAAACTTGAAAGATGCTACAGTGTTTCAACAAGATGGAGCCCCTTGTCACTTTACTCTGTGTATTAGACAGTTTCTAAATCAGGAATTTCTTAAAAGATGGATCGGAAGGGGTAGATCACTTCAATGGCCTCCATGTTTGCCAGATTTGACTCCATTGGATTTTTTTTATGGGGACATGTGAAAACAATTGTGTATGCAACCAAACCTAGTCCATTAAAAGATTTGCAAGCTAAAATAACTAATGTGATTTCAGGCATTACTGTAAATCAGTTGGCAAATGTTTTGCATGAACTTCAAAATCATACTACCCTTTTTATTGGTAATGATGGAGGACATGTGAAAACTTAAATAAAATTTCAATAAAACTTAAAAATATAGATTTAGTTCTTTCTAATTCTTTTTTCAGATTATTTCTATTGCAAATACAAATAATCTTTTTAAAGTGCACATGGACTTTATTACACCCTGTATTTCACATTTTTTCAATTCAACTCTTCCTTCATTGTGGTATTGTTGCCATGGGAAAAACACTCACAGCATTTTTCTCTGTTAAATGGTTTTCAACTTTTCTTGACCAATACAAAAAATTTATAAAATTAAAGAAATTACTTTTTTATGCTCCTCTCCAATAGATTGCTACATTAGCATAGTGGAGGAGTTTGTGTTTTCTATGATCCTAAGAGCAATAATGTCTGGAGTTTTAAACTCTTCTCAGGGCTACCCATGGTGATAAGGTCGAAGGTGAGAAACAGACCAAAAGCAATCTAACAAATGTAGCAAAATGAATAGTCCGAATAACAATATTCACACTGCATCAGGCATCGCGCAGGATAAAAAGGTCTGTGTGCAGGCTTTAGGCAGAAGATTCCATTAAGAAAGTAAGCTACATTCTCCCCCACAAGCTGATTGTAACTGGAAACCCATCAATGCATTTGCTATGCATTTGGGGAGGCAAATGGGGGCAGCGCACAGTATCTGTACTTGAGTTGGTCCAAAACATTGAGATCTTTGCATGGGCAACTGGAACGTCACTTTACTCAAGGGAAAAAAACAGGAACTGGTTTGGGAAACAGAGCAGTATCATCTCGATATTGTTGGAGTTTCCTCTACAAAGTGTCATGGTTCTGATATTGTTGAGTTGAATGAAGGCTGGAAGCTTTTCTACTAAGTCTTCCTGGAAAGGTCTATGCAAAGTGCCTCAGAAAGAGATGCTGTGAAATAGTCAAACCTTAACTTCAGGAGGCACAATGCAGATTTCGTCCTGGCAGATCCACCATGGAACAGATCTTTGCCCTTAAGCAAGTTTTTTTGAAATCATGGAAATATGCCAAAGAGCAATATACATGTAGATCTTGAAAAAGCATATGACTGTATCCCAAGAGACAAACTGCAGGCGGTACTGCTGGAGTATGACGTAAGAGGTCAGTTATTAGCTGCTATCAAACCATTGTACAAACAGTCAGAAGTCTGTGTTCATGTCAATGGCATGAAAACAAAACCTTTTAATGTCATTGTTGGACTCTTTTCTCCTCTTCTATTCATTATATACATGGACAAGATAGACGAAGACAGTGCCTCCAGTAGTGTCGTCACATTTGGGGAGTGTAATGTTTGGCACCTGCTGTTTGCAGATGACCTTGCATTGTTAAGCTCAAACAAAAGTGATCTCCAATATGTACTTGATCGATTTTCTGATGTATGCTTGAATGCTGAAATAAAAATTAGTATGGCTAAAACTGAGATCATGTGTTTGTCAAGGCACCCTGTCCACCAAGTAAGCAAAGAGAAATACACTGAAATAATTCAATATTTTCCCTGAAAATGATGATGATGATGACTTTTTTATGCTGACACTTTAATCAAAAAACATGCCTTTGTTATATGCGTTCTTATATAATCTATTGTAAGATTATAATTTTCAGAAACATTTTATCAAGGATTTTTGAAACTTTTTGATAACCATTAAAAATTTTACTGAGATTTACTGCTTTAACCAAAGAAACAAATTAAATAATGCAATTGGACAACAATTTTTGGTTTGGTATTATTAACAATTACGGTATTCAAAGTTATTAACAAAATCAATGCTTGCTAAGCATTGAGCAATGTCAATAAATTTTGGGACAACAATACTTTTGCATTTTCAAAAACAAGTTGTGTTTTAATCTCTTGGTAGTTCCTGTAACTTTACTATTTTGCAAAAAGAATAATAATTAAAATGATAATATGAATTATTATTTGAATGCTTCTTATTCCTGGCTACAGCACATTACCAAAGTTTTTATGGAACCAACTGCTTGTTGGCTTAACTAAAAAAGGAAATTGAAGACTAAACAAATTTGGGAATGAAATTTTATCAAAAGGTTTTATCTTAGTTTTGGAGTCTAAAGCTTGCTAAAAGCTGCCATGTGAAAAACACTTACAATACTTTTGCAGCTCAGTAGATGTAAGGAAATTTATGATGTGATCCATTTAAAAAAGTTAGAAATTAATGTTGTAGATAAACGTCTTATTATAATTATACTTAGTGAAGTTTGGCAAATACTTATTTTGCTAATAAAATTAATAATCTAAAGCATTTTGTTTAATCGTACAGAAGATTTACATTACATTATAGAATTTTTTTATTAGTAATATTAAATTAATATGAACCTTGTTGAATTTGCTACGATTCCTGGATTTTGCCCACTTTGTGGAGCGATATTGCCTCTTCCTGTTGGTAATAATGATACTAAATGTAGATGTGGATATAAAATGAAAATGGCGCAATGGGACGGTATGCTGTTTTCAAAAACAGAAGTTGTTTTAAATGAAGTAGAAGATGATGCCATTTTAACGTCAAAAGAACTTGATAAAGATGTTGGTCCTGTAATAGAACGAACATGTACAAAATGTGGACACAATCAAATGTCATATAAAACTCAACAGCTGCGATCAGCAGATGAAGGAATGACAATATTTTACTATTGCTTAAATTGTGATGCTGTTCAAAAAGAAGATTCTTAGCTGAAAATGCAATATTATTTTCACCTGACCCTTATTGATCCAAAAAGCTTTATACACCCAAGTATATGTACTTTTTTGTATTAACTGAATTTTGTCTTTTTTTTTGTTGTATTTTCTTTTTGACCAATCTTTTTTGGATATGCTTACTCTTAATCATTGCTTCTCTGTTTATAAACAATTTTCAAAGCGCAAGTTCAATACGACATATATTTGTAAAAATTTCCAAAAATTCCTAGTCTGTCACAAAATCGTTGCCTTTTTATTATTTATTTATTTATTGCAGAATGCAGTTCTTACTTACGCGTGTAGCATCAAAGCAAAAAGCTAAATTTTGTTATATAGACTTTAAACTGCTTCGCCCGTTTTCCGAGATTAAAAAAAGATTTGTCAGACATGAGGTTATCCGGTCAAAATATCAACGAACAAAATATCAACTGACTAAAATATGTAGAAAATGTCGAATGAGTTAAACTTAAAGATTGAAAAAAAGTCGATAGCTTTTACTTCTTATGCTTTAAGAATAGTTTGAAAACAACCGATGTTATTCACCAGTCCATCGTTTATAAAAAAAAGTCTGTATGCCAGTAATTCAAAAATATATTAAAAAAGAAACTTTTGCGCAAGACCGCAAAGGTAGTCAAATATGGCTCATCAGCGTTGTAGTGGGAAACGACGTTTTTATGCGGTTACAAAATTCCAGATATTTCTTTTTTTACCGGCGTTGTATGGTCAGCCGGCATCTGTTGGATTGGACATTGTTCTTGATCTTGCTTGAGAGAATTCAGGAGCCTCCACATGGTGGGGGTAATTGGAACTCAAAGTTTCTGTGCCGCCCTTCGACGGAGTTGTTTAAAGGAGCTCAATAGTACGCCTGCTTCTTACGGAGAACTCTTGACAATCAATAGAAACATTACTGGCAGTAGGCTACCTGTTGAGCTTTATTTTGGTCAGTTGATATTTTGACACTAAACCAGACACGAGCACAGAGCGAGGGCTTTTCTGTACAAACAACTAGACAAAGGAAGTAACGGCAAGTAGCTGCAAATCAATTTGCGTGCTGTAGATGATTGAACCATAGGTCAAATTATTTTTAATTAAGTTAACTCTATATTTATCCGCCTGACTCGACGGAGGCGCTAATATATACGGTAAGCAATTACCCCGACCTGCTTCCGTAGATGTCAAGATATTGCTGCCCGCTTTTGATTTAATAGAGATATAACTGTACTGTAATTTAGAACTGCTTGCCAAGACCACCAAGCAGGGAAAAATGTCTTCCCCAAGGACACAACAAAAAGTGGGTTTCTAACCTATGCTATAAATAATTCGCATAGCAAATAATCTTAAATATATTTAATATAAATTTTATATAAATTAAATATAAATTGCATAATATAATTCTATAATCTATAATTTGATATGCAATTATGTTTATCTACATAAATAAAAAAGTTATTTTTGTCGTGACCTTGACCTCGCATGACCCCAAAACCCCCACTCTAGACAAAAAATTTTTTTCAATATTTTTGTTCCTCACATAGAGGACTATCAGCATGCCAAAAATCAAAGTGGAATCCTATGGGTTTTCAAGATATTTTTTAAATTAGAAAAAAATTAACAAAAAACTTGCAAAAATCATTTATTTAAAAATATCGACAAAGCTGCGAAAATATTTATTGCGTAAATATCAACAAATTTGCATCATTAGGCACACCGGTTCAATAAAATAAAAATATCGTGAAAACTCATAGAGATCCCACTTTAAGTTTTGGCATGCTGATATAGTCCTTTATGTGAGGAATAAAAATATTAAAAAGTTTTTTTGTCTAAAGTGGGGGTTTCAAAGTCATGCAAGATCAAGGTCACGACAAAAATAACTTTTTTATTTATATAGATACACTTGAGATATGAATATCATTAGAAATATGCTAAAAAAAGCTTTCCAATAATATTAACATCTTTGAAATCAAACAAAAAATAAAGCCAGGAGGGCCACTTTTGCTCGATCAGGGGCGTTCAAGCGGCGATTTTGTGTCTAATTTTCAACCTTCATATATAAAAACTATTTAATTTAGAAACTTGAAATTTGGTGTGAGACATTTTCTCATCCAAACCTACAAACATGCCAAATTTCAGCAAAATCGAAGATGGTCGGCAAAAAAATGCCAAAAAGGGTGTGAGTTGACATGGAATATTCCATAATACGATATAATTTAATGACTTGCGCTCGCCTCAAGGCTAAATTAAATATTTAAACTTCATTTTTTAAACCCGACCCCAAAATCTTTTTTTGTCCAACCAATCAATATAATTTTTAAACAAGCTGCATAAAGATGAAAACACCAGACTCGAGTTTCGCTCTTATTAGAGCTAATAACTTAGCTCTAATAAGAGCGAAACTCGAGTCTAATGTTTCTCATCTTTATGCAGCTTGTTTAAAAATTAATTCCAAATTTCCTCATAATTCTTCAAATACAATCAATATAACTTATTTACAAAAATTAAAAATACCACAGCAAAAAATATATCTTAACAAAACAATGATTGCTTCAGAAGGCCTACGGAGTGGCCGCACCTAACCCCCCCTAAAAACGTTAAGAAGTGGCCCTCTAAGCAAAATGTTGCTCTATTTAAAGGTATGGAATAAAATTCCACTAGCTATGAAAAAACTAACATTTTCCTCCTTCAACAAAAAGATGAAAACATATCTATTAAATCAGTATTAGATATATCGTATTTGGAATCTATATAAAAAATTTTTTTTTTTTTTTGTATGAATAACATGTCATATAGCTATGTGCTTTTTGTGTATGTGCCATACTTGCTTTGTGTGTGCTTTTTTGTATGTTTGTATTTTTTGTGTTTGTTTTGCTTAGTTATTGTACTAATATTCTACTTTAATATCAATGGGCAGTTTTGACTAGATGACCACATAGTGGTCTTTCACTGTCCAGTTTAGTCAAATATAAATTCTTTATATCCTGTCTGCAATGTAGTTTTGCTTAAAAGTAATATTGTAATTGAAAATGGATGTGATTATGTTATTTTCTCTGTATTTTATTTGACTAAACAAAATAAACTTCTTCTCTCTTCTCTCTCTTCACAGTAGTATCTTGACGGTGGCCCTCTGCCTTAACTAGAGTACGAAAATAGGGAACATGAATTCGATTAAAAGCAATGATCTTCTTTTTTTAGAGATCACTACTTTTTTGGGACGAACAAAACTTTGGCACACTAATAGGTGACTCCTCTATTTTTTTGCATTGGGCCCTCTTTTTGTAGGGATCAATGCTTACAAATTACCGGAAAAAATAATAGGTTTATCGAACGATTCCTTGCACTAACCCGCAAACAGCAAAGTTAAACCAAATTTAATTAACAGCAAATCACTAAGTTAAGGAAATCTTTTCTGTGTGAAATTAACTTAGCTGATATTAAGCTTATAGTTAACTGTTCAATTTACTAAAGCAAAAATAAAAATTACCCAAAAAGCAAAAATTCTATAATTTAAGTTAAAAAATTATTTCTATTTTAGAAAATTGCCACCATTTCTCTTCTTATAAGTCAACAGATTTCCGATTCCGTTGAAAGAACCCTGTTCCCACTCACCTTTGCAATGCCGCAGACCTAAAGTGTGATATTTGAAATGCTGACGTTGGTTTGGTTAAATAATATTTAATTTGCACCATACAATATTTATGAAATAATTTCAATACTTTTGAGTAATCTATAGCCGCTAAAGAGAGTGACAGAACTGTTTTTTGCGCTAATTCATTAACAAAAAAATTCAAATATATTCAGATTTTTTGGGCATATGAGCATATGTCTCTCGAGACATAAATTATACCAGTAAAAATAAGCAAAGAAAGGCTTGAATTTGGTAAAGAAAGTTATTTTACGGCCATATAGTTTATTTCAATGTGGCCTCGCAACATTGAACACTAGAATTATTTTTCTTCATTTACAGATGAATATTTCAACGCATAAAACATATAAATAGACCTACAATCATTCGGAAAAATCGTTTTGCTCCCCCAAACATTTTTGTCTCGTATGCTTATGCAGCAAAGCATAGTAAATTTAAATATAAAGTATTCAGGAGTGAAATGGTGTTGGTGCCAGGGCTGCGAACTCGAACTCGAACTCGAAGAACTCGGCAATTTTTGCCGAACTCGAACTCGAACTCAAAAAATAAAAATTTCTGAACTCGAACTTGAACTCGAACTTGAAAAAAGTTTGTCGAGTTCGAGTTCATTTAATAAGTAAATTTGGCTATAATATTTCTCAGTAAAGGTGCCCAATTATAATTTGCTACCCTCTTTTATTTTGTTAAATAATAGATTAAAATTGGTAATATTGATGACAAAGCAATTTTATCATGTGCTCAGTTTTTCACGGTTGAATTATCCTCTTAACTCTATTCCGACTGGGATTTTTGGAAACTTTGTACGACTAGGAGGAGGGTTAAATGCCCGCGCTCTTTTCTGGCTTATTTCTCGACAATTACTAACGCTATAATTGTCATTCAAGTTTGCATAGACAAGAAATTTCATAGTCTTTTATAATAATATAAATACTTAAATGTGGCATTTAAACATTATTTGGGATTAAAAAAGCGAGTTTTAAAAAAGTGGTCAATTTTCGTAAATTGGCTTGGAAAACGAAGAGAGCGATTTGAGAGAATCAATGACTTCGGCTGTTTGTCGAACGTCATTAATCCGCAAAATTAGAAGTAGAAATGGTGGCAGTTGAAATCCACTTGGCAAGATTATTACTGTTTCAGGGAAAGAAATTCTTCACCCCCGCAAATCTGCTAAAAGCTGGTTTTATTAGTATTTACAACGCTTCGATCTTTGCGATTTATCAAATGATTTTTTAAATTCACTTACTTTTGTAAACAATTTAGGCAAGAAACTTCATACATAAAAAGAATGGCAAATCATTACACAAAAAATTATGTTTGTAGTTCCAAATCGCAGAAAACTCACCTTAATTTTTTTTCACTATAAAAAAATATTTCGACTTGACTAATTTGTTTAGAGTTGATTGCTTTTGATCACATAGATTTTTTTAATTTTACAGAAATCTTTTTTATTTCGAATGTTTTCTTCTTTTGGTGAAGTACGCCAATTCATTAATAAAATACTTGTTTATTAAAATTTTGTTAACGTTTTTCAACGTAAATATTTAATTTTTAATTGTTGTACGGCTTGTTAAATTAGTTAAGTGTAGTACTTTCCGCCCCCTCCCCCCAGTCGTAATAGGGTTAATGATTCGTGTAAATTCTAAATTTAACAACAATTGTTCTGTCACAGTTAATAAATGTTAAATAGTTTATTGTCTTTGTATGTTAAACAAAAGTTAGTTGACAGCGTTGCCATTGTTAGGTGAACTGACAATGTAATTGGCTCCTTCAAATTGGTACGACAACTTACGATTCTTCTTATAAATTTGATTTACGCCACTGTCACGGGATCGCGGGATGGCCATAAGATTGCACGAGACACACATAACCTGAAATCATGGGACTTCATGTGTCATTTGTCTACATAGAATGGAATTGAAACCGTCACCTCACTTTAGTCGTGGCCAGGGGGCAACAAAGTAATTCGCATTTACCAGGCTAGAAAATCTGATATATGTAAAATAAATTAACGTACGCCTACGAATGTTGTAAATTATAATAACTTCGTACTTAACCAGACTAGAAATTCTGATATGCGTAAAATAATTTAATTAACGTACGCTGCAGAATGTTGTAAATTGTAATAACTTTGTTCTTAACCAGGATAGAAAATCTGATACGAGTACGTGTAGAATAAATTAATTAATGTACGCCCCAGAATGTTGTAAATTGTAATAACTTCGTGCTTAATCAGGCTAGAAATTCTGATACGTGTAAAATAATTAATTAAATTAATTAAAACAAAACTCGAACTCGAACTTGAAATTTTTTTGTGAACTCGAACTCGAACTCGAACTCAAACAATTGAAATTTAAAGAACTCGAACTCGAACTCGGACTTGCATATTTTTGTGAACTCGAACTCGAACTTGAACTCGATTAAAAATGCTTCGAGTTCGCAGCCCTGGTTGGTGCAAATGAGGCATAAATATATGAATGTGTTATTATAAATAATTTCGCCAACCCAAAATGGGAAAACTTTGTTTTAAGATGTTTTACTATTTTCAGTCCTATGTAGAAAAAAATTATTTTGTTTTGGATTAAAAAGTGACATTTCAACGTCGAAAGATCCTTTTCTTACTTATTGTACTGCAGAAAGATTTTTTTAGTAAAGTATATTTCACACGTCTGTCGAAAACGCTGTGAAGTAATTGATGAATATTTCGAAATGTATTTTTAAAGAAAATTTATTTATTATTTTTTAATAACTGTTTAAAAGCTCGCTTTGTAAAGTCTATTTATTGCTCATCTAAACTATTGTTTACAGGCAGTGATGGCTTTAGTACGGTGCGAACGGAGCGGCCGCACCAGCTATCCTAAAAATGTCAAAAAGTGGCCCCTTAGCAAAATATTGCTCTCTTTCTGCATAGCAGTACCATGACGGTGGCCCCTCTGACTGTATTTTAACTTTAGGACAAAAGCAGGAATAATATACTCGATTGAAATTGCTGACCTTTTTTTAGAGCATTATATTTTTGGGACAAAAATAAAGATTTTGGGCATTGATTGAAAGTGATGATCTTTTTTTTAGAAATTACTATATTTTGAGAGCAAAAAATTTGAAAAGTGGCCCTACCTATTTTTCTTGCACCAGGCTCCACTTTTGTAAAGCCACCGCTGTTTGCAGGCAATATTTAAAAGAAAATACTATAAAACATGGGTGGGCAAACTCTTTAGCTCGCGGGTCGCATTCGGAAGTTGAATTTGTTTGCAGGCCACACTATAGTTATCTCTAAAAAATCTTTACTTTGAATCTGCCTCGGATTTCTTGATTTTCGTAACTAAAAATCAGTGATAGCTAAAAGCAATGACTAAAAAGTTGGTTGAAGACATACTGTAAAACATAAATTGTTTAAAGCTTTCGCTTTAAAGCTTTCTATTGTTTAAAGCTGTTTTAATTGTTTAAAGCTTTCGCAGGCCGCACGGAAAGTCGCTAGGGGCCGTAGTTTGCCCACCCCTGTTATACAATGAAATTAATTTTTTAATAAAAAGAATGGATTTTGTAAAACCTGCCAATGTGCCGCAAGTTTCTCTATAGACTTGCGAACGCGCCATAATTAATGCGACTTGCGCTACCCTCCTCTAGGGTGAGCCACAAAACGTCCCCTCTTATTAAAATTGCCATTATTCAGGAACTATTAAACATAGAGATTTCTTCTTAGTTTCATTTTATAGAAAAAAGTGTCTTCTATTATTTGATGAAAATAGTTTTTTGATATCTCAAATAACTAAGACACAGGAACACACAGAATAAATGTAATGTTAAAATTTTTTGTGCAAGATTAGCTTCAAACACAACTAACCAGGGACCTATTTTAAAGGGGGACATGTCCCCCCCAATATCTGGAAGGGGAGGATAAAATAACTTTTGTCCCCCCCAAATTTATGGAAAACTCAAGGACATTGTCCTTATTGTTTGAGTTTGCTGCAGATGTTTTTTCAGAGATTATCATTTAGTTGGGACAAAAAGTGGTAAATAGAAGATCGATTCAAAGTGAATACCTTGTTTTTTAGCGATCATCATGATTTTGAGAGAAAAATTATGAAGTCAGAGACGAATTGAAGCGAAGACCTTTTTTTTTTAGAGACCACCATGAAGATAAAAATAGTGAAATCGAATGAAGAAAAATAGAGAAAAATGCCCGGGGCCCCAAAAGTTTGACTGCCTATAGGCTCCAGGGTGCTTAATCTCGCACTGAATTTATTAGTAATCAAATATTGAACATGTCGTAGCCACACAAAATTGTCCCCCCAAAAATTTTTTAGCAAACTAGGTCCTTGCAACTAACTATTTACGCTTTCATGCTAAAACTAACAGCACAATAAACCGGAAAAAAAATTAATTTTTTTAAAAATTTCTAGATAACTTTTCTTTTTGAACTCCGCTAACAATGACCTCCGTTGAATAAAATGCATAAATTTTAAATCAAAAAGTGTTGTTGTACTCCTGTGCAAAAAAATTTAATATTACATATATTCCGTGTGTTACTGTGTCTTAACTATTTGAGATGTCAAAAAACTCTTTTCATCAAATAACAGAAGACTCATGAAATCAGACGAAGAAGAAATCTCTATGTTTAATAGTTTCTGATTAATGGCAATTTTAAAAAGAGGGGACATTTTTGTGGCCCACCCTGTACAAACAGAGTAGCAAAACATAAAAAGAAACCTCAGTAGATACCAGGGCTGGGGAGCCAGCCTTATTTAGGTTAGGCTCCAGCTCCAGCTCCAATTTGATAATACATATACCGGTATAAATATAGGCCAATAAGAGATAACTAGATGATACATCAATTATCAAAAATTTACTAACTTGCACTTTGCTATATAACTCTAAAATTAATTTTATACTATCCAAGGGCTTAATATTACCCAACTGTCCAATGGGTATTGGGTAGAATTATATATTACCCAAGGGTTTTATCAATTATATATCTCCAACAAAAGAAGAATCGATATATCCAGCACATTTACAAACAAATAAAATCTTCCAAACACAATCATCACCGCAGATGTCAATGCTCACTAGCAATTATGGTACGCACCAACCCAGAGGCCATAGAGGAAAACATTAAATAACTCAAATCACATCACATTAAGCACAAACACTTAACACGTCGACCACCCAATCAAATACAACAGCCTTCTTCATCAGACATTACCGCTTCAGCAGACTTGCGTAATTGCATTAGCTGGAAGACCATCCCCACCCTCACATTAGATCATTTATTGTTACTCTCCACCCTTAGTATACATCACAAGACCAAAGAAACTCCATCTCACTTCACAAAACCATAACAAACTGCCAAAAATTCAATCGGGCATTATTTAAACATCTTGTTGAAGATTTCATCTTCTACAGACTCCATTCCACAAATGCCCATAAGGCGTCCATGAGGCAAACAAAGATCTTATTGAGGCAATACTGGATGCCGACAGACTCTTCATCCTCAATGAATCAAAACATCATAAGTTCCACTCGCTTGCCTAGGCATATCCGCAAGCTCATTCCACAACGTAATCACACTTGCAAACGAAACAGATCACCCCAAATCATTACTTTAACAATCACATAAACAAACAAATACATGAACACAAAACAAACACCCGAAATTAACCGTGGTAAAATTTACCTATGGTGGAATTTACCGTGGTAGAATTTACCGGTCACCCCTGAAACACCTAGAGTCACTTTTCATCATATACCTCAGAAATATGTACAATACTGCCCCCAACACCAACACAATGTTACATCTTAGGAAATGCCCCAACCATTTTCATTTAAAAACGAAATAAGGACCACAACATTGGCACAAGCTACCGGTCCATATCACTTTTATCACCCATTGCCAAAGCCATAGAGAAGTGCTATTACCCTAAATAACAGAAAACATTCCAATTATTTCTTATCAATATGGTTCAAATATAAACACTCAACACACACTGCTTTGCGTAACAACTGCCACCAAATCACAAAAGGCTTCAATCTAAGGCAGCATCACAGTAGCAGTAGCTTTGGACATGAGCAAAATAAGGTGTTTGATACAGTGAACAAAAACAAACTTATATTAACAAACATTCCGAACACCATCATTAAGTTCATAAACCAACTACATTTAGGACAGCACGCATGCACTCAATGCAATGGCACTTTCTCAAAATTTAAATAAATCCACATCTGGAGTATTACAAGGTAAAATTCAGTCTCCAACAATACTTAAAATTTACATCTCTGAGATTATCCTCCTCTCAAAAGACGTACCAATCTCAACATAAACCGATGACATAACAATTACAGCACCTCACACCAATCACCATTTAAGGCCCAATCACTCATTCAACAATATTTTTACAAAGTATTACACTTTTTACACCAGACCCAGCTGAGTATGGCACAACTCTATCACTTAAATTAAACAATGAAACACTTCCAACGACAAAACACCCAAAAACTCTTGGAATTACTTTTGACCTCAAACTAACATTTTCACAATATATAAATCTCATCGTCATTAAAGCAAAACAAACAATTCACATTTTCAAAGTAGCCTACTTACTTCTAATAAATGGGTTAAACAAAACCAACTAAGCGCTTCTACATCAAAAGCTATTATGTAAACACAATATGGAGCCCTATCGTATCAAACACCAACATCAAGAAACAGCAAACCATTCAGAACACAGCTTTGTTCATTGCTACTGGTTGTATACGAGACACAAACATTTAAGGCCTGCAAGACAAAAGCAGTGTCCTACTAATAGCCACCCATTTCTAACTCCATGCTTCCCACCTTTAACAAATGATTCAAACACAAACACATCCTTTAAATTATCTTTATGCATATTTAGATCCACAAATTAATTAAGTGACTTTCAAATGTAAGAAAATATATTGTTGGAAGCTGGAGCCAACAAAAATTTTGATGGCTCCAACTCCCCAGCCCTAATAGATACTAGTAATGAACTAAACGAAAGTAACTTATTTCCCAAAACTCATAATTTAAGCGTTTCTTTTGTTGTATAGTTTTTTCTTCAAGATACAAACTGTGACCGCAGGTTTGTTTTATTTTATTTACATATTGTAGCTATTGATAATAATATGCAACTTATGCAAAGTACAAGATATAACCCAGCAAGAAAGCTCGAGCCCGCGCAAAGCTTTCCGCCAACTAGACCTCTTACTGCATTAATCTCCACATTCGTCTCCGTTTGGAACAACAGTCACTTTTGGTTACAGGCAGGGTTACTATTTCGTGCTTATTCTTATGAACATTGTTTTAAAAACTTTTTCATGTGTTTATTTCTAAGGAACGTGCTTATTTCAAAATTAAGTGCTTATTTGTGCTTATTTCTTACTAATTTTTTTTATTTTTTTTTGAAATTTCGAGTTTTGCTTTATGTCCGAAGAGATCGTTTATTAAGTCTATAATTCAGTGCTTCTTAATCCCTGGGACGCCGACAACTGTAGTTGTGAAATATTAAAATCATCACTTTTTGGGGATGAAAATAAGAAATTTGAGGCAGATTCAAAGTAAAAACCTTTTTTTTGTATCAATAGCCTACTTTTTAGGGACAAAAATCGAGAAATCTTGAGGCAGATTTTACTTTTAAAAGTTAATTTTTAACTTTCTGGAATAACTGGAATTCGTATCGCAAGTGGATCTCCATATCTTTGCTCTCTATTTCCGCTCAGCATTTGAGTTGCCACCTTAGGTTGATAAGCACTGCTTAAATTAAATGCAAGTTTATTTAAAATCATGCAAAGATTAAAAAAGGTCTTCACTGCGCAAAAAAGGAAAAACAATGGACATTTTTAGGGTTCTTTCATTTCGCTAGTTGTACTTATTTTTGGTCAGTTCGGATGGTAGCTTTGGTTGTAGGTTTGGGCTGTGGTGGATTTCGGTGAGTGGACAAATGCAAGCGCAGAATACCATTCCGTGGGCGATAGAGCATTACCCCATCCGTTGTGGCTAGCGTATTCCAGTGGACCCAAAACTTGGGAGCCTGAATGTGCTTTTGCAGTCTGATTTTGAGAACATTTATCGATAAACAAGTCCCTGTGCGATTAAAAAAATTTTATTACCGGCTTGTTCGGCGTTAACAATTCTTTTCAATTCGCAGCACTGTCATGAAAAAAAAAAAGAGGATGATCTGAATTACTAAAATTTGATAAATAAACTCAACATCTCGGCTCGAGAAAAATTTAGGCTTAAATGGAAATTACAATTTATGGAAGAAAACAAATTTTTTTCTTTCGCTGCAGGATAGCAACAAGTTTATTGCTTCTTCTTTAAACCAAATTACTGTATTTTTCGTGCTGGAAATATAATTCGTAGGCTCACATTTGATAAGCAGAGAAAAGTGACGTAAAATACACAGCAACTTTATAATTTGTGAACTCGTATTTCTTTAACCAGAGGAAAGAGACGTAAAAAACGATGGGCTGGAATGCCATTATAAGTAAATAAAAGGTTTATAATGCGCCAAATAAATATACAAAAACATAGGCGAAAGATAAGAAATTCTTATAGTATCATAAATCTGCTGATAGGAAAGATAACTTAAATCAACATAATCAACATAATAATTAAAGTCTTTACTACTGTCGATCATTTATACAAAATATTTAAAACGTATTAGGTCTGGCTTACACCTGGCGTATTCCAGGCAATAGATTGCAAGGTATTGAAGTCGCTAAAGGCCCGTTTCCACTACGAGCGTGGAAAAAAGCATTCTTTGTTTGTTTTATTGCTTTTTTTTTTGCGCTCGCTTCAATTTTAACCGCTCGCTTCAATCGAAGATCAATATAAAAGAGACAAAGAATGCTTTTTTCCACGGTCGTAGTGGAAACGGGCCTTAAATCACGAAAAAAATAGTTCACAATTTAGAACAAAAAAGATAATGATGCAAATTTGATTGTTTTTATACATCGCATTTTGTGACGAAACACGGGCCTATAGTGTTAAACAAAATGATTGGAATAAATGACAAATAACAAAATTTGGGTTAATTTGATATAAGAATTGAATTTAATGCTAAGTTTAATTGAACAAAATTTAATTTAGAAACCTAAACAACAGATTTGTTATTGAACTACTATTATTATTAACAATGGAGAAAAATTGTAATTTAAAAATGGATTTGAACCTATTTTTATTCAGAGTTGAGACCCATGTTGGGTAACGTTTCGGTAAAAAACACAAATTTGTCCATTGCAAGATTGTGACCTATGTGGAGGGGCATTTCCAGCACCATATAAGCTTTGTTTCTTGCTTTGTATTCTGGCCACTCCACAGGAACTTTTTCAGGTTGATTTGGATTTCTAAAAAAAGAAAAAGTTTATCGTCAGAGCTCCAAATTCATAGCCTACTAATTATATCTTCACAAAAACTCGTTCGCTAAGACTATTTGGGTCCGTGTCTATTTAACTTTGATTTGTAACAATATTTCAGAACTGCTGCATTGGGTAAATGGATACTTGAAGCAGGGTTGTGGACTCGGAGAACTTTTTCCGACTCCAAATCCAGCTATTTAAAAGTTTACGACTCCGACTCTAGAACATCTAAAAAATGACTCCCGACTCCAGCATGTCTGAAAAAGCACCTCCGACGGTTCCACAATAATGGGGGGAAAAAGTTATCGAAATGCGGATTCTCTAATAACAATAAGGACTCAGACTGCAACACATCTCAAAAAAATGATTCCCGATTCCACAACCTTGATTTTGAACTTGAAATGTTGTTGACTTTTTTGAAAAGTAAGCATTGAATTTTAAAATTTCAGCCAAAAATTAGATTATTACAAGTTGAGCAAAAATTAGTTGCAAATAGATTACCCTGATTTTGCAAAATTCGTGAAGTATTTCATGACGTAGCGACTGAATTCAATTTCTTCGTCCGTAAAATGTGCTCCTCCAGTCAATTCTCCTTCCTCAAATGCAACACCCCACAAAAAATGAAGGTCATCGGCGTGATCACACTTAACAAAATCCGGTCGTTTTTTAACATCGGGTCCGTTGTCGGGAGAGTAATTAAAGTCTGGCCTTTGAGTCATTTGATACAAATACGTAGGATTTCCAAAATCTAAGAAAAAGTTTCAATAGGCTAAGTATGCAGTAGGCACTAACATTAGGCAATCGAGATAAACAACAGCAATTTATTGACGCATTTATTCATCGTCGTATTGACTTATATGCTGCTTTCCGTTTTAAGTGGATCCGTAGATAAGCAGCGTGAACCGATTGAAAAATTCGGGGTGATGTTCCTTTCCAATGGGGCGCAAAAGATACCACTCGAGTAGACCCGAGCATCAAATTTGTGAGTTTTTGTGTTCGCAAGTCAGAGTGTTAACACATTCACACAGAGCTATTCTGGCGACACGAAGTTTATTGATAAGCAGGGCACCGAAAAATTTTTCGGCGGAAGGGCCAAAATTTCGATAATCCGATAATCTGATTGACACTTGCTTAAGATTACAATTAATTGAACGAATAATTAAAACAATTATAAAACAGCTTGCAAATAAATTAAATTAATTAACTGCGGGTTTTATCGACTATGCAATTATTACTTGGCCATGAAAATATTACGTCATAACAAAAATTCAAATTATTGAAAAACAGAAAATTAACTATACCGGTACATTTGTGAAGTTAGATTATTGCAAATAAAATGTGACACCCATCAAAACAATTCTTCACTTACTTGTGTGAGCAGTAGCAGCCACTACAGTAGGAACAACAAAAACTACATCGCTCATAATCTCTCCATGCAGTTGACTAAAACGCGTGGGACTATTTTGATCAATCTGATTTGCATACAACATTTTTGCCTTTTCAAAAGCACGATCACCTTGATCATTCTAAAATCAAAATTGGAAAAAAAGCGCCTTTTTCGTATATTAAAAAATTTTTCAAACTGTTTTATCAATTTTGAAATCTCGAAATTTGGCAAGTTTTAAATTGCACACCATTAATTAGGCTAAATCGTTTCATTGATTTATGTAAAATAAACCTAAGAAGAAAATTAAGAAATTTCCTGACCTCATTATTTTAATTGCCTGAAAATGACTGTAGATAGTATGAAAAAATTACCGAACTCTCAAAAAAATTTTAAAATTCTATTATTCAAATTTGCAATTTTTTAGTAGCCTTTAATTGTTTAGCATTTAGTATATTTTGAAGACCTAGGCCTATGACAACAAAGGCAAAGCAAGCCATATTTACAAGCTTATCAGAAGCAGCGCCAGCCTTTTGCACCAATCATGGGCCAACTTGGATAAATGGTTTGGGAGACAGGGCTCATATTCATATTCTCATTTTTGAGAAATTAAAACAACGAATTAACAAAGATTTTCACTTTAAATTAAAATCCCAAATGCAATTTTTTTTCTTCTACAAGTAGACTAAATCAAGAACTTTTGCATTTAATTTATCCCTAAGCTGAAAAAATCATTATCAGCTTTAGCGCTCAAACAGAATAATGGTTTTGCAGATCCCTTTGCGTTTACTCGAACAGCAATTCCTACGTGAAATAATAACCAACCTTGTAAATTTTTTGAAATGTGTCTGTAAAAATCTTTTTTGCTGCGTCTTCAGTCAATCCCATTTCATATCCTGGTATCATCCGCATTGGCAACATGCCAGATCCTTCGCTGTTCGTGCATCCTAGAAGGAGGGGAATTTTATGGACTTTATCAGTCTTTATTAAATTCATCGGACAATCCATAATGATGTGGCCGTCAATTGTTGGCATAAACATGTTTTCAGCCTAGAATAAGTGATTAAATATTAAAATATTAGTTTATAGGAATAACAAGATTATCAAATGGAAAAGGGTCGATTAGTAAGTTGTGTTAAATTTCTAATTACGTGGTAAGGTAAATTATATCTTTTTAAAATCTGTGCTCCAATGCATCGCTTGAAGTCCTGGTTATGCGACTTTCCTCTCTTTCTGCTTGCCCCGACTCACAAATTTTCAAGATCTGGAGAGAAGCGCTTTTAGTCGCGATGCCAAAGCTGATTAAGTACGTAGAGGCAACGTAGGTAGTATTAAAGAGTTATCGATCGATCTCTGCTCTGTGTCACTTACATAATCCTCGAGAGGCTTATCCAAGCCCGCGTCGAACCAATATTGATTTATTGAAGTTAGCCGTAGATGTTGACGCAAAACATAAGATTCTTTCGAGGCTGAGAAAGCCGGGGCTATATTTGTTGATCTGACAGCAGCATATGACACTATCTGACACCCTGACCTTACCTGCAAGCTGCTGAGGCTTCTCACGGATAAGCACATTGTTAGAATGATCATGGAGCTTATTTGAAATGGAAGTTTCACCCTTACTACCGGTGACAGCAAGCAAAGCAGACTACGCCGTCTGAAAAACAGCATTCTTCAGGGATCGGTCTTGGCTCCTCTCCTTTTTAACATCTATACGTACGACCTGCCTTTCACGATTTCTAAAAAGTTTGTCTATTCAGAAGATTCAGCATTGTTGCACTCTTCTGGGAAATCGAAGGACTTGTAGAGGACTTTAAATCAAGACATGACTGAAAACGGAGAGAGAGACACACACAATTTGTCACACAGACAGACAATCGAAAGATATAAGAGACACAGAGACTCGCTAGATCTTTCTCTCTCTCTCTCTCTCGTCCTATTTGAACACCGACCGTGAGGGTATGGAGCCAGCTAAAACTTCTCTCGCACAGAAGAGGTTACCCGACACAGTTTATATCAATATTGTAATTTAATAAAGTTATCGTAACTGGTCCGGCGGTTTTAGACTAATACTTCAAAGTCTGAAACAAGTACAATATAATATTAAAATATAAAGTTAATTTAGCAAATAGAATATCGGTTATTATCTTCCAAATTAATAGATTAAAATTGATACATAAAGAACACAAGCATATCTCAGCTAGCACCTCGCCATGTGCTTAATTCAGTTAAGACAAAGAAGAATTAAGCCACCGTGTTGCCAACAAAAAAGATAGGTGACAAATTAAAAGTTTAAGGGCGAAATAACACGTATATCGACAACAATGACTACACTTTCAGTGTATCTTTAGACTTCAAACAGAACAGAACAGACAAATTCATTTCATACGATTCAATGCTAATAAACAATGCACACCAAAACAATAATAGAAAAAATAATTACAAAGAAAAAGAGTGCATTTTACTGACATAATTTATTACACGTAAAAAAAAATAATAATACCGAACGCATGCGGAGACTGCGAAGTGACTAAAAAAGTAATTGGTCTTCAAGTCGAGCAGCCACCGATTAATTACAATTATGAAAACAAACGTACGCCGGAGCAATAAGATAAAAATGGACCACTCTAGTTACAAGTTTAATTTAAAATATTAATGTATTTAAGAATAAGAATAAGATATAACGTTTGTACATATGGCCTAAGGAGTAGATATTTTTTTAAAAATTACATGGAACATCATTCCAAACTTTAACTCCTCTATAGTTAAGAGATCTTTGCAAACGACTGGATTGATATCTTGGTAAGTACAACATATTACGAGTATTCTCGTAATGTCGGAAGAAAAGGTTACACGGAAATGAATTTGAGATACCTTTTTGAAATACTTAGTAAAAGAATTCGGTAATTTACATCTATCAAAATAATTCTTCTAATTTTAAAATTTTGTTTTTTCTAAACAAAGGATCAGAATTCAATGACCAGTGCGTATCACTAATGACTCTGCGTATCACTAATGATTCGCATAGCTTTATTTTGCAGTTTCTTAAAAGTCGAGATAAGTTTTATAGGTAGCACTCCATATTAGTATAAGACAGTAAGTAAAGTTCTTTTTAAGATACAAGAAGGAAATAAATTTTTGAGTTTGCACAAAATACGAACTGCATGAGAGAGTTTGTTTTGAACTTTATGAATATGATCACGAAACAATAATTTGGAACCAATTAGGATGCCTAAATAATTAATACTGTCTTAAATTGCAATTGTACTAGAATTAAGTTTAATATTAATACTACTCGACGAAACTATTTGTCAGCAAAGGCGGTATTATTATATTGTAGCTTGCGACTTGGAGGGATTAATAGTAAGACAATTTTTACTCATCCACTGGAAAACTCTAGACAGCTCTTCGTTTATTTTGATTTCAAATTCACATATACTGAAAGCATTAATTAACAAGGCGGTGACATCAGCAAAGAGTGCAGGGCTACTTTTCAAACAATTTTGTAGGTCATTGATATAAATTAGAAATAGAAGCGAACCTAAAATAGATTCTTGAGGTACACCCATTATAACACTTCTTCGATTGGACTTAATATTAATCATGTACACATATTGCAATCTATTATTTCAATAATATTGCATCAGTTTAAAAGCTGTTGCTCTTATTCCATAATGGTCAAGTTTTATCAAGAGTCTTTTGTGGCATACAGTATCAAAAGCTTTAGTAATATCAAGTGTAATCATTCCTGTATATTGATTATTATCAATATTATCAAAAGTTGAAGTTACTATATCTAGAATTGTGTGAGATGTAAACAACCTGCTCGAAAGCCGTATTGATTTGAAACCAGAACAGGATGTTTATTAAAAAAATTTAAGAGACGATTAAAAATAACTTTTTCAAAAATTTTTGTGAAATAGATTAATATAGATATAGGGCGATAGTTGTTTAGATCAAGTTTATCACCTTTTTCAAATAAAAGAATTACCAATTTTTAGAGTCCTAGCCGAATTCACCAATGTTAAAAGTACTTGGGTAAGCACAGAGGAGGAAAGTTTAATGAAATAACACGAAATATCATCATAACCTGCAGCTTTGCATCTCAGCTGGTTAGAAATGGGAAATACGAGGTTGTTGACCGCAAGTCATCTCGACTTGTCTCTCAAGAAGTGTCTGACCTTTGGAGGGCCACAACACCAGATGCAGTAAATATCTCTGACAATTTTTTACAGAGAGAATTTGCTGCTGCCCTCCAACACTTAAAACCAGGTGAAGCTCCGGGACCTGATTCCATCTGCCCCGAGCTTATACTCCATGCTTGAGCTGCTTTGAAGTCCTGGTTACGTGACTTCATTTCTTCCTGTTTGCGCCGACTCAAAATTCCCAAGATCTGGAGAAGAGCGCTTGTGGTTGCGATCCCAAAACCAGGAAAGCCCGTGGGGGACCCAAAGAGTTATCAACCGATATCTCTGCTCTGTGTCCCCTGCAAGATCCTCGAGAGGCTTATCTACGCCCGCGTTGAACCATTAATCGATCCACTGCTCCCTAAAGACCAGGCTGGGTTCCGACGCGGGAAGTCAACCGTAGATCAAGTTGTTCTGCTAACCCAGAACATCGAGGATTCTTTCGAGGCTAAAAAGAAGGCCGGTGCCGTATTTATCGATCTGACAGCTGCTTATGACACTGTCTGGCACCGTGGCCTTACCTGCAAGCTGCTGAGACTACTTCCGGATAAGCACATGGTCAAAATGATCATGGAGCTTGTCCGAAATCGAAGTTTCACCCTTACCACCGGTGACAGCAAGCCAAGCAGGCTACGCCGTCTTAAAAACGGGGTTCCTCAGGGATCGGTCTTGGCTCCCCTCCTATTTAACATCTATACGTACGATCTTCCTTCCATGATTTCCAGAAAGTTTGCTTATGCTGATGATCTAGCATTGTTGCACTCTTCTGGAAACTGGAAGGACTTGGAGACCTTAAGCCAAGACATGTCCACACTGTCAGCGTATCTCCAGACTTGGAGGTTGAAGCTCAGTCACACTAAGACGGTGACGGCAGCCTTTCACTTAAATAACCGAGAGGCCAAACGTGAGCTAAAGGTCTATAACAACGGTAGACTTTTACCGTTCTGTTCAACCCCTACTTATCTTGGGGTAATAATGGCATTGCGCAAAAAACTATCTTCGCGTCACACTGCTGAGGCAACTCGTGGGCTCGGGATGGGGTGCTGGTGCTAAAACACTACGCATAGCCACCTTGTCTCTAGTCTACTCAACAGCTGAGTACTGTGCGCCAGTCTGGTGTCGCAGTGCTCACACTCGCCTCATTGACAGTGTCTTAAATAACGCCTTGCGCATAGTTACTGAATGCCTGCGTCCCACTCCAACGGACCACCTACCTGTACTCTCAGGCATCCAGCCAGCTGAGCTTCGCCGACTGGGAGCGACACTCTCCTTGGCTCACCGTGGATCTCTGGACCCCGATCATATCTTGCATGGTCTTTTAAGTGGGTCCTCAGATACTCGCCAAGTGAGACTAAGATCCAGACACCCGTTTGACAAAGAATCCATGTTGACGGTCCAGGTGCGCGGAATCTCTTGGACAACCTTGCCAGACTTGGCATCCGCGCTTCTGAATGGACAAATTACAAATGGAACGCGGAGTACTGTGAAAATGATTCCAGGCTCCGTGCTTTTGTGCCCGAGACCGGTACCAGGCCTGTTGGGATGGGCTTACCCCGAGCAGCTTGGGTTAGGCTCAACCGCCTGCGTATTGGCGTTGGGCGATTCCATTCGTCCATGCACAAATGGGGTCTCGCTCCTTCACCGAATTGGGAGTGTGGCGCCTCTGAGCAAACCGCAGAATGTACTAACAGCGTGCCCTATACATCGGGCACCACATGGAGCACGAGGTCTGATGGTTTTGGATGACGAAACTCGATGCTGGCTTAATGACATCACTGCCAGCATCTGATCCAGGCAGTGCAGCAGTCTGGGGTAGTAGAATAAACCCTCGGCCTTAGTCCTGTTTGTGTCTGGCCTGGAGTGGATGCCCTTCAAACGACGACGACGACCTGCAGCTTTGTTAATATTTAATTCATTAATAATATTAAAGATTTCATTGACGAAAGCTGGCTCTAGAAATATAGTAGATGTGCCTTTATTAATCAAAAAACCTTTTACACAGGTTGCAGAGCAATTGGGCAAATTATTATACTTACAACACTACGTCCGACTTCATTAAAATAGCCATTAAAACAATGATACTTCAGTAGGGTCAATTATGATACGATTGTTAATGTTAAGTTTATATGCAGTAGACTGAGCATCATCTTTTGTGTGAAGAACTGAATTAATTGTAGACCAGGTTTTACGGGGATTTTTTTTTAAGCTTTGGTTTTAATTTTATTTAATTTATTTGAATATTGCTTATAATGTCTTTTTAACTAGATCATTCCACAAAAATGGGAAAGGTAAAGTTTTTGCGTGTACTTTATGGAAACAAGAAAACCTTTTGTTAACCAAGGTTTAGCTCAAAGATGTTTTGTCTACAAGAGATTTGACATGTAAAAGTCGATTATTGATCTTACCCTTTTCACAAAAAATCTCCAAAAATGGAATTAAAATTATCGGCATTTATACAGTCAAGACAATTTTTGAATTGGTTCATCTTTTTATCATCAAGGTCTAGTAAATAACTTTCTACATCGAAATTTTTTAATGTCTCTACAAAAATATTTCTGGTGTTTAACAGATTCAGGATTACTTTTTAAAAAAATTGCACAGTAAGCAAGTAATAAAATGATCATTGATATCATCAAGAATTATCCCCGGAAATATAGGATTAGATAAAGCGCTTGTAAAAATATGATCAATTAAGGATGCTGAATTTTTGGTGACCCTGGTTGGTTTAGTAATTAATTGAAAAACACCATTACTCTCTAACATAGATAAGTAATTAAGAAGATGAAGAACAATTACTTTTGCTAATATTTAAATTGATATCGCCCATTAAATAAAAATCATTCTTATTGCAGTCAATTTTACCCAGTTTATTATTAAGGGTTTCAATGAAAACATTTGAATCAATTCTAGGATGACGATATATGACAGCTAGTTACGACTGTGCGCTGACTCTTGGAAAAATTAAAGAAACCCAGAGATCCTCACAACCGACACTGCTAAGTTGATTTTTACCAAGTAAGTTATAAGATATTGTACTCAAAATATATAAACCAACACCACCTGCGCGGGTGGAATTAGCACGTAAAAACGTATAATTAGGTATAGAAATTATTATTTCTCTAAGTAGAAAATGGGAAAAAAGAAGTTAAAAATTATATATAAATAAAAATTAATAAATGAAATTGCTTTAACTCAAAAATTTTGAATTTTTTACAATAGCAAAAACTCGCTCTTTATAGGGTTTTTTGATCTAATTTGTTGTTTTTGCAATCAATTTCGTTTTGCAAAAACTTTTACATATATATCTCTGTATAGGGTCTCCCGATAGGGTCTATATACATATATAGATAATATGGAGTCTCTGTATTAGGTCTCCACAATATATGTAGCCTCCATAATTAGGTTTCTATTATATAGTCTCCATAATGTGCATAGATAGGTATATAGACCTATCAGAGACCCTATATTAATATAATGGAGACTATATTATGGAGACCATATTATGGAGACCTAATATCTATTATTGAGGCTACATTATATAGACCAGGGTGGGGAACCTTTTTGCACTCGCAGGCCACTTTCAAAAAATAAAAGTTGGTAAAGGCCGCTCAAAAGTTTGGTTTCACCCCAAAAAGATAGTGATCTCTAAAAAGCCGTCTCTTTTCCTCCCAAAATCATAGTGTTCTCTAAAAAAAAAGGTCTTCGGTTCGGATCATGCAAAGGCCGGACTCTTTGGCTTCGAAGGCCACATGCGACCTTTAGGCCGCAGGTTCCCCACCCCTGATATAGACTATATTTTGGAGATCTAATATTATGGAAACTACATTAAAGAAACCTAATAATGGAGACTATAGGCTATATATTATGGAGAACTAACTTATGGAGACCTAAGATAGAGACCCCATATTATCTATATATGTATATTGAAAATATAGGGTCTATATATTTGATAATATAGGTTCTCTGTATTAGGTCACCATAATATTAGGTCTCCATGATTAGGTGTCTATAATGTAATTTTCATAATATTAGGTTTCTATAATGTAGCCTCAATTTTTGCTGCTGATTTAAAAAATGCAAGCAGTTTAGCTGTATCAGGTCTAGTTTTTATGCAATTTTACTTTTTATTCGGAGAAATAAAAGAATTAGCAACATTGTTTTTGATATGCGAACGTTAGGTGGGTGGTTTATGACATCATAATTTTAGCCCTTTATGAGTTTAAGATTCACGAAGTAAAGTCTCCATTTTTAATACACTATTCAGTTATTTGTGTCAATTAGTATTTGTTAATGTGTCATTTATTATATATGCTATATTTTATACCTTGCAATGACAAAACGCAAAAATGACCCTGCTCGATTTTGCTGTAATTGTGGAAAAGTTACACTCCCTGATTGCCAAGCACTACTTCCGACTCTTTGTAAAAAAGTTACGCCTATTTTGAAATAAAACTGGGTGATCAAGATAAACCAGTTGCACCTCAGATTTGTTGCAAAACATACGTGGAAAACTTGAGAAGTTGGATGATAGAAAAGATGAAAAAGCTTCCATTTGGTGTGCCAATAGTAGGCAGAAAGGGAAGGTTCATGTAGAGGATTGTTATTTTTGCATGATGAATTTGAAGGTTTGTTTCAACATAAGGGTTTTTTGTTTAGGCTAAAATGATTGTCTGACTACAAATTTTTCCTTTACAAGTGTAAATTAAAAAAGCAAGCATTGTGTAAAGTATGCAGATGTTCCATCTGCCATTAAGGTAATTCCACATGGACAAGGAATTCCCACACTAAATACCCCAAGAAACTGATCTACAGTAATTTTGAGTCTTTGTCTACCACAGATACAGATGAAGGTAAAAATGGTCATTGGCATCAACCTACCTGTGATCAATCAAATGACAAGCACCCAAAATTTCTTACTCAAGCTCAGCTGAATAGCTTCACTATGGATTTGTATTTGTCAAAAAAATTAGCTCAACTGTTGATTTAGGCTCCATTATCATAGCTTATTAGCTTGCAAACTACATTTCATTGGTACGAAAATCAAGATGAAGAGTTTGAAAAGTACTTTGCAAGAGATGAAGTGCACTTTTTTCAAGTACTGCAATGATGTTTGTGGACTTGTAAAAGCTTTGGGCATGGAATACAATGCATTGTTTGTAGAATCTTTTTTAAGCATGAAGGCAGTTCTTCTAAACTTTGGGAATAAAATTGTCCCGATTTCCATTGCTCTTAAATCTTATTAAGAAAAAAAATATCTTCTTGAAGTCCTCAATTAATATATTCAGAAAGATTTGTGGCAATCCAAAATAATACCCATTCTTCTTGAGTCTCAAGGAGGGTATACAAAAGATCCCTGCTTTTTATTATAGGTCTTAAGATTTCAAAGCTGATAATTGACATTATTTGCAGAAAGGATGGCCAACTAGAGATACTTTAACATCTGGTCAACCTAATGTTAAATCATATTCTTTGGCTGATCCAAAAGATGTTTTACTTTCTCCTTTGGACAACCCATATTTTGAATTTTTTTACTCTAAATTTCCGGCTTTGAGTGATGTTAAAATTAGAGCAGGTATGTTTATTGGGTCTCAAATAGGAAAATTAATCAAAGAATCTTCTTTTGATTAAACTTTAACTGAAACTGAAAAAAAATATTGAAATCGTTATTTTCGGGAAAAAACATAGCCCAAACTATAAAGACATGGTTAATGTCCCAATGCACAACTTTCACGTTTTGGGTGTACAAATGTCAATTAAAATGCTTTTCTTAAATTCTCATCTGGATTATTTTCCCGAAAACTGTGATAATTACAGATATGAAGGTCATTGGGAGTATTGATATGTTAGCTGACTATTGTTGGTGTCTCAGAAGAGATATCTTTGTTGCATAGCATAAAAGGAAAGTTATAAAACACTCTTTTTCTTGGACCAAAATTACATTTTATTTTAATAATTAAATGTTTCTGAAAAACCAATAGAAATTTAAGGACACTATAATAGGTTATATTCTAGTTGTTTTAGCGTATATTCTAAAAATTAAAAATACCATGGCAAAATTATTTGACCTGATTGGAAAAAATTGATTGCATATTTGAATTCTACATGAAAACGATCTAAAATCAGCTAAAACACTTTCAACCTCTGAAAACAAATTTTTAAACGCAGACCAGTGTTATAATTTATATTGATGTTGTGTTTATCATATTTTAAACGGTATTAAAACAAAAAAATTTATTGTTGCATTTTTTGGTTTTAACACTATTATACTGGTCCGGCCCACCTGAAAATAGATTTACTTCTATGTAGCCCTTGAGCCTTAACGAGTTTGACATCCCTGATCTAAACAATCAATAGTAGTCGACAGTAAATAGGCAAAGCAATTGTTGACAAGTAGAACCAGACTAAGAAGTTTAAATTTACCAGAGAAACAAGTAAAGTTACACGAATGAAAAAATTTTTTTACTGTACAAAGTTTGATTCTTCTAAAGAGTTATAACTAACAACCACTTACATTAAAATACAACAAAATAATTAACTATATTAAAAATAAGATATAATTATAGAACGATTGTCCCAGTATTTAAATTTACTATTTAATAAAAGGAGAGGAAGAGCAAGTATTCCTTTTAACATAATCTACTTTAACATTATTAACATATAAACAATAATGACCATTTTTAGCTCTTCGACTTACTTTTTTTTCATACGCTTGGCTTCTTTAAATTAAGGGAGCAAGCTTTGCGTTTTGGTTGAAACTGTTTGGGCAAATGCTCGGTAATATACAGTAGTGACGTTTCTTATTGACGGACTTTCTTCTTTCATTATATTTTTTGAGGTTTTTTAGTTTAGTAAAAATCAGCTTTTTATCTATCAAGTTAGTTAATTTAATTATAATTGGTTGGTGTACCTTGTGATTGCTTCTAAAAAATGGTTATTGTGGTAGACGATGATAGTCAGCAAGAGAAATAGTTAATGGATCGTCGATTAGAAGACCGTCTTTTATAAAATTATGGATTAATTTCTTAGTTTTTTCAAGCGTTTCCATTCAAGCGTTTTTTCAAGCATCGGATTCTTCTATGCCATGAATCAACAGATTCAGTCTTTTGTCATAAGACTCTTGCATTATGTCTTTCGTTTGTTGGGTAATCTGTTGCTATTTGTAATCTAAGGCTTAAGTTTTTTAAAACTGTACAGTCAACTTTGGTTTCAAGCTTTTTTTCCAACTTATACATTTGATCGTCAAAAGTTTTTTCTAGATTGGATAGTCTGGTTTCAAACAGTTCAAATTTAGAATCTAGTTTATCTATTCTTGTCGTTAAATTTTCTCTTCCTTTCAAAATACAATCTAGTTTTTCTTCCATTGTAACTGTTTAGTAATCAATTAGTTTTACAACTCGGAAATTTATTTCTGTTTTTTAAAAGCATTTCTGTCAACAGAGATTACACACGTCCTTTCACTAGCAGAGCACAATCAAGAAAGAATGAATCGAAGGCTGAAGCTCAGTCACACTAAGACAATGACGGCAGCCTTTCGTTGAGAGACCAAATGTGAGCTGAAAGTCTTCAACAGTAATAGACTCTTACCGATTTGTTCAAGCCCTACTTTAATCTTGGGGGTAAAACTGGACAGATCGCTCACGTTCTGTCACCATCATCTATCATTATGCAAAAAAGCTATCTTCGCGCGTCACACTGCTGAAGCGGCTTGCAAGCTCAAAATGGGGTGCTGATGTCAAAGAGTGCGCACAGCTGCCCCGATCTTTGGTCTGCTGAGCACTGCCCATCAGTCTGGTGTCGTAGGCACAAACTTGTTTCATAGACAGTGTCTTGAATGACGCCTCGCGCATTGTCATTGGATGTCTGCATTCTATTCCAACGAATTACCTACTTATATATTCCAACGAAACCTACTTATATATTTTCAGGCATCCAGCGAGCTGAGCTTTGCCGACTAGAAACGACACTCTGTTGATCTCTTCATCGATCTCTCGAAACGCTTCTTGTGGATCTCTTGATCTTGACCACATCCGTTGGGCGATTCCATTTGTCCATGTACAAATGGGGTCTCGCTCTTTCACCCAATTGCGAGTGCGGCGCCCCTGGACAAACCGCAGACCACTTCTTAACAACGTCGGGCACCACATGGAGCACAAAGTCTGACAGTTTTGGATGACAAAACCCAACGCTGGCTATTAAGACCATCACTACCAGCGTCTGATTCGGGCAGTGCAGCAGCCTGGGATAGTAAAAGAATAAACCCTCCGCCCCAATTCTGTTTGTGTCTGATCCGGAGTGAATGCTCTTCCAAACGATGAGGAGTGCATTGCTTAAAAGCTATTTCCAAAATAATCGACTTTGAGAACCGTTAAATCAAATCATAACATTTGGTGTTTTAATAGTTCTTAACACTTGCTTCGTCGTTTAATAACAGGTTAAAAAATGCTCAAGAATTAATGATGTTTTTTACCAACAATATTAACTATCAGTAAGAAGAAAAAAAAGAAAATCAAGAGCATACCTTGAAAAGTTTCTGGCCTGCCATTATTTTCTCAGCAGGCATCTCTTGCAATGTCTCAAGAATTTTCTCCTCACTCATACTCTTCACGTCGAGACCCAAGTTTTCAAGAAATTTGTCCCGAATACTCTCAATGCTTTCGTGAAATAGAACTGGAGTAGATCAATAAAAAATTGGTAAAATAGCAAACATTTTTGCAACAAATAATAAGACAACTTACATGATGACGTCACAATACCACTCATCAGAATGGCTTTGTGAAAAAGTCCTTTCGACAGTTCTGACATCATTAGTAACTGAACCATTCCAGAACCAG
The DNA here is from genome assembly GCA_963680785.1 of Diplosoma virens. Classification (NCBI taxonomy): domain Eukaryota; kingdom Metazoa; phylum Chordata; class Ascidiacea; order Aplousobranchia; family Didemnidae; genus Diplosoma; species Diplosoma virens. The sequence continues at coordinate 32,960,342 of OY796885.1, forward strand.
AACTTTCTCCGAACAAAGTGACGTTATTGTGATCACCGCCGAACGCTTCAATGTTGTCTCGGACCCAGCTACACAAATATTATTAATGCAATTAAATGCTAGAACAGAGTGAAAACTATCTTTCAAAATCCGTATTTGGAATCTCGGAGACATTTTTTTTTTTTTTTTTTGAAGCAAGAAGACGGTCGAATCAGTCACATTTTAGCAGTGAGTTCTAAGCGGCTATTAGAATCGCTGAGAAAGAAAGTTGTTTGCATTGCGCGTGGGCGTCGTAAATCAAAGCAACCTCTTTAAAGACTCACTTTTTTAATTAATGCGTGAGAAGTGGCAATAGCTGCAAAAGAATGCAGTTTAGTTCACAAACCTACTGCTACTAAAAGTGTGTAAGTTTCCAGGTTGTTCCACTTATTTTCAAAAGTTAAGAAAACTATCTTGATATCGTGATTGTAATGTAACTGTATATGATAAATGCAGATAATATTGACGTGTTAAAACAAACGTCAAGTTGCTAGTTTAAAGAGATTTTAGAAAACTGCATGGAGCGAATTTTTACAAGTCCTTATATAAACGCTTGAGTTGCATGATCAATTTCCATCGTTTGAAAATATTAATGAGTTTTCATTGTTAATTCATCATAAAACAGTTTTCAAAAGCATAGGAATAAAAGGAGTTAATGCGCAGAATTTTGTGTAGTACGTTGTACACAACAGTTGTGCTTGGATGTAAAAAAAAATTGCGCGCCACTCCTTTTTTTTTTTTAATAAAGTAGTAGTATTTTTTTACTTTGCAAAGTCATACAGTTGCTGAATTCTAGCTAGTGAAACAAAGTGTAGCTTTTAGGTTTCGAGCCAAAAGTCATAGCAACTGGATCAAGGTGAATGCAAGGTGTAAGTCGATTTCTTTAGCCATAAACCAAAAGTTTTTTTTACGGTCAGAGCTTTTTCTTTAATTCAGTTGTATTAACAACCTTTATTAAAAAATACGTACAAAAAAAGTGCAATTTTATTTTTTGCTATTTGGAAATTGATCAATTGTGATAATGTGTGGTATTTGAATGTAAATCATAATCGTGTACGGTACGGAAAAAAAAATATCCTCTTTTCAAGACTTAACAAATTTACCAGACAATAGGTTAACTTTAAAAATAGATTTTCTTACTTTTCATTGTGGACTACTATAAATGCAAGAAATCGATTCTCTTAGACTCTTACAATCCTATGGTTAGAGCCTTTTGAGATTGACGACACTTCCACTCACATAAGCGAATTTTTTTTGTACTGATTTTGGAGTATCGACTTTGACGGATTACACAATTTACTATTCAGTTGCTTTTTGGCGTTGCAACGAGAACTAGTGCTAAATACTTTTCCAATAAATTGTTAAATGTTAGGTGATTAATCAACGAGAAAAAAAATCGCAATTTAGCTATTAGCACATTTAAAACTTAGATGTCGAAATCAATCTAGTTTCACAGTTACCGAGTATTTAAAAAATTTCTTAACTGTTTGAATCTTTTAAAATCGAGGTGAAAGATTTTGTAAAATTCAAAACTTTTGCTTCAACTATTTGTTTCATTTTCAATTTCTGCTTCTAAATGTTTAAAATCACTTATTGAATTTATTTACTAATTTTGCAGTAAAATCAAAAATGCTTCGGCTGACACCATCCCCATTATTTACACATTAACAACACAACAACGTCGGGCATTTCAGAAACACGGAAATTTAACACTACCTAGAAAGATGGCTGCGGTCAATTTTGACCGCATCATTATTTCGTTCTAAAATTTACCTAATAATAACCAAAATTGTTTTAATTATCTGTCAAAATATATTCACAATTACTTTGAATATTTTTAATCAACATTTTTTGTAATTGCAACAAATTAAATAATAATAATAGTTTCTTATGAGCTTTCTACTGCACAAGAGCAAGTTGCAACAATAAATGTAGATGATGTATGTCTACCACAGCAAGACTTCAAGCGTTTATGGCAGCTGAAGCTAGACTTGTTTCTACGTATTGGCATTGCTTCCGTTTTCGCCAAATTTGACCAGAGCTTTCTATCACCATCGTAGGAAGAGGAGGCAAATCGCTTTTCGCGGAACGATCGCCACACATTTCTTTTATTAGCTGAAGTAAAAATTCTCTTCTTGTCAAGCTCTGACCTGTTACTTCATGTTACTTCAGAGTAGATTATGTATGCATTGATGCATGCGCAGTCAATAATATTAAAAAATACAATCACTGGCTGCCTTCTTGTGGCACCTTTTGCAGAAATGATAACGCGCCATTTGGTCCAAAATATTTACACCTACTTTTGACACGTTGTGACTTTTGACTGTTTCTGGTAACTTTTTTTTGGTGTAATTGGTCAACAGAACTGTTTGGTGCATTGAATTTAGCATATAAACCAATTTTGCTTTTTTTTGCTTTACATGTAGTTAAAGTAGCTTTACAAGGAGATTGCTATATTTCTGATCATTATAAAGGCTTGCCTTTCATCATTTTCTCAACTTTTGTTACCTCTTTTCTTTGCTTATTGTTCCGAGAAGTGTAATTTTTTTCGCTTTTAGTTTGTCTGCTAAATTAATACTTGCAAAATAGTTATCCATTGTCACGTTTTACCCTTTTTTCAAGAATGGTTGCATCAACCATAAGCAGACATCTGTCGGTAAATCGTTTTCCCGGTTTTATTGTGGGGTCTTTACCAACATACGGCTTACCATTGCAGAGATATTTCTAATGAACATCAATCAGAAGCCAAAATTTTATGCCAAATTTGTCTGAATTATTTGGCATGTATTGGATGAAAGGGAACCCAGTTTCGCAAGGAAACAGTTGTTGATCAATAGTAAGACCAAAACTTGGCACAAAACATTTTTTACAATTTCAATAAAATTGTTCCAAGTTTCTGAAATAAGGCAAAATTTATTTTTTGTCTTCTTTCTCGGCGTGTTGAACAGTTATTAAATCTCAACTACTTCATCAGTTCTTTGTAGCGATCTCTATTGATTGTTTTGCTAAAGATAGGATGCCCCCATTCCTTACTCCATAGTTGACGTGCTATTTGAAAACCCATAAATTTTTCTATTTCGCAAAGTTCCACTGAAAAATTTTTTGTCATTAGCTTGGCCATGCTTGATAGTATATTTTTGAATTGAACGAAGCATGGGCTCATCAATAAACAAATGAAATGCGCTGAGTGGAATTTTTGATTGGACACCTCTTTGAGAGAATATGATGTTGGTCCCGATCTTTCAGAAAAAATATTTCCAGCCGCAGCTCTTCCTCTGTTTACCGTGTCGCTTATTGGTTTCCACAAACGCCAGCTCTACTTGAAAGAGAGTGATTGATTGATTGAAGATTGTGCCTCGATTGATTGAAGATTATGCCTCATTAAAATTTTCATAAATTATTTGATTGCTGGGTTCATTGCTGTTGCAATCTGACGAATCAGAATTTAAGAGTAGCTTGCATTACCGATCCCGCTGTTATATCCTCATCTTCATCACATGAATTATCAAATTCATCTACTTGTAAAGATCTGATTGCTTCTGCGACTCTCAGTCGTCTTGCAATAGCCATGACAAAATTAGTTATTGTGCAAGTACTAACTCAACGAATAAAAATCTACTAATATAAATAAATGTTATACTGCCGCAAAACATAATAAACCTCAAACCAGCATGTTGTTATAGAACGTTTATTCAAAAACAACATAATTCAAGGCTATAAGTAACGGAAACAATATTAAATTAAATTTATTATATAAATCTATAACTAAATTTTGCTATCAACTTGTTGCCTATACCTAAGATAAATTCTTATAAAATTTTCAGCTCATCAAACAGCCCTGATTTTGACGTAATTAAAAAATAAATGAAAATCAACAATCAAGTAAACAGAAATTGTTTACATAATGTCTAGTTGATCTAAACTCTCTAACAAAACTGGTTTGATGCGTCTAGCATAGCTATCGCAATAATAAAATTGTATGCTGTCAGATTTGACCGCTCGTCTTTCTAGGTATACTCCTTAATTGCACTTGCTCGAGATGTTAAATCAAAATTTTTTTTTTGATTTTCAGATACTCATTGGGAGACAAAAGTCGAATTTTAAAAGCCAACGCTGTAAAAAAAAAAAAATTGAAAAGCGGTCAAAATTGACCGCTCGTCTTTCTTGTGTTAAGAGTGAGCGTGCCGATGACCGCGCTTTCGATTCACGAAGCACTCACGCATTGCGACAAACTTTCTTTTTCTCGGCGATTTTAATGGCCGCTTAGAAATCGCTGCCAAAATGTGATTAATTCCACCGTATTCTTGCAGTAGGCCATGTTTCAATGCTTTTTGTTTTCGTTTTATTCTTTAAGTATAAAAATTACTCTTTCATCTCTTAAAATTAGACCTATTGTTCATCGCAACAATTTTCATTCACACATATTTTAAAAAATTCGATTTTAAATTTTCATTGATTTGTCAGTAACAGTAATAAACTAAAATACCAAATTGATATTAGCGCAATGCAGTCTAAACAAAAATATTTCATTTCATTACTCACTTTGTCAACCACTCGAAATCCATACAATTATATTCAGCTAAAAAGTATACTCTCTCACTAAATTGTATCACCAGAGGGCATACCATACGCTCCGATTTAGCCGGGGCAGTCCCGATTTTTAGGGCCTTGTCGGCGTCCCGCCCGGTTAACCATTATGAGTGAAGACTTTTTTTTAGAACACCACTTTTTAACGACGAAAATCAAAATTCGAGACAGATTCAGTTTCAAAATGATGACCTTTTTTTAAAGAACACTTTTTACAGAACATTACTTTTTAAGAACGAATTTTTTAAGCAAACGTCCCTGTTTGCCACTTCGCAAATACGGTAGGCCTAATCACCCGAAATCCATCCTAAAACTAAGCTTAACCGGATAAAACGTGTCGGGTTTGTATTTTTTATATTGCACATTGCAGACATTACTCAAAACAATACTTTTATTTACGTATAATGATTTATAAGTTTAATGAAGTTGAAAAGAAATAAAGCACTGCTTAAAATTTTGCGGTTTTCGGGATAGTTATCATTAATAATAGTCTCGAATAGATAAATTAACTAAAGTCCAAAATACAAAGAATAGAGAAATAAAAAGATAAAGTACATTTTAGAGTTAGATTTATATCTAAATATGATGTCAAACTGATTCATACCAAATTTATTTACTGTATATCAACTCCATATTATGCTCAGACATCTTCTTTATTGAATGTCCTTGGTTAGAATTCTAAATTTCCATGCTAAACCTTTCTCAATCATTGCCTCAATTTAGTCGAAAGATAGTTTTAGGACTAGCTTTACAAATAGTTTGCGGCTGCTTAGATATAAATCTAACTCTAAAATGTACGTACTTTATCTTTTTATCTCTCTATTCTTCGTATTTTGGATTTAGTTGATTTATCTATTCGAGACTATTATTAATGATGATAACTTATGGGCATTGATGCAAAATGCATAGGGCCTATCCCGAAAACCGCAAAATTTTAAGCAGTGCTTTATTTCTTTTCAACTTCATTAAACTTATTTTTTTTATTTATTTTTTTCTTTTTTTTTCTTTTAGTAAAAAATAAAACTAAATAAAAAAATAGTTTGCTTCTGATTTCTTAAAACTTTTTCATTATTTTTTCTTGATCAAATCTAACAATTGCTGGATTTTAGCTATTTAGTTTTTGAGTATCAAATTGATTACCAATGTTAATTTACTTCATTCTTGTTCTGGAATCTAGATATTTTGCAGAACGATTTACACAAGGCTTTTAGCCTTGCACTGTTTTATAAAAAAAGTTGCCATTTAAAAATAAGTTTAAAACCATTTTGACATTTATAAGCACTGCGTTATGCATTTTCAAGTTCATGCAATTTAAGACCACTATTGTAAAAATTCCTTTAAAATTTTAAGTTGATGATCAATAAACTTTTTTACATAATAACTAATTGAAAACCCGTTAATTATTAATACCTGAGCTAAACTCCTGTTTTTCCCACTAGTGGGGAATAACTCTCAGGTTAAGAATCCATGGTCTAATGCAAGGGTCTCAAAATTCAAATTTGTTGGAGGACGAAACGAAAACATTATAATTATTATTAGCCGAGGGTTTGAAAAAGAAACTCACTAAGAACACAATAACAAAAATAAGTAGTAAGTGAATCTAATTGTTAATGTTGTTCTACATTGGCAGATAGAACTGTAATCGAAATTCAACCAATAGATCAGGAAACAAGGAAATGCCTTCAAAAAAATTATTTTCTTGTATCGCTTGCCTTGATACTGAAATGATTTGGTTACCAATGAGCAAAACTTGGTATCTTTGTGGGACTGATTAGTTGACAAAGAATCTTCTTTAATTGCGTAATGATACTTTTTATAATTTCAGTTGCTTTAGTTTTTTTCTAACGTTAAAACTGTACATATCTCTATGCCTCATAGTGACCTAGCGCCGACGTATGTTGAACAGCTACATTTTTCTTACTTAATAATAATAAAACAATGACTAATATGTTTGACTTCTTCCTCTCCTTTCGGCCTTTCCCTTCAGTCAGGGGTGGCCACAGCGTATCATCATTCTCCACATCTTTCTGTCTTCAATGTCCATCTCCTTCGCACCAACTTCCCCCATATCTTCTTTTACTACATCTAAAAATCTTCTCATGGTCTCACTCTTCTCTTCTTTGCCGGTAACTCCATTTTCATAATCTTTCTTCCTACATACTCTTGGTCTCTCCTCATGACATGTCCATACCACCTCAGCCTGCCTTTCCTCATCTTCATTCCTAACCGTTCTACCTTAACGGTACTCCTGATGTACTCGTTTCTAATCTTGTCTTTTCTCGTCACTCCCATAGCAAACCTCAACATTTTCATCTCTGCGACTTCCATCTCTTCTACTTGTTTCTTTGTGACTGCCACCGTCTCAAGTCCATACACCATTGCCGGTCTACCACTGAACTGTACACTTTTCCTTTTACTCTAGCTGGTAACCTCCTGTCGCAGATTACTCCCGATACTCTTCTCCATCCATTCCATCCTGTCTGTCCTCTCTTCTTTACCTCCCTCGCACAACCACCACTTTCTTGTACCGTTGATCCCAAGTACTTAAATTCCTTTACTCTTGGCACTTTTGTATCCTCCATCTTTACTATTTCGTCGTCATTTTCTCCATTTATGCAAAGATATTCGGTCTTTGACCTACTTACTTTCATCTTTCTTCTTTCCAACGCATACTTCCAGGATTCTAATCTCCAATCCACTTCTTTCGTGGTCTCTTCGCGAATTACAATATCATCAACAAACAGCATCGTCCATGGTGGTTCTCTCCTTACATCATCCTTTAGCCTTTAGCCTGTCCATTATCATTGCAAAAACGAATGGACTTAACGCTGATCCTTGGTGCAGTCCAACTTTAACCTTGAAACTTTCTGTAGTTCCTACTGCACACCTCACCACTGCTTCGCTTCCCTCATACATATCCTGTAGTAGTTGTACATACTTTCCACTATTTTGGATTTTCTCATACAGTACCACAGCTCTTCCCGTGGAATCCTGTTGTAAGCCTTTTCTAGGTCCACGAATACACAATGTAGCTCTCTTTGACCTTCCCTGTACTTTTCCATTAACATTCTTAGAGCAAACATGGCATCAGTGGTTCCCTTTCCTAGCATAAATCCATATTGCTGTTTGCTGATCTCCACTCTATCCCTTAACCTGGCTTCAATAATTTTTTCCCTATACCTTCATTGTGTGGCTCATTAGCTTTATTCCTCTGTAGTTTCCACAGCACTGTACGTCCCCTTTGTTTTTATAGATTGGGATAAGCACACTTCTTCTCCATTCTTCTGTCATCCGTTCACCCATTAATAGTCTGTTTAACAGTCTGGTCAAAAACTTTATCGCCATCTTTCCCATGCACTTCCAACTCATCTGGCCCAGCAACTTTACCTTTTTTCATCCTTCTTAGTGCGTTCTTTACTTCTTCTCTACTGACACAATTTACCTCTTCGTTAACCACTTCTGCTTCCTCTATCCTAGGGTCTCTGTTATTTTCCTCGTTCATCAGATTCTCAAAGTACTCCTTCCATCCCTTTAACACTGCTTCCGAATTTACCATAACATTACCGTTTTCATCCTTTATAACCCTCGCGTGCTGTACATCTTTCCCTGTTCTGTCTCTCTGCCTAGCCAATCTATGCAATTCCTTTTCACCTTCTTTTGTTTCCTCCTGTGCGTGATCGATTGAAAATTATCTACCAGAGTAATTTTAACAATATTTCTTCAAACGTTGAAAAGTTATTTAAAAAATATTTTTTGACTTTTAGTTATTGGCAGAATTTGTGTCAGTGTCATCGTTTGCTTACGCTTATGGATTACTACGACTAAAGTTTTGCCCGTAAATCAAATTTTAACCAAATCTGTAATAAGAATTTTGCAAGTGATCAGAGACTTTCCAAAATATCTTAAAAATGAGCTTCTTATTTGTGGTTAACTTTCTTAAATTTCACTACAAAATCAAATCTTTTTGAAGAAACATCTTGAAAATTATTCCAACACACTTTTGACATTATTACACTCATGTTGCAATAAAGTTTAGATGCGACTTTTTCAAATAAATTATTTACTCGGCAGAAAAACTGCAAACGCCTGTCTTGGCTTTTGTAAAAAAATGGCCAACCTTTTCATAAAACTGCTCAAAAAATAACGCTTAATTCTATTATAAAATTTTAGTGGGGCTAGACCAAATGGATGTTTTTAAAAAACAACCAAGACCCTTTTTAATTTCCTGATCAAAAAGTACCTACTGGTGACGCAAGTTTATTGAAAATTAACCAAAGGCCAACCATGACGTGTGGATTTTCGTGTCTTGTTTGCTTACATTGAATTGTGCGCGACGTCATTTGTATTGATAAATGGCTTGACCCCTTCATCATCTGCCCTTTTTTGCAGTAAAATAATGATATATGGCTTGCCCGTATAACATCTTCGCTTCATCGGGCGAAAATACACAACTTAAACCCTTCGTCATCTGCACCTTGTTACATGTAATGTTGGTTCTGAAGAATCAAGAGTAAAAAAAACTGGTCTGCTGAAATATTGAAATATTGTTCTGTTATTTGACCGCAAAAAGCGGTGAGTTTGAATTTATATAATTGTAAAGTTAAATTATAGCTCAGTGCAGAATATTTTATAATTCGCAGCTTGAAATGCTTATGTTAATGTATGAATTTTTAACAATCGTCCGGCTCAATGCATCACTGCTTATGTATTAATATGTTAATTTTTTTTTAGAAAACCGTTATTCGTCAATTGTTCTTTGTTGCATTGGAAAAAATTTATTGAATAAAATTTTTGGTGGCTAACGAATTATGGTGGATAACGCGTTCCGATCCTCAACATTTAAGGCCATTCCAGTTTTACGATTCTGTGGAAGTGCCGCTGGCGTGGTGGTGCACATGACGTGTTGTAAAAAACGCGCCGTTTAGTGTTTGAAATGCCAGAAATTGTCAAACGATAGATGAATAATTGAATTTTAAGGGCTATTTCTGCTTCGGTTTCTTCACGTCGTTGGCCATTTCTGATATAGTATAACAAAAAAATACTTTAACGGGTGTTTAGCTCTAACTAACCACCAAGATCAAAATTTGACACAAGCTTTATCATTTTGCTGCAACTAAGTTTTATCAAGGTATTAAAAAAGCTCATTTCTGAAATCATTACCTGTGTTTACTGATATTATTAATTCAATCTTAATTTTTGGTTAAAAAACTGAAGTTCAAAACATTTCCTTCAAAATTTAACAGATATTTCAATATTTGGTATAATTATTGAAGACTTACCAAAGACAAAGAATCACATCGGCTAACGCTGCATTTCCTGGACAACACGTGCCTTTACCCAGCGATAAAAATCCAAAAGCGTTAACTCGAAAATTAGGTATGACAATTACAGAGTCATTCATGCCAGAAAGTGGTGAACCGTTTCTTCTTCCACCGAAATTTCTTTGGTAGTGACCACCATTTAACCAAACCATCACCTAAAACCATAAAAATTTAATGGACTTGTGATACTTTTAGTTTAATTAGCTCTACAAAAAACAATACTATACTTGTTGAACACGCTTAAGCACGTCACGAATTTGCGGTGCCAGATTTTGCAATATTGTGCTCATACAACACAGCCACTAAAACGAGACTGCCGCAACAGTGAGGAGCTTTGGCCTTATTTGGCCTAACCAAAAATCGATTCCTAACCTTTAACTCAAAAACTTTATGTACTTCCAATTAAAATAGAAAATTTTCCAACGACCCTTTAGTCTAATTTCACAGTTTCCAATATAAGGAAAAACGTCAAAATATTTCTTGGTTTTGATTGAAATGCACAATAAATTAATAGCTAATCCGAAAATACGCTTAGAACAACACAATAGTCCATAAAGTAAACCAATTTTTGTGTTTTCGACCTCAATGATGCAAAGGTTGGACTTCATGGGTCTTGCCCGATTAATGTTAATTTTAAATCGGCAACTCTTGTACATTCATGGGTCTTGCTTGATTAATGTACTTCATGGGTCTTGCCCGATTAATGTTAATTTTAAATCGATTTTAAATCGGCTCCAGTACACCCCAGCATCTAATCATCAACCCCCTTGCGAATTCTTGACCCATATTAGACCCCTTGTCTATTTATCAATACCTTGGATTGACTTCAGGGGGTCTATATCGACCACTTTGAGAACCACTGCTCTAGCAGAAGTCAGCATTGATAACTAAACCACTGACGCGTAGGTCAGTCTTTAGTACAAATAAATGAAGATTTTTTTCTCACCGGCATTTTAGCATTTTTTTCGCATTTAGTCGTAAAGACGTTTAACTTTAAGCAATCTTCATCGCTGCTGTAATCATCGTGGTTCATGCTTTTTTTAAAAGGAATTAATTCGTCGTAAAGGAATGCAACGCTCGTCACTTGAGGGCATAATTTAAAAGTATGCGTTGCATCAAATGTTCCTTCCCACGGATCAGCTCTGAATGCAATGAAATAGTTGTGAATTCACAATCAACAGTGTAAATTTCGATTTAAAAGAGTAATTTTTTTAATTTATTGGTACCAGATTAAATTATAAACTTATTTAAGACTGATATTTCCAATGTAACCATCTTTTTATACCCCGCCGGTTACAAATTTGTTAATTTTAATTTTTCTCTTTACTACAACCAGATTAGGGAGACGTTATAAAATAAATTTTTTACTTTTGGTTTTTAACTTTTCTCCAACAATCAGAAACGATTTTTACTCAAAATCGTAACAATTAAGAAAACTAAAAATAACCCAAAGAAAAATCAACACAAAATAACTAAAATCAAAAGCTTACTTTTCAGAAGCTAAAAAACGTAACTTCTTAATCGGCGGTTTGCCGTAAGGAATTCCAAGGAAGGTGCAAACATGCTTCGCAGTGGAATCAATTGCTCTAATAACTTTCCCTTTTACCAAGCCACCGGCTGTTGCAACAATCGGGCACTCGGTCATGATCGAAAGTAGAATAAGTTTTTAATTGTGCAAAAACTTTAAGCAAATACTGCAATTATAAGCATATTATTAAAAAAATCCAGATTTACATACAGTATATATAGTATAGAACCTAACACAAGACGGAGAATATTGAAGTAGATTTTTCCCAAAAGATTAATTTCTTTTCTTTGGCAACTAAAGCAGGAAATGCGCTTTTTTTTGTAGAAAATCTACATTAATTAAAAATTACATGTATTTACTAGTTTTTTTTTAAGTTTGAAAATCTTTTAAAGCTTTTAATGAAACTTTTTAGTAACTTTTTATTTGATCTACACTCAATTTGTAAGATATTACTAAATTTTTGAAAAAAGCTGATTCCAAACAACAAAAAATTCACACAAATTATAAATATTCCGAGTTTTTCTCCTAAAAAAATGCCCTTTTCTATCCTTTTGCAGACCAATGCGAACGAAATTAAAATCAGCTTTAAGGCCCGTTTCCACTACGAGCGTGGAAAAGAGCATTCTTTCTCTCTTTTATTGATCTTCGATTGAAGCGAGCGGTTAAAATTGAAGCGAGCGCAAAAAAAAAGCAATAAAACAAACAAAGAATGCTTTTTTCCACGCTCGTAGTGGAAACGGGCCTTTACCCAACTTAAAAACGTTAAATGAACTCATGTGATTTACAACTCAATTGTGATTTACTAAAAACACGAATGACTTAACAATTGCCCGTTATTGTAGAGACAGCTGCAAGCACATTGACAAATCAAAAAGAAATAACATGATGCTACACTGAGTAAATACACACAGTGCCGATTCGAAACCTTGCATTTATTTTCTTTATTGGTCTTCCGTCCTCGGGCAGGTTTTAACCATATTCATGGATTCATCATAACGCAAAGGCTATCTTTTACGCGTATGGTAGCAACTAGCTTTATGTATCATTTCTATTCTTGGTTTACCCTTGTCGTTTTTCGAATTATTTTGCCTTCCGGAATTAGCTGGATTCGTCTTTTCCGTAAATTTAAGTAAAAATAAAAAATAAGAGAACACCAATAAAAAATAAATTTTTTATGGGACTTCTTATTAATGATTTTTCAAATAAATAAAGAACAGCTTACTAAATATTGACAAGATGAACGAAGTTTCTGGAAATAGTAAAAATCAACCAAAATCTTTATACCAGCAGACTGATCCGTAAGTTAATAGATAAGTTTAGGGCCCAGAGAAATATGTCATAATAATGGTAGTGACTCAAAAAATTTTTATACCAAGAAAGTTCTTCACAGAAGTTTAAAGATAAAAATCTTGTTTAGTGCAAAGTTGAGACAAAAAAGCTTTGCATCAGTAGCGCTTGACCTTTTTGAGCCAAAGACCAAAAGTATTTGCAGGTCAAGAAAATAAAATCCCGCGACCAAATTTTATGCTTTAAGACCTTTTTTTTGCTCTTCACTAATTTTTTAATAAAACTTTTTTGCAGTACGCTTTATTGAAAGTATCTTTTCCACAAAAAGTGCCTTTTTTACAAAATTTTTTTCTTTCCGCCAAAAAATTTTCTGATGCCCTTTGTGGTAAGTTTCCGTCTTCAAGTGTCACTTTATTAGTTGCCTTTTCTTTCATTTTTTGTTCAGCGTTGGCGACGTCATTAGTTTTGCCCCACATGTTTCTTTCTCGTTATTTCAGTTAGTTAGCAATCATCATGGTGTCTGTTGTATTTTGTTTGCCTTAAATTTAGTCTTTTAAAGCCTTAATAAAAGGTAATAAAGTGTGAGATTATTACAATTTAAAAGACTAAAATGGCTAATACTGAATGGAAGTAATTATAGCCAGAAAAGCTTACTATAGATCGCAATTCATATTTAGCTGAAGATGAGTGGAAATTTTGGCTTAAAACTTTTACTAACTTTGTCGAAGCTTTGCCTAGAGGAGAAAATACTGTAGATAAATTAAAGGTACTGATAGCTCATTTATCAGCTCCTATTTATAAACTTATAAGTGAAGAAACTACGTACGAGAGTGCTATAACTGCATTACATAATTTATTTGTAAAGCCAAAGAACGAAATCTACGCACGGCACTTGCAATAGCCAAACGAGACACTGGGCAAATCAGTTGATGAGTTTATTTTGCGTATTAACAAACTTAGTCAAAATTGTGACTTTACCGGTGTAAGTGCTTAAGAGTATAAAGATGACATGAAAAGAGATTCTTTTATAAACGGACTTTCTTCAAACTTTATTAGACAGCGGCTACTTGAAAACAGTACTTTAACATTTACAGAAGCCCATGAAAAAGCTCGTTCAATTGAACTGGCAAAGTTAAATTGCAAAACGTATGCCTGCCAAGATACATCATCCCGACAGATGTGCGCTCTCCAAAAAGACGAAACCAATTTGAAGGAAAACAAAGTTAGCATAATAGCTTCAAAGAAACAATTTCGAAACTTTACGTGTTATTTTTGTGGAGAGTCTAAATGGCATCCAAGCAGTCGCTGTCCTGCTAAAAACAAAATTTGTGATTTTTGCGAAAAGGTAGGCCATTATGCGAAATGGTGTTAAAAACGCAAAAATTTTTTGAACTGCGCAGATCAACCTTGTTTAGCTCCGACTACGGCTTCGCGACCCACATTTTCAGAACAAGTCTTAGCTGAAATTACTGTAAATAACATATCTGGCCAAGCTTTAGCAGACACTGGCAGTACCAACAGCTATTTAAATAAAGAATTTGTGAAGAGAAATAAACTTCCTTATAAAACTATAAAGTACTTTGCAAATATGACCGATGTATCTCTTAAAACTGGAATTTGCGGCGTTTCTTATTAAGATCTAACTTTTCTTGAGCGCCACCATAAAAATTTTAAATTTTACATTATGTTAAATCTAATTGCCGATTCAACTATAGGAGATGACTTATTACATGTACAACAGCATAAAAGTGTAAGTTTTGAATTTCGCGGAAAGAAAAAAGAACTTTACATTTCAACAATTATGCGGACTGCCCGTGTACCATATCCTGATTTATTTTGCAATACAGACGAAATCGGTTAATAGCATACCGCTTAAACGCATATATCGTTTTATCGCATACAAATCTGAAATCCCGAACCAAATCCTATCTCTCATTAAGTAAAAACATTGGTTAATCGTCATACCGCTTAAAGGAATAAATCGGATTATCGCATAAGATTTTCGTTACAGTTGCTATCTTCATTCACTTAATCGCATTATTTCCCGGGGGAAAAACATTTGCAAAACAACAATGCAATCTACAATGGGATCGAAAAAGTAAACAGCGATAACTTAATCTGTCACTGTGGCTGCTATTTGCTGCGAAATACAAAACAAAAGAAGCGCAATTGTGGCAAAATACAAAACATAAGAAGTAAAACAAAAAAGTACGATAATCTTCACGGTGTGTCATGAAACAGGGGCGCAACTAGGGGGATGTTTGGACGGCATGCCATCCCCCTTTACAATGCCTATCAAAAAAACAAAAACAAAAGACCGTCATACGAAACTGCAATTTTTTGTTGGGATTAATATGAAGTTGGGACGAAAAGTGGGAAATACAAGTTCGAGTCAAGGTGAAGAACTTTTTTTTTCTTTTTTTTGGAGATCACCATGATTCCGGGAGAAATACAATTAAATCGAAATGAAGACTTTTTTTTAGAGATCACCATGATTTCGGCAGAAAAAAAAGCGAAATCGGAAACAAAATCGAAGTGAAGACCTTTTTTTAGAGATCACTACGATTTCGGGAGAAAAATAGCGAAATCGGAGACAAAATCGAAGTGAAGACTTTTTTTCTTTTTTTAGCGATTGCTATGATTTCGGAAGAAATAGAGCGAAATAGGAGACGAAATTGAAATGAAAACCTTTCTTTCTTTTTAGAGATCACCATGATTTCGAGAGAAAAATAGCGAAATTGGAGACGAAATAGAGGTGAAAGCCTTTTATTTATTTAATTTTTTCGGGAGAATTTTCGGGAGAAAATCGGGAAAACAAAGTTGAGTTGAATTGAAGATTTGAATAAATAAACTTCAGTATAAACAAACATTAAAATTGCGTATTTTCTTGCCAGTGTTTGTACAACGTTTTAATCGCGTAGAAACATTGCAAACCAAATTGGCAATCTACAACGTGGTCGAAGGGTAATCACACAAATCCGTTAAACGCATATATCGGATAATCGCATAAGAATGCCTGGCAAATTGAATATGGTAATTGATATAGAATAGGGTTATCACCAAATTAAAATTCATCCTAAAGATAGTCCTTACACTGCATTCCAATCCGGACTAGAGCTATACCAGTGGAAAGTTATGCCATTTGTTTTAACAAATGTTGTGCCTGCCTTCCAGCGTGTGATGAACCAATTTATCGACCGTTACAAACTAAAAGGAGTCAATGTATATTTAGATAATATTACAGTTGGCGGCATGGATCAAGCTTCTCACAACAAAAATTTAAATGCATTAAAGGAAACTGCAAAAAAAGAAAATTTTACTTTCAATGAAGACAAGTGCCAATACAATTGCTCTCAGATTCAACTTTTAGGTTATTCAGTGGGAAATGGCGAGATCAAGCCCAATCCAGAGCGCAATGCACCGCTGAAAGATCCAGAAGTGCCAAATTCAAAAAAAGAACTCCAAAGGATTCTTGGCTTATTCAGTTACTATTCAAAGTGAATTCCTAATTTTTCAGAAATTATAAGGCCCTTAGTTCAAAACGAAGTCTTCCCACTATCAAACGATGCCATTTCTGCCTTTCATTAAATGAAAAATAAGCTTGCCGAAGCCACTCTGCAGCCGATAGATGAAGCTGTTCCGTTTATCGTTGAAACCGACGCGTCCGATTTTACCATTGCTGCAACCTTAAATCAAAATGAAAAACCGGTAGCCTTTCACGCTAGGACCCTTTCGACATCGGAACAACGATATTCAGCCGTGGAGAAAGAAGCGTACGCTGCTGTCGAAGCGCTTCAAAAATGGAAGCATTTACTTTTAGGAAAACATTTTACACTGATCACAGATCAGCGTAGCGTATCGTTTATGCTTGATATGAGGCATAACATCAAAAATTAAAAACGATAAAATATTATGATGGCGATTAGAGCTTGCCGCTTTTGATTTTACGATAATCTATCGACCAGGTAAACTTAATTTTGCTCCAGATACAATTTCTCGCGCTATTTCCGCATCCGTATCATTTCCATCCTTGAAGTCGTTAACCAATTTACATAAATCATTGTGTCACCCTGCAATTACTCGAATGGCTCACTATATCAAAGTTAAAAACTTGCGATTTTCGTTAAGCGAAATCAAAAATGTTATACAAGCTTGCAAAGATTGCAGCAAAATAAAAGCTTTTTTCCTGAAACCAGAAGACAAAATAAACTTAATAAAGGCAACCCAGCCTTTTGAACAAATTAGTATCGACTTTAAAGGACCACTTTTATCCTTTTCAAAAATTAAGTACCTGCTTGGCGTTGTTGACGAATTTTCACGTTTTCCTTTTGCGTATGCGTGCCCCTATATAAAATCAGCGACCGTTATCGAAAAACTTACGCATTTGTTTAGCATCTTTGGCTTTCCTGATTATGTGCATAGCGATCAAGGATCTAGTTTTATGTTGTTTGAACTAAAATCGTGGCTTCATAATTTCGGGGTGCCGACAAGCAGAACAAATAGATTCAACCCCGCAGAAAACGGACAAGTTGAGCGTTGTAACCGTACTATTTGGCAAACTGTGTTATTAGCTTTGCGTTCAAAAAAACTTCCTCTGACTCACTGAGAATACGTTCTAACTGATGTACTTCATTCTATGCGATCTCTGCCATGTACCGCTACCAATTGCACATCACATGAACGTATGTTTTCGCACACTCGAAAGTCATTTAACGATGTATCATTGCCTTTTTGGGTGAGGCCTGGGCCAGTTTATGTGAAATGTCATGTTCGCAACAAAAATGACCCGCTAGTTGAAGAAGCTGAGCTTATTGAGGCTAACCTGCAATACGCCCATGTAAAATTAAATGATGGAAGGGAAATTAATGTTTCTCTACGAGATCTAGCTCGAAATCCTGTTGCTGATGCTGCAAATGATACAAATCTTTCATCGCACCCTGACGACACCGAAAACACAATTTTACCGCAAAGTGATAATGAGTCTAATTCGTTTTCGCAACCTGACATAACCAGCAACGGTCGGCGGCGCCGGACTATACTGAAAGCATATGATCTGATGCACCTTGCGTAACTCCTAATTTACGTCGTTATTCACGTATTCGCCGACCCATCGACAGGTATGGTAATAACATTTATTTTTAAGGGGGGAGATTGTGGTGAGTTTCCGTCTTCACGTGTCACTTTATTAGTTGCCTTTTCTTTCATTTCTTGTTCAGCGTTGGTGACGTCATTGGTTTTGTCCCACATGTTTCTTTCTCGTTATTTCAGTTAGTTAGCAATCATCATGGTCTGTTGTTATTTGTTTGCCTTAAATTTAGTCTTTTAAAGTCTTAATAAAAGGTAATAAAGTGTGAGATTTATTACACCCTTATCAACACCCAAATTTCATACGATCCAGCGAAGCTAAAATAAAAAAATTTTTTTCTTTAAATCGAAGGCAAAATAATAATAAATTTTTTTGCTTTGTAAAAGAAGTGAAAACAAAAAAAAGCTTTTTACTTAAGTCGAAGACTTAAATCAAAGGATGAAAAGTTGCTGTAAAAAGCAGTTTTTAAGCACAATTAATAGGAAAAAAAACGCAGAGTCTGCATTTCATGCCTGGTTTCATATTGAGCTTGTTACTGCCAATGAGTTTTGACTGCTAAAAAAATTTCGAGGTAATTTTTCATTGTAAAACTTTTACTGAAATTTTCTGTGAAATACATTACCACATATTGATTTTCCGTAAAAGCAACGTGTTATTTAATTCCACCCAATCAGAATCATTCACGTGATTACTGCTTTTTTCTCAAATTTTTAAAACTCGGTAAATATTATAGTTAAACAGACAAAGTTGACCGACAAATTTGATTCTGCAGAAAAATAAAAAAATTGAAAGTAGTAAGTGCGTCATAATAAATAGGTTAATGACATTATTACTGTTGAGCAAAAGACTTTTTGCTTGAATCTAATTTCAATAAAATTTCAATAAGTTGAGTTTTCAAGAATAAGTGTGTATCAAGTTGTATTTCATTGTAGTTAAATAGTGAACAAAATCTAAAATCAAAATACGTACAGTATGTACAGTTAATATAATAGTTTCAAACAGTTATTTCTACTGTATTATAATTATAACAATTTTTTGCAGATTAAACCTCAAATGAGTTTAAAACGGTATGAGATAAAGTAAATGTTATGTGTTATTGTTCATCAGAAATTGATAAATTGGTAGAATTCGTGATATTTTGCCTTTTTACGTTGATGATTGTCTCGTTGTCAGCGTGTAGTCGGCAGAGTGACCGAGTTAGGTAAAAGTATTGATGACCAAGGCAATTGACACAGTAAGACAATTGCCAATGAATAATCGCTTTTTTCTGTTGTCCTTGAAAAAGACACTTTGCAACAGTTTCCTTTGCTTGGCGGTCTTAAAAAGCAGCTCTAAATTTTTGTTTGTATTTCTAAATAAAAATAAAAATCAAATAAAAATTTTAATTTAGATTACCGACATTAGAAATTCTGGTAAAAAAACAACTTAAGATAGTTTATGCTATTGTTAATCGACACCCTGGATCAGTGTTTCTCAAAGTGAGCCACTTGGCTCCTAAGGAGGAATTTGAAATCTCCAAGGAGTAAAAATTACTAGGGGAAAAAGCAGGGAGGAATTTGAAAATTTTACTACAATGTAAGTAAGGCAAAAAAATTGGTAGTTCAAAGTGAAAAGTATTTTTGGAATTATTACTTTTTAGGAATGAAAATATCAGCAGTGTGGTCGAGTGGTTAGAGCACTGTGATTGTGATCAACATGGTCTTAGTTAAAAACCAACTCGCACCATTCCGTTGTGTTCTTGGAAAAGACACTTTACGGCACTTTCTTTTGCTTGGAAGTCTTTGCAAGCAATTCCAAATTTCAGTCATATTTCTGTATAATTAAAAAAACAAAATAAAAAATTTCAACCAGACAGCAATATCTGGGCATCTCCAGAAGCAGGTTGGGTTAATTGCTTGCCCTATCTATTGCGTTGTGATGCTTTCTGCGAGTCAGGAAGATAAATATAGAGATGAAATAAAATAAATAAAAATTGAGAAATCTGAGAAAGATTCAAAATTGAATGTTAATTTTTGTACTTTCTGGAATAACTGAAATTTGGGTCACAAATTTGGATGAAGACAAAAAAATTCTTCACTTTGATCATCAAGGTATTCTTTTTTAGAAGGGAAAAATGATGGTACCCAAGTCCTGAAAGGGAGGAATGTAGCAAAAACTTTTGAGAACTACTGCCCTAGATCCTTTCGTGTTGTAGGCGATGGAGTTTCATTTGAAGATTATTATGCAAGCTTGACAGATCAACTGTTTTATCGATTGAAAAAGGTTTCACAAAAAAACTGAACTGAACTGAACAGGCATTTTGTCTGCGAATTATTTATGAAAGAAACGATTGTTTGCATACCTGTTTAAATCTAAGTTCGTAAATGAACAAATTTCTTTGTTTAAATTGATTTTGCGATGCTTGTTTTGATTTAAACGGTTCAGAAAAAAATCAATTTGGTTGATCAACAAATATAAACTAAGTTTTGCGATATTTAATTTTGCTTTTTCGAAGTATCTGGGTGGTGATGCGGGTCGTATTTAGGTAAAACTTATAATTTATAACGAGTACAACTACGTTACTTAGAAAAAATATTATTTAGAATTACGAAAAATAACTCGTAAAAATATTATGAAGAAGACCAATAAAAACTGTTGCCAGCAAAAATCACGTAAAATTTTTGTAACCGTGTTCTTTATCTTTGCTTTTACGTACATGTTTCGATAAATTGAATTTATTCTAACGTGATTTAAATTATACCGTCTGTACTTTTGTTGCCTTCGGTAAAATCGTGGCGTACCGAGGATTTTTGAAAGGGGGTGGGGCATACAACCATAATCAAATATGCTTAGTGGAAAAAATTCTTTAAGCGGTAAAAAAACTCTTCAGTTTAAATCTGTCTCGCTTTTGTCGATTTTTCTTCCCAAAAACATGGTGATCCCAAAAAAAAAAGAAACCGTCTTCACTTTGAATCTGTCTCTGATTCTCGTATTAGTGATCTTCAAGGGGGGGCGTGGCACCCCTAGATTAGGGTTGCCATACCGTCCGGAATTTTGATCAAAAAACTCAAATGTTCGGAAAAGAATTCAAACGGCCGGAATTTTGGCGTCCAATAAATTTTTTTTCAGAACTTCGACATGAAACTCGTATGTTCGATTTTGGGACGAAATTAGGAAAATCCGAGACCAATTCCAAGTGAAGACCTTTTTTTTTTTTCGGTCTTCATCCTAGAATCTTAGACAATTTTATTTTGTTCGCCTTCAAAAATTTTTTTAGCTTGTTACGCCTGTGTCTGTCCAAAATTCCGCCTATTGAGATATGGCAACCCTAAACTAAATACGCTACTGGTTATAATCAAGTAGATTTTGATACCAATTAATTTGTAATTTGAAACATTGTGTTATATTACTTTGTTAAAATTTTAACTGAAAGTTGATGAACAAATTGTGTAGAAAGTTTTACTTAAAAACTTTATGCTAATATTTTCTGCTAGATACGGAAAATCGGTGACTGAAAATACCATTGGGCTTAGATTAAAAAAATCGTACAAAAGCCAGTTTCGTCTATGTCTAAACTTATGCTGTCAGATGAAATACAGTAAATTTTTTACCAGTGTGACACGTAAAATACTGTAGGTTACTGAAAATATCCGCAAAATTTGCGGAAATTGTAGGTGAAAATATTTACGTCTGTGTCTGAACTTTTGCTGCCAGTTAAAACACAGTAAATTTTTTACTGGTAAGATACGTAAAATAAATTATTGGAAATATCCATAAAATTAGATTACAGAAATTGGAGATAAAAATATTTACAGCCGTGTCCTTTGCTGCCAGGTAAAATACAGCAAATATTTTTACTGGTAAGATAAGTAAAATAAAATATCCGATAATTAGTTGACGGAAATTGTTCGTAAAAATATTTACGGACGTGTCCGAATTTTTGCTGCCAGGTAAAATACGACTAATTTTTTTAAACAGTACACTATTAATATTGCAACAAATTTAATACGAATATGCTTGTTGATTTTTTGAAGAAAATATTTGTCGAGTGGTTAGAGCTCCGGGATTGTGATCGACATGGTCTTGGTTCAAAACCTAGTCACACCATTCTGTTGTGTCCTTGGGAAAGACACGTTACGGCACTCCCCCCTGCTTGGCAGTCTTGGCAA
Source organism: Diplosoma virens (assembly GCA_963680785.1). NCBI lineage: Eukaryota > Metazoa > Chordata > Ascidiacea > Aplousobranchia > Didemnidae > Diplosoma > Diplosoma virens. Next base: position 32,982,317 of record OY796885.1, read on the forward strand.
ACAGTTCCGCATTTCGGTCATATTTCTATAAAACTAAAAAACAAGATAAAAAATTTCAAGCGGACAGCAATATCTTGGCATCTCCCAAGCACGTCACGGTAATTGCTTATCCTATATATTAGCGCTTCCGTCGTTTTCCTTCGAATCAGGAGGACAAATCTAGAGATAAAGTGTTAAATTAAAAAATATTATAAAAAATTTATATTTAGTTAAACACTCTTTATAACAGCAGCTTTCTTCATGTAAATCAAACACGGGCGTCAATAAATTTCAATTACAATGCCGACCGCAGAACGCAAAAACTCGTTGTGGGCGTCGCACTTTGCGCAACCTTATTCTAGCTGATATAATAATTATTATAATATCGTATTTGCCTTTCGTCTGTTGTTCGTTTTCCTCATTTTATAATCTGGTTTTACCGTGAGCTGCGGCCAGTTGAAGCTCGTTGAGCTGAATTTTTATTCTTTTAAGTAGACCTCGAAGTCTTGGATTGTAACTTTGTTGTTTGTGTTTCCGAAATCTTGCTTAAATTTTTTATATGGCAATTTCCGCCATTAGTTAATGAACTTGTGTTTTTGTGATAACTGCTTTGTTTCAAAGAAAAGATTCGGATCTTATATACTGTAAAGTTTGTCTATCTCGCTTTTACTATTGAATACCGTAAAACATTCTGCCGTCTGATAGTTATTATATTTTTTTGTTTTTAATTTTATCTGTATTTTATCTTCCTGAGTCGCAGGAAAGCGTCGGAAGCGCTAATACATAGGGCAAACAATTACCACGACCTGCTTTCGGAGATGGCAAAATATCGCTATCCGCTTGAAATTTTTAATAGAGATATGACTTTAATTTAGAACGGCTTGCCAAGACCGCAAAGCAGGGGGAAGTGTCGCTCCCAAAGACAAAACCGAATGGCGCGAGTAGGTTTTGAACCGATACCGTGTTGATCACGATCCCAACGCTTTAACCACTTGACCACGCTCTTTTAGAAATAGGTTTGCTTTGAAACTATTAAATGAACTGAATTAAATTTTAACGTTCTGACGTGGGAGAAAGTCAACAATCGACATGTAACTGGATCAGAAACCAAAGACCAGGAGCTGGCAAGCTGCAGCTCTTCGTTTGCACTTTCTCGGTGCGACTCTACTTCTTCTTTAAGACAATTTTTGCTTTGGAAAGTCTTGTGCGGCCCTCAATGCATTCCTTATGTGGCCCAGGAAGTCGCCTATTTCTCTCAAACCATTTGACAATTTTATTCTCTGATATTCCATAATTTTCAAAAAAAAGAAATTAAGGCGATCGATTCCGTACACCGTAGTTTCTCATCCGTCCTTACATTTTTATTTTTGGCGCCATTTATAAAGCGAATTAAAATTCTAAAAAATTGGTACTTCTTGCCATTATTTCACAAAAAATATACCTGAAGAATAATTTAACCAAACTTTAAACGCAGCTAGCCTAAAAAGCTCATTTTCAAACTGATACACCGGTAAATTTTCTAGCAGCAACTGCTTATTAAAAATACTTCCTGAAATTGAGTAAATACACTCTCAGAAATTAAACAGCATAATGCTACATGCACAATATTTATGCTGACACCGAACAACACTTTGTTTTTGCTCAAATAAATGCTAGCATATGTCGATCAGTTAAAACAATATTAGTCAAGCTTGAAGTAATCATGGAATGCTTTAGAGGTGTTCAATGGTTCCGCCCTGCTTATTGGTCAAGCATTTTCCACAACCTTAACGTTGTGTTTTGAGAATAAAAGTAAAAAAACTAATTTTAAAAGAATGTTCAAATGCGAGGTTGCTTGGTAATCCAAAAAATTCTGGGACATAAGATTAAAAAAATTGGAAAAATTAGCTTCTGGTACTGAAAGCCAATAACTTCTGGTACTTTTAGTCAACAAAAAATTGGACTTACAAAACCTAAAAACACTGTCGTACTCTCCAACAAATCTACTAGGTTCGATTCTCAATTATACAATATTGAAAGTCGCAAACCATAACTGCCAAAGCTAACCGTTTTTAGCTTGGTATAAACAACCAAAATCTCGGATATTGGCTACCACTGCATCTGTCGATTTGCTCATGTCGTTAGCCTCAGCTTGTATAAATGCACAGCTTGTTTCTAGAAACTAAATTTTGTCGCTCAATTTACCGCCAATTAACGGCGTTAAAGATTAACGCAAACTCACACTCTTATGAGACAGTAGATAACACAGTGTTGTCAGTTAGCAATCAATACACTAACAAATTTTGTCACTCAGTTTACCGCCAATTAACGGCGTTAAAGATTAACGCAAACTCATATTCTAATGAGATAGTAGATAACACATTGTTGTCAGTTAGCAATCAATGCACTAACAACAAAACAAAATGAATCAAAAGCTAGATAAAACTAAAAAACGCAAGAAGGTTTTTGACTAAAAGATCAGGTTCTATTGTTGGTCTAATGTAGTCATCATCTTCTTTGTTGACTTAATTGAAATAATTGTTTCGAATTTTTTTAGTTTATATGAATTGAGTTGGTTAGAAACAGCAAAAATATTTGTTCATAATTGCTATTTGTCTGGCACCTCCCGCTTATGGCACCAAGATTGAATACCGAGATACCTCACAAAACGATTCTACTGTGTTCTTTTTTTTATCTTTTAAATAAAGCACAAAGATTTAGTTTAGTCTAATTTTATTAATTTGGTCTATCAAATAAAAAACAAAAATAACTAAAATTAAATGGGCATTTAATTATAAAGCTAAATAAGTAAATCAAAATAAAAAGTTAAAATTAGCTACTATACTGTTGAAACTTAACTATAATTAGTGAAACTACCACAACGTTTAGCTATTGATATTAATCCTATAAATTTAATATATTACCAAAATAAATAAATATTCATTCACCAAAAAAAAAAAGATACCTGACACAATGACTCATCAACTATTCAAAAAATATATTAAGACTTTGTTCGCTTGAATTCACTATTACACTGCTGATTTGTCATCATATTTACTTGTAAATTTTATGACAGTTTCAATATTTGTTCATCCTACTTTACTAGTTTTCTACGTACAACAAACACGATAAACACCATTTCTGTTTCAGTTGGTTATTTACGAATATAATAAATTGTAAATTGAGATACTTATTATTAAAATTTCTGAAGTTTTAAAAAAAACGTACAAAAAATTTCTTTATAGCCTGTATTTTATTGTATAATTCAATTTCAACAAATTCCATGTCTAATTTAGAAATTGGATGACTATTTGATTAGCATATTATAAACCTACTTCGGGAGATATTTCATAGGGCAGCCATATAATTTTACTGCCTTATTTATTCATTGTCGTTATGTTAATACAATGTTTTTCAAGGCCGAGTCCGCGGACTCATTTCAGTCCGCGTAATGTTCTGGTGAGTTCGCGAGCACACTAATTTTGTAAATTTTTGTTCAATTATTATCTGTACATGTTACGCACATTTCCGTTTGTTAAATATTGTCCGCCAATAAACTTCGTCTTAATATTTCACATAAGTTCTGCCGCCTTTTTCACGGTACCGAATTTTGTAATCTTGCGCTTTATGATGTCATAAAGAAATTTAACAAGCTCTCTCAGAAGAAAATGTGCTTTTGACCAGTCAGATATATAGTTCTGTGTTTTAAAGGACCATTTTTAAGTCAGTTGGTTTGAAAGAGTTTAGCAAAGTTAACTTATTTAACTTATGTTGATTTTATCCAAGTTAAAATATTTAACAAGTTATTTTAATATCTATTCATGGCAAAACGAAAGCAGGTCTTTACATATAATGATGATTACTTGAAGCTATGATTTACTTCGGTTGCGGTACATGGTGAAGCAAGTCCACAGTATGTGTTGTGCTTAAAGTCTTAGCTCACAGCTCTTTGAAAGAAGCAAAACTTCATCGGCACCTAGAAGCAAACCATGAAAAATTCGCCAATAAAACTCTTAATGTGTTTAAAGAAAAAGAACATCAGCAAAAGCCAAGTCGCATTGATCGCCCAGCTTGCTTGGGGAGGAGTAGCTTACTCTCACAATAAAGCAGTGCGTGCTTCTTTCTTTGTTTCTTGGAAAATTGCTCAAGAAAAAGCGCCTCATACAGCGGGAGAGAACTTGATTAAACCAGCAGCTGTGGAAATGGCCACGATATTGTGTGGTGATGCTGTTGCTAATAAGTTAGCTATGGTTCCTTTGACAAACAACACCATCAAGCGGCGTATTCAAAAACTATCAGAAGTGTTCTGCAACAAATTATTGCTTCTGTAAAGCGCAGTGGAAAATTTAGTTTGCAATTGGATGAGACAACAGATATTGGAAATGATGCACAGCTCATGGTGTTCGTGCGATACCATGAAATATCATGACACAAACGACTATAAGGAGCAGTTTTCGTTTTGCAGTCCACTTGCCAAAAATACCACAGGAGAGCAAGTATTTAATAAAGTGGATTTGTTCTTTAAAGAACATCAACTAGAGTAGTCTGACTGTGTGTCTGTTTGCGCGGATGGCGCTCCGTCCATCATGAGATGTAAAAAGGGCTTCATGAATTTCGTTAAAAAGGAAAATAAAAACATTTTAGTTGTTCATTGTCTTCTCCATAAAGACCTTGACATAGGTTTCAAAGAAGTTGTATCTTTGGTCAATTTTATTAAATCTTGTTCCATTCCAACATTCGTTGGTTATCGCGAGGAAAGGTGCTGGAGAGAGTGGCCAGCCAACGAAATGAAATCAGCACCTTTTTCAAAGAACAGACACATGAATTTGTTGATCTCTTTTGCGATGACGAATGAATTACCAAGTTGCTATTCTTGGCTGATTTTTTTTTAGCTAATTTTTTCTTAGCTAATCTTAGTTGATTCTAGCAGATTTTTTAAGCCATGTGAACCAACTTAATAGCTTATGTAAGGAAAAGAGAAAAATTTTTTAGATGTATCAGAAGGCATTGGTGCATTCAAAGCTAAAATAAAATTGTGGATGCATCGAATGAAAAGTGGGAAGCTGACTGCTTTTCTAGCATTGAAATTATTTGTGGAGGAGAAAAATATTAATTTTCGCGGCATTTCTCGAATCTTTCTTGAGCATCTTAATGCATTTGTTTCTAAGCTGGATCGATCTATTTCTTCTCACAATTATCGCAAAATATTTATCTGGGTGCGAAGTCCATTTGAAGTGTCAGCGCTAGAGGTTCATTCAGAAATGAATTGCATTGCTGAACAATTGATAGAACTGCAAAGTCGACAGATGTGGAGAGACAAATTTAAAATTGTTTCTTTGACTCAATTTTGGGCGAATGTTCGGTCGAAGGAACCTAATCTTTCTGATCTCTGCAAGCAAGCAACAATAGCTCTTTTGCCTTTTTCGACTACATACTTGTGTGAGGCTGGCTTTTCAACATTGGCGATGGTTAAAACTAAGTACCGGAACCAACTTCAACCGGAAGACGATATCAGATGTTTTATTTCTGATTTCGACAAACTTGTGAAATAAGTTCAGGGACAAGGTTCTCACTGACAATTTCAGTGCATGTGTGCCCAATAGATAAACTGCTTTTGCTTTTTAATTTAATGTTATAGTGCTGAACTAAATTATTTTTTGTTCCTATTACTTAAGTCCCCGAATGCTTATGCTAATGGGGAAATAGTCCGTGGGCTGAAAAGGTTGAGAATCACTGTATTAATATATTATTTACCCATTCTGATGCTCAGTAAAGCCTTGCTAATCATCAAGGGTTCTTTTTAGGACGGGGTAATATGCTTAAAAAAACTGTCTTATACAGCGAACATTGTCAACAAGTTCTGCAGGCCCACCTTTTGCCAGCTAGATACTGAAAGCCGCACTGCAAGCAAGATAAACGTTCTTTAGCATTTTACTGTACAGGTTTATGAAGACACCTGTCATTCTACTACAAGAGACCTACTACACTATTGCAGAGAAGCTAATACATTCAAACTGTTGTTGATTTTCGCTTAAATAATCGCTATCAATTTTTGCTTCAAGCAAGCGCTGTTTTGGTTTCTTAGATTGTAAATTTTGTTAATAGTCATAGCCGCCGTTGTTCCGTAGTGAATCAGATTGAGGTTCTCTGCGTGACGTCTTCGCATTAAACTCGTCTTGCCGAAACCGAAGTAAAACCAGAGAGAGAGAACGCGTTGATGGATTAAGCTACTTCGAAAGTTGTTTTGAGTAGAACTGGAAGTTGATATTTCGTGATATTTACAGTGGTCGATAAATTGATAACTTGAAGAAAGTGGCCTTGAAAAAATATTTCGGTATGTAGAATGTTTTTATAGACGTTTTTTAATTGGCAGTAAATAATTAGCGTTTTAATTGGTTAATTGATTTGGTTTGTTGTTATTTACAAAATTTAAATGATTGTCGTGTTCATTTTAATAAGCGTATTTTATTTGGATTCTATTAGTACTTGAATGCACGTAATTTATTGCAGATAAACCGCATTAACACCTGAATTACATCGGTTCTAATGAAAAGAAAGGTGTAAAGTGTGTAAATCGCGCGTTGTCGAAAGAAAATCTAACAATTATCAACCACGACCAATCTCCTTATGTTCTTTACTTGGGTGTTCAAGGCCATCCAGTCGAAGTAACTAACACAAACTTTTAACTAGCTGGGTCTTCTTTAAGCAGGAAGTATGGCCTTGCCACGTTTGGCCACGAGCGACTAAGGTACATGTTTTTGGACCAAATTCCACCGACCTCAGAGATTAAGTGGTTGTGCCTGGACGTTGATGGTTATAAAATAGTAAACGTCTACAAATCCCTACTAAAACCGCTGCAGTCCTTGGATCTCCCAGTGTTTCCTCATCACTGTCTTTATGCCGGCGTTTGTAACTGTCGCTATGTTGATTGGGGTTACGATGATAACAGTGCGGATGGTGAGTGCTTGGCTGGCTGGGCAAGTATTAAAGATATTACCTTTCTATACTTTGCAAAGGATGCCCCAAGTTTTCACTCTAGTTGCTGGAACCTAGCTTTTGCTCGTTGTAGTCGCATACGCGACAGACGCTTTCTAGAAAAGTTTCTCAGGTCACAAAATCAACCTTCGCTTTTTCACAACACAACACCACAGTTTGCTTTTTCAGGGCCAAGCACGCCAATTTAGCGATGAATCTTCTGAAAGGATGAGTGGCGTCACTACATTGCTTTGATAAAGAAATTTGCAAAGACTTTGTTGTCGTCTAATTTACGGAATGTGCATGCGGCTTACCAAGACTTTCGCAACATTATTTAGAAAGGCAGCTAAAAACACTATCTCCCGCAGTCACCAGAACAATAATTCTCTTTCGTAATGAGATGCGGAGTGTGAAACCCTCTGTGCAACGTTCCTGCAGTCTTTTGAGGAGCACGACTCGAGTTTGGCTGTACGACTTTGCTTCCCAAACTTGAAAGGAAACGGTTTGAAGCAGTTCAGAGCATTAACTTTTCACACTCTAGTCAAATGGTTCACAACCTTTTTAAGCTTGCGGACCGGTAATATTTTAAAAAAATTTTGCGCTCCGGTAATATTTTAAAAAAATTTTGCGCTCCGGTAATCTTTTTAATATCTGACGAAATCGTAATAAATGCAATAAATCAATAAAAAAAATTTATTTAAACAAAAGTAAGTATTTAGTATCAAAAAAACTCTATTTAATGTAAATTTTGCTTCTATCTTCTTGATATAACATATGCAGTAAACGTAGCTATATTGAAGTTTTTAAAAGGCGAAATGAAAGGGAGGGAGAACTCAGTGGGGCAGATAATTTACGAAAAAGTACATGGTATATTTCGATATAATTTCTTCAAAATCAAGCTTTTAAAATTTTTTTTCCTGATTAGTACTGATATCTAATTGGCTCTTTTATAACAACGTCAGTACTTTCGATGTAATTTATGCTGCACCAACGACACGCCACCTCAACGTGGTGGTGCAGTCCCCTTCCCTGCACTGGGGAGGGTCGAAATGGCTTGTTGATTCCCCGAGGGTCTCAACCTCGGGCGATTCTCTTTCGGACAACTCTTCTCATTTTTTATCCCTGCTGTCCAATGCGCGGTCACATATGGACAGCACTCTTAAACCCAATTGACCGCCCCCCTACCCCTTCTATTTTCTTTCGGACATCTCTTCTTCGTCCCTCCTTCCACCCCAAACCTCTTCGTTACTTATCCCACTCACCGCTGATTCTTATCTTTATGCTTCTTATCAGTGGTGATATTCACCCCAACCCTGGCCCTATAGACCCCTGCTCTGTCTGCTCCCGTAGAGTCACCTGGGGAAACAGATCAATACAATGTACCAACTGTTCTCTCTGGTACATCTCTCCTGCTCTGGTCTTTCTCCCCTGACTTCCGTAAAATCTCCCCGGGACACTCTTGGACTTGTCCAATGTACCCATCCTTTTCTCAACCCTCCCCTCCCTCTCACACTCTAATCCTATATCTTCATCCTTTTCTGTATCTCCATCCTCTCACACTCCAAATCCCCCACCTCCACTCACAAACAACCACAAATCCATATCTTCAAAAACTAACCCCTCCCCCAAAACAACCTCAAATAATCCCACCTATCCTCCTAATCAACCAAACTAATTTATACTTACCCTCCCTCTGCATCATCTACTCCTCTTTTTCAAACCCAATATACCACCTCTCCTCTCACACAATCCTCTTTCCATCCTTCCTCTCCCTCTCGAAACAACCTCCGAATCCTACAGTGGAATGCTAATGGGATTCGCCCACGTCGTACTGAACTCATACAATTTCTCTCTCATAATCAGTACGATCTCATCTTCATACAAGAGTCACACCTCTCCTTTGACTCCACCTTCCGTATACCCGGCTATAAAACCCTTCAGAAGAACCGTTCTATGACAAGGAGAGGAACCACCAACTCTACGGGAAACCTAAGAGGAGGTTTACTCATACTTGTCAAAACCGGTCTATCTTACACTTTACTCTCCACACAATCCCTCTCCTCCCTCGACCCAAGCTCCGATTATTTAGCTATCGCAGTTAAAATAAAAGGAGCCGCTCCCATACATCTTTTCAACTCTATGTCCCTCCTATCCGCCCCTCTTCCTCTGACTCTCGCCCAAAATCCTTCTCACCCTTTCTCTTACCATCATCTCCTACCACCTTCATCTTTGGCGACTTTAACAGCCATCATTCATCCTGGGACTCCCACTCACCGGAAGACCAATCAGGCAAAGATCTGTTTGATTGGCTCCTCTCTTCTGATCTTTTACCTCTTAATAACCCCGAACACCACACCCTACTACACCGTGCCACCGGAAACCGCTCTTTCCCTAGTTCCTGCCCGAATAGCCTCTAAATGCACATGGCAGACCCTTCCGGACCTCAGCTCAGATCATCTATCACTATTCCTACTTTCCCCTTAATTAACTCTTTCCACCGCCCCCCCTCATTTAACTATAATAAAGCTCAATGAGACGATTACCTTACTTATATTGATACCCACTGCTCCACTCCCTCTAACTTTACAACACTTTCTCTTTCTGAAGCCACCCACACCTTTACCAAACTCCTCAATGATGCTGCCACGTCTGCCATTCCTTTCGGCAGCATCAACCGCCCTGCTAAAGCCTGGTGGTCTCCTGAAGTCGCAGATGCCGTCGCAAAACGCCGAAAGGCACATTGTTCCGAAGAAGACCGCCAGCACTATATCGCCACTTCCAGATATATCTCCACTGTGATTTCTAAGGCTAAAGCTAAGTCTTGGCAGAACACTTGCTCTAGCCTTTCTCCTAAAACCCGTCCCAGTGAAGTCTTTTCTCTACTTCGCTCCATCTCTGGCTCCCCCTCTCCAACTACTTCTGACCTTCCCAATTTCCCAAATTGCCATACCCCTGTCGATTGTGCCAACCATCTCTCTTCACATCTACAGTCCCATTTTTCTACCCAAACCCCAAAACCTTTTTGAAGCACCGAGAAAGCTCAGATGAATCATATCAGAACTGCACACTGCAACACCCTGCATTCCACTTTTTGTTCATCATTCTCCTCACTTGAACTCTTTACAGCTATCTCTCAATTCTCAATCTCAATCTCCTCAGGCCTGATCAAATTACCTACCCTCTTCTATCCCACCTTCCACAATCTGCGTTACATTTTCTCCTATATATCTTCAACCTTTCTTGGTCAACACACACCTTCCCATCTGCCTGGAAGCAATCAACAATCATCCCCATTCTCAAACCCGGAAAACCCTCTGACTCACCTTCTTCATATAGACCCATTTCTCTCACTTCATGTACCTCCAAACTCTTCAAAAGAATGGTTTTAGGTCGACTAACCTATTTTCTCAAACAACAAAACATTCTCTCACCCGTGCAAGCTGGTTTTAGACCTGGTAGATCGACTGTAGATCAGGTTCTCCTCCTCGCACAGTCAATCGCAGATTCCTTCCACCAATCTACGCCGGGCGCACGTACAGTCCTTGCCACTGTGAATTTTGCGAAAGCTTTTGACTCAGTTTGGCATTCTGCCTTTCTCTTTAAACTCCTTTCATTAGATCTTCCTCTTTGCTTTGTCGAATGGATACGATTCTACCTCTCAGATCGCCGTTCGAAAGTCCGTATCTGTAATTCATACAGTCGTCCTTTCCGTCTCCTAAGAGGAGTTCCCCAAGGTTCGGTTCTAGGACCAGTTCTCTTCTCTTTACACATCAATGACCTTCCCACTTTCCTTCCTGCATCTGTTAAGACTTCTCTCTATGCAGATGACCTAGCCATCTGAGCCTCCTCCCCGAGTGTTGAGTGTGCAACCTCCGTAGTACAAGCTCCTCAACAGACTGGTGGAATGGTCCTCAAAATGGCGCTTTCCTCTCAACCCTCTCAAATGTGAGTCATCCTTCTTCAGCTTAGACCCCTACCAATCATGCATACAACCCTCTCTGCACATTCTTAACACCCCACTCAAATTCAACCCTCATCCAACCTTTCTCGGTGTAACCTTCGACCGCACTCTCTCTTTCAAACATCATGTCTTATCCTTACGGAAAAAGTTTCACAGCCGATTCCGTGCTTTTCGCTCCATCGCCTCTGCCTCCTGGGGTCCATCAAAAGAATCCTTATGTACCCTATACAAAGCCTTCATTCGCCCCATCCTCACCTATGCTTCCCCAGCCTGGTTTCCCTTCTCATCTCCTACTCACATCACCTCCGTGGAGAGGATGCATAGATTTTCCTGTAGAGTAATCACAGGTTGTCTATCGTCCACTCCCATTCCTCTACTTCATATAGAAGTACTTCTACCTCCACTACGAGTCAGCCTCACCCACCAATCCCTTTCCTTCTTTGAACGAGCCCTCCGTCTACCTTCCACCTTTCCCATAGCCTCTCTTGCGAATTCTAACCCCCGTACACGTCTCAAGAAGAGCTCATGGAGATCCTTCTCCAGATCACATAACCTTACCCCTAACCTACATCTTACCCGTGAACCTCTAATCCTCTGCCCTCCTAAACCCCCCTGGTCTGCCCCATCTAATTACACAATCTCACTCCACCTCTCATCCCCATGCTCTCGAAAAGACCCCCCTCCCTCCGCAACACTGCAGCTACCTCCCACCTTTCCACTCTGTCTCACAGCGATATCTCTGCCTGGACTGACGGTTCGGTACCTAGCGGGCTTGGGCAGGGCGGTGCAGGGATACACATCAAGTGTACAAAGTGTGTCACTGCTACCTCGCTCTCCTTCTCGACTGGTCTCTGGGCTACCAGTTATAGTGCGGAAACCTTCGCTATTCTACATGCTCTTGAGTGGTGTATCTCTCACTCCAAGACATGTAATTTTGAATCTATCATCTTCTTTTTCGATTCTTTATCTGTCTTATCAACTCTCTCTGCCCCCTACCATATTTAACCCCTAAATCTCTATCCAATACACAATCTCTTCTCAATTCTCTATCCCTATCCAAGGTAGTCCATCTACAATGGATACCTAGTCACTCTTCCCTCCCAGGTAACGACTTAGCTGACTCTCTAGCTAAAGCCGGTGCCTCTCTCGATCCCTCCAGTATATCAGTGTCCCTCGCACCCCTTATCTCCTCCCAACGACTATCCCTCTACACCAGTTGGAGACGCAGTGTCCAATCTGGTTTCTTTCAACACCAAATCCCTTCAGTATCTCCAGAGGAGCTTACTCTCCCTCACTCCGCTCGCTGTGCTCTCTCCCGTTTACGCTGCAACGGGCACAGCACTCTCCTTAACTCTTATCTCCACAGGGTTGGTCGAGCCGAGACTCCTTCATGCAGCAACTGTGGTTCTGAACCACAGGATCTCTCACATCTCGTGCTCGACTGCCCTGTACTAGACCTTCTGCGTCGGGCCATATTCGGCCATACCCTTTCTCTTCTGGACCTCTGGTCCCGTCCGTGGGGAGTCGCCCGATTATTGGGACTTCGCGGAGTTGATCCGCGCCCCCATCCCCAGGAATGGGTCGGGTTAAACCACCACCACCACCATGTAATTTATGCCAATTTATTCAAATCCATCTATTTCGATGTTATTTATTCAAGACTAGACTTTCCAAACTTTTCTTTTTTGATTAGTAGTGATTTCTGATTGTTTTTTTTATTACAATGCCGGTACTTTTGATGTCACTGCTCCTATTTAAGTTTTTTGGTTATTTTGATTAAAATTTCAAATTTCCAAAAGAGTTACTTAATGAAATTCTTATCTTTTCCTGCTTAGTCTTTCCCGATGACTGTCTTAATTCAGTCAAAGGATATTCTGACATCATTCCTCTCAATAATTAGAGGCTGATTTCTTGATTTATATTCATATCTTTCCTTTATCACTTTTTTTGAAAGCATTAGGTTTTGCTGCACACTATAAATATTAATATATTGATGCAATAACCTTGAAGAAAACTATTGCGGTCGTTCAAGCAGTTGAATGTATTTACTTGTTATAAAGACTAAATTTAATTTTTGGTACAAAAGAGAAATTATAAAGACTAAATTTAATTTTTACTAATGAAGAAAAAACTCGCGATTCTTAAATTCACTCTTCGTTGAAAAGATGCTGGCCTTTCCGATGATTTAACGGAATTAATAGCTTTATTCGTCCTCAAAGTGCTGAACTTGTTTAAATAAGGTCAGCGAAATCCCCCCAAGTTACAAACTACCCTTATTTAAATATGCCTACTTTATGACGCCCGATCCAGAAAAAATACAGTTGTAACTTATTTACAAAGGCGAGAAATTTATTTTTTACCTGCGGTTTCACACGCGCAGCTACTTAACACAATACAACATAAAACAATGGTCACCTGACCATTTAGCAAAGTAACGGTCACCGTTCCCTGAGCAAAATCATGGTCACTGTCTGATGAGAGCGATGTCTCTCTATTTATAATAAACTTGAATTGGGCCACGTGGCTTGGACGACAAACTTTACAATGAAATCAATTTCATGCCTTTACACAGAACACTGCCAAAGCAAGGTCACATTTAATTAGGTTTAATTAGGACGATGCATTTAGGTCATTAAGAGCGGAGATAGGTCATCACATCTAATTTTAAAAAGTCTATAAGTCAATGTTTCTCAAACTTTTTTTTGGCGACCCAAAATCGCTAAAAACAACGATTTGCGAACATGACTGCGACCCAAGTAAATTTGACTGAACGTGGTGAAAACGTAGTGACCTCTAAAAAAAAAAGGTCTTCACCTCGGATCCGTCTCAGATTTCTTGATTTTCATCACCAAAATCTAGTGTTCTCTAAAAAAAAAAAGTCTTCACCTCGAACCTGATTCCGATTTTTTTCATTTTCTTCTTAAATTCGTAACGACAACTCAAGAAGGTTCTTTACTTCTCAAGTCTTCTGCGCACAGATCGTCGTCGTCATCGTCGTCGTCGTCGTCGTCATCGTTTGAAGGGCATCCACTCCAGGTCAGACACAAACAGAACTGGGGCCGAGGGTTTATCCTTTTACTACCCCAGACTGCTGCACTGCCTGGATCAGATGCTGGCAGTGATGTTATTAAGCCAGCATCGAGTTTCGTCATCCAAAACCGTCAGACCGCGTGCTCCATGTGGTGCCCGATGTATGGGGCACATTGTTAGTACATGGTCTGCGGTTTGCTCTGAGGCGCCACACTCGCAATTCGGTGAAGGAGCGAGACCCCATTTGTGCATGGACGAATGGAATCGCCCAACACCAGTCCGCAGGCGGTTGAGCTTAACCCAAGCTGCTCGGGGTAAGCCCATCCCAACAGGCCTGGCACTGGTCCCGGGCACAAAAGCACGGAGCCTGGAAGCACTTTCACAGTACTCCGCGTTCCATTTGTGATTTGTCCATTCAGAAGCGCGGATGCCAAGTCTGGCAAGATTGTCCAAGAGATTCCGCGCACCTGGCACAAACGAGCGTCTGGATCTTAGTCTCACTTGGCCAGTATCTGAGGACCCATTTAACAGACCATGCAAAATATGATCGGGGTCCAGAGATCCACGGTAAGCCAAGGAGAGTGTCGCTCCCAGTCGGCGAAGCTCAGCTGGCTGGATGCCTGAAAGTACAGGTAGGTGGTCCGTTGGAGTGGGACGCAGGCATCCAGTAACTATGCGCAAGGCGTCATTCAAGACACTGTCAATGAGGCGAGTGTGAGCACTGCGACACCAGACTGGCGCACAGTACTCGTCAGCTGTTGAGTAGACTAGAGACAAGGTGGCTATGCGTAGTGTTTTAGCACCAGCACCCCATCCCGAGCCCACGAGTCACCTCAGCAGTGTGACGCGCGATGATAGTTTTTTGCACAATACCACTAAATGGTGACGAAACGTGAGCGATCTGTCCAGTTTTACCCCAAGGTATGTAGGGGTTGGACAGAACGGTAAAAGTCTACTATTGTTGTAGACCTTTAGCTCACGTTTGGCCTCTCGGTTGTTTAAGTGAAAGGCTGCCGTCACCGTTTTAGTGTGACTGAGCTTCAACCTCCAAGTCTGGAGATACTCTGATAGTGTAGACATGTCTTGGCTTAAGGTCCTCTCCAAGTCCTTCCAGTATCCAGAAGAATGCAACAATGCTAAATCATCAGCATAAGCAAACTTTCTGGAAATCATGGAAGGAAGATCGTACGTATAGATGTTAAATAGGAGGGGAGCCAAAACCGATCCCTGAGGAACGCCATTTTTAAGACGGCGTAGCCTGCTTTGCTTGCTGTCACCGGTGGTAAGGGTGAAACTTCGATTTCGGACAAGCTCCATGATCATTTTGACCATGTGCTTATCCGGAAGTAGTCTCAGCAGCTTGCAGGTAAGGCCACGGTGCCAGACAGTGTCATAAGCAGCTGTCAGATCGATAAATACGGCACCGGCCTTCTTTTTAGCCGAGAAAGAATCCTCGATGTTCTGGGTTAGCAGAACAACTTGATCTACGGTTGACTTCCCGCGTCGGAACCCAGCCTGGTCTTTAGGGAGCAGTGGATCGATTAATGGTTCAACGCGGGCGTAGATAAGCCTCTCGAGGATCTTGTAGGGGACACAGAGCAGAGATATCGGTCGATAACTCTTTGGGTTCCCCACGGGTTTTCCTGGTTTTGGGATCGCGACCACAAGCGCTCTTCTCCAGATCTTGGGAATTTTGAGTCGGCGCAAACAGGAAGAAATGAAGTCACGTAACCAGGACATCAAAGCAGCTCCAGCATGGAGTATAAGCTCGGGGCAGATGGAATCAGGTCCCGTAGCTTTACCTGGTTTTAAATGTTGAAGGGCAGCAGCAAATTCTCTCTGTGAGAAATTGTCAGAGATATTTACTGCGTCTGGTGTTGTGGCCCTCCAAAGGTCAAACACTTCTTGAAAGACAAGTCGAGATGACTTGCAGTCAACAGCCTCGTATTTCCCATTTCTAACCAGCTGAGATGCAATAGCATCGGCTGAAACGGGACAGTGACGAGGAGAGTGTCGTGACCTACCAGTAAGGTTGTTCAAAATACTCCACGCTTTTCGACTAGAGTGTGAGAAGTCAATGCTCCGAACTGCTTCGGACCATCGATTCCTCCGCTTCCTGTCAAGCTTGGCAAGCAGAGTTGTAGCAGCCAAACTTGAGTCGTCTCCCTGAGGAGACTGCAGAAAGGTTTTATAGAGGGATTCACACTCTGCATCCCAACACGGAATATAGTTGTTTCGATACCCGCGTGGGATAGTCTTCTTGGCTGCTTTCTTAATGATGTTACAGAAGTCCTGGTAAGCCGCATCTACATCAAGTGTATCAGGCGGCAACAAAGTCTTTGCGAATTTATTCGTCAAAGCAATGTAGTGACTCCAATTGGCCTTGCGGAAGTTCCATCGCTTAACAGGCATGCTTGGCACTGCCATAGCAAACCTTGGTGGTGTAATAAGCGAGGGTCGATGTTGTGACCTGGGAAACTTCTCAAGGACACGTCTATCCGGTAAGCGACTGTTTGGACCTACGCTAGCGAAAGCTATGTCTGGATTGGTGCCAGTGTTCCAGCGGCCGGAATAAAAACTGGCAGCGTCCTTGGCATTATATAGGAGGGCAAGACAATTAATACTTGCCCATCCAGCCAAGCACTCACCATCCGGACTGTTGTCATCATAACCCCAGTCAGCATGACGACAGTTAAAATCGCCAGCGTACAGACAGGGGTGAGGAAACACTGGAAGATCCAGGGTTCGCAATCGCGTTGGCGGTGGTTTGTAGACGTTGACTATTTTATAGCCATCAACGTCCACACACAGCCACTCGATCTCCGATGTCGGTGGAGATTGGTCCAAAAGCGTGTATCTCAGTCGCTCGTGAACAAACGTGGCAAGGCCATGCTTCCTGCTTAAAGAAGACCCAGCTAGTTGGTAGTGTGGTAGCACCAACTTCTCTGCATCAGTGCAGTGGGTCTCCTGCAGTAGGATGACGATTGCCTTAGACTGCATAGCGAGGTGATGAAGAACATTCATCTTGCTTGCAGTGAGGCCTTCGATGTTCAGCTGAAGAATAGTGGGTCTTCGGAACTTGTTGGCAATGTGCCCTGAAAAGGGCAGTTTTATCCTGACATTGCCCCGTCCTGAAAAGGACGTTTGCCGATTAACAGACCCACACTGAACATCGGAATGGGTGGATACCCTTCCGTTTTGGTAGGTTCGGTTTCGGTCTGTCATTTTAAAATCAATGAGCAGACTTACTCACGGCCCAGGCTGCGTGAAAGCACCTACCATCTGGGCCAAATCGCACAGATCTTTTTCGTTTACACGCGATAATTCACAAGCCTTCGCGACCCACTCGCATAGCCTTGGCGACCCATAGTTTAAGAAACACTGCTATAAGTTGATTAATCTGTTAAAAAACGTCAAATATAACACATCTCCTCGCTATTGGCAGCTGCGACTTTCGTATTTCGAGAGGTCACGAAAGTAATCCAATTTTTCGCCGGAAAAGCGATTTGCATTAAATTACGTAACGTTACTAAATATGCAAGTTTGTTTATCCACAACTTATCAGATAAAAGTTATATTAATGAGAAATTAGATTCATGTACAAATTTTATTTGCTTCTTCCCTTAATTCAAAAAGACTTGCAAGAACGCTTCCTCTCAAAAGCCATATCACTTCTGCATGAAAAATGAGATGGCGATTTTGCGCAGCCATACTAACGCATAGACTTAAATGCCTCAAAAAGCCTTAAATGCATTACTCGGTCACGAATATAATTGATAGTCTTAACTGCTCGGATTATAACATCATTTTGAATTCAACCGACATTTTGGGGAGCTTCACAGTGAATTATGCAATGTGTAGACAGCAGATTTTTGTTTGCCACTTATTTTACTTTTTGGTTGCACCCGAATGACAACCAATTATGCTGGCAGCTCGGTCACCACACATTCCTTGACATTTTTCCCAATATAAGCCTTGATCTTGCATTTAATTATCAAGGAAAATCAATAATTACTATTAATATTCTTCTAACACCGCTTTACGTCTAAATTAATACGGCCTCCTTAAACCAAAAATTTTGGAATAAATTGATGCTGACCAGCGGTGAGAACCACTGCTCGAGTTGTCAAGCATGGAGTAGCCTATCTCAGGGATCTTCAGCCTTTTCAATGCAGTGTGCCAGTTTTCAAATTTTGTTAAATGTTAATAGCTTCGCGTGCAAAACTATTTTGGGCTTAATCTAGTTTTAAAATATCTCTATTGGTTCATGAGCAAGGGTTTCGCCCTGTCATTTTTCTGGTTAGAATCGTACACGAAAAAGAGACAGATTAGTAGATCAACCTAATTATTATAAAATATTTATTATTTAAATGCAGTTATGAGAACAACTTTAATGAGATCCTTTTTCTTGTTTTGTCTTGCTCAACTTTGTAATGTTTAGACTATATTTGGATATTGGAACAGTGGCAGCTCATTTACAAGAACTGCAGAACTGCAGTACACCCAAATATCTGTGTAGCAGTTTTAAATATATTAACAGCAACTTTAAATGTATTAAATATATTATTGGGTTTAAAAAATTTGTTTTTACATTTCAAATTGGCAACGTTTTGAGCTGTTTTAAATTTATTTGAAAAATTTCACGCAAAGCGATGCAAAATGACGCATTTTATTCACCGTTTAAATCAATGTTTCTTAACCTTTTGTGGGTCACGGACCCTTAAAACATTCTAACAAAAGCTATGGACCCCTTTAGGAGAAACACATTATAATCGCCAAAATTAACTTTTAATCAATGTAGTTGCAGTCAAGAAGTTTGCGGACCAAGCAAAGCGTATTGATAATTAAATTCAACGAATATAAGTTGATAATAAATCCATTGCAGAGCTAACTAAATTATACAACAATGATAAAACCACAAGTAAATCAAAAAAGCAGTGAGCAACCAACAAGCAGAACGCTCTCAGGCCGTTTGCTTTGACATTAATCAAAAAGAAAAGCATTCGTAAAATAAGTTTAATAACCCAAATAAATTTTTAAGCTTTTATGTCAATGCAAAGGTTGTTGTTGCTTATCTTCAACAAGAACGCGAAATTGCGGGACGGTTTTTGACAGGGCCACACGCACGTCGTCCTTGGCATCCAACCGACTTTGCTGTTTCGTTTTGATGGAAAGAAGAGCTGAAAATCCTGGTTTACAGAGGTAGGTAGTACCAAAAGGAATAAGAGCAATCATGGCTTTTTTTACCAAGCGAGGATAAGCTTGTGCGAAAGAACACCAGAATTGTGCAAGGTTCTTTGAACTGAATTCTCTTCTAAGCATTTGCATTGTCCTCAACTCAATAAGGTCGTCTTTGGCAAGATCATCATGACCATAGAATCAAGATCTGCAAGAAATGGATTGCGAATCCGCAATTCAAAATTCAGATCATCTGAGCAATAACTTTGAAAGATTTCTGCAATCCATCTAAATTTTTGCTCATGTTTCCGCGCAGAAAAGGAGACAGGGCTTTAGTATTATCAATTCGGCTTTGAGAGATCACTTCATCGGGCATTGGGAAGCTAGCAAAGTTGTCTGTTTCAAGTCTTCTTTTCCACAAAGGAAGCTTTTCCTGAAAAACTTGCAGTCTTTCGGTAATGTCAATAATCGTTATACCTGGTCCTTGAAATGACAGATTTACTTCATTTAAGTGACTAAAAATATCTGCCAGATAAGCTAAGCCATAAAGAAACTCCTTACGGTCAAATTGCACTGAAAGAGGATTTTGTTTTTCCCTTAAAAAGAGTGAAACTTCATTTCTCAATTCCATTAAACGCTTCAAAACTTGACCTTTCGAAAGCCAGCAAATTTCTGTGTGCTACAAAAGAACTTCATGTTGCGCAACCTTTTAAAAATACGATGGTTTAAAGCTTGAGCCCTGATAAAGTTGACAACCTTCACAGCAGTAGATAAAATTTCTTTTAAAACTGGTGATAAAGTTTTTGATGCCAATGCATGTCGACGTAGAAAGCAATGAGTCACAATGATGTAAGGAGCTTCTTTCTTTACCAAAGAAGCAAACCCTGAGATTTGCCCAAGCATTACAGGTGCTCCGTCGGTACATAAACTACCTATATTTTTCTTCCAATTGAAGTCTTGCTCGGCAAAAAAATTGCTCACCATCTGTAATACGTCTGCAGCCTTTTTAGGTTCTGAGAGGGGCTCGCAAAAAAGGAATTCTTCTTTAATTGCATCAGCGTTCATATACTGAACATATACAGGAAGCTGGGCACACTGAGAGACATTTGTGCTTTCATCCAGTTGCATGCTGAATGAAAATGGTGAAGGTATCAGTTCCTTCATTACTTTTTCCAGGATATTATTAGAAATGTCAATAATTGTGGACCTGATGGTGTCATTTGAAAAGGGAACGGCTTCAAGTTTCTTTCTTTGTTCTATTCCACATACCAGCTCAATCATTTCCAGGGCACACGGTTTTATCAATATCTCTCCGATTGCATGTGCTTTTTTTTCCGTGGCAATAGGATAGGCTGCCTTAAAAGATGCTTCTACGCAAGGCTTTTGCGTCTTTACAAATCCGAACTTTGGCAAAGTCCCTAATTTCTCAAATCGAGCCTTCTTAGAACGAAAAGAATCAATACTATCCAGCGCATTTTTAGGATGTATAGATATGAGATGCTCTTTCAGTTTTGCTGGTTTCAAACTTGCATTGGCAAGGACTTTACCACACAGAAAACACTGCGGCTTTCGCTGCCATCACTATCAGTAACGAAGGTAAAACCAAAAGCTACATACTTTTCACTGTACTTTTTCTTCTTTGACATTTCTTTTAAATGGCTAAAATTTCTAATTTATTTATCCTTCCTGGTTATGACCCTTTTGTAGCAGAAACTCATAAGCAGCAATGACAAATTTCTATAGCGCTCAATTCAGCATGCACGTGCACAGTTTTTGATTCAATTTTTACGACATAGACGTTGTGTATGATTACATCACAAATGCGATGTAGCTTTTTTTTTATAGTTGTCATGCATGACTGCAGTTGTGACCAACCAAATGGAACAATTGTAGTTCTAATGATTAGAACTATTTTGATTAGAGTCTGATCGATCGATAGAAACACTTGGATATTCTTATTTGAATTTGGCTTTACGGACCCCTGAAAGCACCTTCACGGACCACTTAGGGGTTCATGGACCCCAGGTTAAGAACCTCTGCTTTAGAACAATATAATTTAATTGAATATTGGTTGATCTGTTTTTAAACTATTTCTTCTTTTTTCACCAAACAACAACAAAAACATTTCAAAGACTATTTTTAAAAAGTATCTTTAGCTGTCGAAAAAAGACTTATTAAGACTTTTTACATTCATTTCATAAAAACAATTGGATCGTTTGTGTCAAAAATTTTCTAAATAAGACCGATATTGAACAAACAACTTTTTTATTGTTGATTGATTGATTGATTGATTGAAGCAGATTTTTAAGTTTAAATATCCTTCTGCATGAATAACTCAATGGAAGTAAAAATTAAAAAAGTGTACATCAAGACAGGTGTAAGTATTTGGTGAATTTTTACAAGTTTTGTAAACTTTTGATTTTATGGAATTTTAATAAAAATAAAAAAATTAAACATAAAAGAGCTGAAACAACAATTTTTTAGAAATTCGACTTACCTCTAACAACAAAAATTTTATTGGTTCAACCCGTGAGTGACGTGCTCCGCTGTAATGATTAACTTTTTTTTCGAATTGAGCCCGTCTTGATTGAAAAATCTCAACTTTTTGTCTTGAGCACTTTTTTTTCATCTTGTAACCCTTAAGGCGCGTTTACAGCCGTTTACAGTACTTTTTTCTTTCAGCGCGATCTTGGTTTGTTTTATTGACGCTCAAATCCACTCATATTTTCATAAAAAAATGAGCGGATTTGAGCGTCAATAAAACAAACCAAGATCGCGCTGAAAGAAAAAAGTACTGTAAACGGCTGTAAACGCGCCTTTATGTTTGAATCGATTTTGCAATAAAAAAAATATTTAATATTATTTATTATTGTTTATTTAGTATTAAAAAAATATAACATAAAATTTTACAGGATTTTTTCAAGTTGAAACTGCCTTGATTGAAAAATAGCAAATTTCGCATGAAAAAAGTTGTTTGATTTGCAAATCAATATCTGTTTCTAGTAACTTTTTATTTAACATGTAACCAAAATGTTGTGTTTTAAATCAGTTTTGTGATAAAAAAGCTGTCACCAGTAGAAATTTTACTTTGTGC
Organism: Diplosoma virens; assembly: GCA_963680785.1. Classification (NCBI taxonomy): domain Eukaryota; kingdom Metazoa; phylum Chordata; class Ascidiacea; order Aplousobranchia; family Didemnidae; genus Diplosoma; species Diplosoma virens. The sequence goes on from OY796885.1 coordinate 33,004,513, forward strand.
TTTTTCGAGGTGAAGCCGTTTTGACTAAAAAATATTGACTTTGTGTCTCAAAAAATCAGAAACAATATTTTTTTCAAACAATATTTTCCAATAAAATGATTTAATTTTACAATTCCATATCAAATAAACTTCTTGAATCTAATAAAAAAAACAAAACGAAATATGCATTCTATTTGTTCACGATTCAATAGGAATTTTACCTAGGACTTTTTTATCTAAGAATTTTTTGACCAAAGCACTTTTTTTCTTTTAAGTTAAAGCATTGAAAATGACAAGAGATTACTGACAGTAGGTTTAGAAAAGTGTACACAATTGCTAAAGAATCCCTAAATTATAGGGACAGCTGAATTCAAAGACTTTCTTTTTTATTTGACACTTAATCTTTAAAAGCGATAAGCAGTAAAGCACATTGCGACGCATATTTTTTTATAAATATTTATTTTGTTAAATTTGTCAAAACTGCTCCCTAATCGAAACTTTAGTTTAATTTTGCAAATAAAAAGCAACATTTGGCCGTCAATATAAAGTCAAAATCGTTTGTTAGTTTGCACTTCTAATTAAAGTCCAAAAAATGACCTGTCCAAGTAGGCTACTCGCCGTATTTTTGCTTGCTTATTTTTGAATCGTTCAGATGATGTGACTATAGTTTCCAGCAATTTATCAAAAATTGGAGGCTGAGTGGCCAAAGAAAAAGTCGAATCCGATACCAACTCCAGCACATCAAAAAAGCGACTCCGGTTTCTGCATATTAAAAAAACTAGTTCGGTTCCGACTCCACCGAAAAACATGCGACTCCAACTTCCAATTCTGGCTCCACAACCCCGGCTTAAACTAAAGCAACTTATGTAAAGTCTCGTGTCTCGTCTCGGTACTCCAAAGTCTCGTCTCAGTCTCGAAGTTCCGTCTCTCGAGTGCACCTTTACCCAAAACCATAGCCGTACGCAGGGGGAGGCTGGGGGCAACCCCTCCCCTTGAAAAATAGTGTTTTTCATAATTTTGTAGTGCTTTGTGATTGTAGCCATTAAATTGTTTTTGGCTTGCAAAACCCCCCCAACCATAAATTTCAATGTACGCCACTCCCAAACTTAAACTGAACCTCTAGAAACGAAATTTGTAAACCTGAACCGGAACTAAATTTCTAAAAAGAAAATTTATCAAACCAGAGCTGCAACGTTACATTAAACAGTTCGACGCCCTGCAGAAAGATGAAGACCCACAACGTTATCACCATTACATAATATTCAAATAAACTCCATATTTTCACACTTAACCATGCAATTAGTCAATAATAAGTCAACCAGAAAAGGACAATTGATAGCTGTATCTAACCTGCAAGCGAGTAACAAGATAATGATGAGTATCATTTAATAGAAGAGTATACGTTTGTTTTTTGATACGTTATGTCCACGGCCGTGGCCTTTATTCGTAGCCAAATGTAGAAACATAATTATTATATGTTTAAATCAAGTGATTTAAGTTCGATGAAACTTGTCCTTGTTTGGAGAAATGATTGCAATGTGTAATTTCAAGACAGAAACTGTTTTATTAAAGTATAGTATGTGGTATTTGTTTTTTTTCATGGTTTGTTTTCAGAGGTAGCCGAATTCACTTCATTTTTTTGAATAACCTTTTAGGGCTTATTTCTCTATTTTATCTGATTTGCAACCTCTATTTTTTAAACCAGTCGTCATGGTATCTTCCTCCACTTTTTCTTTGTGCACCATTGTTTCCTCCTCCTCCTATTCACTTCAAATTCTACTCTCTTTTGAAAGTACAACTTGTGAATAACTAATTTTAATTTTCATCAGTTTTTTTGCAAATATTAGCTATTAGATTTATTTGAAAATTTGTTATAAAGCTTGTAAATTACAAGTAATGCAATGAAAAATGAGGGGCCTCTTCAAGAAGTCATTGTAAGTGATTTTTTTGATAAAACTAACCTGGAAAAAGAAACCAAAAGGAGAGGATCTCTTCAAAAAGCAGTAGTAACCACAGAAAGAATCCCAAACAAAAGTTTCACAAACAAAAGTCACTTACAGTGACTTTTTAAGGAGACCCATTAATCTTAAGGATATGTGTGTGTATCTTTCAATTTTACTTTTTTTTTCTATGTATATTGTGTTGTTTATTTTAGTTATTTGGTTACTAGCAATAATAATAATATTGACTTAATAATTTATTTGATTGCATGAGTAGAAATTAAGATATTATGTTTTCACATTTTGTAAATATAGATTTTAGGTGGTGATATTCTTATTCATATAAACAAGATGGCATATTATACTGGACAATACAAGTAAGCATTTATATGTTTAACATATTTTAATGTCTAGAATTTGGGTTTTCAACTTGTTAATTGAGCTTACTTATAGTTATAGAATATTAACCCATATTGTTGTATTATTTAAAGTTGATAACAGCATTAAAACTGCAATATTTAATTTTGTTATTTAATCTTATTTTTTAAGCATAATACAAAAAATAAAATTATAGACAGTGGCTAGAAGTTTGATATCAAAATCAAAATCTTTGAAAATCTAAGGTCTAATACCAGAATCCAAACTTTTTTATATCTAAGGTTTAGTATTAGACTCCATATTTTTGAAATTAAATGTCTGGTAATGGCTTTTTCAACTTGATTTCATATTATTTTTGTGGGGTAGCTTGTTTATGTCTATTAGTGTTAAGCAACAAAGAAGGGATTGGTGAACAGATTGTGATATTCAGGTTAGATTCCCAATTAAAATATTTTTTGTTTTTTGTTTTTAAGTGATAATATACCGGTAACATACTTTCAGATTTTGTAAATGAAGTTAATGTATAGAATTAAGCTTATAAGTTGAAATATTGGATTAGGTTAAAGAATTGGGTCTTTTCAAAAAGAGATTGTAACTGTTGTTTATCAGTGAAATTAACTCGGAATCTTTCTTACTGCACTAAGAAACAATAAAAAACAAACCAAGAGAAAAAAATCTCTCAAGAAACGATAGTAAACACAGGAAGATCTAGGTTAGTTTCACTAACGAAAATCGCTCATGCTCACGGTTGCTTATTGAAAAGACCCAAGAACTTCAAATAGAATATTGCTTAAATTGCATTGGCTTAAATGTAAATTATATTGGACTCTCATTAAGTTTTAAATCAATTTTTACAAATCTGGATGCTTTTATATTAGTTGACATTCTCATTTTTACTTTTCTCTAGTTTTTTATTTTTGTTATATCTCGTTGTGACACTACTTGCAGTTTTTCTTATTTTAAAATTTCTTTCATATCTAATCATGATTTGACTTGCTGGTTAAATATCGCTTGCTGTGAATTGCATACTTGAGCAACCCTAACTTTCTAACCTTAATCCTTTAAATATTTAACTCTCTAACAAGGCTGTGAACTCGAACTCAAACTCGAAGAACTTGGCAATTTTGGCCGAACTTGAACTCAAAAAATAAAAATTTCTGAACTCGAACTTGAAAAAAGTTTGTGATGTTTGAGTTCATTTAATGAGTAAATTTAGCTATAACATTTCTTAGCGTTGGTGCCAAATTATAATTTGCTATCCTCTTTTATTTTGTTTAATAATAGATTAAAATTGGTAACATTGATGACAAAGCATTTTTAACATGAGCTCAGTTTTTCGCAGTTGAATTATTCTCTTAACTCTATTCCGACTGTATTTTTTCAACTCTATTTTGTGAACTCGAACTCGAACTCAAACTCGAAAAATTGAAATTTAAAGAACTCGAACTCGGACTTGCAAATTTTTTGTGAACTCGAACTCGATTAAAAATGCTTCGAGTTTGCAGCCTTGCTCTCTAAACCTTTAACCCTTTTCTAACCCTGACCCTCTCATCCTAATCTTCTAACCCTAACCCTTTAACCCTAGCCTCTAACACTAACGTAACACTTACTTTAACTCTTAACTCATTGTCATACTTGCTTTCAAGGAAAATACAAGAGATGTGAGAAAGAAAATAAAATGGAGTCATGATCAAAAAGAGAAACATTGTGTTGCGATTAGATATGAGAGAAATTAGAAATAAGAGAAAAGTAAAAACAATAGTGTCAATTAATAAAAAAATGTCCAAATCTGTATATGCTAATCTACACTTAAGCCAACTCAAATTAGCCCAAGTCATTTTGGTTCTTGTTTACTATTTGTTGTGCTCACTTGATAAACTGTTAAATTTCAGAGAATTTTCAAAACCTACAAGGTTATTAGTGGCAAACAGTGAACAAGAGCCATCATTTTTACCTTAATTTAGCTTTAACAACGTCTTAATTTATAGTTGTAACCTTGATTTTGATTAAGACATGGTTAAAGCTAAATTAAGTTAAAAATTAAGATATACTTGAAGATAAATTTGGACCATAGCTAAATTAAGAAGTGGTTAAATAGTAAAAATGACTTAGTGAGTTGGCTTAAGTGTAGATTAGCATACACAGGTTTGTTAAAATTGATTAAAAACTTAATGCAAGTCCAATAGAATTTACATTTAAGCCAATGCTATTTAAGCTAAATTTTGTTTGAAGTTTTTAACCTTATCTAATTTTTGGTACTAAGATCAATTTTATATATTAACTTCCTTTACAAAATCTGCAAGGATTTTATAGTATAAATTAGAAACAAAAAAAGAGATGTTTCAACTAAGAATCCAACTGAGTATTGCAATCTGTTCACCAATGCCTTTTTTGTTGTACCATACTAATTGACAAAGCACCTCATAAAAATAATGTTATGACAATCAATTCAAAAAAGCCATTACCTGACACTTAAATTAAAAAAAAATTTAGAGTCTGGCACTGGACCTTAAATTTTAATAATATGTATTCTGGTACTCTAGTCACAGTCAAAATTATATTTTAATAATGCTTCAAAAGACTGCTGCTGAAATTTGTGATGATTGAAAAATTGGATTATGTAACCTTTTTGCTGACATTCTTTTAATACTGTTTCAAAGTTGTAAGAAAAATACAATGATATGATTTGAAAAATCTTTATAAATTACAATATTAATGCACATTTCTTTGCAAAAAAGATCAATTTATCATTTTTGGTACTATGTTAAAATACTTTACTTTCGGTATCTTTTACATTTATCTATAAATAATTAATTGTTTTTCAGTCAATATCCTCAACCTGGATTTGGCACTCAAAACTATCCTCAGTATAACAGTTATCAAAGCAGTTCTGCTGCAGGCTCCTCATCAACATTTCGGTAATTAGATGTTTTTCTTTTTTTTTTTTTTTAAGCAAATTTTTACAGTGTCAAGAAAGTAGAACAAAAGTTTTGTTGGTTTGGTGGTTAATTATTATATATATGGTTGTTGTTAATGTTTTTTTTAACTGGTGTATAGTACAACTTGTAACTACACTTTTAAAGATTTCTTCAGGGTACTAAAATCCATATAAGTATTTTTGTCCATTTAGCTTAAATATTAATATAATGATATAAATTACAGGATGGGGCAGAAAAACCACACCCCTTTTAAAGTCTTATTATGGCTATGATGTTGAAGTTAGCCACTTACCATAAAACCTCTAATTGAGTGCCACCCTGTTTTTTCAAAAATCATCATAAGCAACTAACTAACCCGGATCCCCCTGCGATTACTATTGCTTCTTCAGAGATCCATTTTCTCTTGTTTTTTTTTATTCCATGCTAATGCTGATGCTGAAAGAGGGATTTTGGGTTAGTTTCACCGCAAAAAGAAATCGCTTACAGCGACTTCTTAAAGAGACAGGGTGGCACTAAATTAGAGGTTTTACAGTAACTAAAGTGAATTTATGTTGTTAATAAACTGCCAATTGGTTTTGTATATTTTAAAAATATAAATATTCTCAAGGTTGTGCTCTTAACCTGCATACATTGGTATATTAAGCGATTTCTAAAGTTTTCCATCACCCTCTATATCATTTCTTGTAAAATTTTGTTTACTTTTTGGTTAATGACAGCTTTCAATCCAACAACGGTTCATTCAGCCCATTGTGTCTTCTCAGTTGGAAATGATGGTTGCCATTGCAAATTTTCTGTTAGTGAGAAAATTTTCCCAAAAAATGCATGGTGGTACATGTCCAAGCCATATCTAGACCTAAAACTTTTCAAAAGAATTTAATAAATCACTAATTATTCTAATCTCTCACTCTATGAAACCATATTTATTCCATCAGTTTATTAACAAAATTGCAATGTTAAGACTTTAAAATGTGTGGGTTTTTTCTGCTTCACCCTGTATTAATTAAACTATTTTACTTTGTTTTCATTTAGCTGCTATAAGCCAAAAATAGATCTTTTTATTAATCATCAAAATGTTTTAGAGTTTATTTTGTACTAAATTTTACACATTATATCCATTTTAAAATTTTTATTTATTGGTTTTGCACTGCATTTTGCAATAATCTAATACAAACAAATATGCCAGCCAGTATAATTAATTTTTTAAAATCTTAATTAGTCCATTTTAGATTTTAATATTTTTTGTAAGTTTCTTTACATGCTAAATTTTGCATAGATTTTCAAATGCTTCGAGTAATGCTCAAGCAACCTCCCAAAGTTTCAGTAATGCCCAATACAATTATGGTTATTCTGGTTCTAGCAATACCACTACTAATACAACAACTACGCAACAAGGAAATGCATATCAACAATTTTCTGTAAGTTTTACATATTGGCATATACATTCATTGCATTGCAACTTTGCATTAAAATTAAATAAAATAATGCCAAATTTATTCAGAGCCTAATGTTATTGTTAGTTCACTTTCTTAAAGCCTTTAGTATACAGTTTTATATTATTCCCTAAGTAAGTTTTTAAAATTTGCAAGTAGAATTGAACTCATTCCCAAAACTTAATGTCTTACACTCTTGACAAATTATCAGAATGAGAAAGAAGTAACCTGAACTGAGTTGTAGCTTTCTTTATTCTCATTGGTCAAGAGTATTGACCAATGAGAGTAGAGAAAGCTAAAAGCGTTTTAGGCATAGAAAAAATGTTTTTGCTTGCATAAAATAAGGTTAAAATATTTTTAAAAGTAACTTGTCAAAAAAAAAGGCAAAAGATCAAATCATCTTGAGCAAGAATAGATAATCTGTTGTTGCTGTAACAAAGAGCACATAGCAAATTTGTGTAGAAGATGCTGGCAAATGATAAACTTGTGAAAAAGGACAAGCATGTGATAAAATTATGAAAATGAAAAAGGAATTATGAAAAGGACAAGTTTATCATTTTCTAGCACCTTATGGACAAATTTGCAATGTGCACTTTGTTATAGCAACAACATATTATCTATTGCTTAAGGTCATTCTACCTTTTGCTTTCTGCTCTAGAAGCTACTTTTATGTAATTTTCAACCATTTGACTGCTGCCACCTTAATTTTATAGTTCATAGCATATAGATAACATGCTTAAAAATAGAAATTACTCCAACAAGCTTGAAATTAATGATATTTAAAACAAAAGTTAAATTTTTCAAATTTTGAAACTTAAATTTTCTAAAAATAATGCAAGGTACCAAAAAAAAAAAGATATTATGTATAAAAGCTAATATGATAAAAAAGGTGACTGGTATATTCCACCTCATTAAATTTTACCCCATTAATGATAGATATTTTTCAAAAGAAGTTATTTATTTTATCTCTAAATTTATCCTCCTGACTTGCAGAAAAGCAACGAAGGCACTAATACCAAGGGCAAACAATTACCCTGACCTGCTTTTGGAGATTCCAAGATATTGCTGTCTGCTTGAAATTTTTTATCTTGTTTTTTAGTTTTATACAGATATGACCAAAATTTAAAACTGCTTGCCAAGACTGCCAAGCAGGGGAAAGTGCCATTAAGTGTTTTTTGAAAAATACAACAGAATGGTGTGAATAGATTTTAAACCAAGATCATGTTGATCACAATCATGGCACTCTAACCACTGGATTACACTGCCAACAAAGTTGACTGCAGGAGAAAAGACCAATTTCTTAATGGTCAACTGAAGTCGGCTACAAGAATCAAAAGGTTAACCATATTCTTTGCATACCAAAAAATTTTTGTCAATCCTCTAAAACCCTTTTTGCTCTCTTTTTCATTGGTCTGTAATTTCAACCAATAAGAGCTCTTTTCTTTACTCTTCAACTTATTTCAGTTTACCTCTTTTTCATTTTGATCATTTCTTGTTAAGAGATATAAGACAAAAAGTTTTGGAAATGACTCCAACTCTACTTGCTATTTTTAAATTCTGTACAACCAACCATCTCCTCAAATTAACTTCTTTATTTTGACTGATGTGCATTGTACAGGTCTGACTTGCAGAAAAATAGTTTAAAAAACGATCCATTTGTTATCTTGACCTGTTTTTTAAAATGCCAAGATATTATTCTGTAGTAACTTTTTTGAAGTATGTTTTATGCTATATTAGTCATACCTGTGTGACTTTAATTTAAAGTTGGTTGTAACCCCCAAGTTAGATAAAGGTTTTTATTTAACTATGCTGCTGTATATGAATGTATGTTGTTGATTAGTTGAATGTGTAGCAAAAGTTATTTGATGTTTTTTGGCAATGTATGTTTCTTTTTCATTTAAACTAGTCCTTGGTATTATATTTTTGTTTCAATAATATTCTATAACATGATATTTGCAATGTATTTTATTTAAAAATTATACTGCACTCAACTCTTTTTATCTGGATTTTAATTTATCCAGACAATTAAATAAATTCCAAATTCATTTATAATATTTAGTTTTACAGTTTTAGATATTTCCAAACCTGGTGCCTATGATAGTATTGAAGGATTTGCTTTAGATAGGAAGGCCTCAACCAAGAATAGCATTTTTTTTGACCCTGTTAATAGTACAAATGCATTGTACACATTGGTGGAAATGTTTATAACATTTTATTTGCATACATTTGTGTTATCTGGAATTTGTCATCATCTGAACTGGTTTCTGCTCCTTTTAGTTGGAAAAACAAGAGTCGAGTGTCTACTAAAAAAATTTTAAATGTTTCAAAAATTAAACTAAAACATAAAAGTTCAGTGCCCAACTACTTTAACAAAGTATAAATATACCAAAAAGTTTGTGTTTTATCAACAAAAAATCACATAAAAGAATTACTTAAAATTGGTTGTTATCAAGGTTGCGGAGTCAGAAGATTTAAGATCCAACTCCTAGAATTTCTAGGATGCCAACTCCTCCTCCAGCTTGTAAAATTTTAAGCATTCCAACTCCAACTCCCAACATCAACTCCCCAATAGAAACAATAGCATTCTGCCTAGGCATACCATATTTCTGAAAGGACAAATTGGGATGCTTGTAAACAGAAAAAAATTCGTCCCTAAAAATAGTTCATTGGTTTGAATCAGTCTCGGGTTTCATGATTTTTGGCCCAAAAAACAAGTGCTCTAAAAAAAGGGTGGGTGCTTCTCTTGTAATTTGTCAATGACTTTTTAAATTTTATGCCTAAAAAGTAGTGTTCTCTAAAAAAAAAAGTTTGGACATCAGGAGTTGGATAAAATATTCCAACTCTTTGTACTCTTTAGAGTCTGACTCTGAATCCGTCTTAAAACCTCTGACTCTGCAACCCTGGTATTATTAAAAGAATACACTAACCATAATTACAAAATAACTTAACAATATAAATTTTAGTCTGTTTTTCAGAATTTATGGTATGCTCAGAATTCACCAAATCAACAGCAATCCCAGCAAGGTATAACCCCCCAAGCTCAAGCCACTAGAAACAATCAACAAATGAACCAACAAATGTCTCAAGCTTATCAGCAGCAAATGAGTCAGGTTTGTGTCTAAAATAGGGTTTACAAAAGAGTTCAAATACATATTAGTTTTTTTACTTACAAACATTTGAAAGCTATTATTCAATAAAGCATTTATAGACTTTTCAATAATACGGATTTGATTGAAAAAATATTTACTCTAGTATATTTTGTATGATAAATGTATACAGAGTAAGTTTTCTATTAAAGCTTGTGATTAATTTTTGAAAATGCAATAACAACCAAAATTTGATGTGTTTAGTTGGAGTATTTGAAAACAAAATTCCTGCAGAACCCTTTAACAATTTTATGTTTATTAGAAAATAACAAGAATTTATTTTAGTTAAGTAAGATAAAGTGCAAAAAAAATAATAATAATATTCAGTAAAAGTTAATAAATAAAATTTAGCTCAGTAACATAATGATGACAAGAAACTATTAAGGTCAGTAACTACTCACAATGTCAAAGGAAAAATTTTTTGTCATGATTGAAAAAAAATTATACAGTATATACTAACAAAACGACATTTAAGAATTGTCTCTATTGCTTATATTCTCTTAATTTCCTACTCATATTTCTATGTTAATTGTCGAATTTTCTGTTAGGCTTTTATTCATCTAATAAAAATTATTATTCTAATTTATAGTAATTTATAAAGAGTAAATTAAGAGTAGTACATATCATTATTTACAGTATGACCTTTTATACCAAATTTTCAAATATTTTGACAGCTTTTTGTCCAATTTTGTTGTAGCAAGTTTATTGTTTAGAATAAGATAAACAAGCAAACATTCGCTAAATTAATAGTAAACCTTTATTCTTTTAATGAGACTTAAAAGTTATTGCAAGTTGTTTGACAATAAAACGTTTGTTTCAGTACTATCAACAACAAGCAGCTATAACGCAACAATCGTATCCGCCAGGTCAGAGTGTAATTGATTGAAAAATGCTGATTCTGTTGCTATTCTTGGCTTGTAAATTTTGTATAACATGCTTCATGTTAACCCAGGTGGACAACAGCAACAGCAACAGCAGCAACAACAACAACAACAATATAAAGGTTCCTCTAAGACGGCAACCCAAGCTACCAGCCAGCCCGCCCGCCCTGGGTCTCAAAATCAACCTGGAAACGTCGCTTTAAAGATATATAAAAATATCAGCAGTACGTTTTTGATTGGTGTTAGCTTTTGAGTAGAAGTACCCTGAAACGTTATTAAAAACTTATCTTGCACTAAAATGAGTTTTTTTTAAAGAGTATAAGTTTTATGTACAGCATGATGAGTACTCTTGCCGATGAAACAATGAACTTAAATCGGAGCACCTTGATATTTAGGATTCAGGTTTTTTGCGATCGAGATAAACAGAAGTTGTACTGATCAAGCAAAATTCATTTTAAACTGTCGTAGGTCGTACTCTCATAAAAATCATTATTATCGCTATACTTGTATGTTTAATTATTAGTAATGAATAGAAAACTTTTTATTGAAAAAAGAAAATGTTAAATTTAATTTTTACTTTCCTTTCTATTGATATTGGTGTGTTTTTTCTTGAAGAATTTCAAGAAATTTTCTGCATCAAAAGATGCAATTTTATTATGTGTTAGCCCTAAATTTGATCATTTTATATTTAATTTAATATTGTACTATGAAATCATGGAACTGTTTTTAACTGATTGGTGTTTGCATAGCAATTAAAAATTTTATAAATAATTATAACTGGTTTAATGCTATCAATTTTGATATTGATTTCAAGGAATTTCTTGAATTTCAACTTTAATAGCAAATTTTGCTTAGTTTCTTTGTATAATCACTTTCACTGAACGAACGTTGTCAGACACGAACCAGCAAAATGATTGGTCAAACACCAACCCTCAACGTGGTGGCGAATACTACGGCAACTACTCTTCTCCTGCAAAGCCAGCCGGAGGAGGTTGGGGGAGTGGCTACGGCCAGCAACAAGGAAAAGATTGGTCTCCATATCCCCATCAGCAGGTCAGAAATGATTAAACTGGGAGCACTTCAATCAACTGATTGCAACCCATGCTTGTTTGCTTCTACACAAACAATTTTTTAATAGTTTGATGTTGTAAGCTTACTTATTCGGTTATATGGTGTTCGATTAGTGTTTCTTAGTCAGACACTGTCTTCCAGTTATTTCCTTACACTGCTCAAGGTTTTCGTGGCTGTCTAGATAGTAAAGCTTTTTGTACGCAGTTCTTTCTCGCAGTTCTAGCAAACGTTTGTAGTCGTCAACTCTCATTCCATTTTATTTCGAAGTAATTTGTGCGCGTTAACAAACAATAAAATGTACTTTAATCACTTCCGGGTTGTTTATTTTGCTTGCTTTATTCCTTTTAGGTTTTTTTCTTTTTCGTTGTTTCGGAGTCTTAATCAACTCCGTCGACTTGCATGAATAAACTCCAAGGGGAAAAATCCTTTTTGGTGTCAGATTTAATTTCGGTTTTTGATCAACAACTTTCATTAAGAAGCTATTTTGGAATCGAATTAACAACTTAGCTTTGGAAAAAAAGTTTACGCAATTAAGAAAATTGTTTATTTTAATAGGCAAACCAAAACAAGCCGCCTTACCAAGGAGTTAATGCTGGTGGGGCCAGTGGGGATTTTAGTTACTCCCAAAATTCAACAATTCAGCACCCTCCCCAAATTTACCCTGCTCAGCAAAGAAATTTTCAGCAGTATCATGTTTACCCACAAGGTCAAAATCAAAGAGGTAAATTTTGATTTGTTTCACACCCAAATGAAATATTTTGTTTATTTTTTATTGGTGTTACGACCAAGTTTTACCCTTAAAATAATAAGAAGCGAAAAATTAATGTAAAATTGCCTTTAGTTGCGTTATAAATTTTACCGATGCGTCGGCATTTCAAGATTGAAGTAAGACTTTATTACAACCGGTGGTGTTGAAGTAGTGGTCTTAATTTTAAATCCAATCAATTTCAATTGTCACGAATGGTGTTAAGTAGAACACCAGACGAACACAAGTAATATTTTAAGTGCTGTTCTTCACTTTATCAGATATTTCATCAATTTAATGAATTGTTTAGTAAACGAGCCTGTAAAACTTGCATTGTTATAACCTCTCTTAAGGGACTAAATAGCTGCATTTCTTTTTTGTCGTTTTCCCATTGTATGACGTCGATCTTATTTGACTCAGCCAACAATCCTCCTGATCAATCGAAAGGATTCAGCGAGAGAGGATCGGGTTCTCATCAATACGGAGGAAACCCAGATAATAGGGGAAATTGGAATGCTGGGCCAGGTTCGGGTCAAGGTAATTGGAATGCCGGACCTCAGAATAATTGGGGAAATGGTGGAGGAGGATGGGGAGACTGGAATGGTCCTCGTAATAATCCTCGAAGAGGAGGTGATGAAGGACCACATATTCCTCCTTTTCCGCCTGCGTGGCAGGTGAGAAATCATTCTCAACCTCCTCATCCACCTAGTGGAAACCGTCCCGAACCCAAACATAGCAACTGGGGTGGCAACAACAATTGGAATCAGGTAAAAAATTTTAATTTCTTGAAAGAAATCAAAAAGGTCTTACGCTTGTATGTTTTTATTTATCTGATGCACCCCTGTGGGTCGGAGTCTTTTGCATTCCTGATCAAATTAGAAGAAAATCACTCTAGGTAGTGTAGGCACATTGCCGCTATAAGTAGGATCTTGCTGTACACTCAAAAACAGCCTAGATGTCTGAACAAGGTGCCGATGCTTGGACGCATCCAGAGGTAAATTAAGAATTAAGCTCGGAAAAATAGCCTCAGACATAAGAATCATCCGAAATGTCAATGTCATTCCGATCCCTGAAAAACACATATCTAGCCCACTGCTACTACTAGTGGCGACCCATCATTGGTGGGACATATATACAGGGTGTTTCAAAAGTCACGCCCGATTTTATGTTTTTTTATATTAAAAATCGGGCGTGACTTTTGAAACACCCTGTATATATGCAGTGAATGCATGAGCTGGGGATGAAACCAAACTAAAATTACTTTTCACTACAAATATCAATAGGGCACAATATCAAATTAATATATCCTTATAAGGCATTTTCATTGCACACGGTGATGAATCCTCAAGTTAAGTATTTATCATTGCTGAGCGAGTGTTTTAGTTCTTGCATCAACCTCAATTCAACTTGCAACTATGTACAGTTAATAACTAAAAAGTTGAAGGTTTTAAGATTGTACTTTTGTGACTTTGACTTCTTCTTCTCCTTTCGGCCTTTCCCTTTAGTCAGGGGTGGCCACAGCGTATCATCATTCTCCACATCTTTCTGTCTTCAACATCCGTCTTTTGACATCCTCTGAAAATTTTGTTGACGCTTGGATGTATTTATTTGCTTGTACCCGTATCTACCCGACATACACCTGGTAATTGGTACCTTTTGCATTTCTGAAATGAATTACAAGAAATCTATTCTTGATAGAATACCATTAATTAAAACTCCCCCATACAACCAAGAATAGCTCAAGCACAAAGACTTTTTGCATTTTTCGAACGAGTATCGATGCCTGGTGGCATCCAAAAATAATCAAAAAATCATTGTCTGCAAACTGCTACTGATAAAGAAGAATTCTATTGAAGCTGATCCTCATTTTTATTTCTTTGGGACCACCCTCGACCATAGGCCGCAATGTATCTTCGATGGTTATTGCAGAGACCTGCCGCCTGGTCCATAAGCCCATGATAAATAAAAGTAACAGTGTTTTTCTGCACAATCAAGTAATCAAGGCTAAATTAAATTGATGTTGCGATAATTTGGTAATAAAATGTATTAAAGAAAAGCGTGTAAAACACACGATCTTAAATCCTGTTCAAATGCGTAATTGCTGCGTTAAAGCAATAAAATGTGTTGTGTTCGGCAAGCTGTAGCACGTGATTGACAACTTTCTTCTTACAGGGCTGGGAAGGGCAAGGAGGCGGGAGACAGGGAAGCAATAACCAACGGTGGGAAGCGATTAAACTGTTTCCATCATTGCAAGTTTAAATATTTACTCAATTGCAGGTTTTCAAGGGGCGACGGACAACAACACAATCGAAACGGCCGATATAGTCCCAATTCACGACAGACACGCGGAACGAGTGAGGCTTTGTTATGTTGCTTTGATAAAGATTTATGCAATTGTTAATTGATGTTAAGTGAGAATCTGTTTGCTTGAACGTTTTCAATACAATTTAGAAATCATTTAATCAATTTTTTGTAAAGAACCTTGGAAACAAATCGTTAGTAATTAAAACATTTGTTTTTAAATTTATTTGCAATATCGCAATGTTCGTAAAACGCTTGCTTAGTATTGCATCAGGGTTAGGAGCCGCGTGTTTTAGGGAGGATTCGGAATCATTTTTTCGATTTGGCGGAGACAGAAGTCGTAGTTGGTTTTTGAGACTTGGTGTAGTCGGAATCGGAAGTCAGAGTCGTTTTTAGATGTTCTGGAGTCGGAGTTGGAGTGGTAAAACTTTAAATATCTGGAGTCAGAAAATTTTGAACAGCTGGAGTTGGAGTCAGAAAAAATTCCTTCAACTCCGCAACCCTGTATTGCATTGTAATCATGACTTGTTTCAACTCAATTTCAGCTTATAGAATGTTATCACTTTTGTAGCACATTAAAAAGCTGGTGAATGTTGCTTTAGAATCTGTAAATTTGTATCTTTGTTTTGTGTTTGTAGATGAGAAACCCAATCGTGAGCTATGGTCACCTGCTGATTCAAAGCGAGGCAACAAAGATAAAACAGTAAAAAAAGAAGTTCCCGATTCTGATAAGCCTGTATGTATATTTCTAATCTTTAAAAGTAATGATCGATTGTATAATTATCTTGTTTCTAAAGGTTGGTTCACACTGAAAGCGGAAGCGGAAAATTGCGCTTTCCGCTTCCTTTTTCTGCTTCCGCTTTCAGTGTGCACCGCATTTGAAATGTTAGCAGAAAATACGCTTTCCAGTTGATTTTTTTCGCCAAGTGTTACTGGGGGGTCACAGTTGTTGACAATTTTTAAATTTAGTCCACGGTTGCTATTCAAAACTATATGGAAAACAAAAAGCAGCTGACATCGTTGGAATTTTGTCTTTAATATACAGAGCCTTGAAACTATTTTAACTTGATATCCCTGGTTGCAAGCTAAACATTGAACTAATACTTTTTATCTTCCACACGTTTCTACCTTTTATTTTTGGTCTAAATTCAATATATCTAAGTGATTCTTAAAATTTTATGATGCTATTTTATTATTTAAGCACTTATAAATACAGCAAAGCATACATTTTATCAAAGCAATTACACTCTTTTATTGCACAATTGACAAATCACAATTAAAAGATGGTACATTTTTAAAAACAATGTAGCCTACATTTTTCTATTAATAATGATTAACTAATTCTCATTTGAAAACAGAATGTATAAGTTATGCAAAAAAAGGTATCAAAAAACTTTTTGATTTGTAAAACGATTTAAAATATGCATGGAAAATAGGTATGTTCGACTGATGTTGTAAATTGTTGCTTTTTTTAAAAAAACACATGTAAATTATAATAAACCTTAGCAAAAAATGGGGTCTTTTTAAGAAGTCACTGTAAATGATTTTCGTTTGTAAAACTAACCCGGATCCCCTGCGGTTACTATCGCTTCTTGAGAGGGTCTTTTTCTCTTGGTTTCTTTTTTATTCCATCCTGATGCTGAAAGGGGGATTCCGGGTGAATTTCACTGAAAAAAATCGCTTACAGTGACTTCTTGAAGAGACCTAAAAAATGGTATGTATCCATAACAATAATTTTCTCACAAAAAATAGTTTTAACAAATTAATATCACATTTTTTACTTGAATCTTATTGTAATCACTTCTGAAAAATTTAACAACAACCATAACGAAGAAATGAGTTAACAAAAACGAATCTGTAACTAAATATTGAAACACATACTGTACTGTATATGAATCTGAATTTTAAAGCATATTAACATCTGATTTATAGAAAGTAGTAAAACATCATTACGATTCGGTTCCACACTGAATTCAATTTATTGATAAAATTTTTTAGACAATTGTGCATACATCATAAAAGAATCTACTCATGTTGAATTGGCACAAAACTTGTACATTAAAATTGAAAAATTAGAGGCTACTTTAAGTTACATTGAGAAAAATACTTCAAACACATACACTTCAAAATACACACTTTGCTTGCTACAAATGACATCAACAATGTTTTACTAACAGCAACATTTGCCATCAACACTATATCTAAGTTTAGGACAATACAAAACCATTCAAGGCAATATAAGTCATATCAGATGCCAAAATATAAAAAACAAATATCAAAGAATTTTACCATTGAAAAGCAGCTATAACATGGAAAAAGAATTGGTGGAACAATCTAGTATTAGGATAGAATAAATCATGAATGAAATATATCGTCAAATTCTATTTTATTATTAATTAACTCAAATGTCACAAAAACTGTGCCCATTACATACAATCATTCAAAAAGACATTAACATGTCATATGGGTAAAAAACTGGCACAGCTCAGAATAAGCAAATCACCACTCTAAAAAAATATACATTACAAACTCTGAAGTTCATGCATCACAACAGTTGCCGTGGGCTGTGCTAGAAATTACAGACAACACCAATAAATCTTTTCAACTGCAACCTGGAACAAAGTACAAACACCACATCACATCACTTATCCATGGAAATCTTGGAAGCAGTGGGGGTGATGCAAAGGTCAAAATCAAGTTTGGCTTTATTAGAAAATTAAGGAATAGCTGCTTCAATATCCACCTCAGAACCATGTGAACAATAATATTTTGCTTTATTTTATATAAATGCAAAACTGTACTTTTTTGTAAAGTTAAGTGCATTGACAAACATGCTTAATAGAAATAGCAATAGTTTTGTCTCAAAAACAAGATCACTCATGTCTTTTATTTAAATGACTGGCACAGAGAACCAGTAATGGACATAACAAAATTTGAGGATGTGCCTTTACGCTAGATGGAATGCAAGCATTCGTAATAAGTAGGCACGAAAAGTATTTTGTTTAAAAACCATTAATTGATTTATTTTGTTTGATTCATGAACCATGCATTCACAAATAAAGTTGTGTGAAAATTGTTTAGAAAAATGACATAAGCAATTTAAAAGTGAAATTTTATTTGAGAAAGGCTAAATGGAAATGAGAGCGATAAAACAATATAAGCATAAAAAGATGGTAATTTTATTCTTCCTTTATTTACAAAAAAATATTTTCAATAAATCAATTTAAATTCAGGCCAATGACATCCAACAACTAAATATTTCAAAATATTACTAGATGATATTTTTCATTTGTTGTATTGGCAATAAATACTTTTTTTACTTAATCTACCTACAACATAACATTCATTATCATGATGTGAAAAACAATTATAATAACAATCTTTTGTAAAACTATTTTTACGCAGTCAAAATTAACAAATTTGGAATTATGATAGAATAAGTTAAATAGTTTATCAAAATAATACAAACTCACCTAAAAATCAAGTAGGCTACTGGTAATAGGTATTTAAAAAAATATTGTTGTCTTTGGCTTTACTAAAATTGATTTAAAAAATTTAAATGAAAAACAACATATAATAGAAATGTATCCTTTAGATTTAAAAACTTACACATTTATTACATTGCTACAAATTTATTTTAAGCTTTAAAAAACAACTGAGCATAATTCAAAACAGATCTTGAGTTGATCACTAAGATTATGTTACTCTTAATAAATAACTCTAAGAAATAATTAAACTTATTGGATTTTAGTATTAAAGATCAGTTGCTACATAAATGTGAATGAATATTTTGTGTGAATTGGCGATTCACTATCTTTTTTTCTCTTATTAAGTAAATATATTTGGGTGTCTTCAAGAAGTCACCGTAAACAATTTTTTGGTGAAACTAACCTGAAACCCCCCTACAGAACAAAAATGAAATAATAAAGAAACCATGAGGAAAGGATCTCTTCAAAAAGCAATAGTGACCACAGGGAGGATACAGTTTAGTTTCATGAATTAGTCACTTATGGTGACTTCTTGAAAGGACCCATATACTCTTAGTATACTGATATGATGACTGATTATGCTAAACAGTTACTATTGTATTATCGTAATGTATTGCAATTTAAATAACTTATTTTTAATTGATACCTATTTATTGCTTTGATAAATGAAGCTGAAAATTAATATTAATGTATTAATATTAAAATTCTTTTTAAAAATTATAGTCTTTTTTATTGAAGCAATAAAAAGGTTACATATAAAGTGCACAAATAGATTATATATTGAAATTTCACAAATTTTTGAAATTTGATCCACAAAAAGTTTGCCAAGACATAACTCTGTCCAAGTTTCTATGCGAAAATATGCTAGTTATTTGTGTTTGACATAATCCCAAACCAGCTAAATGTTTAAGGTTTTATAGAAATCAAATTTAAGTAAATAACATTAACTTATTGGCCATATCTAGTTTTTATAACATTAAAACCGCACTTATCTAACTTAATACAGGTAATACCAGTTGACCTGCCAGTCTTTGTACTCTAGTCGAGTGAAGCGGAAAGCTTAAAAAGTTGAAATATTTCAGCTTTGAAATTTTTCCGCTAAGCACGAAAAATCTTGCACTTTGGCTTTTTTTCCCCTTTCCGCCTTTAGTGTGAATTAACTTTCCGCTTTGGTTTTTTTGCGCTTTCCGTTTGATTTTTCCGCGTCCGCTTTCAGTGTGAACCAACCCTAACGCTCAAAAACTTGCACCGTATTGTTAACCTTTAATGTATTGCGGCAAATTTTGTCGACTTCGACTGTTTTTAATAATTATATTTTACACAAAATTTTTTTGTACAGATTCAGGCGAACGAAATAAAAGCGTACCTGTACGCTTGGCTGGGAGTGCGACATATGCGACCTATTTACGACATTCATCCAGTTGGCGAAAGACCAGATCTCACTTTCCGATGCGAGGTACTGAAGATAGATTGATTGTGTTTAATCCAAAAAATCTTGGTTAATCATAACAATTAAGCGCCTTGAACGGCATTAAAACAAAACTTCTGTTTGGTCGCAGCTTCGAGTCAAATTTCGTAGAAAAAATTTCTTGTTAACCTTGACCAGGCTGTTTGATTCGGGAAGAACCAGCTGCTTTCTATACAGCGTCCTTTGATGTCTGAACATGGATCTTTTATGTCGTCCGATGCCATGCAGCATCAACGTCTATAAATAATTGCACATAATCATAACTTTTACAATTGCTAACTACGGAACAAATCAACATTAAACACTAGGGTGTTTCATTTTTTCACCACTTTTGAATTTCAAAATGCCTGAGGTTCGTACCGGTGGTATTTTGGGTAAAAAGTTTACGCCCCAAATTTTTTTCATTTGTGCCGTGATATTGAGGTGGTCCACGACGTTTGAAATTTCGAGGGTCCGATTTTTTGCGATTCGATCGTATCTACCCAACCGCTTATTGTAGATCGACAAAATTGATGTCAAAATTCGCAGAATAGTCGGTTTCCTATACCTGATCTAGAGAAAACTTTTGTCTATCTCCTTCGGAAAAAAAGTTATTTCAAAAAAACTAAATTTGCAGCTATTTTCATCGTGCTGGAGCATTCCAGTGGAAAATTTCTGTTTTTTTCACTTTTATTACGTACTATCAATATATTGTTTCAAGTTAACAGTTTTTTAACAAATATCAAATAGATCCAGCAAAAGATAAATAAAATGCAATAATCTCTTTACAGGTTTTGAAACAGCTAGGTAGGTTATTTGGCACAGAGTTTTACAACGTTTCTCTCGGCCATTTATAATGAAATTTTGATCTAAGAAATTTTTTGTTTTGTTTAGCTCGTAGAGCTTGAAGTTCTGTTGCTACAGTGGCGGTCAAAAGTATAGGACCCCTAGCATTTTTTTCAATTTTTAAGGATTATTTAAAGATATCTGTAAAATTAATCAGTTTTGCATTTTATATCAAGTTCATAGCTATATTTTGTATAAGGAATCAGCAATTTTTTTACCACAATCATTATCACTATCATAAATACTACCAATTAAAAAAAATGCATGTGACAAAAGTATAGGACCCCTGAGATCAATACTTCGTATGGCCCCCTTTGGCTTTAATCACAGACATTAAACGATTATTCATTGAATGTACAAGTTTTTTACATTCTTTCATTCTAAGTCACAAACATTAAACGATTCATTGATATTTGAACACTTGTGCGTCGATACTTTTTTTTTTAAATGTGCCACAAATGTTCAATCGGATTAATATCCGGGCTTTGGGAAGGCCAAGGATCTAACACAGGGGTTCTTAAACCGGGGTCCACGGACCCCTTGGGGGTCCGTGGACAAGTTTCAAGGGGTCCGTGAAGACCGAATGGAAATGTTCTACACAGTGACGGTAAAAAATCTTTATAATTATTCGGCATAAAAATTTATAAGAAATGTCCACACGTGTATTTAACTGTACCAGCCAAAAACATTGCCTTAACAAAGAAAATATAGTTACGACTAATGATGTCAACCTCGCAGTGCAGCGTAGTAACCTTTTTTGGAGGATATTGCCGCGTACCGCGCCCCGCCGCGTGCAAATTATGAAAAGTTTACATTTAAATTTTAAGCAAATCTTATTTTGCATAATGCTATTGCTTGGGTTGCCGATTTAGTTGCTTCCCCTTCATTAATCCAATCGCAGAGAGCAAAGTGTCAGGTGCGTAATCAACGGAATAGTCTCTTTTCATAGTACTGGTAATTAAATAATGTAAATAGAGCGTAAAGCAGCAAAAAAGAAAAAAGAAATATGAGAGAAACTTAAATCAATAAAGAGAAACGTGAACTGCTCTTAAACCTAAAGAAAGCAATGGAATCTAACTGACAGCAGAGAAAGCTTGTAAAAAATATTATTAAGAGAGAATAAGCAATGTGAATTTCAAAGATAAACTTAAATTACAATATGTGAAGCTTCCCCACTTTTTTAATCAACTTAGCATTTGCATTATTTTAAACCTTTTAGCCGATTATTGAATGCCAAGACAAAGTCTTAGGTTTTATCTGATCATTTTTTAGGGTTTTTTTCACTGTTCGCCGTTACTAACCTTGCAGCTTTTGGGGATTTCCCAAAATTTAAAAAGTGATCAACTAAACTCGGCTAATAGCGAACGAGAACCAATTATTGTTACTTAGCTTCATGAATCTTTGCAAATTACAAAATTAGCCTACTGTGTTACTTAGTAAAAAATCGCCTAAAACTTTTAAACGCCACTGCTTTTTTATACAGGAAATACTTATTTAAGCAAAACAAAAAAGCAGATTGTAAAATCTGACATAGAACTGTAGAATTAGCTTTGAAAAATCCTTTTCCAAAAAAGTAGTTAGTTAGTTAGTTAGTTAGTTAGTATTTAGTAGTTTTGTTAAATTTATTCTCACTGTAGTGGGCACGTGGTATCTGACAATATTTTTTATTTTCTTGGAATTTTTAGGTTTTGCAAAATTTATCTCAGACACTAAATACCTCATATCAAGAAATGTCAAAGAAAAGAATGTACAGTGATCAATATATTTCCTTGGGTTTCACTTTCATGACTGAACGTGATGGAACACAAAAGCCACAGTGTTTTTTATGTGGAAAGGCTCTTGCCAATGGAAGTATGAAGCCTTCAAAGTTAAAAGATCATATCAAGTCATTCCATCCCAATAATTTATCTGACAGCATTGATGAATTACGCACGAAGAAAGCTCGATTTGAGAAAGCTGGAACTTTACCAAAGTTAGGATTTATCACAACGCAAAAACCTTTTGTCGAAGCATCATATAAGGTTGCTTACCGAATTGCCAAGCAAAAGAAACCACACACGATTGGGGAAACCTTAATAAAACCATGTGTTCTGGAAATGGTTGAAATAGTATGTGGCACAAAAGAAAGAAAGGCACTCGAATCAGTGCCTTTGTCAAATGACACAATCCAGTCCAGAATTGCTGACATTGCTGCCAACATTTTAAAACAAGTAATGGAAGAATTGAAAACCACACCCTTTCCATTCAGTTTGCAGCTGGACGAAAGTTCAGATATTTCTAATTGCTGTCAACTGCTAGTTTTTATTCGCTATGTTCATGCTGATACTATCAAAGAAGAGTTTTTATTTTGTGAATCACTTCCACAACATGCAAAAGCCACTGACGTCTTAGAAATGCTTAACAATTTCTTTGCTGATCAAAATTTTGAATGGAAGAAAAAAATTGGAAGTTTGTGCACAGATGGAGCACCTGCAATGCTTGGTAAAACATCTGGGTTTGCTACTTTGGTGAAAAAAGAAGCTCCTCAAGTCAGTATTACTCATTGCTTTTTACATCGCTTTGCATTAGCATCGAGGTCTCTCCCTGAAAATTTGAGACAAGTTTTGTCTGATAGTGTGAAAATTGTTAATTTAATCAGAGCTCGTGCCTTAAATCATCGAATATTTAAGACGTTATGCCAAGAAATGGGAGCAGAACATGAGGTTCTCCTCTATCACACAGAGGTTCGCTGGCTGCCAAGGGGACAAGTTTTGAAGCGCTTGTTTGAACTCCGAAAAGAAGTTTCTACTTTTTTAAAATACAAAAATCTGGAATACTCAAATCGTTTTGATAACGAAGAGTTCCTTCTCGGTTTAGCTTACTTGGCAGACATTTTTTCTCATTTGAATGAGATTAATCTTTCCATTCAAGGCTATGGCGTTACAGTGATGGAAGCTTCTGAAAAAATTAAAGGTTTTCACGACAAGCTATCTCTGTGGAAAAGAAGATTAGAGACTGAAAATTATTCCAACTTCTCGATGTTGGAAGAAATGTTGCTGAACATTAGAATTGGAATTTGCCAACCTCTGCCCACTTCTCTGCGCATAGACATGTGTAGACATTTGGAAGCATTGCAAAATTCTTTCAAAAGTTACTGCTTAGCCACAGAGGATCTTAAAAATAAATCTTGGATCCGTAATCCTTTCCTCGCGGAATTGGAGTGCATCAGTGATGACGACCTTGCTAAAGATGAGCTCATTGAATTGAAGGCAATGGAATCAATCAGAATGTCCTTCAATTCAAAAAGTATTGGCGATTTTTGGATTTCATTGGGGCAAGCATATCCTCTTTTGGTAAAGCAAGCCATGGCTGCTATTATACCTTTCGCTACAACATATTTATGTGAGTCAGGATTTTCATCCTTGGTTGCTATCAAAACCAAAAGTCGAAACCGGTTGAATGTAAAAGATGACATGCGTGTTGCCTTGTCAAAGACGAAACCACAGTTTGATGTTCTTATTGAAGACAAACAGGAGCATCCTTCACATTAAAAGAAAATGGGCGTGAAAATTTGATTGAAAATTTTTGCATTTCTATTCGTTATATTTAATAAAACATCAATTTTGTTCATACATTCATTTAATTTTATAACCTTGTGTCCAATTTTTTGATGTAGAAAAAATTACTTAGACTTAACCGAAAAGGGGGTCCGCGCAAACGAAAAAAATTGATTTAGGGGTACGTGTTAAAAAAAGTTTAAGAACCCCTGATCTAACACTTTGATGCGTTTAGATTTCAAAAATTTTGTCGTAGACTTGGCCTTATGCCTTGGATCATTGTCCATCTGCATAATGTAATTGCGTCCAATTAATTTTTTAGCAGATGGAACCATTTTTTGTGCAAAAATTTTTTGAAAATCGGGTACTTTCATAATTCCATCAATCCTATGCAATTGTCCCACACCAGCTGATGAGAAGCATCCCCACAACAAAAGGCTACCGCCGCCGTGCTTGACTGTAGGCACTATGCACTTTTCTCTGAGTGCATCATGACTTCTTCTCCACACATAATTCTGTGCATTTTTAGTGAACAATTCGATCTTAGTCTCGTCCGTAAATAATATATCATCCCAAAATGAATTTGGAGAATGGACATATTTTTTAGCGAATTCCAGTCTAGCTTCTTTGTGCTTATTCTTAAGCAAAGACTTGCGTCTTGGACGACGCCTATAGAGATCATTTTTGTTCAATGTTCTTTTTATAGTTCGTTCAGAAACAACTACTCCAATGTCCTTCAATGAGTCATTCAGTTCCTGCGCACTCAATTTTGGATCATCCTGTGCCATTCTAACAATACTTCTAGCATTTCTTGGTGAAATTTTAGAAGGACGTCCATTTCGAGGAAAATTTTTAATTGTTCCAAATCGATTAAATTTAGTCAAAATGTTGCGGACAGTTGAAATACTCAAATTTAATAATTTAGAGATTCTTTTTCTTCCAAATTTGTTATCGATATGTAAATTAATGATCTTTGAACGAAGATCTAGTGACAATTCCTTTGTTTTTACCATTGTGCAATTAAAAACAATAATAATTAAGTAAAAAAATTTATTGAACTATAATTTAAACTAAAACATCAATAAAAATTATAATTTTGCAACATTTTGCGAATATAGTTATAGAAAATTCAAAAATAAATCCAAATATGGAAATTTTTAGAAAGTGTCCTATACTTTTGTCCTGAACCAAAATTCAAAAAGTGCTTGTAATTAAAGAGCTCCTCATTATTCAATTAAACTGGCTGTTGAAATATTAAGAAAATAACTTACTTTAAGCATTCTTATTGTTAGATTTGACCAATCATTCATAGTTTTTTTAAAAATGCAAAAAAATTGAAAAAAATGCTAGGGGTCCTATACTTTTGGCCGCGACTGTATATTTTGTTTGTGCTTTTACCAGTGGTCATTGTTTTTGTAGTTGCGTGTCCAGGGATACAAGTTTGTTGGAGTCGGGGAAGCACCCAGCAAAAAAGACGCTCAAACGGACGCTGCGTGGAACTTTGCTGAGTTTCTTGTCAAGAAAGGTCAATTGAAGAAAGCAGAACTCCCGGCCAAATCGGTTTGTGTCGAATTGATGTTGTCGCTAGATTTTGCTAGGAGACCTTTTGCAGTCCAATCTCGAAAAATCAATGTGGGTCTGATGTCATTGTAGCTCGGTGCGTGAAGCGACCGACTCGTGATCACGAGATCACTGCTCGCTGTAATCATGAGCTTTCTAGCTAGTATAATAAAAAAATTTGCATACGAATCATAAACTGAATTTAATTACTTCACAAGATAATGCCATGATTCATTAAATTGAAGTATTTTGAATGACCCGATGAGTTGAACAAGATTCGCATGATATATTTGAATTCATGAAACATAAGTTTTCCGCTTTATATGGCTTAATGAAATTTAATATGAAAAAATCGTCTGTAAGACGCAATTAATTTAGTTTCTTATTCCATTTTATAGAAGAAATGGAATGCCAAATACGAATATACGCTTTAATTGCAAAATCGCAATGCTCAAGCGCTTCACTCTCAACTGTCCAATTCTTAAAAATCTTGCTTTTTCGTAATTTGCTCTATCCGGATAAAGTAAAGTGTGCGGCGGAAAGCACAAAAAAAACTAGCAGAAAGTTTGTTCAAATTGAAAGCGTAAAGCTTAAAAAAACGCAAAAGCTCAAAATTTTTCGTGCCTATTGAAAAAAAGATCAAACTTGAAATATTTCAAGTTTTTAGCTTGGTTTTGGACTGAAAGCGGTCGCGGAAAAAGCCAGCGGAAAGCGGAGTTTATCGCTATACTTTCAAAAATTACGCTTTCCGCTTGCTTTTTCAGGCTTCGCTTTAAGACTGAAACGATCTTTTATTTTTCGGAAGTGAAATTGATTTATACAAATCTTTTTTAATGCATCGGATTCATCGGATATTTAAAAATTGTGTAAAAGTCAAAATTAATTTGTTATTTCGTTTTATATAAAAAAAATCAGATGCCGAATAAAGAACATACGTTTTTACGGCAAAATCACAAGCACTTTACTTTCAACCATACAATTCTTAAATTCTTGCAATTCATTTGCAATATAGCAACATTCAGGGACCGTAAATCTTGATTTTTGAATAAACGCATTCTTTTGTTTAATTGCTTACTAAGTTTGGCAAATCGACTTTGCCAGGGTGGTCTAAGAAGTTCTTTATGTCTGCTGACCACTTTTGAAAATCTAAGACTTTTCGGATACGGTAGTGTAAAACTGTGCGAACAGATCAGTGTCAGCCAAAAGAATGATTTTCATTTTTAAGCCACGCTCGAAAAAATGCGTTTTGCCTATGTCTATGTCGTGATTAGCAATAAAGACCCAAAAAAGGTCATTATTTAAAATTGACTGTTGTAAAGTGCATTTGTCAACCATTTGTTGCCCTCACGTGGTTCTGTAGCGGCAGGTTGCGGACGTCTTGATCAGATCAATGGTGGTTAAAAAAAAGCAAATCAAATTGAAGAATGTTGAAATTCGTTCGGCAAGCCGCAATTTGGACCGCGCTGGTCTGCGATTAGTCGGATTTGACTCCAGTGTCAATGCTATACTTAGTAACAAGCATTAATCGTATTCAGATGCTTTTTACAGTCTAATATGGGATTCTTTTCTTTTACGGTTAACAAAATTTATTGTAAATGTCGTAGTAATAACGAATAGTTGTAATTCCTGTTCTAATTCTCAGAAAGAGCAAGAGGAAAGCAATGAAGATTTCGGCACTGTGAAGGAATACAACCCCGAGCGAGAGAAGCCTGCGCGAGGTTGGTTGATTTGGCGTTTTTTGCGAGGATTCTTGCTTATTTCAGCGATGTAAGCGTTTGTGAATTGGCCAATACAAAAAGCGTTCAGTAAAATTTATTGAAACTCATTTTTAACCAACCCTGAGGTAAAACATGGGTCATAATGTTAAGATTTTGAAATAACAAGATTGATTGATACGAGAATTTTTCTGCTTAAAGCATGAATTTTGTTAATAATGAACAGACTAGCTATTCTTTAATTCTGTAGCTTGATTTAAAAAAATGGTTAGGATGATAGACATGCAGTTCTCTTGATGTAAAATAAATCACCATCGGAGTATGGTCGTTTAGCACGAGCAATATTACATGATACAAGGAAACTGGCTTCAATTCCTACATCAGCTTCCTTTTTAAGTGCTGTCATAAATTTTTGTTGATTACAAAAAGAAGACTTTCGTAACTTGACTAAATTGTTTTTTAAATGAAATTTAGGTGGATAATCACGTGAAAAGTTTCGGCGCTTCACGGCACTGCCTTTGTTCTGGTTTGCAACTTAACACAAAGGCCTAACTCCCCGAAAAATAGATGCGTAATTATCTCCTGTTCTTATAACTTCTGGTTACTTATAAGACTTGTAATTTTGTTATTTAATATTTTAGGGATTGTTTATCTTTTACAGAATTATCAAATGCTTACAAAGTTTAGGCTAGATAGAAAATCAAATTTCAGAAAACAGTGATTAGTTGTTGAATTTTAACCGGCACGGGCGGCAAATACTTTTTAAAAAGCTCACCTTTGAGCGAGAAAAAGCTTGCAATCTTTTGCTTGACTTAATGCTACCCTATTACAAGTTAAAAGACAGTAGGCTATACTATAGCCTGCACAATAAAGTCCACCTACCATCCGTGCAGATACCACTGACTGTGCATGGATAAATTTATCAGCGCAAAACTAACTTCTGAGTCACAATATCTTGCTGACTGTAATTATGTTTATTGCGTATTTACGATATGACTGGAGCCATCTCATCTAGATGCTTTCTCAATGAGTATAACGATTAATAGTCGTTTTGACAGTCTTTGTAGTTCGCAGTTTCTCTTAATAAACATCCTGCAGAAAATGTATTCAAAGCTTAGCGCTCGTCAATAAACACCAACTGCAACTTCTAGCTGCTAAATATGGTCGTTTAGCACGAGCAGTATTAAACTGGTGCCTCTCATGACCCTTCCATCATACCACTTTCTGCCTCACCTCCAATTTTCTACCAACACCTGTCTCTTTACACCAGTTGGAGACACGGTTTTTTCCAACATTAAATTCCTATTGTATTCTCTGAGGAGCTTACTCCCCCTCGTTTGCACGCTGTGCCCTCTCCCGTTCACACTACAACGGACACAGCTTCTTGCTACATACCTCACAGGATTTGTTGAGCCGAGATTTCTTCGTGAAGAAACTGTGGTTCCAAATCACAGGATATCTTCAACCTCGTGCTAGACTGCCTTTCTCTTCATTCTCTACGTCTGGCCATCTTCGGCCGCGCCCCTCACTGTCCTAAACCTCTGGTCTCGTCCCAGGAAGTTGCCCGATTATTAGGACTCCGCGAAGTTAATTCGCGCCCTAGGGCAAGCCCACCACCACCACTTCTAGCAAAAATTATGACAATGGTAGAACGATTTAGTTTTATTGCAAGGTTTGCAAGAGCCGCTAACGAGGACAAGCGAGTCGCATGCGGCTCACAAGCCACGGATCGGCCACCGTTGCTATATTTCGTAAATAAACATCATCTGTATGTTTTTGCCGATTGATGTTGCGTATATAATTCTATCGCTTTGCTATGACAGTAACTTTAAAATTTAGTTGATAAAGCTCTTCATCATTAGGGCGGGTTATAGTTTCTCTTTAGTGGACAGCTAAAAGAAACATTTCTACAAACTTCTTGGTTAGGCCTAATAACTTTTAATAAATTATGTTTTTAATATGTCTTATAATATCCATGCTTGTGTTTCATTAGAAAAAATTAAACTTTAATCGCATTACTTGCTTCTTGAAAATTTATTTTAAGGCTATCGTATTGTTATTCTGTACATTTCTGCGTTTAAAAGAAAATTTGTATTCAAAGTAGTTAGAAAATGAAACAACGGTATTTCGCGACTTTTTTCGACCTGAGCTTCACTTCATTTCATTCATCACCAAAGTTCAGGGTCCTTGGAATCACTTGTCATAATCGATAACCAAAAACTATCTTTTCACAGCCTTAGTTTAAAAATTAAAGCTTTTGACGCTAATTTATCAACCATTTTCTCAACCATCTCGTAGTTCTATACGACTCGAAATAACGTCAACCATTAACTAGACTAAGAAATTGGTTTCTTATGGATTAAGTCACCTTGCCCCCAGAAGTTCTGCCAGGCCTCGGAAGTGGATTTGAACAATAGTTCACAAAACCTTAAAAAGGTTTGTCGAGTTGTAAAAGTGATTTCTCAACTTTCTTGCTTGTAGTCGGGCACTTGAAGTATTTTCTTTTACCCCTTTAAGAACAACGCAATGAAACGAAGCTATGAAACAAACGTTGGCTTTTTCCACATCACCTGCTTGCAATAAAAAAATATAACGCTCAACAGACATCTTCGTCTTTACGACCCTATAAACACAGCAACGGAATTTCACGTAAATTTTACGTGATTCACGCAAAAACCACGTGGATTTTTTGTGAAATTCACGCAGTGTGTTTGCTGGGTATCAATGATTTGTTTTTTCAACTTAATTTAGAAAAAGACGTGCGCCAAATAAAAATTTAGCAGAATTTGTCTTCGTTAAAAAATCGCTGCTCTGACATAATTCGACATAAACATCAATGCATAGCGAGTTACATCGACATATTGATCAGAGAATAATCGACCTCAGCGACATCGCGGACCTCGCAACGTCCAAAAAGGAGCAATTCCGTCCCTCATGAGCATCGTCACCACCCCGATGGTAAGTTTTTTTTTCAAAGTTATTTTATTTCATTTTTACCCCTTTGATTTTAGGGAAATATTCCTCCTTTCCCTGCATATGAACGACATCCTGATCCTTGGGGAATGCCTCCCCCGGCACGTCGACCCGGACCGTGGATAGAAGGCCCAAACGCGCCTTGGCGCCGAGGTGGGCCCCGTGGAGGAAGAGGAGGATGGGGTAGAGCCCATGAAAATTGGCGACAACAGAGAGAATTAGAAGAGCAGTGGCTAGAAGAAGAATTGTAAGTTCAAATATTTATGTTGTGATCAAGCTTCGATTGCGAAAAATAACCAGATCCTTTAATCTTTGTCTTTTGTAGTCAACACCCTGAAGATATTTTTATCAATCGAATGATCATGAACCAACAGGAAGCGGCAATGGGGGCGAGAAGGTTTGAAGGAAGACCCGGAGAGTGGGTCAGTTGCGGTCCAGTGAGTCTTCGTTACCCAAATTATTTTTTGTTTTCGTAAACTCTCAATGCACGCCCCGCTTGTTAATTTTTTGAACTTTAAGCAGTAGTAGAAAGCAGTAGGGACAACACCACATCGACGCCCTTCAAACTTTATTCAAATGTAAAAAAAAAAGTTTACTTTAATGAAATAATAAACAATGTTTCATGTGTTTGCTCGGTTTTGCTTGCATAGGGCCGACGTTTAAAAGTATAATTACTTATAGCTGGGGTAGGAAACTTGCTGCCTGTGGTCCAAATACGGCCCGCAAGATATTTTTATGCGGCCAGCGTGTGGTTGGGAAAAAGCATACCAATCCCTTTGTTTAAAATTTTGCTTTTTTGGTTTATTGACAACCACAGTGCAATAATAAAAATGTGGGCCAACCAAAAAAAATATCGAGTGAACATCAAAAAAGCCAATGAATAGATAAAACAATGCTTCTCTTGTTCGTTGTGTAAATACTTTTTTTTGGTCTATATTCAAATTTAAAGAAAAAATATTTACTTAATGCAAGTAAAGATAAAAAAGGTCTCGACATGACGAACCAGAAGAAGAAGCGTGGTCTGTCGAGTAAATGCCTTTTTTCTTAAATCAACAAAAAGTTTATTTTGGCCCGCACCTAATTTTTTAATTTTGAGATGTGGCCCGCGAGCGTAATCAGGTTCTCCACCCCTTATAGCTTGTGATTGGAGCAAGTTAGAAAATATGATAAACTCTCCTTTCTACCCAGCCCTCTAAGTGACATTGATCTAATACCAATTGAAACGACCATTAATTGCTTTTATATAATATAAAAATTTCTCGCTATGTTGTCACAAGCTTGAAATTGCTCTTGGTGATAGTTGCCCTACTCTGTGCTGGTAACAGTTTTTTAAGCTTCATTGCTTTTTCAGCCACGATCACGTAACGTAACGACACTTGACGATCGACACGTGATTGCCAAACACGCTGCCATCTACCCGAATGAAGAAGAATTAAGATCCATCCACGAGATGGTGACATTGGCTGAGCGAGCGCTGAAGGGTTTATCAGATCAGTTTGTAGATGAAGATCATCCTATAGCTAAAGGTAAATTTGAGTCATATTTTGGTTTCTTTTTAATAAAAATTGCGGTATGATATTTAGATATTTGATAAACAAATAAACATTAATAAAGTTCTATTAATCTGTATGTGGTTTTTCGTTGATGCCGCTTTTTAATTGACACACGTGTGGTAAGTAGTTCTTCAACAAGTTTATTTAAGATGAAGAAGACGAAACTGCAGATGAAGAGGAATCAAAAAAAGACGATGACAATGAAAAAGATGATGATGGCAAAAAGGAAGATGGTAATAATGATGATGAAAAGTCCGAAAAGAAAAGCAAAATACAAATGTAAATCAAGTGCAGTATTCCGTTTGTTTCGATTATTAATTCTTTTTTTTTTGCCAATTGTCTTGATGCAAGCGATTGATAGTTTTTCAATGTTTTCTAATCACTTTTTTTTTGAGAAATTATGTAAAACAACGTTTTATAGCTCAAGCAATTACCGTCTATGTATTTTTCATTATCTGATTTAGTCGATATCATTGTTTTCAGTTTAAAAAGACCCAAAAAACGCCCACGCAAAGTACCCGACACCCGGCCGCGTGTTTTGTGTGCTGTCAACCGTGTCGGGACCCTCGCAAAGGGCTTATTGATCCACGGCGATTTGAACGTGCACTTGGTCCTTTTGTGCGGTGTGATCCCCACCAAGCGGTTACTCGACCGCATCATGAACCATCTCCCCGGTGAGTTGCTCTCTGCGACGCTAGTGGCCGAGGTTGTCGTCGTCTAGGAATTGGTGTGCTCTGATTTGAATGTGATTTTCGGGACTTGGTACTGGCATATTGTAGATGTTTAAAGCACACTTTGTTGTAAACTTCTAGAACTTTTCGCAACACATCACGATAAAAGGACCCTATTTTTGATAAGTGAACATTGATTTTAACATGAATATTGACAATGCCGGTGAAAACTATTTCTTATGTAGAATATTCGCCTTCGTTATTTATACCGTCTTTTATTATTGTACACTAATTTTTATTGTAGTAGCAAAAAAACTAACAAATTTCTTCGACATACTTCGTTAACCAGAAATGTTTTGACTTGGCGTTACAATGGTAAACAATGAACAATGCTAGAATTCTCGTTATAACTTAATCTCTTCAAGCATCTCGTGCATCTAACGGCTAAGCTCGTTGTATTGATACAAATCAATCTACGTATGTGCAGCGCTGTGATTGGTGTAAACATTCTCCTCTTTAACTGCGTAATTTACCTTAGCAACAACTACAACAGTTACACCCTGTTGGAATTAAATCATAGTAATCGTTTGGATACACAATAACAGAACTTGCGATTCAAAATAATCATACATGCCCAAGGTGTATCAGTATAAAAAAAAAAGTAAAAATTAACGTTAAGCATTTGTTTTTTTGTTTCCCTCCCGATTTCTTATCGAAGAATTTGTTTTTAATTTATTTTTACCGACATTATTTTCAAATATATTAGAGCAAAACTTATTAAAGCCGATTAGAATGTTGATTGCGAATTCTGATATAGTTTTCATCATAAACTTGTTTATTTCGTTTTCCTCTGCTGAACATCGTTCCTAACCTTCCAATAGTTTTATTGATGCTGCAACTAATTCCAACGTTACACACACACACACACACACACACACACACTAGTCTATACAAAAAGTCCATGCAATCAGCGGAGGTCATTTAAGGGTGGGAGTATAGCTTGGCTTTGTAAGAGGGTTTAGGATGGTTCTCCGTTATTGAAGAAGGGGTAACGTTTAGCAACAATAGTTTTATTGATGATTGTAAACAAATTTGTTTTTGCAGCTAAATTGGAAGCGTTGAACAGCGAATTAAAATATGAACTCGCTGAACAAGAAGCAGGATTTCAAATCGTCGGCCATCTTGAGTGTGACGTTACGGTGGGTTGTTTAATTGCTCGCCGTTGTCGCAGCTTTGTTGTAGTAAGCACTTCTACGTCACATGCCTATTTTTAAATTCAAATGCGTTAATTTACAATTCCATGAGACGTAATTTTTACGTTCCCCAGTCAGAAACATGTCGAAGTTGATAGAAAAAAACACAACTAACTGCTTGTTTTTCTTTTTCGTTGGTTCTATTAAGTGACTTTGCTCGTTGTTTTAGTTAACTGTCACTTTGGCTTGCACTTCACTGACTTCACCTACTAAACGAACGAAACCCGAAGAGAATAAAGAAACAACCGAAGAGAAGAGTGAAGAGGAACCGATGATTGAAGAAAAAGAATCCGAAACAGCAGAGATGGAACAAGACGAACCAAAAGGTTTTTGTTTTTAAATCTATTAAAGAAAATTTTAGACTAGACTACGTATAATCTTATCTATATATAAAGTAATTTTGCTTCGTTCGTGCATCACTGTTTATACTTTTCTCGTACAGAAATTATATTCAAGTTTTTTTCTGCAGTCAATTAGTTGCGGTAGGCATTGAGGTTTGTTGATTGTTCAATAACAATTCGGAAATTCCGTCAACCTCATACTACAGTAAAACCGCGG
The DNA here is from genome assembly GCA_963680785.1 of Diplosoma virens. Lineage (NCBI taxonomy): Eukaryota > Metazoa > Chordata > Ascidiacea > Aplousobranchia > Didemnidae > Diplosoma > Diplosoma virens. The sequence continues at coordinate 33,038,923 of OY796885.1, forward strand.
AATGTTTCTATTCTTGCCAAAAGCCCTGGCGATGTTATCTGCTTCGCATCTCGTGCAGATCGTGTCATGACTCGCCCACTACGAGCTGCGGCCAGACGCGCTGCTCCAATCATTAACATTGAAACACTTTCCTCGTTATTACGCGAGCGAAACCAAACAACCTTGTTTACGGTTGGTTCGTCTTCTACATTGCAGGTGTCCGAATGACGTCGTTTTGCTTGATCGATTTGGTTCAAAGCTAACTTTGAAAAATCACCTTGCAGTTTCTACTAAAAAAAACTTTTTTCATTGCAGAGATATAGGATTAAAAACTATTTGTTAAATAAATAATTTGGTTTTATTATAGTTTTATTTTTAGAAAATTTTATTCTGGTTGTCTTTGCCTCTCAGATTACAGCAAGAGTGAGGAAGAGGTGCCAGACATGCTTTCCAAGCCTTTATTATTCGCTGCTCTTGCACAACTTCGCCATTCTAAGTGGTTCCAGGTCTATTTAAATCGGGGGCAATATTTCCCTGCTTTGTTTTTTTTTGTTTTTAAATTGGAAACCCTTGTTTATCGACGACCTAATACCATGTCCATATAATTGCAGTTGTTTATATTAATGCACATGGTATCAGCTCTGTGATGTCATCCAACCTCGTCGTATGTCCTGATCGTTATCAGCACATATTGCTCTGAGCTTGGTTCGACTTTGATGTTGTGATTTACGTGAAGTTATTGTTCGATTTTAATGAGAGTCTGAGCTGCAAACGCTGACTTTTTGCGTACAATTAGACGAGGTGTAAAGTGCCATTCGAAAAGTTACAACAGCAACCAATTAAGATCAGCAACACTTAGAAATGATTTTGTCGAAACTTGAAGACTGCAGCATTTTCTATTTTTAATTATTTGTTAAATTGACCTTGCAATCAATTTCAAACTGAGGCTCATTGTTCCACTTAAAAGTCAGTGTTTGCTTTTATCGCGTAGCCGCTTGTATGTCAAGCGTATGTCTGGTTACAGGCGAGAGCAAGCCAGCAAGACTGCGGCGTGATAATCACTCGAGTTATGAGGGATTTAAAGACGAGGGTGCCGGAGTGGACTCCTTTATCCGACTGGGTTTGTTGGCAGACATTTTTTAGTTATAAATAATGCATTTTTTAATAAAATCTTTTCAGGCGCTCGAAAACCTGGTGTACGTTTCTCTCTCATCCTCCACAGAGCACATGAGTCCAGGAGATGCTCTACGTCGCTTATTTGAGGTCGTGGCAGGAGGAGTCCTTCTTTCAGGTAATTATTAAGTTTTTGATTTCACTTCTCATTGTTTTCTGTTCATCCTGTATTTACCTGAATGAGCAGACCGCAGCGGCATCATCGATCCGTGTGAACGGGATGAATCGGACGTGCTCGATTGCTGCACTGCTCAGCAACTGGAAGACATGACAAGACACGCCCAAAACGCGCTGCTTAAAATCGCTTTTAGAAAAGTGCATGAGGTAATTACCGTGTCAGATACGAGATCATATTTGAAGCCGACCTGCCGCGTGTCACTTGTTTGAAGCAGTAGCTTTTTCTGTTGATTGAGTTCATTTGCGATGATGGTTTTGCTTCAGGTTTTAGACATGGAAAAAATGAGCATGCTAACAACCAGAAACCAGTCTGAAATGGCTCCTCCCATCTTCCTACCTCCTCCGGCGGTCGTGGATGAAGATGAGAAAGAAGGAGCAAGAAAAAGAAGACTGGAGCATAATAGCAGTGATAGTCTAGTTGAGAGCCCGAAGCGATCTCTGACGGACGAAGAAGGTGAGTTGTAACTGACCCGGATGTTTGTAACTGGATTGCATTTGTTATTCAATAACAGCATATTATGTAAATATAACTTTGCCAATAGAATTTCAAATCAAGCAAACAAGTCAAGTTGTATGCTTTTGCCCGTTAGAACTTTACTATGTTATATGCAAAACAAAATTTTAGCTTCTTTACTGACAGTTGACTTGGCCCTTTTCGGAGCTTTTTCGACCCGTTTAATAAAGTTATGAAACTGAGATATTTATATTGAGCGATTTTGTTTTATTTAGATGCTGACACGCAACAAAATTTAGCTGATTTGACCATTTCCGATCAATTAAAAAAGAGTTTGAGTTCGACAGTTGAAGACCAAGTTCCAGAGTCTTCTACCGCGGAAAACGAAATTGAGTTGATGGAAACGGACGCTTGAGATTCACTTTGCAAGCTGTACAGTTTGACTGCTGCTTTGGGACATAAAAGACATTTTTCGATTTTTTAAGGGAGGGGGGGATATTAAGATATTTTAGTTGTACTTTTATGGTGTAATTTCTGGGCATCAAAAAATATGTTAAACTCGTGTCGTATTTATTTAAAATATTTCCTGGACGTTTTTAATCAGACCAAATAAGAACCAGTCAAATTGTATATATACTGTTGTGCTTGCTGTTGATAGATAATTGTAATGACACGTCATCGCTGCCGCATGTGCTTGCAGTCGCGGTTGAGCAGGGCGCGTTGATTCGTATTTTTGTGTCCAATAAAACCATCAGTTGTGATTTCCTACTTCATGTAAGCAAAAAACTCGTAGACTTGCTAGCGTTAGATTTTCAATCAAAAGCTGCTTTAAATCTACTTGTTGTAACCAGGGCTGCGAACTCGAAGCATTTTTAATCGAGCTCGAGTTTACAAAAAATTTGCAAGTCCGAGTTTGAGTTCGAGTTCTTTAAATTTCAATTTTTCGAGTTCAAGTTCGAGTTCACAAAATAAAGTTGAAAAAATACAGTCGAAATAGAGTTAAGAAAATAATTCAACCGCGAAAAACTGAGCACATGTTAAAAATGCTTTGTCATCAATGTTACCAATTTTAATCTATTATCAAACAAAATAAAAAGGATAGCAAATTATAATTTGGCACCAACGCTGAGAAATGTTATAGTTAAATTTGCTCATTAAATGAACCCAAACATCACAAACTTTTTTCAAGTTCGAGTTCAGAAATTTTTATTGTTCGAGTTCGGCCAAAATTGCCGAGTTCTTCGAGTTCGAGTTCGAGTTCGCAACCCTGGTTGTAACCATAGAATTTCGCGGTCTATAACAACACTTGTTTAGAATCACTGCTTTTGGGTTGAAAATCGAGAAATCCGAGACAGATTTAAAGTAAAGACCTTTTCCTTTTTAGAGATTACTACATTTTTGGGACAAAAATAGAGATTTTTATGCTTAAAATAAAGTCTGTAAAAAAGATTGGGTCCAAAATTTTTTTGTCTATTTTCGCTTAAGATCCGGGTTGCCACAAAAAAAGGTTGGGAATCGCGGTTGTGAATGATATTACTCTTTTGATAGCGAAAAAAAGTCTGGGTCTTTATATTATTATATTTTGTCATTTAATATTAGGATTAAAAATATCTTGTCAAAATAATTGCCTTCACAAAAAGAATAATTAAACTCCAGAAAGCCTATACTTGGTTCAACATTCTAATATAGTATCCCAAAGCAAAAACATGATAATTAAAGGAGTGTCGACAGATAGGTGCTTTCGGATCGTAAGAATGATTGTCAGCTTGGGCCGACATTAGTTCAGAATAAGCGATCCCCAGGGTAGCGAGGCATACGAAGCGCTATTTTAACGATCGACATTGTTTTTGTTCAACTTCAAGATTTGTCAGACCGTTCTGCCCTTGAAAAAGCATCTTACGTCAATTTGCTTTGCTGAACGATACAGTTCTAAGTTGCCGGTACTAATTTTATGTCAGAAAAAGCTTAGAAAACAAAATAAAATTGTTAATAAAAATAACATCGGATACGCGCCTGTATCTGAAGGCAGCTCTACATTAGTCAAATCACTCTCCCACTGTCGTGTGTTTAACACCTTTGCGCTTGTCTCGATCAGTGTCTCTAAAATACTGTAGTTAGAGAGTATGATTCACTTTTTTAGAATTTATTTGTGACCCCTATACAATTATTTTGGCCTCGATTTGTATAAAATCACGTTAAATTTGGACAACTTTTTGTTATTTAACCCTATTTTCTTCAAGGATACAGGTGGTTTCTGGAGCCTGGCCTTTGCAAAAACGCTTGTAATTTATTTTTTGAATAAATTTTGAAATTTCTTGACTTTTCCCAATTTGAATCGCTGCGTAAGTTGGTATTATTTTTAGTTGTCCCGAACAAGGGTTAACGGGTAAAATAGACATTTTTTTACAAAATTTCTGTATTTTTGCCTACTATCGCAGAAAAGCGTGAAATTTCAATTTCATATTTTTATTAAGTGACATGGGTTTTACCAATTTATTGCTTTTGCGTGACTGTGGGGAGGATGTCGATTGTCAAACGTTGAAATGCCTGAGGCGATGAAAAACTTACTTTATGCAAAATTGCATTTTCTATTTCTGAGCTTTTGGCGATTGCTTGAAAACAGCTTACCGAATACCCATTTACATTCTGTTGTGTGAAACAATTCTTGTTTGACTAAAAAAATAAAGGTTGCTTGAATATCAATTGGCGGAAAAAATTCAATTTTTATAAAAAACATTTTTTATTAAACATTCTTATAACTATTCATTCGTGTGAAAAAAAATTAAATAAACTACTGCATATGATAGGCTTTATGCTCACGACTTCAGACAATTAAACAACGCCTGAATTTTTATAATTGCCTTTCACTTTGCATTTGAAGTGAGAGACCGCTTTTACGATGCAATTTTCCTGACTCTATTTACTGATTTGAGAAGGTTTTGTCAAAAGTTTATAGATTTCGAATCTTGGTTTTGCTTTCCACAATCTCCAGATTATGAAAAATTGTGAGCTTAAAATTTACAACAATCAATTAATACCTTTTGTTTAGTTCCGATTTTTCCTGGGGTAAAACTAGACAGATCACTCACGTTCCGTCAGTACCGTTTGGCATTGCGCAAAAAACTTTCTTCGCGTGTTCCGCTGCTGAGGAGACCTGAGTGCTGGTGTCAAAACACCACATACAACCGTCTTATTTGTGGTCTAATTCGACAGCTGAGTACTGCGATCTCGTTTGTTGTCGCAGCGCACCTACTTGATTTACAAATAGCGTCTTTTATGACACTTTGCGCGTGGTTATTAGATGCTCCAGTTTCTCTCTTCAACAGACCATTTACCAGTTTTATTAAACATAGAGCTATCTGAGTTTTGTCAACTAGAAGCGACGTTCTTTTTGGAAAAAGATGGTATTCTAGACAATGCTCCACAACTTTTTCACTTGAAACATTTCAAAATTTGTGGCACACTCGGATTAGCCTGAAGAGCTCAATTTTGAACGCTTTCCTTTAGCTGAAGTTGCATTTGGTTGTTATAAAAAAAACCTAAAAATTTCAATCAAAAATCTAAAAATAAGTGATGACTTTTTTCTTTCATGCGAAGTTACCAATTTGCGCATATTGAGTACAAATCGAACCTAGGAGACAATTGATAAAAAAAAACTTCAATTTATCTCTAGGAGTTCGATTAAATTTGTAGATTTTTCTGTCCACTGAATAAAGCTTAACGTAAAAGAAAGCACAATAACAATAAAACAGTAAAAGAAACTTATTAAAGACCAAAAAAAGGTCTTGACATTACATAATAAGATGCAATATAAATATTTTTAATCTTATTGGTCGCCATTTCAAAGGAACATAATTTTTTCTTCTATTTTTAGAAGTATGTTTGTCGTTTTTCCGCTGCACAACGGTTGCAGAACATTGCTCTAGTCTAAATCCTTGCTATAGTTTACTCAGCGGATATCAGGTTTCCGTCAAAAAAACTTAGATTTAAACGTTTGTTTGTGCTACTGCGCAAAAACTTCCGAACAGTCTCGCCGAGTTAGATATCCGTTCTAACCAGTAGATGAATCATAAACCGAATACGGAGTTCTGTAACGGTATATTCTTTCATTACCTGGGCCTTGCCTGTGCCGGGCTCGTTCGAAACAGCGTAGCTACAATAGCTTGGGTTATCTTTAAGCGCCTGCAGACTGCTGTTGCATATTTCCATTTATGCATGGAGAAATGGGATCTCGTTCGTTCCTTCTATTGCCAATGACGCGCCCTTGCACAAACCGAGATTACGTTGTATCGGAGTGTAACATACAATGGGCATTACATGAGCACGAGGCAGGACAGTTTTGGATGAAAGAAAAAAACAAAAAAACGATGGTGGCTTGGTACATTGCTGACAGCATCTGATCCAGGCAATATATAGCGACTTGAAGTAGTAAAAAATAAGCCGAGGGAGCCGGTTTTACTATGTGTTTACTTGCAGTGGATATCATTACATGCTACAATAAGTTCAACATAGAATTTCCCTGTTTCACTTAATGTTCAAAGAAGCTTTTAGAGTTTACCATTTGAAGTTTAACAAAAAAAGGAATAACTTTTCAAAGAACATTTTCGTGCGAGTGACTCCTTTATAATGCCCAGTAATAGGCTTACAAAAGGTGGGGGGCAGTGCAAGGAAAAAAAGTGAGGCCGCTTTTTAAAATTTATTTTGCAATGATAATAAAAAAAAAAGGTTATCTGAGCGAAGCCTTTTTCATCCCAAAAAAGCAGTGTTCTCTAAAAAAAAATTCATCGCTTTCAATCGACTACATGTTTCCTACTTTCGTGCTACAGTCAAGACAGGGGGACCATCGTCATGGTGCTACTAAGTATGAAGAATTAGACAAATATTTGGTTTAGAGGGGAGAGACGGTGCGGCCGCTCCGTTCTGATAATGCTTTAACATTTATACTGGAAAATTAGACTGCAAAGTCTAACTTGAGAAAATGTTGTCACCTCTGCTCTAAAAATAATGTCGATCAGAGCCAAAAATTGCGCAAGAAAAATATGAGCTAACCACAAAATTAGTAACAAACAAGCGATTCAAAAAACATATTTGCAGCACTATCTTTAAATTTCTGCATTGTGCTTTTTAAAGAGTACTTAGAAATATCTTCCATGACATATAATAGCAATTACAAAAAGTTTGTTATTTCTGAAGTGTCCTTTTATATAAAAATAATTTACTGGCGTTTTATTTACGTATATACAGTAAGCAAAAAATCTCAGCTAAAGTACATTTTCAAACAAATAAAAAACAAAGAAACAATGTGCAAGAAGACTAAATGTTTTTTGATTATGCACTTCAAGTCGATATTTTAAGTCTGTAATAGTTTTTGTAACATGGATAAATATCAGCTATTGTCTATTCAAAATGCTTTCATTTTTTTGCAAGATACATACGTATTCCAATTTTTTATGTTATTTGAAAAAAATACAACAGTAATTTCATACCAAATAACTGAAACTGGTCTAAAATACTATTGATAATTTGATTATTCAAACAATATTGTACCTTGGCTTCTTCATTGTTTGTAATTGTCATGCGCGTTGACGTCATTCTTTAAGTCTAAATTTAAATTTACTTTACGACTCTCAGAACAGCGATTCCGTTACATTGGCATTTCACGCTTGTTAAAAGAATTTCTAAACGTAAAAGTTGAAGTGACCTTGCTAAAGTCTAATTATACATACTTCTTCCGATAAATCTTTAAAAACTTTTTTGTCCCAACACAAGTTAAATAAATGACTTTTATTTTGTCTAAATTTCGAAACAACATCTTAAGTAGTTTTTGAGCTAGGATGAATCGTCAAACTTTGGTGGGCTTCTGAAGCCCACGTTGAAGAGTCAATCGCTTGAAAAAGGTTGAGGAGAATAGGGTTAAACTTATTACATAAATCGCGAGTTATTTTTTCTGCTTGTCTTGCGTAAAAATTTTTTCGTTTTTTAGTTTTTCTTTGGAAAAAATGCTTCTTCAAACCTTTTTCAAATTCAAAAAGTAGCGGAGTCAGATTAAAATCCGTTTGTTTATAGAGCAGCAGATTTACTTTGTTAGTAGCAAGTTTTAAATGAATATCGAAAACTTCAGTGTTCAAAATTTTGTACTTATAGTTAAACCTAACAAAAATGTAACCCAAAATTCTCTTGTAATATGAGCATAAAATAACAATGTTAGAGTTGCTAAGACAATCGCTCCCATTTTATTGTTTACTAAACAACCGCCGACAAGATCGATATGTTTTTTATTTAGAAAAGGTGAACAAACCTATAAATGGCTCTTTGCCACTACTTGTTAGTTGTTGCCCTTCTTCTTTTCCCACCGGCTGTTTTACCTCAAATAAAGTTATTTTATGTGCTGGTCAACGTTGAAATTTTTGTGAAATTACAGAGCTATAAGTAGATTTAGACTCTAGATATGAAGCAAAAATCTCTTGTATTGGTTTAGAGTTTTACCTTTTTTGTCCTCGCAGTATGTGAAGACCAAATGCGATCTAATACTCAGTATAGTTTCGAAAGTTGAAAAGTTTGCTGTAGCGTTCAATTTTGATATCTTTTAAATTGAAGGATCTAGAAATGTTATTTAATTTTCAATAACGTTTATGACTCTTAAAAGATTAGAAATTCTTATTACGTAAGTTTACAAACAGAAATGCACTAAACAATAAAAAAATTTGAGAGTCAGTTTAGTTTAGTTTAAAACACCTTTCATCGCTAATTAGCAAGACACAACGTCAACTCGTTTTGTTGCTTCTTCCTTTTTCTAACTCCGTCTTTAATAACACACAAACTTTTCAACATTTTGTTATTTTGTTCATGTGGCGGAGCAGAAATAAATAAAAAAAAGAGAGTCCGTTTACAAAAAGAAAATAATGTATTTCTTAAATGAAAAAAGCTGAAAAATTCAGGTTTAAAATTTGCCCTTAAAAACGCTTTGTAATGAAAAGATTAGTTGAAAAAAAAATATTTGCAGATTTTTAACTTAGCCTACCGTACTGCATTTCTATACCTATGCCAACCACTCAATTAAAAAGATGGTTTAACGTGTGCTGCAAAATACTTCTCTTGTTTACTTTAAAGATCATTATGTTGGTTCTATTTGCAAATAAAACAACGGGCTGTAAATGCGCTTTTTTAAATTTATTTTCAAGAAACTAATCATGTTTTTAATAAAGATAAAAACGCACAAGCCTGTTAATGATGAAATTTTTCTTTTGTATTTTATTGAGTCTCAATCTTTAACAATTTTGTTTTTTTGCATTAAGATGATTGTACACTCCGTTTAACTTAAACCATACATGTAAAGCAAGGAGTAAGGCCCTACGCAGTACTTACCTAAAATATTTTAATTTTTTTACTTATTTTCAAAGCAAGGTCTTTGGCCTTCTACGAAGACTTTTAAAAGATTGCACAGCCTTCAAATTATATTGGTAACCTTTTTGTCCTTTGATTTTCAAAGCCTTTGGCTGATGCCGCTCTTGCTCAAATACCATACAAAACAAAAAGCCAACAATTTTAATTAACAAGTAAACAAATTTACGCCATTTTTTTTTCTTTCATATTTCGCGTATTCAAAAACAGACACAAGTAACTATGAAAAGTAAAAAAAAAGACGTGCCAGTACTTCACTTTGATTCAAATAAATTCCAAACCCCTTTTGAGGATTTTCAATTTTTTTTTTTTTAAAGAAGCAGATAAAAACTTGTAATTATTAAATATTTATTTTGTTGCTGACTCTGTCCTTACTACCGATTCCGACTTGTCTACGATGGTGATCAAACTCTCCACAGTATATTTTGGATTGATTTTGTGTTTCTTTTTACGACAAAGCTTTTTTTGTGCTGCTTCACGTATTAAAAGGTAGGTAGATTTCATCTGGGATTTTACTTAGGTTGAAGGTCATACTGTACACAAATAACACAAATAATCTGATTGTTTTGTAGAGATATTTTTTTTTTTTTTTTATTTCTGCTCTGTTAAGACTCATCAAATTTAAATATTTGATGACGCTTTCCTCAAATAGAACAGACAAGAACCTAAACAATTTTATAAGAAACTTACGAGTTATTCAGCAAATCATAGTAATGAAAAGATGAGCTTAATTTCAACATTAAAATTATTGCATTATTGCGCTAGTCAACACAAAAATTCAAAAGCTAAAATATCTTGCAATAAGATTTTGAAGCAATTAATTTTTCGCATATTTCTAAAACGTTTTAAGAGTTTGTTGATTCTTTACTTTTTAAGCCGGATTATGGGTCGGAAGCATTCGCGAATCAATCTACGAATGCAATAAATGCTTGCTATCTTTGGCGTCATGAAATGATTGAAAGAAACTGAGTGAAGTTAAAATTGAAATCACTCAGCATAAAACTTGGATTTTCTTAAACCATTAAGAAGTCAAATTTCAGTTTAATTTTTTTCTAATTTTTAACTCTTGTTGCTTGTTAAACAAAGCTTTTAATGTTTACATTAATTTTTTATTTTATTTCATTTGCTTTTTATCGTCAACAATCGATCGGTGTAAGGAACGATAAAATACCAATTTATACTAGACGATAATAACTAGCAATTTAAATTGCATTTGTAATTTTTCAACATTTAAATAATTTATTGCCAAAATAACATGGATTTTAAAACATTGAAAATCGATAAATACTAAAAAAATATAACAAAACATTTAGAGAATTATTTAACAAGCTTAAACATTTTATAGCAAAAAAACATTCAATTACTTATCCATTTTTAAATTTGCAGTTTTGATGTGTATCATGACATGCTTAAATTTAGCTACGGTACATATCAAAATTTTATCTGTAAGAAAAAGTATTCTGGTTTAGGATAGGTCATGTTTTCAAAACAAACGTGATATGTCGGAGCGTGCCCGGGTCCGAGCCAGCGTCTAGGGCAATGATGGCCAACCCGCGGCCCTTTTAAGGTTTCTGTGCGGCCCAGTTGACATATACTAATCCAGGGGTGGCCAGACTACGGCCCGCGGTATAGATGTGGTGATATGCACTCGCTTTGAACCATAGTTGGATAGAATTATGTCCGAAATAACCGATTTTACCATGTTAATTACTTCTTTTTAAAGATCACGACTCTGGGAGAAATATAGCGAAATTTGAAATGAAATCAAAGTGAAGACCTTTTTTTTTTTAGAGATCACTATGATTTTGGTGCAGAAAATGGGGTGTTTTTTTGTATGGCCCGCCATTGTTTTTTGTGCTTCAAAATGGCTCTCGGCTCAAAAAGGTTGGACACCCCTGGTCTAGGGTAATATTACGCTTGGGCAGTATGGGCTCTGATGGCCTATGTTACTGTCGCTATGTGGAAGGCAACATTGTGGAATGTTTGGTTGACTCGAGATTGTACTCCGATTGCCATCACTGAAATCAGAATAACATTATAGTCGCTCTTTCAATTGGGTGAATTATTTTTCAGTGTGAGAAAATTAACCATTCTTTTTATTAAATAACTTGTCATAATTATTTGTGTGATAAACGGAGCCATTTTTATGTTTACGTTTAATGATTGCTGACGTTTTTTTAGCAAGTAAAATTGGTAAAGTTTGGTTGCAGTCGACGTAACAGGCTTTGCCATTGTTTGATAAAGTTTTTAACTTCTCTTTCCTGCTTCAACTACTGGATTATCTCCTTACACAGACCAGTTAAAGCGCTAGAAAAAAAGAGAAAATTACTTCAACATCAACAACAAAAATGATGCCAATAAAAGAACCAAACAAATAAAATTATTTTTTGTGGGCGGCATGCTATCGTTGTTGTAACGGCAAAGATTCAGAAAACTCTCTTTTCGTCTTCGAAAATTAAACCACGATAAAAAAAAAGGCATTCTCTTTACTTCGAACAAGTTAAATGCAGGAAAAAGACCTTTTAGCTTTTATAAACAAATTTTTGATTGTGAACTTTTACGGAACTTTATGATTCAATGCTTGCAGTAATTTCGACTTTTTTTCGGGCTGTATGTGTGAGGAGGACCTGTTCTGCAGTATTGCCTGGATGAGAACGCTGTGACTTATAAGATTAAGTTTTTTTAAGAGGGCAATCGATTTTTGAAAATGCAAATTGACTATTTGTTGTTAGTTGAAATGTAAAGTTTATTTCAATAAATTTTATATTTACTTTCAAATACTAGTCCAATTTAAGTTCTATTAATCTTACAACAAATTAAATTTTAAAAAAACTACAAAACAATAATTGCTAACATAAATCAACAAAAAAAAATGAAAATCAATAAAAAGAGCTTTTTAAAGTGATAAAAAATATGCTTTATTGAGTTTTTAAATACCTTATCTTAATACTAAATAAAAGTAATCGATTAAATTGTAATTTTCAAAACTTTTAGATCTCCTACAGAATTAAACCCGTTTGTCGGTTATTCTTGTTCTGAAGAAAACATTTGTTTGAACGGAGGACAATGCTTAGCTACCAGATATGGCGGCCGACTTTGCAATTGTAGCGATGACTGGATGGGTCCGCAATGTGAATTTTCATCGTCTGTCATGCAAAACCAATTGCGACAACGTCATCTAGTTAGATGTAAGCTAAAAGTTTATCAAGTTAAAAAAAAAAAACTAGATTGCATGACTAGTAAAAACTTGTTACTGAAAAATTTAGCGATAAAAAAAGTTTTAAAAAGTGTTTTGTGGAAAAAAACTACAAAGTGTAGAATTAGCATAATCAAAAAACAAAATCTACAGCAGATCTTCCATTTGTTATAAACTAAAACAAGGAAAAAAATGATGATCGCTTCTGATAAAATAACAAAAACAACAACAAGATTACTACTACGCTATGCAACTTTGATTCTAAAACCAATGTAATAGTAACAATGACTATTAGTACAGTTTTGATGAAGTCTACTTGTTATATAATTGATCTAAAATCCTTTTTTTCATTTTTTAACACAAGAATCAATCGCATATTTATCTCCTTTTTTATATATTTAAATATGTTAAGAATAACTTTGATCATAAGTTATAGTTAGTTATCTTATTCACATAGATTAAGGCAAAAGTGTAGGCTGTTAAGCGTTAACCCTAGGTCACGGGGCTGTCGTCTGTCGTGTCTGCTATTTGCATGCAAAGTTGGCTTTATGCTGGGAATCTCAACTTAAAGATAAATTATTTTAAAGTCAAACTTTAGTTTGAAATGAAGACTATTCTTTTCATCTTTTATTGTTTTTCAAAAATAAAAGTGCAATTTGAATTTTGATTTGAAGCAAAACCGCCCGCGGTGCCTATCAATGATAATTTCACGCCCTCCATATACAACAGGCTGGGCACAACTAGATTAAATTTTTTTTTTATGATAAAGTTACATGCCTACTTGTTTCTTAGCTTGTAAATAAAATAATAATATACTGAAAATAAATATTTTGCCAATCAAACTTTTTCTTTTTTTTTATCAAGCGAAAAAGTTAATTAGTCACTCTGATTTAAACTTGAAAAGGTTTGAAACATTTAAAAAAAGTCAATAAAACTTTCAATCGGCTTTTTACTAACTACTCTGTCAAGAAATATTTAGTATAAACAAGTAGTCTTGTATATTGCTGTTTATGTATATAGGCGTACCAGCCAAAAAAATTTGGGGGCAATAGAGTTTTGCCGAAATTTTGGGACGATTATCAAAATCTTGATTTTCTAGAACTTTAGAGATATGAGAAAAAAACTTGACAAAATTTAGGGTCAAGACCAAAAAAAAAAAAAGCCTTCACTTTGAATCTGTTTCGTTTTTGTTTATTTGTCCGGATAGATAGTAATCTCTAAAAATAAAAAGGTCTTCACCTAAACTCGTAAACTTTTTTCTGCATTTAGTGTTCGTTTTCGATGCACAAAAAAATTCTTTGCCAAACAATTCCTTGTCACTGCCCTACAATTCCTGATTTTGCTTTAATTTTTTTAATCGCAGGCCGAAAAATTTTAATTATTGGTCAAATTTTTGAAACTTGGGTCAGCAATTGCTCTCCTGCTCACCGGCCGGTACGGCTTTGTTTATAACAGATGCCATAACTTTAAATTGGATTTAGTCTTTTAGATTTTAAACAACTTTATAAAATCTGTTTTTAAAAGTTGTTTTGATGCTTTTATTATATAGGCTTTGACACAAAACTGATTTTTATTGGTTTCACACAATACATAAAATTCTTTTAAGAAATGTATAAGTAAAGACTATGAGCAACTAAAAATTAGGCCTACTAGGCCAATGAGTTAAATAATTTGTATAATGTAAACAATATTTTGAAATAGGCCTAGCTGTATCTCAATAAAAACATTTGAAGATAATTATTCTAAAACTATAGTCTGGGTAAAAATCAAATAATCCTCTCTAAGGCTGGTTCGGAGTTCGCTAAAGTCAATAACGTCAAAACTTTCTGGAGTTTGTTTCATCATCACACTTGCACTAACATTCAGTTGTTCAGGAGCTTTTCAGTAATTTTTATAAGACAAAATAAAGTGAAAAATTTAAATAAAGTCAAACTGTTGTCTCATCATATTTTGCTTACAAAATAACTAATTTTTTTCCTTATTTGCGTAATTTTTTATCAGCTTTAGATACTTGGAATGTCTGCTTCAACAATAGGCTATAGGGTACCAGGAGTTATTCAATTGTTTTTATCAGGCCCTATTCTCTTTACATGTTCGGAATCAACACAAATCAGTTTCAGTACTGATTTCAGGCTGGGCTAATGAGGATGAAGCCCAAGGTCCACTGCTTGCCACAAACCAAGATTGACAAAATCTTCTAGAAAAAACATTTTAATTAAAAAGCATCATGGTTTACTACTCCGAGGCTAGTAACGTCAACCGCGCTGCGTGCTTGCGCCGCAAAAATTTTACCAAATTAAAGTAACCTACGCTTCAGCTAACTTCATACGAGCCTAACTCCAGCTTAGCTTACAACTTTAAAAAGTATAAGTAAAAGCAAAAACTTTATGGAGTCGGGAGGCTCAGTGTTAAGAAAGGCATATACTGGAAGATTCCATGGCATTCAAGATAATTTTCTGAACTTGATGACATTCATGTAATAGGCCTATGTTTATGTAAAGTAAGTTGATTTTACGTCCAGAAAACGTTACCTGGTGATTATGACGAACAATTGTCGATTAAAGCAACAACGAAAAGTCTTATATTTTTAATGAAAAAGCTTGAAATTGGTATTTTACTCAAGTTATGTTCGTGGATAATGGAACAGTTTCATAACACCAGTTAAGAAGTACAAAGCAAAAAAATTATTTTGAATAGGGCAACTATAAATTAGCTTTAAGTTTACATGAGTTTGTTCAAACATTGAGATTTTACAAATTTGAAAAAAAGAGTAGAGCGTTTATGTGGCAGTCATCAATATGCTAAAGAAACGCCAATTGTAATATTAATTTGTTTGCACAGATTTTCCGCGCCTATGCCACCAGGTGACCGGAAAAAAATTATAGATTGTTAATGTGGCATAAGTCAAAAAAAGAAAACGGCAATTTAAATAAATTTAGAGAATCTAAATCAGGAGTGCCGGTAAATAATTTGGAGGTAAAGGAAAAGTTTTTAAAAAAATCACCTTTTTAGTAAAACAAACGCAAATTTTAGTCTATCAGAATAAGTTTGATTAAAAAACTTAGTGAAAAGCAAAAAAGTCTTAACTTTTAAAACGCGCCGGCAATGTTTTCAATAATTGGGAGGGAAAATAATTCTCTTAAAGTGAAAGTATCATTGGGGTCATTTTGGCCCATGGCTGTTGATAATTTATATGCTACAGCCAATGTGAATTGAATATTTTTTAATTTTTTTTGGATTTTTATTATATGTGTTGGTAGAATAGGTTTAAATTATTAAAATAGATTCCGCTTTTGGTCAAGATTATATAGTTAAAGGGACAGATATAACACAATGCTTTCCGAATTCCAAAGGCACAGAAATTTTCAAAAAGCAGAAAGGCAATTGGTTCTCCTACCTTTTCTCGCTCCGGCGCCTTTGTCTCTCTGCGCGTAAAAAATAAACACAACTGCCCCTGCCCCCCCGCTTCCGGCACCGCTTTCTATCACTGTATTTTGTTGTCAGAAGCTATATAGAAATCTCCGATTTATCTCGTAAATTTGTGATGGGCCTACATGAGGACGAACACTACCAAAAAGGGCGCATCTGCGTTGTAATTAATGCCAATAAAAGCTTCAACAAATAACTAGCCTACATAACTTTATTCATGCATCAATGATTAAGATTGATTACAAACACTTTTAAAGAAACACATTTCTTGTTCAATTATGCATTTTTAGTATGAGGATAAGCTTTATTATTTTAGAATAACGAATTTTGAATTGACCACCTTTCTTGAAAAATCAAAGATCAAGAATTCTTAAATTTCGTATTTAAAAAATCAAAAAGTCTTAAAATATCAAATTTTACATTTCGCAATTATAATTCATTTTGACATTGTAACTCATTTCAGTTTAACACAATTGATGATGGAACGAGTTACAATTCCGATACGTCTTCAATAAACTATGTTTCGAAATATATTGGCTTTACTTTTCATTCTGAAATTATTAAATTAGCATTGTTCTTTACTTCATTTTACATCATTTATTTTAAAAACTTTGTTGCTTTTTTATTGATATCGTAAACTTGAATTGTCTCAAATTTTTCTGCTCTTTAGACATGTTTTTGAATTGCTTGAACACAACCGGAAGTAATGACGACATTCAAGCACTTTCGGCATATAAAGCTTGTTCTTCCGGTGACTCGGTTTGTTGGTTGCGTGAAGGTAAAAAAAATTAAATTAAATGTTTTAAAGGATAACCGGGTCTTTGCTTCGTCCGAGTAAAAGCGCTAATTAACAACGCATTCAGCTGTATAAGTGTACGAGTATATGGCAAGTGCACGATCTCACCTTCTCGTAGTCAGATCGGCAGATTAACCTGATATAATTCACTGCAGCATTCTGCAAATCATTTTACTAAATCTAATCTTACATAAAAAAAAACATGAACAACTGAAATCGATGATGATATTACCAATGTAATCGGCTTCAGTTTTTTCGCGCTAATCCGCTCAACATTTGGCATGCGCCAATTGCCGGAGCGGTAGCGAGCAGTCGGCAACTCTGCGTCATATTTAGCTATTCCAGATTGAATCCTGGCCACTTATGATGGATTCGGCACTGGTGAGCACTGACCGTAACCGAACATAATGGCTAGTTTTTTTTTAATTTTTTTGGACTTGGATTTAAGTAGGCTATCCATAAGCCCATATCCATATTAAGATAAATTAAAAAGACTTTCATTGACGTTGGTTTGTTTTTAGGAGGCTCTGGAGCAATTAAGGTTTTTTTCTGGTGTCTAAACACAGGATATCGACTTCTTTTATCAGAAGCGCGACCAAATGAGGCATCAAGATGGTTTCAATTAAGTACAACTAATAACCAAACTAACCAACAAAACAGAACCCAACGTGTCAATATTACAGTTGGTTTGTAAATTTATTGCTATCATTTTGTTAGCAAAAACTTGATATTTTTGCTTTTTTAGATTCACAAGATGAAATGCAATTTAATAATGATACTTCTGGAAGAAATGAAGCGTCGCAGGGGAATTCAAAATATTTTACTTTAAGATCAAAATTGACGTCACTGTTTAATCGCGACCAAGTACATGACGAATCTCTCACTTCTTTCTTAAATGAAGATCGCGAAGAACTCGATTCCAGCTTTAATCAGCAAACTAACGCTTCATCGCCGGCCAATCGGTCTCCGGGAGCAAATCCAAGAAAGTCGGTTTTGAAATTTTCCAGGGCTTTTTATGAGAGTCAGAATAACCCTGACTACTTCGCCGCTCCAAATATTGACGAGGTGGTCGAGGATGACATGCCTTGAAGTGAATTGTGCATTGCTATATTTTCAAGCTATGTCAGTTTTATTGTGAAAGATAGCTTTTGTGATTTAATTTTAACAAAATTAAAAAATGTTAAATAACTTTATGATATCAAGTAATAAATTAAAGCAATTCAGTTGCTTTTCGTAAAAACTTTGTTCTTGAAAATAAACAATCTATTTTAGAAAAAATATTGGTGAGCTATCGGTAGTCTTCAACCAAGTCTTTTAAAGCATAGCCAGATAAAATTTACTAAAAATCAGACAATCTAAAATTTCTTGAATTTTATCATACGTATAATGATCGGCAGTTAAATGAAACCTGATTGCAGGGTGGCCAAGTTTTCCACTTCTGCGAGCCACTTTTAAACTGCTAGAACTTGCGCCCGCAGTTGGTTGGAAACTATCCTATTAAAAGCTAAAAAATGCTGTTTTTATCATTGAACGTCAAGTAAAAACCAAAAAAAGATTACAAGTGAAGACCTTTTTTGGTTTTCACCTGACTTTTGAAAAAAAACTGTCCTTACATAAAATATTTTCCCAATCTTCCGAATCCTTTGATCAGATTGTCTTAAAAAACACCTGATCGACAGGATTAAGAACATTAAATTGGTTTAACAGATGGCAGAAAAGCACGTTGCGGGTCACATTTGAGCGGGTGTATTTTGTCGCTAAAGAAAAAAAACAAACAAGCGCAACACGGATCAATAAGAAAAAAAGTTTTAATGTGAAGTCATCTAGTCCAGGGCTTTTCAAATTTTTTTGTTCTGCACTCCATTTTAAAAAATAAATTTTTGTGCGACCCAAATATGTGTAGGCTAATTTTACGTTAATTTTTTTCTATGGAAAACCATGCGTGTGCATGAAAAACTATGTAATAACAACGAGAAATGGAAATAGTAACCTAAAGCGAATTAACAAAATTACAAAAACAGACTTTATTTAATAAACATTATCAAGCACATTTAATAGGATGCACAAATTACTCTATATTTTTTCACAGCTACACAAGAAAAATAAATAATTTAATTTTTTCGAATTCATCTATAAAAATTAATCTTGGCTTTAGACTCAGTAGGTAAATTTTTTCTTTTGTTTCTTGCTGTTTTCTCGATTAAGCCACACGATTCACCTTCAGATCACGCCACCTTACTACTTTATGACGAAACAATGGTGTAGCGACACTTTACCTTTTCAGTTTTTGATTGTCAATAAATATTATTGAAAACAAAACAATTTTAAAAGCAAAAAAAGCCAATTTGTTTTGCGACCCCAAAATTTTTTTACGCGACCCACAGTTTGAGAAACCCTGATCTAGTCTACAACCGCAAGATATACAGCTTGGCCTATAACTTTCATCAGAGAGTTACTTTTCGTTAGAATCATGATATCCTGTCCTCATAGCCGTACCTGCCGGGGGTGCAGGGGGGGCAATTGCCCCCCCAAGTTTCGAAGATTTGGGCAAAATTAAGATTTTTCGGGCAGTGAGAAGAAAATATTTGGGCAAAACCATAGTTTTTTGGGCAGCGATATGAAAAATTTGGGCAAAGTCAGGAAATTTAGAGAGGTGATGATGAGGAACTGCAAGAAATAATAACCCAAATTTAGGTGAAGACCTTTTTTTTTTTTTTTTAGAGAACACCTTGATTTTGGGACGAAAATCGAAAATTAGGAGACTGAATTTAAGTGAAGACCTTTTTTTTTGTTTTAGAGATCACCATGATTTTAGGACAAAATTGGTTTTTGTCTGAGAAACTCAGACAATTTTTTTGTCATATCCGAAATGTACTCTAAAATCATGATTTGGGCAAACGTCACAAAATTTGGGCAAAACTTCATTGCCCCCCCAAAATTTTTTGGGCTGGTACGGCTATGCCTGTCCTAGTAACTTATTTGCTTTATAATGTATGACTTAAAAGTATTTTAATATTTTAATAAAAAAACTTAATCAAATTAATAATAGGTACTATTTTAATATCCATTTGCGTAAAAAAAAATTAACTTTGAAAATTAAATGAAACGTGATTGTAGGGTGGCCAAGTTTTCCACTTCTGCGAGCCACTTTTTAAACTGCTAGAACTTGCTTCCGCAGTTGGTTGGAATTTCCCTTGATAGCCTACTCTTGGCTTCTCATTGTAAACTTTGATTCCCGTTAAATATAACTCTCAGTGATTGCCTTTCAAAAAAAATTGTACTTCAGAAGGTACTAACTACTTTGGAAAGACACTTTACGGCACTTTCATCAGCTGCTTTAAGCATCGCAAATTTCAGTCATACGAGTATTTTTTAACAAAAGCTAAAAAAATAAAAAGTTTTAATCGGATAGCAATTGCTTGGTATCTTCAAAAGTCGATCGGCTAATAGGTTGAACGGTTTCTTAAGCTTTGAACTGACTTGATTAACTTGATTAAAGCTTGATCTAAATCCTGACTTGCAGGACAACTTTAAGAACCCGTTTGAGCTTGAACGGATTCTTAACGTGTAACATTTCTGACGATGTCGTGCAAGTCAGGATGAGAAATATAAATAATTTAAAAAATATAATAATTATATATACAGGGTGTTTCATAATTAAGGCAACGGTATTTTGACCATTATTTAAAACCCTGTAAAAACATGTATAGCCATCAAATTTGATATAATTTTGAAGCTTATAACCTTGTCTTTGCAATTCAGGTCTTAAAAGCTAAACATTAGAATTTAGATAATGACAGTAGATAGAAACATTGTTATCAAGTTCCACAAGCAAGGCGAAAGTAATTCATCGATCGCAAAAAGGTTAAAAATGAACCGAACAACTGTTTGGAAAATCGTTAAAAAATTTAATGAGACTGGGACAACATTGGATAAACCAGGACGTGGTCGTAAACGAACTGTTCGTACCCCGAAACTGGTTAAAAACACGCGAGAGAAGCTACGTCGTAATCCGCATCGATCTCATCGAAAACTGGCTGCTGAAGCAAATGTGAGCAATTCGACGATGTATCGAGTGATGAAAGATGATCTTGGTAAGAAACCCTACAAAATGCTTCATCGTCATGAACTTACAGAACACCATAAGAGGATGAGAATGGAAAGAAGTCGTCAAATTCTGGATGAGATCGATCAAGGCACGCTCCCCAACTTGGTGTTCACGGATGAGAAAAAATTTGACATACAGCAGGTTGTTAACCAGCAGAACGACCGGGTTTGGGGTTCTTCTACTTCAATTGAAGGTAGGATCGTAACAAGACGTCAGAATCCGCAATCGGTAATGATTTGGGCAGCGGTAACTCCGTCTGGAAGATCTCCGCTGGTTTTTGTGCCTTCGGGGGTGAAATTGAACTCGGAACGATACGTTTCCGACATTTTGGAATCCCACTTGCTACCCTGGGCTGATAAACACTTCCAAGGTTTGCCATGGAGTCTCCAACAAGATTCAGCACCATCACATGGCTCCAAAATGACACAGACATGGATTCAAAGGAAAATTCCATCCTTCATTAGCAAAGAATTGTGGCCTGCTAGGAGCCCGGACCTTAATCCTTTGGACTTCTCTATTTGGTCCATTTTGGAGGCAAAGGTTTCAGCTTGTCCTCACTCTTCTCTTGATGCTCTGAAGGCAAAACTGAAGAAGGAATGGGACGCAATCCCTCAAGAGCAGATCCGTGCCGCCTGTGATGCATTTGTGGGTAGACTTAAGGCTGTAGTTCGTAACAAGGGTGGTTACATCGAATAAATGGGATAATGTTCGATTTGTATGTTATTTACCTTTGTATTACTACATTCAAAATTGATTTTGCACTTTTCAAATTCCCATTATATTAAAAAAAATCGGTTGCCTTAATTATGAAACACCCTGTAGACCTAGGCCTACATAGATCTTTTGATCGTTACTGCTGATGTAGTTTATGCTCGACTGTTCAATCTACTAATATACTAGGTCTACCATTCAAAGAATTCCAGCAAAAAAACTAAAAAAATAGCTACTAGTGGATTTGAGGCTTCTGCATGCTTGGGCCTCTATCATGTTTTTCGTAACTCTCGACCTCACTTTTATCAAGAAGTTTTTTGCAATAGCATTTCAACGAACAAGTAAAAATTATTGTTTGAAAAAGCAGGCCTCATTTTAAATTGTTAAAATTCTACAGGGTGTCCATAAAGTCCTGCACACATTTACAGTTTTAATATCTCAAAAACCGCATAAAGTAGAAACTTTAATTTTCGAAGTGAATTATACTACCATAAAGTTTCTTTGTTATTTTTTACAGGTTATTTTATTGTTAAAACAACCAAGAATAAGTCATTTTTAATTAAGGTGTAAGTTTGCAACAAAGTATGAAAAATGTTGACCATTTAACAAAAAGCACAATGTGTTCTTTGGTACCATAAATTGAAATCACCAACTGCAATACAACGTAAATTTAGAAATGAGTTTAAACAAGACCCTCCTCACACTAACAGCATTAAGAGATAGTTTAAAAATTTATGGAAACCGGCAGCATTTTGGATCGCAAAAGATCGGGTAAGCCAAGCATTGATGAAGAGACTGTTGATGCTGTGCGTGTAGCATTTCACTGCATCCCAAGGAAATCAATTCGTGTTGCATCAAATAAACTTGCTATTCCTCGAAGCACAGTTCACAAAGTTTTACATTAACGACTTCGGCTTCATGCTTACAAGTTACAAATTGTTCAAGCTCTTAAGCCGGATGATCACCCTCGCCGAGCAGCTTTTGCTGAAAAAATTCTTCAACGCATTGAAGATGACAATGACTACCTTAACAGTGTGGTTTTTTCCGACGAAGCAACTCATTTCTAAATTTACGTTGTACTGCAGTTGGTGATTTCAATTTATAGTACCAAAGAATACATTGTGCTTTTTGTTGAATTGTCAACATGTTTCATACTTTGTTGCAAACTTTACATCTTTATTAAAAATGGTTTATTCTTACTTATTTTAACAATAAAATAACCTGTAAAAAATAACAAAGAAACTTTATGGTAGTATAATTTACTGTCGAAAATTTAAAGTTTCTACCTTATGCAGTTTTTGAAATATCAAAATTGTAAATGTGTGCAGGACTTTATGGACACCCTGTATTTAGGAAAATTGGCAAAATTTCCAGTAAATTAAAAATCTCTACAAAAAAAGGTTAATTAAATGTAGTGACAATTATTACATTGACAATGAAAAGATTAGGTGATAAAAATTTTTTTTGTTTTTTTCAAATGATTACTTGAACTATAAAAACACAATTGATCCATTGAGGGATTTGCGTTTTTTATGATCCTAAGATCCTAAGGAGTTTTCAACTCCTTTCAGGGCTACCCATGACGGTAAGGTCGAAGGTGAGAAACAGACCAAAAGCAATCTAACAAATGTAGCAAAATGAATAGTCCGAATGACAATATTCATACTGCATCGGGCGTCGCGCAGGATAAAAAGGTCTGCGTACGGGCTTTAGGCAGAGGGCCTTTCGAAAAGTAAGCTACATTCTTCCCCACAAGATGACCGTAATTGCAAACCCATCAATGCATTCGCAACGCGTTTTGGGAGGCAAAAGGGGGCAGCGCACAGTGTCTGTACTGGAGTTGGTCCCAAGCATCGAGATCTTCGTCATGGGCAACTGGAACGTCAATTTACTCAAGGAAAAAGAACAGGAATTGGTTTGGGAGACAGAGCAGTAACATCTTGATATTGTTGGAGTTTCCTCTATTAAGTGTCGTGGTTCTGATACTGTTAAGTTGAATGAAGGCTGGAAGCTTTTCTTCTCAGGTATGGATGTAGCCATATCTTCTCAAGCAGGGGTAGGGCATTTTTGTAAGCCCTCGTCTGGCCCAATGTGTCACTGATTGGATTCCACTTGAAGGAAGGGTTTGTCTCCTTTAGTTTAGGATACAGAAGCGGTCACTGTGCATTTTTCAGGTGTACGCACCAAACGCTGAAACACAGTACCAGCCTTTCTTAGATGAAGTAGGTGTTGCTTTATGGAAAATAACATCTGCAGAATCAATTGTCCTACTGGGTGATTTCAATGAAAATGTGTGTACTGACGACAAGACATGGAAGGGTGTTATTGGAAGACAAGGAGACTCCGACATTAACAGAAACGGAGGGTGTTTGTTACAGTTCTGTGTCATCAACGGACTGTGCATAATGAACACCTTTTTATGGCACAAGGAGGTTCACAGGTACACCTGGTACAGAGATTCAGTGGGACAGCGTTCTGTCATTGATTTCTGTATTGTCTCAGCAGACTTGTAATCTTCTATGGTTGGTGTTCGTGTTAAAAGAGGAGCTGAACTGTCTACTGACCATCACCTAGTTTCTGTATTCTGAGAGGCCTGAACCATCCAAGAACAAGGAAACAATTCAGAGAACGAAAAGCATACAGAATAAAGTGGGAGTTACTGGCCGAAAAAAAGGTGAGACACACTTTTGCAAGCAAAGTTGTTTCCCTGTTCAGAGAACTCCCTGACTATATTGAAGATGTTAAGACTGAGTGGGATTTGTTTAAATCAGCACATTACATCTGCAGCTGCTAGTTGTAGTTGCAAACGTGTGGGAGGTCAAATGGGTAGTGAGAAAAGAACTGCTTGGTGAAAATAAGAAGTTAAAGAAGCTATCCGTGCAAATAAACTGCGTTTAGAACTTGGTTAACAAATAAGTCATCTGAGCAGCTTCAATTGCGGTACTCCACAATACGTAAGATTGCCGTCATTATTGTCAAACAATCCAAAGAAAACACATGGGAAGAATTTGGATGAAAGTTGGATACAGGCTACTGATCGGCAAGCAAAGTATTTTGGCAAACCATACGTCGTTTGCGCAGCAAATAAACACCAGTTGCTACCTTCATCGAGGACACTAATGGTGTGCTTCTGAAGCATCAAAAGGGCATCCTAAATTGTTGTTGAGAATACTTTTGTGAGCTCTTAAATGTAGTAACAGTCCAACATTTGGAAACATCCGAGGAACAATTTGATGAAGAAATTCATCTAACCGAAGCAGAGGTGAGCACAGCAATCAAATCTTTGAAAGCTGGCTAGGTCCCTATAAGCGCTGATTATGCTGCTCCCATCTTGTGAGTAATGTCTGTTAGAGCGTAGCCTTTAGCGGTCGTTTGGTGCACCATAGACGGCACGCGCGTTTTTTGTTTCATTCTTGACGTGACGTGGACGCTATCAGGAGTGCAAAGATTTCGCTTCCCGGAATAAATATAGTGGATTTCTCAACGTGAATCGCCCGCTTTAAACCAGCAGAGAGATTCAAACCAAGTTAATAATATGTGACTTTTTATTTTTATGTTAGTTAAATTTGCTTTATTTATTGAATTTGTGTTTGAAATTTTGAGACAGTTGGTAACTGAATCTTTATTGTTGCAGTTGCCAATTGTGCTGTATCTGTTGGTTTTGATATTGAATGTGTGTGCCGCGTACGTTGCGCTTATTAGCATAACTCTTCCTCTGGTTTACTTTTTATTTATTTTTTTATCTCTATATTTATCCTCCTGACTCGCAGGAAAGCGACGGAAGCGCTAATACATAGGGTAGGCAATTACCCCAACCTGCTTCCGGAGATGCCAAGATATTGCAGTCCGCTTGTAATTTACTAGAGATATGACTGTAATTTAGAGCTACTTGCCACGCCATCAAGCAGGGGAAAGTGCCGTAAAATGTCTTCCCAAGGACACAATAGAATGGCGCGAGTGGGTTTTGAACCGAGACCATGTTGATAATAAGCACGGCGCTTTAATCATTCGACTACGCTGCCGACTTTCCCACAGCTTCTTTTATCTTTCACCGATTCTTCTGTAATAAATTTAATTAAGCAACTGAATACTGACAGGCAACCTAGGTAGTTGTTGTAGTAATAAATAGCTACTAGAGCCCCTGGTGAAGATAATATTTGACCCGAAATGTTAAAGGCCATGAACAACTTTGGGGTTCGTTGGCTGACTTGTGTGTGCCAAGTAGCTTGGAAAACTGGTGAGGTACCGAAGCAATGGCAGACCCGTGTGTTGATACCTATTCACAAAAAAAAAGACAAGAAGAAATGCACTAACTACAGGGGCATTTCTTTGTTAAGTCTTCCTGGAAAAGTCTGGGGACTAAGTGTCTCGAAAAAAGATGCCGTGAAATAGTCGAACCTCAACTTCAGGATGCGCAATGCAGATTTTGTCCTGGCAGATTCACTATGGACCAGATCTTTGCCCTTCA
This sequence comes from Diplosoma virens, assembly GCA_963680785.1. Lineage (NCBI taxonomy): Eukaryota > Metazoa > Chordata > Ascidiacea > Aplousobranchia > Didemnidae > Diplosoma > Diplosoma virens. Next base: position 33,064,815 of record OY796885.1, read on the forward strand.
GCAAATTTTTGAGAAATCGTGGGAATATGCCAAAGAGGTCTATACATGCTTTGTAGACCTTGAAAAGCATGTGACTGTGTCCCAAGAGACAAGCTGTGGACAGTACTGCTGGAGTATGACGTGAGAGATCAGCTATTAGCTGCTATCAAATCCTTATACAAACAGTCAGAAGTCTGTGTTCGTGTCAATGGCATGAAAATAAAACCTTTTAGTGTCAGTGTTGGACTACAACAGGGCTGTGTTCTTTCTTCTTTTCTGTTTACTATATACATATACAAGATAGACAAAAACAGCTCCTCCAGTAGTGGCGTCACATTTAGGGAGTATAATGTTTGGCGCCTGCTATTTGCAGATGATCTTGCATTGTTAAACTCGAACAAACGTAATCTCCAATATGCACTTGATCGATTTTCTGATGCATGCTTGGATGCTGGAATAAAAATTAGTCCGGCTAAAACTGAGATCATGTGTTTGTCAAGGCACTCTGTCCAGTGTTCTTTCCAAACAAATGGAGTAACTCTCCAGCAGACGGAGAAATTGAAGTATCTTGGAGTCGCATTCTCGAGTGATGGTAGACAGGACAACGAACGGGACAACGTATTGGAAAAGCAAGTGCAATAATACGCCAGCTTTACCGATCAGTTGTACTGAAACGAGAGCTGTGTACAAAAGCAAAGCTTTCTATTTTCAGATCAATTTTTGTTCCCATCCTCACCTATGGTCATGAGTGTTGCGTTGTTGTGATATTGTGCAATCGATGACGTAGTGTTTTCTTAAACGCTTCTTAATCTTAATTAGCGCCTTCTTCTCGAACAATTATTGGACACGCGTATCTCCAAGCATAATTTTATCAAGTTAAATTTGCGCGTCTGTTTCGGCTCATCAGTCAATTCAAGTCATCAAGCTAATACAGTAAACGAATTAAAAGCCTTCTATTTGAATAAGGTTATTTTTGGCTAAGTATATTTTGTAAATGTTAATTACTGTTGTTTAATAAACTTGTGTATACGTGCAAAGATACAACAGGCAAAGTGGCGACAAGGATTCAAGTAACTCATCTGCGTCAAGAATTAAAAGAAAATTTGTTGAATGAGTGAAATTTCCAAACTAATTTTGTTGTTAAATAAGCAACATCAAGAGCAGCTGAAAACTTTACAAAGCAGCTTGAACAACCCGCGATAAAATGTTCCAACACCGATGGCAAGTTTTCAACCATTTGATTCTACATCTGAGTTATGGACTGATTATTTGGCAAGGTTCCGAACATTCGTCACTGCTAACTCTATTCCCGACAACAAGCAAGCAGAAATTTTCCAATCTAACTCCCTTTACAAAATGCTTAGCAACTTAGCGGCTCAGCAACAACCTGTCAAAAGCATACATGAGCTAACGATGGATGATATTCAGACGTTTATGGCCATCTCTCCGTTGGGTTTGTTTTGTGACGACGCCTCAGAATGCGGAATTGGAGCGGTATTATTTCATCGCTTTGCAGACGGAAGCGAGCGTCCGATTCTCAATATTTCTAAAATCCTATCGGCGACACAAAAACTCTACAGCCAGAAGTTCATTGTGGTTACAGATCACAAACCTTTAGTGACCTTGTTCGCTCCTGATAAAGGTACTCCTGCAATGGCCGCGAATCGACTTGCCATTTTCAAATGACACAAGTTTTGATGGGGAGGAGATGGAAGAAGATGTCGATAGCGTTTGTTTGTTAAGACCTTAAAGACTTCAAAGTTGGAAAATTCGTTGTCAACAGAGAGCGATTGTGTTTTTTACGGCATACGGGTAATAATTCCTTCCAGTCTACGTAATCATATTCTTGAACTATTACACCTGGGCCATTTTGGCATGCGTCGCAAAAAACAAGTCGGCTAAACCTTCAATCCATCCGTGGATGATGCCAGAAAAACCATGGTCAAGACTCCACTTGGACCATGCGATCAACTTTCTGGGAAGAAACTGGTCAGTCCTTGTAGTAGACGCTTATTCCAAGTACCCTTGCATTCATCCAACAACCTCAACGTCTTCGAAAAGTACTACTGCTATACTTGAACAAGAATTTGCTCGTTTCGGGTATCCCCACACGTTGGTGACCGATAATGCCATAACATTCATGTCTCAAGAGTTCCAAGTTTGGTGTAAACAACGAGGCATCGTACATCTCACCGGAGCGCCTTATCATCCAGCAACAAAACGGTGCTGCCGAGCGTTTGATGCAATCCTTCAAACAGGCATTGAGAAAATCCTCGTTATCTCCAAAAGAAGCATTGCAAGAGTTTCTGATGCAGTACAGGAATCACCAAGCGAATTATTGAATGGAAGACGAATTGGCAACAAATTTGATACTTTGGTTCCATCTATTCCGCATCTCCTGCAGGGAAGACAGTCAAGGCAAAGGCAAGAAGTTGAACATCATTACACACTAGGAGACCCTTGTTATGCACTGTACTTCGGCCCTAGAAGAGATCGTGACCCACGATGGGTGCCTGCGATAGTTACGAAGGTTCATGGTACACGAAGCGTCAACGTACAAGTCATTCCTCGAGGACAAACTTGGAGAAGACATCTTGATCAACTTCGACCTCGATACGGTTCGGATTAAGACGATGATCCCTCTGAGATCCCAACGGGCTTTTTGTCTATGAACACGCGAAGTAGAAAATTTGTGAGTAGTAGAAAAGAAAAACCAAAAAATAAAACGAAAAAAAAAAATAAATAAATAAAATAAATATAAGCGTCATGTGTAGACGCTGTTGTGTTGGCGGAAAATGTGGTGAGATACACAATAGGTCGCTCACAAAAAAGGCCTGCGAGTGAGATCCCGAGTACAGGCGGCCAAAATGGATTTTTGACAAGGTTAAAAGCATTGACATTCGTAAATCTCTTAACATCAAATAGCTACTACTCCGCATAGCCGAGTGGCAAAAGGCCTAGAGGGTAACCCAGAACTCGCTGGAGGAATTATGTTAACCCTAATTTACCTAAGGGGGGGTCCTCAAAGGACCCCCCTTATAAAAAAACGATACAACTCGTAAAGTTTGGATGATAAAAACCTAAAATTTTATGACTTTTCCTAAAATTTATTTCTGAATATTTTGGTATTTTACTTGAGCAAATCCGATGCGTAACTTTAGTGTAGCAGGCTATTTTTTTTGACTTACCTCTTGATTTTCTTATACTTTTTGTGTGCAAAAATTATGAGATAAGTCAAAAAACGTTTTGAACGTCTTGCTGTGTTTATCAAGATTACTGCCTCACGTAGTAGTTATTTATTTTTGCAGCAGACTGTGACTAATCGGACTATGTCGCAAAACAAAGCAATCAACGAAAATTTGAGGACCTTCAGCTTTATGCAAAATAAGAAAAGACTAATAGCAAATATATTAAAAGTAAAGACATTTGATTAAATTAGAATAAATTTTCTCCAACATATCAAAAAATCAATTGCGCAGCTATTGTCTGTTAAAAGTATTGGACATGTAAACTTAGGGTCCTCCGAGGACCCCCCCTTAGGTAGTCAACAGAAAAAATAGCCTAGGTAAATAAGGGTTAAAGACCTGGCCTGCAGGAGATCGGGATGCTTGGAGATCCCAACTCGAGCTGCTGCCCCCCGCAAATCCAAAAGGACAAGCGGGCAAAGGAATTCATTCAATGTTTTCCCTAAAAATGATGATGATGACACATAATCAGTCATACAATAAGCGGGACAAACGTTAAAACTTAATACACGAATTTAATTCAATTCAATACGATTGAATTTTATTTGCAATCAACGTATTAACGCAAAACGTCAATTGATCGTCGCCGTACCTTTTAAGATTGTACTATTAAGCTGATTTAACTTTACAATTATTATATATACAACAGTATATATAAAAAAAAACATAATTATGCAATAAAACAAACTCACCAACTTTTTGCGACCAAATTAGAGAACAATATTACAATATTTCAGCAGACCGGTTTTTTGTTCATACTCTCGATTCTTTACAACTAACATTAAAAAGGCGCAGATGACTAAGCGTTCAAGTCATGTAATTTCGCGCAAAGCGCAGATGACGCAGCGGTCAAGCCATTTATCAATACTTTTGCGCAAAGAAGCTCAGATAGCGAAGCGGTCTCAGGGAAATTTTATTCGTACAAATGATGCCGCGCACAATTTTATTTAAGCAAGGCACGAAAATCCACAAGGAAGAGTAGGATACCAATTAAATGGAAAGCTTTGCTGATACCGTTGAAAAATTGACATTTTGCTGCAATAAATCTACTTTTCAAATCAGATTTTTTTTTATTTTTCTTATTTTCTTGCTACTGTAACGCAAACCAGCGTTGAACTTCAGCGCCAAGGCTTTCTCAACTAGCCTTCCCATTTTTTTCACATTATTTTTTTAGCTTCAACAGAAAAACCTGCGGACTTGAAATTACAATTCTAATAGAAACCAAACTGCTTAAAATGAGAAGCACCAGACTCGAGTTTCGCTCTTATTAGAGCTCGTCAGTGATGCATATCTCACTGCGAATCGAACTCGCTACGTGTTGTCTTCCAAGCAGGAGACAACACTACTAGACCACGCGAGCCCGACAACAACTCGATCACAAGCAGCTGGAAATGATTCCCGGCTTTGCCGCGCAAGGAATACACAGAATCCACTGTGTGGTAAGACCAAGGCCGCACCTCATGACCGGGACTTACCCGACAAGCGTTAAGCATCGCGCTTACACTCCTAGAGCTTGGCGGGCGAAGAAAGGATTTTAATGATATTATAAACAACATGAGGTAAGGTCTTATAATATCATTAAAATCCTTTTTTCGCCCGCCAAGCTCTAGGAGTGTAAGCGCGATGCTTAACGCTTGTCGGGTAAGTCCCGGTCATGAGGTGCGGCCTTGGTCTTACCACACAGTGGATTCTGTGTATTCCTTGCGCGGCAAAGCCGGGAATCATTTCCAGCTGCTTGTGATCGAGTTGTTGTCGGGCTCGCGTGGTCTAGTAGTGTTGTCTCCTGCTTGGAAGACAACACGTAGCGAGTTCGATTCGCAGTGAGATATGCATCACTGACGAGCTCTAATAAGAGCGAAACTCGAGTCTGGTGCTTCTCATTTTAAGCAGTTTGGTTTCTATTAATATACCTCATGTTGTTTATAATATCATTAAAATTACAATTCTCTTACATGTTATCTGACTTTTGGCAATCCTTCACTGACGTACACAGTGTACACTATTAGCACCTTGCAAACTCTCAATGCAATAACAAAGAGTACCGTAGATTAATGTTGAATTGCTGACAACAAAACTGTTCCGTAACCAATGTAAGAAATTCTGAAGCGGGTGGGGTTATTTCTATGAACACTATTACAGCATCATATAAATGTACTTATCGTGTGAGATGTTGCGTATTCAGGGGCGGACATTGTACCATGCCCTTTCCTTGAAGATCACTAATAACTTACGTAGGCTTACCATACGTTATACAGTAATTTTAGTGCCATGGCCTCCTTGGAGATTTTTTGGACAGAAAATCCGCCAGAAAACAAAGACAGATTCTATAGGCAGACTCTTTTTTTGTTTTTTCAGAAATCACTGGACTTCAGGGACGAAAATCATAAAATTTAAGACCGATTCAAAGTAAAGACTTTTGTTTGTTTAGAGAACACTTCTTTTTTTGGGACAAAAATCATGAAATCCGGGACTGATTAAAATTGAAGACCTCTTTTCTACTACCATTTGAATAAATTTTTTGTCTGACAAAATTTGGCTGCAGTCGTATGCCCCCCCTTTTCAAAAATTCTCGGTACGCCACTGCATGAGTGTGTGATATAATCAAACTAAACGGTGTTTTTTTCTTTTATCTGAATAGCATCGATTTAACATTTCTCCCAATTATTTAGTTTTGATTCAAGACGACTTGATTTTCGTCGCAATCCTTCGTTGAAATCGGAAATATGTTGCGAATGCGTGCAAAATCATATTACTTTGACAAAACTAAATTAATTTATGGCTAAACCAGAGGCGGGCAAACTACCAATGACGTGCGGTGAGGCTTTTGGTTGGTGAGGCACAAATAATTTTTTATTAACAATAAATAACAGTTACCTACTAAATAAAATAAAAACCAGCATGCTTCCACATTTATTTGAAAATAAAATCCATTCACCTATCCTTTTGGACAAAAATATCTATGACGTTGTTGTAGAAACCCTCTTTATTTTGTCGCAACTTTTGTAGTCGCTCCTTCTCAATTGCGATTATTGCCAACGATGAAAGGCACTTTTCTTCAGTTCGATTTCTATTATACGTTTTGATCCTCTTCAGTGCAGAAAAGGATCTTTCCACCGATGATGTTGTAGCGGGTACTGTGTGCGCTAGCTTCAGTAACTTTGCCGCCTCCGGAACTGTCTGAATTAAATCGTTCTGGTACAAAAAACTGAGAAGTTGTGCTGGAATTTTACATTTATTTCTTACCGTTTGTGAGTTGTAGAGTCCAATGAGATCTGCGTTTAGTTTTACACAGTCGAAAAATTTAGCATACTTTTCTGACAGGCTCTGTAATTTGGTGTCATCAAACTCTTGAGCCATTTCGGAAATTTTTGAACAATCGACCAAACCTAGAAAGGACAGTTCACTGAAATTTTTAAACCTCGATTTTAGTTAAACAATAATATCATCCAAAATATTGTAAAATATTTGTTTTCTTTTGTCTTTTATTTGACGCATGTAGCCAGTTTCAGTAAGATGAAGTGTTGCACATTTCTGCTCAAATCGGTGATAGAAACTGTCAAACTCTTGTCTCTGTCGCTCAACATAATCAATCGTGTCGCGTATTTGCGCGCAGCAAAATGCAATGTCCATTAATTTGTTTTGCAGCACTCTGAACAACGCATCAGTCTTATTAAAAATTTCCTCATAAGCGATAATCAAAAAGCAGGTATTCGTCTTTAAGAGCCACCGCTCAAATCCAGCTGCCTTCATTACCGAATCATTGTCCCACTTATCTTCAGCGTCACCAATAACACGGAAAACCATAAGGATCAGAGTGGTACATGCTGACCGTTTGCAACAATCTAGAATTTGAGCTCCATCTTGTGGGTGATGTCCTTGTCAAACGATGCTTCACAACATTATCTAATAAGTAAGTGCGTTTAGTCGGTTTACAAAAAAATGCACTTAAACCCTCAAGCGTTTTAAAAAAAGCTTTACACTCAGGCATACATTTTGCTGAATGTAAGAGCACTAACTTCAGTTTGTGGGCATAACAATGCAAAAACTTTGCTTTTGGCACTTTTCCTTTATCTTGGCTTGCACCCCAATCAATTCAGATGACATTACAGATGCTCCGTCATAAGTCTACGCTACCAGCTTTTCCACACAGTTGAACTTTTCTAATATTTCCAAGACATATTGAGCTATTGCCGAAGTTCGTCTGTCATCACTCACATCATCAAACCTTAAAAAAGCTTCCTTGACTATATATGAAGCTTCACATACATAACGAAAAATAACAGAAATCTGGGCCTTTTGCGTAACATCTGTCGTCTCGTCAACTTCTACAGCAACAAAGGAGGCTTTATTTATATCTTTTCTGATATCAGTTCGAATAATCTCTGCCACTACTTCAATCATATCGTTCTGTATTCGATTGGACAAACAAAAAACAATGTGGGTGATGTCTCCAAATGACGAGAAATTCTTTCATCGTTTTCAGCAAAAGCGTAAATAAGTTCGACGTAATTGCCACGATTAAACGAAGTCGCACTCTCATTATTTCCACGAAAGGCCAACTCTTGATTAGCTAGGTAGCATGTTCCATTATTGAGAACCTTTAAAATTTCTCGGTTTTCTTTAACTTTCGAGTTGTGAAGGCTGATATTAAGTCTCTGCTGTTCATTTAAGGCCAAATCAATTCCTGAAGTTCCAAACGTTTTGAAAGAAATTTGACTTTGAATGTGAATATTGGATTTCTCATGCTTGCTAAGACTTCTCGGCAAATTCTTCAAGTCACAAAATCCAGTTTTAGTCCAAACATTGTCACTTGTTGAGAATAAGAGACAGAGATAGCAGAAAAGATAACTTCTTAAAGCACATCCACACAACCATTCCTTTCTTGTGTACTACTCCTTATGAAAGGAGCGATTTACCTTTTTTCGTCCAGTTGTCTGAAGCAAATTTTTTAGATCTAGAATAGGCCTACCTTTTTTTAAGATGTTAACTTTAGATTGAAAGCTTAGTTTTGAAAAGTTTCTTAGCTTCAATATATAATCTTCCTCCATTATTCTTAAACTTTAAACTTATACTGTAGTCGGAAACTTCTGCAATGCGCTTATTCCAACTTGGCGAAAATAAAGCGAATTGTCTTTTTCTTCATGACGTCAGATTTGCGGCATGCCTCAATTCCTATCTCTTCAGCATAAACTCGCGCCGATTTGCCAATAAGAAAAAAGACACATTTCATTCAGTTTATGGAACTTTCAGTGTCTAAAGAGAGGCAAGGTTGTCAGTGCCGCACCTCGCCTATATCAGCGATTTTGACCACAAAAACGCTTCAAAGGTAAGGCACAATTAGCTAGAAATGTATGTTATAAATATAAAAATGCTGCCAAAAATAGAGGTTCAAAAAATAAATTATAAATATACCGAAACGAAATTGAAAGCTTAATGTTAAAGTTTTCTTAAATTAAATACAAAATCATCTTTTATTACTACAACTTAAAATAAATTTATTGCTTTGCAGTTGCAGAATGCGTGTATTTTGACTTACTGAAAACAAATTGATTTATCTTGTTTTAGCAAATGTCGGAGTAAGAAAAACTTTTTTTCTCCACGAAGTCAGAATTGCGGCATGCCTCAAATCTCTCTCATTTTAACAGATATTTTCACCAAAAGAGAAAAAAGCACGGTATTGTTTCACTTTTGTTTCTTTTTTTTCTCTGAAGAGAGGCAGTCTTGAAGCTGCCTCACTAGCGTATAGCCATTTTGTTGACAAGAACGGTTGACGAAATGATTACTGCGCTGAAAATACAATGATTAAACCGTCCAAAATTAAGGTTAAAAAGCAAAAAAAATTAAACTACTACAAGTACGGTATAATTTTTACTATTTTTTTTTAACTAATTGCATGTTGCAACTATTTTGCAAAGACTATGACTTCAATAATTTATTTTTGCTTTATTTAATTTTTACAGGTGAGGCACTGCCTCACTTGCCTCCCCTGACAGCACGTCCCTGCAAACTACGGCCCACCCACCACGACTTTCTGTACAGCCCGCGATAGCCTCAAGCAATTAATTTCTATTTGCTTTCAATCACGATGATCTCTAAACAAAAATTAGGGATTACTACGTTTTTGGGACGAAAATAGGGATTCTGGACATTGATTGAAAGTGATGACTTTTTTTAGAGAACACTTCAATTTGGGGACGAATATTAAAAAATTAGAATGTGATTTAAAGTGAATACCTTTTCGCAGCCTGCCGACTTTCACTCAATTTAGTTTGTTCGTAATGAAACAAGGTTAGGCACATAGCCGTGCCTGCCGGTGGGCAGGGGCAAATGGTAGGCTATGGTTGGACGTTCCTGTTCTAGACAGATTCAAAGTGAACATTTTTTTGTTTTGAGACATTACCGGTGCGGCTCGCAAACAAATTCAACTTCTTAATGCGACTCTCGAGCAAAAAGTTTGCCCACCTTTGCGCTAAACTAATGAACTGAATATGCAAAAAGTTTTTGTTTTGTGTAATGCTTGCAAATTCTTTCATTACCCATCATGATTGCAGCATCATCGTAGCCCTGACTTTAATTTCTGCAATGTAAAGATTCAACTTTATTCGTCGTCGTCGTCGTTTGAAGGGTATCCACTCCAGATCAGACACAAACAGGACTGGGGCCGAGGGTTTATCCTTTTACTACCCCAGACTGCCGCACTTCCTGGATCAGATGCTGGCAGTGATGTCATTAAGCCAGCATCGAGTTTCGTCATCCAAAACCGTCAGACCTCGTGCTCCATGTGGTGCCCGATGTATAGGGCACGCTGTTAGTACATGGTCTGCGGTTTGCTCAGAGGCGCCACACTCGCAATTCGGTGAAGGAGCGACACCCCATTTGTGCATGGACGAATGGAATCGCCCAACACCAGTCCGCAGGCGGTTGAGCTTAACCCAAGCTGCTCGGGGTAAGCCATCCCAAAAGGCCTGGCACCGGTCTCGGGCACAAAAGCACGGAGCCTGGAAGCATTTTCACAATACTCCGTTTTCCATTTGTGATTTGTCCATTCAGAGGCGCGGATGCCAAGTCTGGCAAGGTTGTCCAAAAGATTCCGCGCAACTGGCACAAACGGGCGTCTGGATCTTAGTCTCACTTGGCGAGTATCTGAGGACCCACTTAAAAGACCATACAAGCTATGATCGGGGTCCAGAGATCCACGGTGAGCCAAGGAGAGTGTCGCTCCCATTCGGCGAAGCGAAGCTGGCTGGATGCCTGAGAGTACAGGTAGGTGGTCCGTTGGAGTAGGACGCAGGCATCCAGTGACTATGCGCAAGGCGTCATTCAAGACACTGTCAATGAGGAGAGTGTGAGCACTGCGACACCAGACTGGCGCACAGTACTCAGCTGTTGAGTAGACTAGAGACAAGGTGGCTATGCGTAGTGTTTTAGCACCAGCACCCCATCCCGAGCCCACGAGTCGCCTCAGCAGTGTGACGCGCGAGGATAGTTTTTTGCGCAATGCCACTAAATGGTGACGAAACGTGAGCGATCTGTCCAGTTTTACCCCAAGATAAGTAGGGGTTGAACAGAACGGTAAAAGTCTACCGTTGTTGTAGACCTTTAGCTGACGTTTGGCCTCTCGGTTATTTAAGTGAAAGGTTGCCGTCACCGTCTTAGTGTGACTGAGCTTCAACCTCCAAGTCTGGAGATACGCTGACAGTGTGGACATGTCTTGGCTTAAGGTCCCCTCCAAGTCCTTCCAGTTTCCAGAAGAATGCAACAATACAAAATCATCAGCATAAGCAAACTTTCTGGAAATCATGGAAGGAAGATCGTACGTATAGATGTTAAATAGGAGGGGAGCCAAGACCGATTATTGAGGAACGCCGTTTTTAAGACGACGTAGCCTGCTTTGCTTGCTGTCACCGGTGGTAAGGGTGAAACTTCGATTTTGGACAAGCTCCATGATCATTTTGACCATGTGCTTATCCGGAAGTAGTCTCAGCAGCTTGCAGGTAAGGCCACGGTGCCAGTCAGTGTCATAAGCAGCTGTCAGATCGATAAATACGGCACTAGCCTTCTTTTTAGCCTCGAAAGAATCCTCGATGTTCTGAGTTAGCAGAACAACTTGATCTACGGTTGACTTCCCGCGTCGGAACCCAGCCTGCTCTTTAGGGAGCAGTGGATCGATTAATGGTTCAACACGGGCGTAGATAAGCCTCTCGAGGATCTTGTAGGGGACACAGAGCAGAGATATCGGTCGATAACTCTTTGGGTCCCCTACGGGCTTTCCTGGTTTGGGGATCGCGACCACAAGCGCTCTTTTCTAGAGCTTGGGAATTTTGAGTCGGCGCAAACAGGAAAAAATGAAGTCACGTAATCAGGACTTCAAAGCAGCTCCGGCATGGAGTATGAGCTCGGGGCAGATGGAATCAGGTCCCGTAGCTTTACCTGGTTAAATGTTGAAGGGCAGCAGCAAATTCTCTCTGTGAAAAATTGTCAGAGATATTTACTGCATCTGGTGTTGTGGTCCTCCAAAGGTCAAACACTTCTTGAAAGACAAGTCGAGATGACTTGCGATCAACAGCCTCGTATTTCCCATTTCTAACCAGCTGAAATGCAATAGCATCGGCTGAAACGGGACAGTGACGAGGAGAGTGTCGTGACCTACCAGTAAGGTTGTTCAAAATACTCCACGCTTTTCGACTAGAGTGTGAGAAGTCAATGCTCCGAACTGCTTCGAACCATCGATCCCTCCGCTTTCTGTCAAGCTTGGCAAGCAGAGCTGTAGCAGCCAAACTTGAGTCGTCTCCCTGAGGAGACTGCAGAAAGGTTTTATAGAGGGATTCACACTCTGCATCCCAACACGGAATATAGTTATTTCGATACCCGCGTGGGATAGTCTTTTGGGCTGCTTTCTTAATGGTATTACAGAAGTCCTGGTAAGCCGCATCCACATCAAGTGAATCAGGCGGCAACAAAGTCTTTGCGAATTTATTCGTCAAAGCAATGTCGTGACTCCATTTGGCCTTGCGGAAGTTCCATCGCTTAACAGGCATGCTTGGCACTGTCATAGCAAACCTTGGCGGTGTAATAAGCGAAAATCGATGTTGTGACCTGGGGAACTTGTCAAGGACACGTCTATCCGGTAAGCGACTGTTTGGACCCACGCTAGCGAAAGCTAGATCTGGATTGGTGTTAGTGTTCCAGCGGCCGGAATAATAACTGGCGGCGTCCTTGGCATTATATAGGAGGGCAAGACAATTAATACTTGCCCAGCCAGCCAAGCACTCACCGTCCGGACTGTTGTCGTCGTAACCCCAGTCAGCATGACGACAGTTAAAATCGCCAGCGTAAAGACAGGGGTGAGGAAACACTGGTAGATTCAGGGTTCGGCCCAGATGGTAGGTACTTTCACGCAGCCTGGGCCGTGAGTAAGTCTGTTCATTGATTTTAAAAATGACAGACCGAAACCCAACCTACCAAAACGGAAGGGTATCCACCCATTCCGATGTTCAGTGTGGGTCTGCTAATCGGCAAACGTCCTTTTCAGGACGGGCAATGCTAGGATAAAACTGCCCTTTTCAGGGCACATTGCCAACAAGTTCCGAAGACCCACTATTCTTCAGCTAAACATCGAAGGCCTCACTGCAAGCAAGATGAACGTTCTTCATCACCTCGCATGCAGTCTGAGGCACTCGTCATCCTACTGCAGGAGACCCATTGCACTGATGCAGAGAAGTTGGTACTACCAAACTACCAACTAGCTGGGTCTTCATTAAGCAGGAAGCATGGCCTTGCCACGTTTGTCCACGAGCGACTGAGATACACGCTTCTGGACCAATCTCCACCGACATCGGAGATCGAGTGGCTGTGTGTGGACGTTGATGGCTATAAAATAGTCAACGTCTACAAACCACCGCCAACGCGATTCAACTTTATTAACTTATCCTTTAAGATCAGCACTAGTCCTTACCAGTGGTGGGCAGTACCGCGGTACTTTTTTAGAACCGTTACTGGTACCGTCGGTACTTGGTACCAAATACCGGTACCGCGGTACTTTTTTTATAAAGTACCGCGGTACTCGGTCTAAATCTAGGGTTATTGAAAGTCTTTTTTGCAAGCATTGCGACATGTTTTTGTTTTTCGTATCGATTGCAGCTTTAAAGAAGTTTCTTGACAGTAATATTATCACAAATTGACATTTGTCATAGCTAAGTGTTTACCAGTATTTTCCCCATCTTTCCGGTACTAGTTACTAGTTAATTTTAAGTTGGGTGAGGTTTAGGAACGTTTTACGCACTTCATAGCTAGTAGCCCTTTTGCTACTTTTCGTTTAGGCTTAGCTTATTCAGGCTAGTAAGGTAGTCTGGGTAGACTAACATTTTAGTTATGTCTCAAATAAAAACTAAAAAAGTAAATTAAATATTCCAACCCACTGTTATATCTTGGCATCTCTGAAAGCAATTATCTGCCAGATCTTCTGGTTGCTTGTGGGGGCCGCATATATAGCATTAATAAGCAGGTACGATATCGCTTAGAAGTTGCCCGTAGTATAATGCCTTCAACGATTTTGTACGAGTCTGGAGGATAAATAGAGTTGAAATACGATAAAAATCAATAAAAATTCTAAATCTTGAAAATGAATGATGGGTTTGTGTATGAAGCTTATTTTGTCTTATTTTTTTCCATCAATCTTAATTATGTAATTAATGTGCAGGGAAAAAGAAACATACTTAAAATTGGTTGAAAAAATATTGTTTTAACTTATTGGTTTAAATATCAAGTTTTGTTTTGATTAAATTGAAAAAAGATCGTTAATTACTTATGCGTTTGAAGTTCTACGTTATACAGGGTGTCCGTAAAGTTACTATACAGTCTTACAAGTTACTATACAGTTTCATTGTATTATATGTAATAGTTTTTGTTACTATATAGTTTTATTGTATTATATTTAATATTTATTTTTTTTACAGGCCTATTTAATTAAGCATGCCACGCAAGCTAACTTTGGAAGAGCGCAAATTTATTTTGAAGCGATATTGGAAAACAGAAAACGCACAGGATGTAATTCGTGATTGGAATCATTATTTTAATACAGATCCTCCAACACGTTTGGCTATTTATAAACTTCGAGACAAATTTGATGATACTGGCTCAGTTGCCGATGCTCCGCGTTCTGGTCGGCCAAGTGTGTCCACTGAACAAAATTTGACTACAGTTGCTGAGGCATATGCCAGAAGCCCAAAGAAATCACTTCGCCGTGCTAGTGCAGAAATTGGTATCAAACGAACCTCTCTACGTAAAATACTCACGAAACTCCACATGAGACCATACATTCCGCGCCTAATTCACGGACTTCTTGAGGATGATCCTGATCGCAGGTCTCAGTTTTGCGAACAGTTCGTAAGGATGTGTGAGGATAATCCCACTTTCTTGGACGAGATTGTGTGGACTGATGAAGCCACGTTCAAACTTTCGGGACACGTAAATCGTCACAACTGTGTTTATTGGAGTGACACAAATCCTCAATTTACGATCACGTCCCAATTGAACCAGCCTGGAATAACTGTCTGGGCAGGAATATCGTCTGATGAAATTGTGGGTCCACAGTTCTTCGACGGAACTGTTACAGGAGAAAGGTACCTGGACAAACTGAGAAATGTCATCGTACCGGCATTGAAACAACGACCAGATTTCAATAACTTGTACTTCCAACAGGATGGAGCCCCACCCCATTATGCTACAGTTGTCCGAAATTTACTGGATGAGACATTTCCTGATAAATGGATCGGCAGGCGAGGGCCCATTGAATTTCCTCCACGATCTCCAGACATAACGCCAATGGACTTCTTTGTCTGGGGAGTCATCAAAAACTCTGTGTATTCGAGAAAGCCAAGAAGTGTTGAAGATCTTCGACAATTTGTTATTGATGCATTTGCCAACCTTGATCGTGACTTGTGCACCAAAGTTTGTCATAGTGTGGTGTCACGTTGTCGAGAATGTATTAAAGCTGAAGGCCTCCAATTTGAATATTTGTCATAGAAATTGTTTGCCTTGATTGTTACAGTCTTTTCGGATGTAACACATGTATTTTCTGAGATTTTTATAAACATAAAGGTGTTATTTCTTTTGTTACAAATAAATATTTTAATACAATATCTTACTGTACTGCAGGGTGTCTGTATAGTAACTTGTAAGACTGTATAGTAACTTTACGGACACCCTGTATAATTAATTATATCATTTTTTGATACGTCAGCGTCAGTCTATGTCATTCGACCTTTACATACTGTACATATCCAATATCTGTGTTTTTCTTGAAAATTTATTCAAACTCCAATTTTTGACCAATTTTAACAGAATAAAAAAAGGTTTCTGAAGTAAAATCAACCAATAAAATTGTAATTACCACAAAAAATAACACAATCAATTTTAAGTGTTAATATTGAACTCAACGGAAAACGCACCAACAGAGGTTATTTGACTTGTTTTTATTCAAGCAGATGACACATCAAATGTAGCAGAGTTAAAAGATCCCTGCTCCAGCTTTTTTCTTATATTTTTGCTTGCAACAAGAACAAGCACTGGAAATTGTCTTACAACACTACGCAGCGGTATTAAAATTTAGCATTAATGACTTGGCGTGAATAACTATTTCATTTTTATATGTTACTTTTTATACAGTACAATATCTATAGGTGTGCGTTCATTTTTCTTCCTTGTAAGTTTATGTTGGAAATAACTTTAAATAGAATAGCTTACTTTTCTTTGTTGCAGTGAGCTTGTAATGAAAATGACCAAAAAATCGAATTATATAAATTCATTTAAAAAGTGAAACTTTAAGAAATATTTGTCGCAATTTGCTTGAGGTGATCGAAAATTATCAAAGGACTTTCGTCCTACTTTTGAATTATGCTGCGGACTGTATCGAACATTTACATAAACAAGGTCAAAAGACACTTGAATAGAATATATATTGTGCTATGCTTGAGTGCAATATCATTAATTGGTTGTACTGTAGCGTTTACTTACTAAACACACTGTCTGACTTCGCGATACATGACCCGTTTCTAACAATGCACTTTTAATAATGAAAGCTCGAACAAAGACCGCGCGTACATCAGCGAAAATCATTGTTAGCGTTTTCACGCATGCTTGCGCACTGACGTCTCTCGTCACATGAGTCTTTCGCGCGCGCCAGCTGATTGGTCGCCACAGTACCGATGTTTTATTTTTTATTCTAATGTCAAAATTTGTACTCAGTGAATAATTCTGAAAGAAAAAATGTCGGTGTCATAAGTTATGACCAAATCAATATTAAAAACCAAAATACTCACGGTAGAGATTCATTTCTATTTTCAAGTTTTTTAATTAGACCTATTATTACATTTCTAAATAGTTATAAAAAAGTTCGACGTGACACTTAAAATTTCAATTTTTCTTGGGATAAATTGTATTTCTTTTTATTGTATAAAAAGTTCATTTTCAAAATTGTTCAAAAAGTTCAGTAAATTTTGAAAAACATTCGTTGTTGCTAAGATCGAAGCATTTTAGTAATGAAATCAGATTTTGCTGAAATAGAGATTCTTCTTCTGTGAACTGCAGTAACCTCCCTAAGGGGATTCCAACTGTGAAAGAATTTTACTTTTAATCATACGATCAATCAAACCGCCGACGTCGTTCTTTTTGAAACTGATCTCTGCTTTTCAGCCAATTTACGAAAGTGGACCACCTTTTAAAAACTCGCCTTTTTAATTCAAAATAATATTTTATTACAATATTTAAGTATCTATATCAAAAAAGTATGAAATTCTTTTTCTATACAACCTTGAATGACACTTTTAGCGCTACTAATTGTCAAAATATAAGCAAATAAAGAGCGCGAGCACTTTCGTATTTTTCGGCGGTTATCTCGGAAGGCTGTTACAAGCGTATTCTGTTAAATACCAATCGAATAGCCATAATCTATAATAAAATGCTTTCTGTTGCAAATTACAGTTAGTTAAAATTATTGATTTCCTTTGGGTTTGCAATAGTTTACTAGCAAAAGCGGTATATTTTTTTTCGTATTTTGTTACTGAAACATAGAAAATCTATCGCAAGAAATTTCTCCCAATTCTGTTTTCCTACATACGTCTGCATATCTAAAGCGTAACAAAAACAGAAATAAGTTTAGCTATTCCTTTAAGATGATCAAAAGAAATAATCGATATGTTAAAATCATTGTGGTACAATAAATAAAACTTGGAATTTTTACTTAAACACACAACAGGCTGCCTTCAATGTTCAAGTCGACGTTATTTGTAAGTAGAAAACTAGATAATGATACAAAAACGTCAATCTATTATCCCCAGTTTTTTCAATAGAATAAGAAATTGTTTTATCGAAAGACCTAGACGTTGTAGAGTATTAAAATAGTAGTAGTAGTAGTAGTAGTAGCAGCAGTTTGTTTTTATTTACATCCAAAAGAACAATTGATAATAACTGAAAACAAAATAGAGCAAAGGTTACAAATAGGGAGACGGCAACTAAACTATATACGTTATAACATGTACAAAAAAATTGTGCATGGTCACCGCAACAGTTGTGCAAAAAAGAGTGATTTTCGTGTTTATTGTGCAAAAAAAACATTGTTACTTTGGAAAAAGTAGCATTTTTGCATGCAGTTATCTAAAATCTTTTTGGCGCCTTCGGCGCTAAATATGGTATATCAGAAATTATAGGACTTAATCTTAGTGTAGTATGATTGAAAAATAAGGGAGTGAGCTAGGAAACAAACCCTCGAAAACCAACAAAAAAATTTTTATGATATCAAAATAAATATTGTTCCAATACGAGTATATCTCTTAGCCCCCCTTTAACAAATTGCTGGATCCGCCACTGCAGTCTGAAAAGTTATTGGCACAAATACTCAATCAATATTAGGGTTTATACTAACATTGCATTTTTTAATTTTCAGCGATGTCAAAAAGGCAGTGCCACAAAAATTGGCAAATCGTATTCAGAGGAAACCACCTCTAAAAACATTTTGGCCTTATTTTCATCGCATGAAAAACTACAACATCTGTTCATCAAGTACAACATTGCTTTGCCTTCTAGTGCAGCTGTGAAACGTCTTTTCTCTATAAAAAAGACGTTCTCAGGGGCAAAAGACCTGAATTAACACGGACGAACATTTTGACCTGCTGGCTTTTTTAAAAGACAACTTTTATAAAGAAGTGTGTAGCAATTTTTTTCTTATTTTCTGAAGATATTGCATTTGCTAGGAACATTCTACAGTAGTTATAATTATAAAAATGAAAATATTATTTTGCATAAAATCAAAAATCCACTAAACACCACATTTTATATTCTCACCAATGTGAAAAGGACTTGATGAAATTCTAATTTCGTTGATTTGCAAGCTAAAATATAAAAATTTACGATGACATTTAACGGCCAGCGAAGGTTGAGTAATTTTACTACATCACCAAAATCAGAGTTTCCCAAAATATGGGGTCCGTCATGACCGCCAAGAGGTCCGTGACAATATGACAAAATTTGTCAAACATAGGCCTATATACTTGGTAAAATAATCCATACCATGAAATCCGAGACAGATTCGAAGTGAAGACCTTTTTTAGAGAACACTTCCTTTTAGGGACAAATTTTTGTCCATAAACAAGCGTCCCGATTTGCCCCTACGGAAATATGGTATGCCTGTTTATAAGCATTTATTTTTTAACGGATTTTGTGTTATTTATTTTTGGGTTTGTTTTATCTTTCCTTGTTGGTTGGGCAGAAAATTGATGTGACATAAGATTGGAATCCATGATAAAAAAGATTTGCAAATAGAGGTCCGTGGCTAAAAAGTTTGGGAAACTCTAAATAAACTACTCTAATAGGTTATATGGAAATTAGTACGATTCCTATAACAAACTTTTTTTAACATAAAAGAAAAGCAGAAGACAACGTAATTATTAGGCCTTTCGTACATCCAAAGCATGATTTATCCAAAAAATCAAGTTAAAAACATATTAACTGCCCGTTTTTTACATCCTAAGCATAATTAATTTTTGAAAGTCAACAGTTGGATAAGTAGGATATTGTTTTTGTTTGGTTAAATACAATTTTTAAACGTCAAATGAAATCCAATCTATGACAGAGTTTTAGTCATTACCATTAAATGGTATTATTCAAAACTACCGAGTACCGGTACCGGCGTACTTTTAGAAGTACCGTGCCCACCACTGGTCCTTACCCACTTTAATCAATTGCATGAATGAAGGCTACAAACTCTTTAGCTATTGAAGTGCGTATAATTTGACAGATCTTAAGTTGACGCAACACTTAACAGGTTTTTTGCACACCAGAAGGGCAATATTAGAAGCCCTGTTTGATTTAATAGTTTGTTGACCTGGTTAGATCAACTTCTCGGTATTAACCTACAGTTCAAAAATTTACTGTGTCGGCAGCCTAGTTTAATAGGTAAGAGCGTCGTATTGACGGTAAAAGCGATAGACGCGATGGGGTTTAAAACCTATTCTGGTTGTGTTCTTGAGAAAAGAGTTTTCTCTGCTTATCGTTTTTATAAGTAGCTTTTAATTTCAGTCATATCTTTAAATACTAACTAAAAAAACAAATGAAGAACTAAAAAAACATTTGCATAACAATATCTTGGCATCTCCAAAAACATATTTGGGTAATTGCTTGACAGTCGCCTTAAGTTTAACGCCTCTGCAGCTTTTCTGCAACTTAGAATGATAAATGAAGACCACACTGATAATAATAATGATACATTACATTAAATAATAACTTGTTTAAAAAAAGTTTCAAGGTGGGGGGCGGGCCCCTTGGTTTTCCTTAAGTCCTTCCTTGCCGTGGTATAGTTTTTTGACAGCTTTTTTATGTTGTTGCAAATGTCCTAATTAGTCGTGTTTAAATCAGGAAAATTAGTCGACAACAAAAGTTTTCCCGAGTTTGTTCTTAAAACAAGCATAGACTTCACTGAGGTTGGGAAGATTGCATTGCGTAATGAAAATACTTGGCACCGGATAGCAAATCTTGGATGTATGTAGCAAGGGTCAAGTTAATGACTTGGAAAACTTTTTTATAGTACGTTTGTCTTGTAAGCGACAATGAGGACCCACAACCGGGAACGCCAGATCCAGATTAGTTTCGTTGTTGCAGCTGCTGGAGTAAAAGCAGACGGTATCCTTAGTATTATACAAGAATATGTTAAGTTTTCCTAATTTTATTTAATTGGTAAAGTTCTGCTTATTAAAATTTTTAATTTTTAATATCGAAAACGGTCTTAATCTTGCAAATCGTTTTACAATAATTGGTTATATGACTTATTGTTTAAATGGCTCGTCAGAAAAAATAACAAAATATTCAAAAAAAGCTTATTGTGAAGTATGTAAAACAGATTTGGGGCCTTACAAAAATGATTTATATAAACTTGCGCGTACATCAAGAACAATACCGCTATACTACAAGTATCTCAAGTAAATGAATGTGGCATTTTCAAGATTTTGGAACCTACCTTTAAACTGATTGCCTAAGTTAGAAATTCTTTTAGTACTGTAATTCTTGGTTTCCCAAATGGTGCCCTGTGAAAATTTTCCAATTAAAAAACTTTAATAGGAAGGACAAACTGTACAACCCGATAAAGTTATTAGGCTAGTACCGGTATGGTATATGTTTTAAAACTGTATATGAAAATTTTTGAGACATGTTGAAGTGAATTTTTTTTTTTTTTATGAAATCAACATGATGAAAAGCAATTCTTGCTGACTCTACCAAGAAATCACTTTAAGTGATATTGGTTTGTAAAACTAACTTGGATCTCCCTGTGGTTACTATTGGTTCTGAAAAGTTCGTTTTCATCTTTGTTTTTCCTGTATTTCATTTTGGTGCTGTAGGGGGTTTCATGTTAGTTTCACAAAAAAAAATTGCTTATGGTGACTTTTTGAAGAGATACTTATTGCTTAGTTGATCAAAAGTATGATTTTCAGCTTATTTGAACTTTGAAGAGTTGTTTTGTGATGTTTATTTTTTTCTATTTTTATTCACAATCCATTTAAAATTACTGATAATGCAAATAGAAATTAAGATTGTGAATAAGGGGCAGTGACTAAATAAAGTATGTTATTACATGCAGATAGTTGCTGAACCTTTAAACAAAGCAGTGTGGTGTTGAGAAGAAATGAAAAGTGAAAAGAAGTTTAGAAAAATTAGTATTTACACATATCTGAACTATATTCAGAGAATGTTGTATAATCATGGGTTGGAGAAACAACAAACTTAAAGACTGAAAAGGTTAGACGACAAAGAAACTCACCAAAAGATATCTTGCCATGAGTCAAAAGGACCATTTCTAGTGTATATGACTAGACAAAAAAATTCATAACAAGAAATAAAAAACAGCAATCAAGAAAATGTGCAAAAAGAAATACCGTAAAACCTCTAATTTAGCACCACCCTGTCTCTTCAAGAAGTCACCATAAGTGATTTCTTTATGCGGTGAAACTAACCTGAAATCCCTCTTTGAGCATCAGCATTAGCATGAAATAAAAAAAACAAGAGAAAATGGATCTCTTAAGAAGCATAGTAACTGCAAGGGAATCCGGATTAGTAAATCGCTTACGGCGATTTTTGAAAAAACAGGGTGGCACTCAATTAGAGGTTTTACGGTAATGCAAATTTCATCCAACTCAATAGGTTGTAATGAACTTGAGATGTTGCCTTTCAAGTCACATTGGAATTTTTATAATGTACAATGCATTACAATTGATGTGATAATGATGGAAAAATTAAAGGAAAATGGAAAAAAATAGAAATTGATGCAATAATTGAGAAGCTTAGAATTGTGTTGGTGGCATTAAATAAAAACAGCTAAAACTGATCAAGTGGCAGTTAGTTAAAATAATGTATGAAAAAATTAATAAGTGCGGTATGGTACTTTGGAAGAAAGCCATAATCAAGTTAATTTGCTAGTTGTAATAAAAGAATAAAAAACTGCAAAAAAATAAAGCTAAGGTTATCAATAAATGGTCTAATAACAGTTATTTCATCTTAGGATTTTCTTGAACAGAGCCTATTACTTTTCTGCTTCTGCTATGCCTCATTTTTCATAAAAAGTTAGCAAATCAAGCAATGGTTTCCAGTAAATTAAGAAGACATTATGAAACCAAACATCCATCTATAGCCATTAAAATATTTTTTTAGATCTGCATGGCCAGAACAAGAGGCAATAAAAAATATTCAATTTTCAATAATAAAGCCATAGAAGCTATAGTTATGCTGTTTCTGAAATTGTGGCAAAATCTAAATAGCCTCATATAAAATTTAGTTTGCTGTACTGTTGGAAAATGATCAAAAGTATGATAGGTGAAAAATTTTCTTTGTTTAACAACACTGTAAGTCAGTGTATAAAAAATATGCTTGATGACATTTAAAACATCTGAGGCAATATTAAAGTGAAAGTTTTTGTAACACTTTGCATATTGCATCTAATGCATTTGTTGCAAAGGTACCATCCCTAATACCTGTAAAGTGTTCTTTGTCATACTCCTGATGCTTTTCTTCAACTAATTCAATTGATCATCTTGCATATTAGTCTTTGGTATGACTGAGGAAAGATTATTGCAATTACAACATGCAAAATGCACAGCACTTTTAACCTTTTGAGTGCTATTATCATTATATGATGCTTTGGCTGTATTTGCCAAAAGTGCTTTTATCATCATGTGATAATTTCTCGTTATTTTGTTTATTTTTCAACTTAAGTTGTTTTTTAATATTAACTTTTTGAAAACTTAAATTAATTATTATTAGATTTGGTTGAATATTTCTTAGGCAAATTTATTAAAAGAAAAATTTTTTAAAAAATTACAAAAAAGTGCATTTATTTTATAGATACAAATCTAACACAATTCATCAATGAAAAAGTTTACAAAAGCATACATCTATTTTTGAGATACAAATCCAACATGATTTCTGAATAAAAAAATGCTATTTGAAAAATAACATTGTAAGTTAAAACTTGCAAAAATATGCTAAATTCAATAATCCGTTTTCAAGATTTTGATAATTTTTTGCATATTTGGGCACAATTAATTAAAAAATTTGAGCACTCAAAGGGTTAAAAAAGCAAAAAGCTGATTAGGAAATGTTAAACAGAATTTTCTTTTATTGCTTAGGTATAAACTGATGTTGCTTTAAGAAAAATTTGTGTAGGTATGTGCATTAGATATTTTAGTCTAATAACTAAGCTATTTAAAGCATTTTTTGATTATTATCTGTAACATACACGTTTGCAACTGCTTTGTGTTGATCATTTGCATTGATGGTGGTGTGCTAATATTGTTGTGGCTGTCAATATCCACTCAAAACCAACAAATCCCTATATAGAAGTACTGTAGATTGAGGCTGGTTTATAATGGGGTAGGGATAGTGCTGAGGGAGGAGCTGGCTGAAAGTGTTCTGGAGGTGAAGAAAGTGTCAGACAGACTAATGGCCATGAAGCTGGAGGTAAAAGGGTCCATCCTAAATATAGTAAGTGCATATGCTCCACAGGTTAACAACAGCATGGAGGAGAAAAATGATTTTTGTGAAGACCTGGATGGGTAGATAGAAAGTGTATCAAAAGAAGAGAGAATAGTTCTTGGTGCAGATCTTAATGGACATGTGAGCAAAGGAAACATAGGGGATGAGGAAATAATAGGGAGGTACAGTGCTGGAACAAGAAATAAGGAAGGATCAATGGTTGTGGATCTTGGGAAAAGAATGGATTTGGCAATTGTCAATACTTATTTCAAGAAGAAAGATGAACACAGGGTGATGTATAAGAGGAAAGGAATAAAGTACGCAAGTAGATTATGTGTTGTGCAGAAGGAGGAACTTGAAGGAAATGTGCAATTGTAAGGTAATATTGAATGAGTGTGTCGCAAAGCAGCATCGTATGGTGGTATGCAAAATGGTTCTTGTGGTGAAAAAGAAAAAAGCAGAGAAAGTAAAGCCAAAGATACAATGGTGGAAACTGAAGGAGATAAGCTATCAAGAAGCGTTTAGACAAAAGGTGACCAGGATTCTGGGAGGCAAGGACGGGTTACCTGATGAGCGGAACAAAATAGCAGAAATGCTAAGAAAAACAGCTGAAACTGTACTGGGAGTGACATTTGGGAAACGAAAAGGAGACAGGGAGACATGGTGATGGAATGAGTAAGTTCAGAAGAGCATAAAAGAAAAGAAAGAGGCAAAGAAAGCATGGGACAAAATAAGAAATGAAAGTACTAAAAAGATATACAAAGAAAAGAAGAGTAAGGCAAAGAAGGCAGTTGCAATGGTGAAGGGACGTTTGTATGACGATTTGTATGCTAGATTGGAAACAAAAGAAAGTGAAAAGGAGTTGTACAGATTGGCTAGGCAGAGAGACAGAGTAGGGAAAGATGTACTGCACGTGAGGGTTATAAAGGATGAAAATGATAATGTTATGGTAAACTCGGAAGCAGTGTTAAAGAGATGGAAGGAGTACTTTGAGAAACTGATGAACAAGGAAAATAACAGAGACCCTAGGACAAATGAAGCAGAAGTGGTTAACAAAGAGGTAAATTGTGTCAATAGAGAAGAAGTAAAAAATGCACTAAGAAGGATGAAAAAAGGTAAAGCAGTTGGGCCAGATGAGTTGCCAGTAGAAATTTGGAAGTGCATGGGAAAAATGGGGATAAAGTTTTTGACCAGACTGTTCAACAGACTATTAATGGGTGAACGGATGACAAAAGAATGGAGAAGAAGTGTGCTTATCCCAATCTATAAAAACAAAGGGGACATACAGTGCTGTGGAAACTACAGAGGAATAAAGCTAATGAGCCACACAATGAAGGTATAGGAAAGAATTATTGAAGCCAGGTTAAGGGATAGAGTGGAGATCAGCAAACAGCAATATGGATTTATGCCAGGAAAGGGAACCACTGATGCCATGTTTGCTCTAAGAATGTTGATGGAAAAGTACAGGGAAGGTCAAAGAGAGCTACATTGTGTATTCGTGGACCTAGAGAAAGCTTACGACACGGTTCCACGGGAAGAGCTGTAGTACTGTATGAGAAAATCTAGAATAGTAAAAAAAGTATGTGTAACTAGTACAGGATATGTATGAGGGAAGCGAAACAGTGGCGAGGTGTGCAGTAGGAACTACAGAAAGTTTCAAGGTTAAAGTTGGACGGCACCAGGGATCAGTGTTAAGTCCATTCGTTTTTGCAGTGATAATGGACAGGCTAAAGGATGAAATAAGGAAAGAACTACCATGGATGATGATGTTTGCTGATGATACTGTAATTTGCAAAGAGACCAGGGAAGAAGTGGATTGGAGATTAGAACCCTGGAAGTATGCATTGGAAAGAAGAGGGATGAAAGTAAGTAGGTCAAAGACTGAATATCTGTGCATAAATGGAGAAAATGACGACAAAACAGTGAAGATGGAGGATACAAAAGTGCCAAGAGTAAAGGAATTTAAGTATTTGGGATCAACGGTGCAAGAAAGTGGTGGTTGTGAGAGGGAGGTAAAGAAGAGAGTGCAGGCAGGATGGAATGGATGGAGAAGAGTATTGGGAGTAATCTGTGACAGGAGGTTACCAGCTAGAGTAAATGGAAAAGTGTACAGTTCAGTGGTAAGACCAGCAATGGTGTATGGACTTCAGACAGTGGCAGTCACAAAGAAACAAGTAGAAGAGATGGAAGTTGCAGAGATGAAAATGTTGAGGTTTGCTATGGGAGTGATAAAAAAAGACAATAATAGAAACGAGCACATCAGGAATACCGTTAAGGTAGAACGGTTAGGAATGAAGATGAGAGAGGGCAGGCTGAGGTGGTATGGACATGCCATGAGGAGAGACCAAGAGTATGTAGAAAGAAAGATGATGGAAATGGAGTTACTGGGAAAGAGGAGAAGATGGAGACCAAAGAGAAAATTTTTAGATGTAGTAAAAGAAGATATGGGGAAAGTTGGTGCAAAGCGACGGATGTTGAAGACAGAAAGGTTTGGAGAATGATGATATGATGTGGCCACCCCTGACTGAAGGGAAAAGTCAATAGGAGAAGAAGAAAAAGATTGAGGCTGGTTCAAAAAAGTTTATTTTAGTTGGTCATAATGAACGTTGTTTGGCCATGCTTTGGCCATGCTTTTTGTTTAAAGATCATCTAGCTAGTTGAAAATAGGAAGTAGTTTTGCTAGCAGCTTTGCAGTAGTGTTAAGAGTCTTCTTAATCATAGAAAAAGACAATGGCTACTCTTTTTATTATGTCATCACCATCTGTTGTGATTTGTACAGGGTGATTCAGCGAAGTGTGCACAAATAAAAACTCATCTTTCGGACTTATAATTAGGTCAAATGAAACAAGTTATATGCTGTGAAGATAGTAAATTTAATAAGCTTTCAGAAAATATACAAGTTATTCAATATAACCCCCTTTGTTTTTGATTACTTTCCGAAGTCGTGGCAGAACCTGGGCACATGTGGCACGCACCACTTCTGGGTCAATTTCGTCCCATGCCGATGTCAATTTTCGCTTTAGAGAGTCCAGATTTGGATGAGAAGTACGGCAGGCTTTTGTCTCTAAAATAGACCATAACCCAAAATCCATAGGGTTCAAGTCTGGTGAAGACGGCGGCCAAGCTCTTTCTCCCAAAAACCTTTGAAATTGCATCGACACCAAGCTTGAACTGAGTTGGCCGTGTGGGAGGTTGCACCATCCTGTTGAAGAGTAACTCCTTGTTCTCCGACTACTTCTTGGACCCAGGGAAGGACTTTCTCCTCCAGCATTTGCCTATAGACGGTCTGGTTTATCTTGACCCCTTCTTCAATGAATATGAGAGGAGTTTTCAGCCCTTTTGATGTTGCGCCTGCCCATACCATTACAGAGGCGGGTTTTTGTCTTCTGAAAGAGCTGCAACGCTCAACTGGGACCATGTTTATGTCTGGAAGCCAAATCCTGTCATTTTGATGGTTATGGACAGCTTGAACAGTGAAAAGTTTTTCATCTGTCCATAAAACTTGAGGCTGCGTGCCATCGACAAGTTTCTTGACCAAAACCTTTGCTCTATCGAGCCTTTTCTTCTTAGTGGCCTCCGACAAGAGATGTCTTTTGGTGAACTTGTATGGGTAGCGTAAGGTTGTAAGGGTGTAAATAATAAGAAACTGAAATGTTAATAATTGAAAGTTAATAATGGACGAAATACATGTACATAAAACTAAGAAAAGTATTTGTGCACACTTCGCTGAATCACCCTGTACATATTTTGGAAGAGTAGAATGTTAGAAGTGTAAATGTTGAATACTGTTGGTGACAGAACTCCATTTTGTGGTACTCTAGTGTTGATTCATTTTGATTTTTGAGAGTGTGCGGTTATATTAAGTGCATGCTAGTCATCCTTTTTAGTTTGCTATGAACTTGATGATGATGTCTGGAATATTTGTTAGTGTGAGTTTGTGTATAAGTTTGTGTATGTTCACTGTATCAAATGCCTTTTGCATGTCCGAAGCTAAAGCTACAGTGCAATGTGGAGGCCTTGGATTGTTGAAAATTTTTGTGATTTGGTGGCAGATGTTGTGCAAAACAGTGTGTTTGAGTGTTTATGTTTGAATCCATGTTGATGAGAAATGACTGGTATGTTTTCTGTATACTAAAGCATTTTCTCTAGAGAAATGTTCTTTATTATAATACTACAAAAATGTAGTAAAAAGTGGCACTCTGTGGTTGCATATTTTTTGAAAATTTCTAGTATTATAATGCAACGACTCTCTACTGTTTTGGCAATGGGTGATAAAAGTGATATGGGTTTGTAGTTTGTGCCAATGTTGTGGTCTTTGTGTGGTTTTGGAATGGGAATGATTATGACATGTTTCCAAAGATAGGGTATTGTGTTAGTGTGGAGCAATGTTGTGCATGTTTGTGAGAAATCTAATGGCAAGTGGCCCTAGATGTTTGATGTGTTTGATGTTTATGCCATCAGGTCCAGTGGAATTGTGGTTTGTGCTGTTTGAGATAGCTAATTACACTTGTGTAGTGGTAAGTCATATTTCCATGGTGGAAAGGTTCTTGATTATATGGTCTATGTGTCTGTTGATTGTTTTTGCGCTATATGTACAGGGTGATTCACCAAAGTGTTGACAAATTAAAACTGAATTATCCAACTTACTATAAGGGCAAAAGAAACAAGTTTTTAATAGATAGAATGGAAATTTAATGGGCTTTCACATAAAATTCAAATTATTCAATGTAGCCCCCTTTGTTTTTCACAAGGCGCCTAAGACATGGAAGTACTTGGGCGCACGTGGCATACACCACTTCTCGGTCAATTTCTTCCCATGACGCCTTCAGTTTTCGTTTAAGGGTTTCGATATTTGGATGGGATGTTGAGCAGGCTTTTTGCTCCAGAATGGACCAAATCCCAAAGTCCATTGGGTTCAAATCGGTTGAAGAAGGGTGCCATACTTCCTTCTCCCAAAACCCTTTAAAATTGGTCTTGCACCAATGCTGGACTGCTTTGGCTGTGTGGGAGATTGCCCCATCTTGTTGAAGCGTAATTCCTTCCTCTTCCCCTGTTTTTTGAACCCAGGGAATGACTTTTTTTCCAACATCCGACGATAGATAGTTTGGTTAATTTTCATGCCTTCGTCAATAAAGATTAGAGGTGTTTTCAGGCCTGTTGAAGTGACTCCTGCCTAAACCATCACAGAAGAAGGTTTCTGCCTCCTAAATGAACTGCAACGTTCAACTGGCACCATGTCCTTGTTTGGAATCCAAATCCTGTCATTTTGGTGGTTGTGGATAGCTTGGACAGTGAAAAGCTTCTCATCTGTCCAAAGCACTTGAGGCCGCGTGCCAACAACAAGTCTTTTGATCAAAACCTTAGCTCTATCAAGCCTTTTCTTCTTAGTGGCGTTTGACAGGAGCTGCCTCTTGGTAAATTTGTACGGGTAGATGTGGAGATCATCCTTGAGAAGCCTTTGCATGGTGCTCACGCTTACAGAGGTGTCCTTAGCCAGTTTTCTTGCGCTCCTTGAAGGGTTCCGCCTCAACCTCTCCCTGACCTTCTTAATCAGTTCCTTTGTCCTGATGGGTTTTTCAGGAGTACTTCTGATTCTTGGAGCACAACTTCCAGTCTCCCTGAACCTCTTCACAGCCTTGTAAACACCTCCACGACTCGCAAATCGCTTCATCAACCGGAAAATTTTCGCAGGTGGAAGTCCTTTCTTGCAATACCCTTCAACAATGTCATTTACTGTCTTTGCCATCTTACTTTTCTAGATTAAATATTCTTATTGATATTGAAAACTTACTCTAGAATATATAATAACAATCTGAAGAGGTAATGTGAAGTTAATAATGGAATAAAGTATTTGTCAACACTTCGGTGAATCACATAAAGTATTTGTCAACACTTCGGTGAATCACCCTGTACATAGTGATGTTGGTGAATTATTTATCAAAAGCTTTTGCTTTGTGTATATCAGTAATGGTTGTTTTTGGTTTGTTGTGTAGTTGGTTTTTTGTTGGATAGTTTTGCTATCGTGCCCCACTGGCAGGATTGGCAAAATTCTGGGTTTTTTTAGTTTTATTAATTTTTTTATTTTATTATTACTTAAATTGTTTTTTAACCATTTTCTAAAAAAGAATCTATGAAAGTGACTAATAAAGTGAGGAATAGTAAGTAAATTCAAACAAATATTATTGCAAATTACAAATAGGCTGATATGTTTACTTTTTGACATTCTGACATAGCCATTACCTATAGCCTATATAATAAACAGCTATTACCAGAAAATTTATCAAACTTGCATTCAGATTTGTCCCACCAAATTGTATTGAACATATTATAATTCTCACTGTATATTGAGAAATGGGCATGATGCACACCAGTTTTTGTTGCATCAAATTAAGAATGATTATAATCAAAGACCATAAGTAGCTTGATGCCTTTGGATGAGAATTAGGTTAAGGGAGCAGAGTGGATAAACTAGTGTTATGCAAGAGCAGCTAAACCAGCAACATACAACATTGCCCATTGCAGTTCAGTATAACACTAGACATTACAAGCATTGGGTGTTTGTTTAGTGTGTGTGTCTGCAGAGCAAGCCAGAGATATCTTGGTCACTACTCACTAGGCATACTTTATTTAGTGATTCATATTTCTATATAGTGGCAGGAATGAAGAATATAATATCAATGTAGTTATTGGAAAAACTTCAAATAGCTTCTACTTAAATTTTATTTTAAGAAATTAATTACAGAAGGCAGCCATCAGATGCTTTGATTAAAACAAAATATTTTCTTTAGCATAGCAGGGTTAGATTAAGAGTAATGTGGTTGTATATTTTTTCTAAAGTTGTTGCATATGCAACCCTTGCTAATTGTTACCACACTACAAAAATATTAAGTATAATTTTATAATATCTGTAATAAAAATAATAAGTATGTCAAAAATATTAGTATATACTACAAAAATATTATTAAGCTGTGCATCATTATCAATAAAAACAAACAGAAAATAAGCAAATTATCCTGAGTTTGCTCCTGGACTAATGTCGAAACTGAAGGACATTGATGCATTTCCCAAAAGTTACCAAGCAATTGCTGACTATGATATCTCCAAGTTACTGATGGTCGATAATTGACCAAAAGAATGAAAAATTGGACAAAAAACTGCCTCAAGGTTTCTGTAAATTCTTTTCAAAACTCAAAACATGCCCGACTAGCTCATGACCAATTGAAAAAGTATTCTTATCATTTGGACTGGTCCAGTCTAAGATAAGGAATAAGTTGGGCAGTGACAAGGCACAGAAACTTGTCAAAATATATAGACAGTATAGAAATTGAAAACAAGTGTCCATTTCTCTTTCCAGTTTCTGCCAATTTTTAAATTTTTGTTGGAAGTTTGTGATACCTGGTTAGAATGTTTGGGTAGAATTTACATGTTTTGTGATATGTGATTGCTGTGATGTGGAAAGATGAATTTTGATGATTTGTAGTAGCAGATGGCTACTCCAAAATATCCTTGGAGAAGGAGTAACAACAACAACAGCAACTATTTTGTTTTCAATAAGACCTTCAATTTCAATAAGACCTTCAATTTTTAGTTTAAAAATGGGTCATTCCATGTATAATCAACCAGGTCCTGTAACCACTACTCTTAGATATTAGTAGTTTCAATATAAGTTAAAAAAAATTTTTTTGAAATTACATTAAGGCGCTTTCAAGTTATCACAACTTTAAACAAAAAAGCAAAAACCATATTATGAAAATGATTGCTATGTTTTTATTGAGTTGTAAACTTCAGGCTTGATTTTTATGTTAAATTGCTTATTTATTCAATAAAGGAGACATTTTATTGACTTTTAATAAGCTTAAATGAATTCCTTGACCCCATAAATGATAAATTCGAGATTTGTTTCATTCTTCTTTGAGCAGAAGTTGAGTTATTACAGAAAATCATAAGAGTGTGACCAGTGCTCACTTATCTAAATACCAGCAAATGGCAAAAAATCAAAGTTGTGATAACTTGAAAATGCCTTAAAGTAATTTCAAAAAAATTTTTTTTAACTTTAAGTTTTTCAAAGCTTTACAACATATATTGAAGCTATTAATATCCAAGAGTAGTGGTTACAAAATTTTAAAAAATTGATTGATTATAGATGGAATGACTCAAATGTTGGCTCTTTAAAAGTTTATATCTTACAACCTGCAAAGCATGTTTGCCAATTACCAGTCCCTAGCTTTGGCTGTCTGTCATAGACATGGGTAGTATACCATTCATGTTGTACTATATACCAATACAGTTTACAATTGGTTGTCAATTTTATCCTTGTTCAAAGATAATCTAATTCCAAATATATTTTTTGAAATGTTGTAGATAAACCAATTTTTTTTTATTGTTTAAATATATCATGTATTGCCTGGCAATTAATTTATCTCATTGCTTAACCTATCTATAAATGTGATTTTTTATGGTATGTGTTATTGATTATAGGTTGTCAAAAATATTTTATCAAATAGATTATTCTGTTGTTTTAACATTAAAATGTGTGACTTTGCTGATACTGTTCTAAGTTCAGTGAAACAATCTGATAGTGAAACAGCTGTTTCACTTATTAGATTAATTTTAAATGAGTTACGCTTGATCAGATATGATATGAAGAAAGAAGTTCGACAGCTTGTGCATGATTTAAAACCATTTGCTTCCATGGGCAGTAATTTTGTACCTTTTAATACTACTGTGGATGATTGCAAAGAAGATATATCTCATTCTAACATTGAACTTAAAGATGATTTTGTTTTGTGCCAAAATGAAAATGATTATAATTTAACTGATGATTTAAACAATGATTTAAACAATATAGTTACTATAGATGATCAATTGCAAGATAGTTCTGAGACAGTTTTTGATGAAAAAATTTCCTCATTGCACACTTTAAGTTCTAATCAATTAGAAATTGCTTTAGAGTTGGCAAACTACAAAAACAAAATTAATCCAACTCAATTAAATCCATTGAATTCTTCATCTTCTGTTACCTCTGGCAATGTGGTGAAAAAATTAAATAACAGTAATATTGGCAGACCCACTATGATAAATAACCCAGAATATTGCAAAAACATATCAGAAATTGCTGAGAATAATTGTGAAAACAAAAATACTGATGAAGATAAAAATCTTTCAATTCATACTACCAGTATAATTTCTATAAATAAATTTCCATGGAAGAAAAGAAAACAACCAACAAAACATTCAAAATTGTTGGATAATTTGCTTCATAATAAGACAAAAAAATGCATTCAGCAAAACAGTTTATCTTTTGATCCAGATAATACAGCCTCTTCTAAAGAACTAATACCCTTTCCAGGAAAACAACTTGTGAAGCTGACTAAGTCTAATCAGAGACTATCACAATCTCCCAAGAAAAAACCATCATGCACATACTGTAACAAGCAATTTAGATCAACAACAGATTTAACCAGACATATCCGGACACATACTGGAGAACGTCCATTTAAATGTACTCTATGCTTCAAACGATTTGTTCGTGCTGCTCATTTAAA
This sequence comes from Diplosoma virens, assembly GCA_963680785.1. Classification (NCBI taxonomy): domain Eukaryota; kingdom Metazoa; phylum Chordata; class Ascidiacea; order Aplousobranchia; family Didemnidae; genus Diplosoma; species Diplosoma virens. The sequence goes on from OY796885.1 coordinate 33,098,095, forward strand.
AAAGCATTATCAAACCCACCAAGCAAAAGAACGAAAAAATCTTCAATATTATGAGTCTTTAACATCTACTTAAAAATTTTATTGCTGAGTTCTTTAATTCTTGCACAATAAATAATAAGTTACTTTTAAGTTTTTGTATGTGTTATCATGTTGATCGCATATACCTAAATTTGCCTTGTAAAAAGCTTTTGTGTTTTGCTTTATAATTGACAAATAATCATTGAAATTGATGTAGACCAGTGCTTTTCAACTTTTTTTGCCACATTACACATTTTTCACTAAATTAAAATAAAAACTGTACACCCTGTTCTAAAACATATTTTCAGAGTCTAAAAAAAAGCATGACTGTAGTAAAGACGTTTTTTGGTCAGCACTTGATTTTTTTCCTTTTCTTTTTTTCCTTTTTCCTTTAAAGTTAACTTAGCAATCAAACAATAAACATGGGTTTATGCAAGCTAAGATAGTTTAAAAAAGTCTTTCATTTAATTGTATGTTTTTTTTCATTGCACTGTAGTTGCAGGGTGACAAAATATTAATGTAAAAAATGAAAAAAAGTTAAAATAATAAGCATTCTGATAGGAAGATTTTACATGGTTTACAATACACTCAGTTGAAAGGCATTGATGTAGACTAAAACTATAGTTTATTTTTTCTACTCAGAAAAATTTCTCTGTTATTTGCCTCTTTTAGTTGATCAAGAGTAACATTGACTAGTCTAATTTTGTGAATCAGAATATTCATTATATTAGAATGAAACTTAATTTTAAAGTTGACTTTTGCCATAGCATATTTTCACACTTAGTCAATGACAAATAATAAATAGGTTATAGTCCATAGATGGCAAATCATTGAGCCACAGTTCACAGCATAACCCACCCATCAAATATCAATGACCCATATGCTGTTCCAAAGTTTTTAAAAATAAAACAGGGCTATGTTACAGTTATTGTTATAAGCATTTTTACTATATTGACATTGACAAGTGCTTTTTTCTCTTCACTCTAATACGACATGTTTTTATTAATTTTCCACTCCTTGAAATACTCAGAATTGGCACCACAATCTTAGTGAATTCCAAACAAAAAAGTTTAGATTTTTTTTTCTTACTTTAGCCAATAGTCCATCTAATTGTATTCTTGATTAGACTTTCAGGTACTTTCCTGTTATTGCCCCACCATCTATTGCTTCCTGTTATTTTCAATAGATTTCTCTTGGTTTTTTTGTTATTTCACCCTGGTGCTGAAAGGAGTATTTCAGGTTAGTTTCACTGAAAAAAATCACTTACAATGATTACTTGAAGAGACCCCAAAAATTTTGGGTTTTCATTTGCTATTAGCTGATGGTGGGGTGATAACAGGAAAGTACCGACTTTCATTTTTAACCCTTCCTATAAAAAAGGTTTGCCGTTTCTGTTATAGGTTTTATTTGTGTTTAGATTTTCTGCAGCATAATATTATTTTCTTGCTTGGATTAGTTAAATAAAAACTCAAATTTTAAGTCAGAAGTATATGATACTTTTTGAACAACAATATTGGTTGACCATGTCATACTGATTTTCTTATTTACATTTATTACATATTATTGGTTAGAAAACAAGTTGAAGCATATTTGACTGCTGGTACATCTTGTATTCTTCACCAATGGTCTAAATATGAATAAAAGATTGTTACATAGATTACACTGTTCAACAAAAAAAATTTTTTTTATGTAGCTCAGGGTTTTTTGCTAATCTTAGCTATATTTTGGCCGCTAAATGCAAATATGTTTTTAGTTTTTCTCTATCATGTCAGGTTTTAGAGATACAACGATATGAGTTATGACAAAATTTTTAATTTACATTGTTGAAACATTACAAAAGTTGTTTATTAGTTCAGTTAATGTTTAATCATTAAATTGGAAAAATATGATAACACAAATAAAGAGTTCACTGGAACTTATATAACAATACCAAGTCTATTGTCTTTTGACATGCTTTGCACTGTAATAATATTTTATTTCACTCTGTTTCTGTAAAAACCAACAATAGTATCCCATCATATTAGCATTACTTTTTCCTTTGTAGCATGTTTCCACAACCACAATGTCCTGGTGAAATCTTTCACTGTGTTCATCACTCACAGCACCTAAATTATCTGGAAAGAATTCGAGGTGTGAGTGCAAGAAATGCAACTTTAAACTCATTCTACTACCAAGACGTCTGAATGCTTCTATCATATTTTCCACAATTTTGATGTAATTTTCAACTCTATGGTTCCCAAGAAAGTTTTCTGCAACCAACTTCAATGTGTTTCAAGCTTTTGATTCTTTTGTATTAAGATGTTTTGGAAAATTTTTATCAGCAAAAAGTTTTCAAATTTCGGGACTGATGAAAATGCCAGCAGTCAGTTTAGCATCACTTTTGTATGATCCAAACTTTTCCTTCAAATACTTAAATCCAGAACCTTGATGATCCATTGCTCTGACAAAGCACTTCATTAATCCTAATTTAATGTGAAGTGGTGGAAGAAGGACATTTTTCAGATCAGCTAAAAACACATGCTTAACATTAAATCTGCCTGCAGTAAGTGCTTCTCGTGGTTCCCACTGCACGTTACGAAAATGGTTACTGTCATCTCGACTATTCCAGAGGCACAAAAAACACATATTTTTTGTATAACCCAACTGTAGTCCTAAAATAAGAGATATAACTTTTAAATCTCCACAAATCTTTCAAGAATATTTAGGGTACTGAAGAGCATCTAACAACAGCTTGATTGTCTCATAAGTTTCTTTTAGTTGTACTGCATGTGCTACAGGTATGCACAGGTGAATATTACCGTTATGCAAAAGCACTGCCTTTAGACTTGCTTTACTCAAGTCAATAAGTAGTCTCCATTCATCACACTTGTGTTCATACCACCCTAACTCATCATTAAGCCATCAACATCATTACAAAAGCACAAGCTATTGTAGGAGTGAAAGAATGAGCTGAGTTTTTCATTGCGATGACAAAACTCTGAAATTTTAGTTTCTTGTTCAAGTAAGTTCCACTGCTTTAAGCATGACTCCAAAATTTCAGCTTTGTACTTTGGCAATGTCAGATCTCTAACAAGATCATTCAACATGCTTTGATTTATGAAAACTGGAGTGTTTGACCTAGCCGCAACCAATTCTAAATCACTTGACGTAGCCTCACTGGAACTGTCTGGTTTAGACTCTGGATGCAGACTCTGGATGTTCGAAAACTTCTGGAGGAGGAGCTTTAGGAATTGGAATGTCAGTACCATGTAAAACTGGTTTCAGGGCAGACTGGCAACTTGGATAAACAATTTTAGATTTGTTTTTTTTAGACAATTCTTTTAGATTAGTTAAACAAAAATAACAATCTGTAACATGGTCAGTTGGTTCATGCCAGATCATGGGAACTGCAAAAGGCATCTTCTTTTGCTTACCAACAGCCCACCGAAAGAATTGCAGCTAATATGAGGTGCCCATTTTTTGTCCTGGTCACCAACTTTGCAACCAAAGTAGCACTTATATGCAGTTTTCATTTTATGAGCAATATTTCATCGATGTGCTGGCAAGGTATATTTTCCACAAACATAACAAAAGCTATTGGAATTAGTTTTACACTTCCTTCTATCCATCATTTTGCAAAAGTAACAAACAAAAAAGTAGTTGTGTTTTCTAAAACAACAACACATTTAAATTAGCGATTTTCTTGTCTACATCAGTTTCAGCATGCAGCTTACCAAAACTTTAAACTAAGCTGCAAAATACCATAACTAGTACAAGAATTGCAGTAGTATTTGTAGCTAATATTTTTGTATCATAACATTGATGTTAAAATGTCAGACATACACCATTAGCATGTCTCTGATCAAACAAACCTTACATCCCATGGGGATGGACACATACATTTAAAATCCAGAAACTATTTTGCTAATCGACAATAGAAGGCTTTCCAAGTTCAAATTTCTACTAACCAGAAACAATAAGCATGTACAGTTTGTCCACCTGTACACAGACACGCAACTCACTTCACCGAAACAAATTTTGCTACAACATGGCAGTTTTATTGCATGCACACAGATAAAGAATCACATCAAAAGAAGTACCAACATAGATTGCGACGCTTTCAAAGGAAGATTAATTCTCTTTCACATTCTTCAAAGGAGGATTGACTACAAAAGCACTGAGCTAGCATTTCTAGGTTTTTAAGCTTTATAATGACCATAATAACAATTTATAGTTTCATAGACAGATATCTCAAATTTCACTTAGTATGCTTATAACTCAAAAACTAGACGTGATAGAAAAAAACTGGTTGCAGATTTGGACTCAGCACCCCAAAATTACCCCAAAATCATTCTGAACTTATCAACTACAAAAATTTTGTTGAACAGTGTTATATACAAATGTTCATTTATAAATGTTTGCACTAAATTAATATATGTTTAAAAAACAATATACTAGTTGCATGTATTTGTTAAATTTTGGCTTATTTTCCATTATTTCAATATTTTTGTTTTGTATTCTGGTTTTTAAAAATGCTTTGGAATAAACTTATTTATGTTATTTGAAAAACACCAAAATGCAATTTATGTTACAAAATTTTTTTATTTTCTCATAAAAGTATGAATTTCTGGTGATTATATTGTAGTGGACCATGATGACACTAGTATATTATTATTTTATAACATTATTGCAATAAGATTTACAGTACATTAAATAGGAAAAGAAAGAACAGTGCTTAATCTTGAGCTGTAACTCTAAAAATTAAGTTTTATATTTTTTTAGATTTACTGTTAAATTACAAAGTTTTTTAATAATGTTATTCTTTGAATAAAAACGATTATAAATAAATAATGTCACCAAATAGACAGCATTGCTTTTTCCAGAACTATATTAAATATTTTAAATTACTGTACTTTGCATTATATTTTTGATAATGTCAGATAAAATATTTGGTTCAAATATAATGTGCCTTTAATTTTAATTGTTTTTTTCACAAAGCAAAAGATAGTTTTTAAAGGTTTTGTGCATGGTTCTTTTAGTGTAATTTTTTTTCATAAATGTTAGACTCTACTTAATAAATCAACTTTTTCTCAAGCTTTTTAGGTTATTGATGTCTTAGATTTTGCAACTGACACCATAAAAAAATGAGCAGAAAATATGCAACACATACTCTGCTTAGCATAAAAAAATGGCTGCTGTTTCCATATACTTCACTGCAGACAAGAAAATTTTATTTTGTTTGAATGCAAATTTTCATTTTAAGCAGTTAAAAAAAATTAGACAAATGCCAAGTTTATAGATTAACATTTAGATCATTGGTTCTCAAAGTGATTGATGTTGACCCCTGGTATAAATTTCACCACCCAAAATTCACCACATAAATAGTCAAGGGTTAGTTGGGGTAGGTGAATAAACATTGAGGTCTGTTGGAGCAATAAAGTAATGCCTTTTTCTTTTTTTGCAACAGTAAAAAAATCTGTACATCCTAATTCTAAATCATGATTTAAAAAGTGAAAACAATTTTTTGGTTTTTTACTTGTTTTTCTTTCATTCTGATTATATAACATTGTAAAATAAGCATATAATTAAAAAGCATAGTTGCATGAAAGTGAAAACCAAAAAAAGGTCTTTAATCATCTTTTTTAGGTTTTGAAGCATGGTTAGAACTAGAGTGTACAATTTTTTTTATTTAAGAATTGGAAAGAATAAAAAGTGGGAAAGCCATGTGAAGTATTGAATTTAATCAAATTAATATTAATTAGTAAAAACTCAGTCAACTTAGTATATATTTTTTGTTCTTTTTTGGTTAAATTTTTTTAGCTTGGTCAAAAGTGTGTGTTTTTGCAAAAAAGTTAAAAAGCAATAAATTTGAGGGTCAGTAGATTACCTTATTTTTGTTTAGGGTCAATCTGCAAAAAAGTTAGAACACGGATTTAGATTTACAAAATGTCATTTTTACTGTTTAAAAATTAACCTCAACTTGATTTTTATTTAAAAAGTTTTAAATGTAACAAAATAAAACCTAGCAAAATAGTAAATTTAAGTAAAAGAAAATAATTTTTCTTATGAACTTCTCTGTTTGGTTAAAAACTTTTATAATATATTCAAAACGTATTATTGGTTATATTATGGTTTTAAAAAGGATAATTATGTTTAATTTATTACCAATATCATGCCTTGAACTATTCATACAATAAAATGTTCAACTACCTGGCATTCACTTTACAGAGTATTTATAGACATTTTAGCAATATGTAAAAATTCCTATAAATTTACAGTTATATAATCATAGTGGTATATAAGGTAAATAGGGCTGAAGTGTTATCTATTATGTTTGGCTTATTAAAAATTATGTCACCCAAAAAAATTTCTAATTTTTAATCATTAGCTAGGTCTTTTCAGGAAGTCACCATAAGCAATTTTTTTTGGTGAAACTAACTGAGATCTCCCTGCAGTTACTATTGCTTTTTGAGAGATCTTTTTTTTTTGATTTTTTCTTTATTCCATCCTAATGCCAAAAAGGGATTCTGGGTTAGTTTCACTGAAAAAAATCACTGATGGTGACTTTTTGAGGAGACCCCATTAATTGTGGTTTGAAAATTGTTCTGGTGGTTATTACATCATTTTTGTTACAAGCATTTATAGATTGCTTGGTAGAACTGGTTGTATACTTTTTGAAACATTTTTTTGTCTAACTAATAGACTGTTCAGAAATAAATTGATAGTTTTTAAGTCATTAAGAAATACCAACATTGTTGTGTTTTACTGGATTAGAGGACACTCAGACTGATTAACTGCAAACATAACAATTAAGTTAGCTTCTCTGTATCTATGGCTCCAGCATGACATGCTAATTTGGAAATTTTTGCAGGCATGCAAAATATGTACAGTAATGTCAAGAATATTATGTTATAGGAAGTGAATAGATTCCAAACAAGCATTGTAATATCATGATCACTACCCTACAAATTTTCAAAAATCAAAATTAGTAAAATTTAAAAGTCATTAAAAAAATAATATATATTTCAATTTAAATTAAACTTTAAAAAAATAAATTTTTAATGAGTTAAAAATTTGCTGATTGGTCAACAGTTGAGCATTTAAACTGAATGTTTGAAATTTTTGTGCTTTTTGTACCTAGTATCTTTGTGAGCTTAAGTTCTGAATGTATTTTTTCATTGATTATATTACTGTAAACTTCCACATGCATAAGGGCTTGTTTCCACTACGAGTGTGGAATGAAGTATTCTTTGTTTGTTTTGTTAAATTTTTTTGCTTTGCTTAGTGCTCACTTATATTTTAAGTGCAGAAAGATCAACAAAAGAAACAAAGAATGCTTCATTCCATGCTCGTGGTGGAAACGAGCCTTAACTTTGTTAATGGGACACACAAAAAAGTGCCCTGTTAAAGTTATTATGTTTAACATTAAAACATGTTTGACACATCTTTTTGGATTTTTTAGCTTTATGGTTTTTCTTTTATGTAAAATGCGGAAATAAGTCATTCTACAGATGAGCAGCATTAAAGTTTCCACATGACATTGCAAACTTTTGATGGGATTCAAAATTTTAAGAACAAGTCCTCTTTTGTATAGAACTCACTAACAACAGGTTCCCTTATTATACAGAGATATTAAGATTTTGTTAAATTAAAAACAAGTTTGCTGAACATCATGATGTTTCAAAAATGGGTTTATGCAAATCCTCTGAATCCCATCACTGGTAATATGACAGTTTATTGAATCAATAGTCCAGTTTAACAACAGTTGAATTAACTGTACAACTTGTACCATTCAGATTTATTAATATCAAATGACAAGCTGTAATGCCATATTCTTTTATTATGCAGTTTTGATAAACTGCAGGTCACGGATTTTTCAATAAGTGTTTCTGATTAGCTGTGACACTGATGATAAAAAACAATTAGGGTTTGTGATCTAAATCTGAAAATGTTTGGAAAAATTCTTCAATTAGATCTTTAAAACAAAAGTGACATCTATGGTGCTCTTACTTTAAATTTATGTTCCTATTTACATATAAAAACTTGTGTATTATTTCTCTATCAATGTTTTTAAAATTTAAAATGTAAGGAATTTAGTCAAAGTAGTGTTTGAGAAATCATTTTGTGATACAATGTTCCCAGATAAAATTTTTAAAACAATGTTTTTATTTTGTAGTTGCAATACCTAATAATAATAATCTTTATTTTGTTCTTATTCTTCAATGCAAGGTAAAGAAATCATATAATGATTAATGTTTTTAAATTATCAACATTAACCCTGTGCATGAAATTCTTTTGATTTTTATCAAAGTATAGAATAAGAATTAAACAAAACTTACAAGTTGTAAAAGAGCAGTTTAGATATTAAAATCTTTTAAATTATTTTAGTTTTTTTAAGTGCTTTTGACATCTTTTCTATTTCCGGCTTAATATGATGATCCAATATAGTTCATTTTAATTGTGGGCTCATAATATTGTAATAAATGAAGTCTTAGTGTAATCCAATTGATTTCTATTAAACCATTCTTTGATAAAAATAATTACAGAAGTTTGTGTTGTTCAAGAATTTAAAGTTTCAAGTATATATAAAATGATATTTTAAAATCTTTTTTGTAACTATAATTGTGCTGCTTTAATGTTTTATTTTTTTACCCTTTGACCAAACTGACCATGCAACTTAAACAGCCTTTAATTTGACCCCATTTTTGGTATTTTCTAATGTGATTATTTGTGTCTCAATAAGTGAATGCACTCCTAGTAAAGAATCTAAATCTAGAATATCAATCTACTTTGTTTATCTCCTTATATTTTTTATTACAAACAAAATTAATAGAGCTAGATGATATATTGATTTTCTCTGGCACTGGACTTTCAGGAAACTAAAAAATCTATGGAATATGTGCATAGAAGAATTTCACATAGGTTAAAATTTAAGTTTTCACATTATTTTATAAAATTTTTACTTGACAATTTTTTGATATCTTGTTTTTTTAGACTCTTCTTGATTTACAGCTGTAAATGCTTAGTGTGCCATTATAGCTTGGTTATATTTGAGTCTGACAGACTTGGTCATACCTGGCCAGCTATCATGATTTTTTGTTTAGTGCAGTAGTACAGTAGAATTTTCTTGTAAATTCATTTAAGAATTTCAGATCTTGTATTTTTAGGCTATAAATTGTATAGCCATTACAATAAAAATGACGGAACAGCAATGTTTTGGGCATTTTTGCAAGCAGTTTGGGGTGATTGCTTGACAGTTGCCCTTTGTATAGCACCTCTGATGCTTTCCTACAAGTCAAGAGGATAAATATAAAGATGAAAATGAAAAAAAATTACTATTAGGTCTATTCACTTTTTATCGTACAATTTATTGGTATTTTAGACAGGTTTTAAGTGGAAATTTTAAATTCAGATAATTTTTTATTTTTCTTTTAAAAAAATAGAATTCATTTCAATTTAGCTCAGAAGAAAACATTAACAATATTTTTTTATTTTTTAAGTATTTTTTTAAAAAATGCTCAACTGTGCTTTTGACATTTATTTCTCAGCTCAATTTAGGGTCATCTCAAAGTAAATTATTTAAAAGTGAATTTTAGCTTTATCAGTTAATTGTTTCTAATTGTAAAAATTCTGTTTTTAGTTTTAAATGTGTATATTATCTTAAATATATAAAATAAAAAAGCAGTTGCATTTATTATCCTTTTTTATGTGAATAGATTTTGTTTCTGTAAAATCTGATATTAAACTGAAAATAAATATTCTTAAAATTTTATAGATTGATTGCCTGTAAATAATAGTTAAAAAAAAATCGGTTTCTTTTTTTGACATTATAAGATGGCAAGAAATTGTCTCATTTTTTTTTATCAAGAAGTGTCAAATTGTTTTAAATTTATTATAAACATTTTATTTTTATGCATGAACTTTTTAACCTATTTGGAAAATTGTTATGTTGCAATTTCTGAAACATTGTTGGTCGTGTATTGTTTATACAGTCAATTGACAAGTCATATAAAAATTTTTTGCAATTTTGAAAAGAATTTAAGCTAAAACTTATTTTTGCATAAAATCGTCTTAAAGTTATGTTCATAATAAATCAATCACATTGATGTTTTTGCTTTTGTGGAAAGTACAATTGATTTATGTAAGGCTTATTGCGTTTGTTATATACGTATATATATAATATGTTTTTTTAAAGTTTGTTTTAATCAAATGTATCTATTTATTATTTTATGTAATATGCTTCTAACAACTAACAACTTAAGTGATTTTTCATGATTTATTCATGCTTCTATTGTCTGCTTTTAAATGTTTTAGTTTGGTTAATTAGAAATGAAGAGTTTAGTTGCCTGCTTTGTAGTATGGTTGTTTTTAGCCCAGCTTTCAAAAATGGTTACTTCCATTAATTTATATGTAGAAGGCTCTAAAAGTACTTCTGACACAACTGAAAATTGCAATTCTGACAGTACCAAAGGCAAGTGAAAGATTTTTAATTTATTGCATTATATTTTATTTTTATGCATCTGTTTATTTTATTACTTTTAAAACCGTGTCTGAGACTAAATGTGTAGTGCATTTGTTAAACTTTTGTTTTCATCTGTAATTGCTAAAATTTGGAAGAAGCAACATTTTGCTGTCTTGCTGAATTTTTGTCTTGAGTTTGCTTAATTAAGGAAAGTTTTTCTAAGTTCTAAAAGTTTAATTTAAACAGGCATTTGATTTTTAAAAAAAATTTTTTTTTTTTGCATTACTTGCCAATGAATTTTTATTTTAATTTTTATTAGTAAACTGATTTGTATTATAATTTTTTAAAATATTTACAGGAATAGAAATGACATAAAGTGTTATCTTTTATTACTATAATTATTATTATTGATTTTTGTTCAAACTAAAAAGTTTAGCTGCTTGATACTTCAGCTAATGTGAACCATTTTTAGGAAATTGTCATTTACATTTTGATAAAATATGCAAAGACCAAGAAGCAACTAAAGAATTTTTTGCCAGTACCAATTTTGGAAAGATGGCAGTGTGCAATGAAAAATATTTTGATTTTGCCGTAATAAAAGTGAGAGAAAATTATGTATTTGATAAATGGTCATGCAATAATTTACTTTTTTCACTGGGTCTTACTAAATTACATCATGTTACAAATCGTTTTTAGAACCCTTGTTTGCTTTCTAAAAAATGTAGTAATAAAAGAAGCATGAAAACAATTTTTATACAGTAATACTGTAACTAATTCATTGTGCAAACTGTTTTTCACTTTTCTATTAGCTTAGTATATTATAGATCAGTAAAATTCTAATTTTTTTGCCTGGAGTCACAGAAAAGGGCAAATTGTAATGCAGTCTACAAAAATGTCAACTGGATCAATTTGCTAGTTACATTAAAAATTTTATTACTTAATAGCACAAAATAATGGAAAAACGATTTAACACAGTACAATCTTGATGTATCTAAAATAGTGGTTCTTAAACTTTAAGTGTTCCAGAAAGTGGTTTTGAAAACTGTCAATGCTTGTATGAGTATGTAATAACCTAAAAAAGTTTTCATTTTTAATTTGAGGCTAGAAAAGTGATATTTTCTATAGTATCTGTACAAACAAAAAAGAAAATAATAATGTCTACGGACCTCTAAAAATTTTTCTCTGCATCATTGGTCTGAAGCCACAGACATGCAACGAAGATAGAAGGGCCAAATAGTTCTATTAATTACTATATATATACAAGGACAGTCAAAAATTATCTGCACTTTCGTTTTTTTGATTGTTTGCACAAGCACAAGACTACAAAAAATATGTCATTTTTCTACTTATTTCTCATTCTTTTTGATGCATTTATTCCAGCTCTTCACAAGTTTGTGAATTTTATCTTAGAAGAAAGTTTTTGGCTGGTCTTGTAACCATTTATGCACCGTTTCCAGAACTGCTTTATCAAAGAAAATCGACAACTTTGTAAAGCATTATTGAGTGTACTGAAGAGATAGTAGTCGGAAGGTCTGGGCTATATGCAGGGTGATTCAACATTTTTCTGGGAATTTTTTAAGAATAGGCCCTTTTGAGCCTCAAAATGGTGAGTACCGGCATAACCTTTCCTGCAGAACTTGGGTCTTGAATTTCTTTTTTACTGGTGAGTCAGAATCTTTCCAATGGTCCACGCTTGTCCACATTTCTTTTTGGTCGTGCACTATTTCTATAGTGTGTTAAAAATTGCGGGTGACTTTCAGCCCCTGACACACCTTCTGACCATAAAAATCGGATCACTGGGCGCTATTCTTCTCTGGTGCATTCTACTAGTGGTGCGGCCATTTTTATTGACTGAAACAAACACCTTTAACAATTGATCGAACAAATAGATCAGCTGATAGTGATCACGTGACACAGAAACCCACGTTTGCTGGAAAAGCTGCATCCAACTTAAACACAAGAGTGAGCTGTGGCATAAAGTGCAGATAATTTTTGACTACCCTCGTAATAAGACAAACAAGAAATGAATTCACTGATCAAAGCTTAATGTCAAATATTTTAATTCTTTTCCCAATTTTAAGAAATTTGCCAAGTCAATTTTCAATGGCGAGAAAAGATCGAATGTTTTTGAAGAGATGTATCCATTTAAATGTGAGAGCAGCGAAGATTCCGTTCAATCAGGTAAAATTCATCGAAGAAAATCGTTATTCAACTCTACCTTTATAAGTATTTCGTAAAAGTTTGATTTTAGGTATTGGTGTGATTCTACTGAAAAATGGACAACTGAATGCCGCGATCACACATTACACAAATCTCATCGAGGCGAGTGATATTTTGAGATTTTAGTTTTAGTAATCAAATCGAACCAGTAATTCGTCTTTTTTTGTTTATTTTTTATGAAGTAATTATTATTTTTAATACTTGTTGTTGGCTTCAAATCAAGATCAATTTCTTTCGTGAAATATTTGTAGGTTTAGCTGATTGATAGTTTAATCAATGTCATTTGGACGCCTTGCCACGAAATGATTTTTCGTTGTCCATACAATATCTTAAACCGTTTTTAAATTTACAAGTGAAGCATTTCCCGAATTTTCGTAGGCTATATAGCTTGGTCCAACGAGTTTATGTGAATTTTTTTAGTTAACACATGACATGTCGGCCAGTTATATAGACTAGCTATTTTGCGTAATGATATTTTTTAGCCTTCATTGGTTTGAAACGAACTGGCGCCGCATCGAAGTTTTTAAAAATATGAATAATTACACTAATCAGGGTAGAAACAGTAAGCTATGATTATTATTCTATTAATTTTTTATTTACTCTTGCGATGAAATATCGTCAAAACAAAGTTTGTTTGAAATTGAAGTTGATTTGCTAAGTAAAGATTCTTTTGATTAAAAACTTAAAGCTGGAAAGCAATGTCATTTTAAGTTATGATTTATTACTAAAAGCAATTGTTTTATTGATTTTAGCTTGTTTTAAGGCTATTTTATCTTAGTTTGAATGTCTGTTGTTGTGCTCTAAATTTATGTCATTTAATTTAATATTTTTTTGCATTTTTCATGGTTCGTGCCATAACAATATTAAACTTTTATTTATTATTAAACTTTAACCTTAACCCCTATCCTGTTTTGCTTAATTAGGTTTTTTATTTTTCTTTGTTAAACGCTTACAAAAAGATTTGCGACATTGTTGCAATTCTGTTAATATCAGTTTTTGAGCTTCTGCTTTCAATGTTATGTTGCACACAAATTAATTGTGGAGTTCAATAATTTCACTTCGCAATTTTCCTAAATTCTTTGACGTTATTATGAAATTCGTTTTTACTGGGTTTGTGACGACTCAGTTAAGTGAAAAATGAAGAAAATTTACATCAGGGTCGCGACTTACCTTCCTGTCCTCTGTGGTACTTCGGAAGAGCGATGGTTTACGACAAATTGGGTTTGACCGAGAGTTCAAATCTTGCCAAGGCGTTGTCGGATTACACGAATGCGCTTAATCTTGTTGATGGTGAAGATGCAGTGAAGGTTTATGAAGCCCGCGCCGAGGTTGGTCTCCATCGAAATATCTCTGATCACATGAGTTTCTTTGTGTTCTAAGTATTTTTCTGCTTTGATTCGAAATCAAGCAGCTCGACTCCTATTTCTTTGACAGAATAGATAAAAAGTCTGTCTTTGAAACGCTCGACTTAATTTGACTTTAAGTCGGGTCAAACTTGATCGGTATTCGCGACTTTTTTGTTTGAAGTTCAATTTAATAGTGTTGAGACCAAGTCGGGTTGTTACTCATTATTTTTTGGAATCCCGTTCGTAACAAAACTAACTTTTTTAAAAACGTTTTGCTAATCTTTTGACGATATAATTCGATGCTTATTTTTACAAAACTATCGTATCGACTGCAAAAACATTGAGACTGATTGACAATTATCAAGCGGTTTTTATCTATTTACATTGGCCTAAAAGTTGAAGCTAAAAGCACATTACAGTTTAACCAAGGATGTACTTAGCCTTTTATACTTTTATTCGAAAAACAAGTCGAAAAAAAACTAACTAAAAACTGTCTTGTAAACAATAAACCTTTTGGCAGTTATTTTTATTCTTTACTCATTTCATTACTGTATATAAAAGTCTTTATTAACCCTAAGTCATTTATAATTACCGGTAAAAATTTTGCATCCTTCCGTGAAAAGTTTCTCCATTTATTATTTATCATTTCCTTTGCTCTAAATTTTCTAACGCATGAACACATGGCGCAGATGGTTCAAGTCATTGCATTGTTCGATTGCAGCTTTTTACCTCGCTGGGTCAACACGAGCAAGCGTTCAAGGACTGCACTTCTGCAATCAGCATCAGTCCTTCGTTTAACTTGTATCTTCGTCGTGGCATAAGCTTAGTTTTTATGGAGGTATATTTTGTATGAATGTTGTGCGCGCGACAGGTGGTTTTATTGTACCATTTTGTGGCATAACCTACTTTTTAACCTTTGTTTCGTGCATCGGTATATGATTAACTGATCAAAATGAATAAAAAAATTTTTTCTCGGAAACATCATATTGAGTCACTTCGCGATCAAATGAAGAAACTTGTTCTTACGCCAGTTTCTCCCAAATACAAATTAATTTGTTAGCCTGCTTGTTTTATTGAATGAAAGATAAAACAATTATTGCTGTTTAAAAATTACTTTGATTCGGATCTTTAGCCTGTCGCGGGCGTACAGTACAGCACGGGATTGTCTTAAAAGTTTTACTGGTACTAAATTTTTAATTATTAAGCATTTCATTGTCAAAGACATGGAACTAGGAATTAAGAAATTTTAAATTGTCAAGTAAATTTTCTTCCGTCTTAAAACCTTTTTTTTTTTATTATGTCAACATATGTTAAATAAAAGTAAGAATTTGTTTTAATATGTGTCAATTCTTGTTCTCGAAATCTATCACAACGTGGCCCGAACTGCGACCTGCCGAACAACTTCTACATTATCAATCTTGTTAAAAAAATTTTTAGTCATCGCTGACCTAATCGTACAGTTTCAAACCATCTGCTCTGAATGCTGACTTTTTTGTTATTAGTCATCGCTGAAACCGACTGTTGTCTGCGAGTGTTAGCAATTTTAGAAAATGCGTTTTAGGCGGAAAGTTCTTAGGCCGCTCTGATCGGTTTAACACAAAATAAGAAAACGTACTTAATTTTTTCAACTGCCTTACGCTTAACTATTGTGTAATTATTTTATTGGAACATTTTATCAGGAGTTGTTTAGTGGCGTTGTATCATCAATAATAATTATTTTTTGTATTAAATGAACTGTATTAACCACAACTACTTTCAACAATGTTTACTTGAAACCAGTCACTTCAGTTTGTTATCGATGGTTTTTTTGGATTAAAAAATAAAGTTGTTGCTTGCTTTAAAAAAAGCAATAAAAATGTTGTCTTGAAATCGTTTGTTTGCTTTAACGCTTGTTTAGAAATTTTCTGCTGCTTACGCCGACCTTCAGGAATCACTTCGGCTGTTCCCTCATCAGGCGACCGCCATGCACTATTCAGCAACGTGCCTTTTCCACATGCGACGTCTCAACGAAGCTATCAACACATTTGAAGCTGTGCTCGTTCTCAAACCTCACGATACTGACGTAATGCTGAGCCTAGCTCAAGCCCACAGGTAAGTCTATTTTTAATTGTTTTCCCATAAGTCTATTTGTTTTTTACATGGAACACTGTTTGTAACTTTCTTTGTTGTTGTTATATGAACACGGCAATTAGAGTAGTAGCCTTCGAACGGCTTTCTAGCAGAGCAGCAGCTCATCTGATTGCCTTCACTTATACTGTATGATACCGTGAATTTTCCTGAAAGGTTATCAAATGGCTGTGTTGCTTTATTTGGCTCCCCTCTTGGGTAGATTATATTTTTGCTGTAGATACAATAGAAAGGTCAACACCAACATTTTTTATGGTTCACTTTTGATTAGCTGCTCAAGACCTTTTTATCAAAAAAGGAGCAAAAAGTTATTTTTCTTTTGCAGTCATAATTGGCAAAGTAACATTATAGCTGATCACGAATTCTTTCCGATCCGTTTTTGTTAGATGTTAGTACTGTTGATTGCTTAAATGTTCACCCATGAGTTCCGTTTGTATCACAGTAATGAAAATTGCGATCACAAAGAACT
Organism: Diplosoma virens; assembly: GCA_963680785.1. Lineage (NCBI taxonomy): Eukaryota > Metazoa > Chordata > Ascidiacea > Aplousobranchia > Didemnidae > Diplosoma > Diplosoma virens. The sequence goes on from OY796885.1 coordinate 33,114,716, forward strand.
AATTTTGAAGAGCTGTCTCACTTTTTGTTGCGTCGCGATAATTTTCTCCATAGATTGCCTTTTTAAACTTTTAAATAAATTCTTGGTTACGCAGAACTTAAAAAAAAACAATGGAATGGACGGAACCACAGCTCTTTTGCATTTTCGGTAATCTTTAAAAAGACTGTTTACTTGAGAATTCCTTCGGCCAACTCTTGTCAGAAGAATTCGTTGGCAAATGACGAACTGCGAGAAAACGGGTTTATATAATATTGGAAGATATCGAAACCGACAGCGTCTCTGATTGATGCGTTGGTTGAAAAGTCTAACTAATGAAACGGAATGCCATCAATTTCTTCAAAAACTTAGTTCTCTGCTTTCATTTTTGGTTTTCACTCACGAAAAAGAAATTAACAGTTCACTGTCGTTTCTTGATGTGTTGGTTGAAAAGTCTAACTAAAAGTTTATTACTTTAGTTTATAGAAAACCAACATTTATTGGACAATATACACACTGGGATTCATTTGGATCAAAGAAGAGGAAAACTAATCTTACTGGTACTCTTGTTCACAGAGCTCTTGAAATTTGCTCTCTTGAAAAGTTCTAAAGTGAAATCGACAAAATCAAAAATATCCTGCGAAAGAATGGAAACCGAGAAGTCATTATTTTCGGAATTAAGAAGAAAATTTCAAATTTTTAGATATCCAAGCGGTTCGGCGCTGAAAAGTGCCCGCTATATCTAAAATTACCTTGGATTGGAAACGTCTCCCTTAAATATGAAAAACAAACAAAATGTACAGTTAACAAACAATTGCTTTGGATCAATGTCAGCAAGAATAGTATGATGAAGAATAGTACTTGAAAAAAGATGATGTCTTCTTTTCAAAAGGATTATTCGCCTGCTCATCAGCGAAGTAATATTGCATACAAATACTTGTACGTAGGTAGAACGTTTTAACGATGGGAAGAAAGAATTCGACAACATGTTTCAAAATTTATTAGAAATAAAATTAAAACTCAAAAAGACCTCTCAAGATACCAATGTTAATCCACTCAAAACGCACCTATTTCTTATTCGGCTATTGGTCAACATTTGTTAGACAACAAAATTTGCGCGGAAAAATTTGATACTAACTGGTTCTCTATTTTAGCTGTGGGACGATCATCGTTTTATCTGGCAACGACGATCATCATTTCGAAGCCACTTTTATAGAGTCTCTTGAACCCTCTCTTTGTCACCAGAAAGAGTTCGTCTATGGATTGAAGGTTTCTAGCTTGCAGCGCAAGTGAGTGTGTAACAAATTGCGTGCTCGCTTTCTCCAACCTATCAGAGGCGCCATTGCTTTTGATGTCTTTCAATTCTATGTAAACCACGGTTTTCTTGCAGCTCGTCATATGCCACCGAATTCTTCTGACGAAAGTTGGCCGAAAGAATTCTGAAAGAAAGTGAACAGTCTTTTTAAAGACTACCGAAAATTTAAGAATACGCTTCCGTTCATTCCATTGGTTATTTTAAGATTTTTAACATTTCTTGAAAGATCGCATGCAAAGAAAGTTGCTGTTGCGATATTTGTTGCGTTGCTTTGCTGGAATATTTATTAATCTGACTGATTAAACTCTGTTATCAGCATTGACGATTTGTCAATGCTCAACCGTAACTAGAACTCTGCAAAGGATCGACAATTTGAAAGAGAAAACCTAAGTGGTGTCGCGCTTTTCGGAATGGACCGCGTCAATTTACCCAGATCGAATTATTTGTGTGCATAAGCGTGAAGGTCGATGTTCACTCTACAATTACTATCATACGGCAAGAGCTTACCGACAAGTCCTCGAAGGTACCCTACCTTACGAGTGACCGATATCCGTGGCAAAATTTAAGGACCCTAGGAGCAGAACTCAGTCTCACTAGGTTAAAACATGGTGTTTATGCAAGGTGTTCCATAAGTCTCCCCATACATAGGAGAAATAATACATTCCATACATTTATGGTTCTAACATTTATCTCTTTATTTCGGATAGCCCAGAGAATGAATTGAATAAAGAGCAACGAATCAAGAAAATGGCAGTCATATAGAGAATATTATATAAATAAAAATGGTTAATATCAAGAAACGTTTATTTTTCCTATATATGGAGACTTATGGGACACCCTGTATATTGCAGAACTGCACCAACTGTATTTTAACTAGCCTGAGTGTTTACGAGCACTCGCCAATACAAACTTTCGAATAAGGGCGAATGTCAGCAGCGTGGTCGAGTGGTTAGAGCGCCGTGATTGTGATCAACATGGCCTCGGTTCAAAACCTACTCGCGCTGTTCTGTTGTGCCCTTGGGAGAGACACATTTCAATTTTTTACATGTAATCCACATGTTAATAAACTTTAAAATTTTAGGTGGCGGCAGTTAAAGAGCGAGCAACAAATTATGAATGGTTGCATAATAATAAATCGGAAAAAATACTACGAACCGATATCTTCAAGTGCGTTAGTTGGAAACAAAATTATTACTTGCAATCAAGAATTTGTTCTTCTAAAATCCTATTGCTATTTATAAAGATTTTGCTACTTTAATCTTGTCAAAGATAGGTTTAAGAATAACATTCTTGATAATTCTTCAAGATTCTGGCAAAATGCGTCACTATTACAACTTAAGATCCACTAAAAAGATCTATATAAGTCAGGGCTCTTCAAACTGGGGTCGCGACCCCCTGGTGGGTCGCAAAGTGGTTCAATGGGGGTCGCGACCCCCTGGTGGGTCGCGAGATTTTAAATTTTAGATTTTTAGAGATTACGATGATTTTGGAAGAAAAGTAGCGAAATACAAGATTAATTCGAAGTAAAAACCTTTTTTCTTTTTTTTTTTGTTTAGAGCAGCGGTTTCCAAACTTTTTTTTTTACGGCGCCCTTTGAAGACTTAAAAATACTCGCGGCGCCGTAATGAAAAAAGGTATTCAGTTCCATTACTTCTTTGAACAATCTTTTTTTCTCCGAAAATCAGGGTGTTCTCTAAAAAAAAAAAAGGTCTTCACTTCGATTTTATATCCGATTTCCTTATTTTTCTCCGAAAATCAGGGTGTTCTCTAAAAAAAAAGTCTTCACTTCGATTTATATCCGATTTCCTTATTTTTCTCTATTTCCCTTCCAAAATCAGGCTGTTTCAAAAAGGTCCTCAATCGGAATCGTTCTCTGAAGGGAAGTTGCTGCTAATAACCTTCACACTGCAATTATTGTGAGAAAAGCAGTAAGTACAACAACTTTCGCATACTTTCGCATACTTTCGCGGCGCACAGTTTGGGAACCGCTGGTTTAGAGAACACCTTGATTTTTGGGCAAAAATAGTGGAATGAGAGATCGATTCTAGGTGAAGACCTTTTTTTTCTTTTTTTAGAGAACACCTTGATGTCGGAGGAAAAATAGCAGAATCAGAAATCGATTTTAGGTGAAGACCTTTTTTAGGGGTCGCGAAAAAATTTCGCTGTGCAAAATGGGTCTCGACGAAAAAAGTTTGAAGAACACTGATATAAGTGAACTATACCATTTACAAGTCATGGCAAAAATGAAAATCAATTTGGCAGAAATGAAATTCAATTTGGCACAAATGAAAATCAGTTTGGCACAAATGAAAATCAATGTGGCACAAATGAAATTCAATTTGGCACAAATGAAAATCAATTTGGTAGAAATGAAATTCAATTTGACATTAATGAAACTTACGTACTCGTATATCCTGTTTCTTGCTATTTTCATATTTTGGCATAATTTTCTTTTTTAAATTCTTATAATATTCACAGTTTTATTAATAACAAATAATATAAATATGTACATATATAGCGACCCCATCGGAGACCCTATATTTAGACCCAATATTATGGAGACTTAATATATATTATGGAGACCTAATAATGGAGACCTAAAATTATGGAGACTATATACATATATTATAGAAAATTAAATATGGAGATGATATATATACAATATATATATATATATTATGGAGACCTAATTTGGACACCTAATATTCTTGATTTGTATATATATTTATATGCTCTTATGGAAAAAAGTCATATTTATAACAATATTACAGTATGTATATATTTATATATAGATAATAAAGGGTCTTTATATAAATTAGGTCTCCATAATATATATATATATATATAGTCTTCATAATTAGATTTCTATAATGTATGTATATAGTCTCCATTATTAGGTCTCCATAATATTAGATTTATATATGTATCATGGAGACCTAATTTGGAGACCTAATATATATAAAGACCTTTTATTATCTATATATAAATATATACATACTGTAATATTGTTATAAATATGACTTTTTTCCATAAGAGCATATAAATATATATATACTGTATATACAAATCAAGAATATTAGGTGTCCAAATTAGGTCTCCATAATCTCCATAATTAGGTTTCTGTAATATATGTATATAGTCTCCATAATTTTAGGTCTCCATTATTAGGTCTCCATAATATTGGGTCTAAATATAGGGTCTCCAATGGGTCACTATATATGTACATATTTATATTCGTTATTAATAAAACTGTACATTATTAAAAATTTAAAAAAAAAATTTTTTCAATTATGCCAAAATATGAAAATAGCAAGTAAGATACAGGATATGAGTTTCATAAATGTCAAATTGAATTTCATTTCTGCCAAATTGATTTTCATTTTTGCCAAATAGACTTATAAATGGTATAGATACAAAAACTTGTAAAATTTCGTATTATTTTTTAAAGTGTCAGTTGCCAAGCCAGAAGAGGTATGCGTAGCAACTTTTCGAAGTTCATTTTTCTGTTGTTGATACAGGTATTAAATTAAAATCATTATTCATGAAGAGCATGAATAAAGACTTTACCAAGTTTTTTGAAAAAAGGTTGGGCGCGGAATCCAATTATATGTATTTTGCCGTTTCAAAAACGAACAATTTAATTGTCACTTAATTTTTAGAGAGCTAGGAGACTTCGACAAGGCGCTCGGCTACTTAAGCAAAGCAAGTCTCCTGCAACCAACTGATCCCCTCGTACATCGAAGGAAAGGTCAACTCCTCTATGATCACGGCAACGTCGCCGCCGCTTTGGTTGCCTTCCGGGTGAGCGCAAAGATCGTTGAAATCCGAAATGAGAGTCGCTTGAAATTTCTTTCTGCTGAATTTTTTATTGAAATCTTTTTGATTGGAAACCGTTAATGATATTTTGTAATAATTTAGAATTTTCTTGGCAATCTCCGGTTGTTTATTTTAATGTGCGATCAGAACCCGTTTGATATTGCCTATGAATATAACCGCAGCTATTATGTATATATGAAATGAATGTTATTCATGGTTTTCATGTTGATTGAGATGTTTGCTTTTCGTACAAGTTCATTTTCATACATACAACCGTTACACAATGATGAAATTTATCAAAATCTTGTACCGTATAATTGTGCTCTGAATAGACATTAAGTGCATTCTAGTTTTTAATCTTAATAAGCTTATACATTACGATAGAACTGCGTCTCTTTGGAGCCATTTAATAGCGATTGTAGTCTGATGGTGGCAAAATGCCACGCGAACACCGGACAGTTTTATCCCGCTATCAAAGAACTGACAAAGGTACAAAGACTGTTGTGATTTTTATTTATTTCTTTTATCATTTAGAAGTTTTTAGATTACTCAAGGGTTTACAATTCAGGACAATCAGGGTACCCATATCTACCCCGCGACTATGTATCTAAGAGGTTAGTACACAATGACGAGATGTTACTATGTTTAATGTTAAATTTTTTGCTTCAGTTTTTAAAACAAAAATTTTTTAAAATGGAATTACTTTAAAGCAGTTAGTGCCAATATTTTGATGACATTCGCTGCTTGAAAGGTAGTAATTATTTCTCGCTTTTTTTGCTAGTAATATTTTTATTCAAGCATAAATTAATATCTTTTATACAGTTTCGTTTTAACGGTATTCCTAAATTTTTAAGAGCAAAAACACTGATTAAAAGTAAATAAGAAACGGAATGTTATTAAGGTGTATGAAACTTTTGTTGGGAGCTATTAATACAATTAATATCGATACCAATATAACCATGGATTCCAATGGGACAAAACCATCACGTGATGCCTGTTTCAAGTTTAAAACTGTATTTCTGCTTTTCATCATCATCAATCCAGTTTTAATCAGATTTAATCCCCAGTGACTGGAGGTGGCCGGATGCATCCCACTACTTTGGCAATTCTTCCTACATCTTCTCTCCACCTTCATCGATCTGCTGCATCTTTTTTTTTTAAACCAATCCTTCTCACGCTTCCTCAAACTTGTTCCCTCCATTTCATCCTTGGTCGACTCTGTTTACGTTTCATCCATTTCATTTACCAATCCATTCACTTTTGTTTAAATGAAATCGAATTATTCAACCTGCAGAATGGTGTCGTTATGTACATCATCGACTGGACACATCGCTGGAGTTGTTTGATGTGGAGAAGGATATTCATGAAGGATTTAAAGAGAACTGGACACGAGACTCCACCTGCTCTTTATATGTTTGTATTGTTGATGTTGTCGTAGAAATCGCACAACTAGTCTTTTTCTCGTTTCAGAATTACACGGAGCAACCAGGACTGCAACCCCACATCAAGTTGGTATACAACACTTTTATGTTTTTTTTTTATGTTGGTTTTAAAGTAGCTCCGAATTGCGGTGTAAACAAATTTGCTGAAGACAATACCAGTGCGACTGCAGCTCGTGATGTTGAACAAACAAGAAAACAACCCGGATGTTGATTGTTGGTCTAGCAGCACCACCCCTCAGTTTTTGTCAGTATCCCATAAGTTAATCTGTCACACGTTGCCACCAAGGATTTTCTGGGTTTGTGAACAAATTAAAAATCAAAACTTGAAAGCAAAAAGATGAAATATATATAACGCAGGGGCTTCAACTATCTGGATTTTAACAATTGACCTCTCAAACCTACCTTTTTGTTTTTTTTAGTCATTGCATTGAACCCGTTAGGTCATTGAAAATTTTCTTTTTCTCTTGTATTTTAAATCCAAACTTTTATTTTGATTTTATATCGATTTTATTTTGAGACTATTGGTTTAATTGATTCTCAAGGGGTCGCCAAATTCAAAATATAAAAATCGGATTGTGGGACTAAAAAATTGAAGAAAAATCGCGAGACTTGGTCTACATAGTTGATGTTAACGTTTTTATTCGTTTGTTGATTGCTGTGTTTGTTTCTGTTTTGTAATGTCGTTTGTTTGTTGATGCCTACATGTTGGACCATTTAGATTTATTAACGTGAGAGTAAAACTATCAGAAGCTGTTATGCCATATTTCCATTATGCCGTTTTGATAAATCTTTCAATAAACGGCCGGGTCAAGCAAAAATATAGTATATGACAACAAGGGAGCCATAATTGCCACATGAACTTGGATTGACACATGGAAGGGAAAGTATTGAAAATATCCCTTTTGGTGCAAAGCTGTCAGCTTCAGGATCACTTCTTTTTCTGTTTGGTTTATTGTCGAATGGCAGAAATTACTTCAAGATTTTTGTAAATTTGGTTTGTGGCATTGTTTTATCAGTCATCAGCGCAGGAAAAGTGCAATAGGAGGTAATATGTGATCGTCGTCGTCGTTTGAAGGGCATCCACTCCAGGCCAGACGCAAAAAGGACTGGGGCCGAGGGTTTATCCTTTTACCACCCCAGACTGCTGCACTGCCTGGATCAGATGCTGGCAGTGATGTCATTAAGCCAGCATCGAGTTTCGTCATCCAAAACCGTCAGACCTCGTGCTCCATGTGGTGCCCGATGTATAGGGCACGCTGTTAGTACATGGTCTGCGGTTTGCTCAGAGGCGCCACACTCGCAATTCGGTGAAGGAGCGAGACCCCATTTGTGCATGGACGAATGGAATCGCCCAACACCAGTCCGCAGGCGGTTGAGCTTAACACAAGCTGCTCGGGGTAAGCCCATCCCAACAGGCCTGGCACCGGTCCGGGGCACAAAAGCACGGAGCCTGGAAGCATTTTCACAATACTCCGTTTTCCATTTGTGATTTGTCCATTCAGAGGCGCGGATGCCAAGTCTGGCAAGGTTGTCCAAAAGATTCCGCGCAACTGGCACAAACGGGCGTCTGGATCTTAGTCTCACTTGGCGAGTATCTGAGGACCCACTTAAAAGACCATGCAAGATATGATCGGGGTCCAGAGATCCACGGTAAGCCAAGGAGAGTGTCGCTCCCATTCGGCGAAGCTTAGCTGGCTGGATGCCTGAGAGTACAAATAGGTGGTCCGTTGGAGTAGGACGCAGGCATCCAGGGACTATGCGCAAGGCGTCATTCAAGACACTGTCAATGAGGAGAGTGTGAGCACTGCGACACCAGACTGGCGCACAGTACTCAGCTGTTGAGTAGACTAGAGACAAGGTGGCTATGCGTAGTGTTTTAGCACCAGCACCCCATCCCGAGCCCACGAGTCGCCTCAGCAGTGTGACGCGCGAGGATAGTTTTTTGCACAATGCTACTAAATGGTGACAAAACGTGAGCGATCTGTCCAGTTTTACCCCAAGATAAGTAGGGGTTGGACAGAACGGTAAAAGTCTACCGTTGTTGTAGACCTTTAGCTGACGTTTGGCCTCTCGGTTATTTAAGTGAAAGGCTGCCGTCGCCGTCTTAGTGTGACTGAGCTTCAACCTCCAAGTCTGGAGATACGCTGACAGTGTGGACATGTCTTGGCTTAATGTCCCCTCCAAGTCCTTCCAGTTTCCAGAAGAGTGCAACAATGCTAAATTATCAGCATAAGCAAACTTTCTGGAAATCATGGAAGGAAGATCGTACGTATAGATGTTAAATAGGAGGGGAGCCAAGACCGATTCTTGAGGAACGCCGTTTTTAAGACGACGTAGCCTGCTTTGCTTGCTGTCACCGGTGGTAAGGGTGAAACTTCGATTTCGGACAAGCTCCATGATCATTTTGACCATGTGCTTATCCGGAAGTAGTCTCAGCAGCTTGCAGGTAAGGCCACGGTGCCAGACGGTGTCATAAGCAGCTGTCAGATCGATAAATACGGCACCGGCCTTCTTTTTAGCCTCGAAAGAATCCTCGATGTTCTGAGTTAGCAGAACAACTTGATCTACGGTTGACTTCCCGCGTCGGAACCCAGCCTGCTCTTTAGGGAGCAGTGGATCGATTAATGGTTCAACGCGGGCGTAGATAAGCCTCTCGAGGATCTTGTAGGGGACACAGAGCAGAGATATCGGTCGATAACTCTTTGGGTCCCCTACGGGCTTTCCTGGTTTGGGGATCGCGACCACAAGCGCTCTTCTCCAGATCTTGGGAATTTTGAGTCGGCACAAACAGGAAGAAAGGAAGTCACGTAATCAGGACTTCAAAGCATCTCCGGCATGGAGTATGAGCTCGGGGCAGATGGAATCAGGTCCCGTAGCTTTACCTGGTTAAATGTTGAAGGGCAGCAGCAAATTCTCTCTGTGAAAAATTGTCAGAGATATTTACTGCATCTGGTGTTGTGGCCCTCCAAAGGTCAGACACTTCTTGAAAGACAAGTCGAGATGACTTGCGATCAACAGCCTCGTATTTCCCATTTCTAACCAGCTGAAATGCAATAGCATCGGCTGAAACGGTGAACACGAGGAGAGTGTCGTGACCTACCAGTAAGGTTGTTCAAAATACTCCACGCTTTTTGACTAGAATGTGAGAAGTCAATGCTCCGAACTGCTTCGAACCATCGATCCCTCCGCTTTCTGTCAAGCTTGGCAAGTAGAGCTGTAGCAGCCAAACTTGAGTCGTCTCCCTGAGGAGACTGCAGAAAGGTTTTATAGAGGGATTCACACTCTGCATCCCAACACGGAATATAGTTATTTCGATACCCGCGTGGGATAGTCTTTTTGTCTGCTTTCTTAATGGTGTTACAGAAGTCCTGGTAAGCCGCATCCACATCAAGTGAATCAAGCGGCAACAAAGTCTTTGCGAATTTATTCGTCAAAGCAATGTAGTGACTCCATTTGGCCTTGCGGAAGTTCCATCGCTTAACAGGCATGCTTGGCACTGCCATAGCAAACCTTGGCGGTGTAATAAGCGAAAATCGATGTTGTGACCTGGGGAACTTGTCAAGGACACGTCTATCCGGTAAGCGACTGTTTGGACCCACGCTAGCGAAAGCTAGATCTGGATTGGTGTTAGTGTTCCAGCGGCCGGAATAATAACTGGCAGCGTTCTTGGCATTATATAGGAGGGCAAGACAATTAATACTTGCCCAGCCAGCCAAGCACTCACCGTCCGGACTGTTGTCGTCGTAACCCCAGTCAGCATGACGACAGTTAAAATCGCCAGTGTAAAGACAGGGGTGAGGAAACACTGGTAGATCCAGGGTTCGCAATCGCGTTGGCGGTGGTTTGTAGACGTTGACTATTTTTATATGTGATGAAAAGGAAACTGTGAAAGAATTTTGCTATCTTGACGATAGGTTAAATGCCAGTGGAGGATGTGAACCTGCAGTGACTACAAGAACAAGAGTGGGATGGAAGAAATTCAGAGAATGTGGTGAGATACTGTTTGGAAAGAGATTCAAGGAAAGGTATATAAAAGCTATGTGAGATCAGCTATGTTATATGGAAGCGAAACGTGGTGTTTGAGAGAAAATTAAATGCCTATTTTTAGAAGAGCAGAAAGATCTATGGTGAGGGCGATGTGCGGTGTAAAGTTGGTGGACAAGAGGAATATAATGGAGTTGGTAGACATGTTGAGATTGAAGGAAGCAGTAGATAAGCTGGCAAGGGCGAATAGTGTGAGGTGGTATGGTCATGTTTTAAGATGACCTGGGGAAGATGTTTTGATAAAGGTAATGGTACATAAAATGGATGGAAAACGTAAACAGCGCCGACCAAGGATGAAATGTAGGAAACATGAGAAGGATTGGTTTAAGGAAAGAAGATGCGGTAGATCAGTGTAGTTGGAGATAAGGTGTAGGAAGAATTGCAGAAGTAGTGGGATGCATCCTGCCACCTTCATTTACTGGGGATATTGAAACTGAATTAAAATTGGATTGATAATAATGATGATGATGATGATGGACAATTTCATAGCTTTTGTTCTACAAAAGTAGAATAAATAATTTTTTTACCATAAGCCCTCTATATTTTGCACTGCAATGAAATTTTTAGGTCGTCTAAACTGTAAGAAAAGTCTTGGGCACCATAGAGTACAGTGAATTGAAGTTAGATATTGACTTAAAAATAAATCTTTTTTCCAGCCCCGTATGGGTGACGTATTGAATGAAATACAGCGAATTACCCCTGGAGTCGCAGCAAAGATGTTGTCTGCAAAAGTTTTACCTGTTAGTACAGGTTGGCAAGATGTGCAAATTCTTTCGATTTTTGCCAGCTGTATCACCAGCAATTGCATCATCTTATTCATTTTCATCACAACCCTCTGTTAATGATTGATAAGTTTAAAGCAAGTGAAATAAAAGATATTAACTGTGAAATTGCACCTTCTTAATCACTCAGAAACTCGTCATCAGCCTAGTTCCCTCTAAGCTGCGCAGCCGCGCAGCTAGCCTAGAACACCCGCGCAGTAGTTTCGTTCTGCCGCGCACTGCGTAACTATTGGCAAGACAAGCTAAATACGTGCTCCCAATCAGAAGCAAGCTCCACACAGTGGTGAATATTCAAATTGAGGGGCCCGAGGCAAGGATTTTCAAAAATTTATGTCCTCTAAAAAAGAAAGAGCTTTCATCTCGTCTTTCATTTTTTTCTCCAAAAATCATGATGATGTCTAAAAAAAAAAGGTCTTCACTTCGGTTTCCTCATTGATTTTCCTATTTTGCTCCCAAAAACAAGGTGTTCTCTAAAAAAAAAAAAGGGTCTTCACCTAGAATCGATCTATGGTTTCCCTATTTTGCTTCAAAATCAAGAAAAAAGTAGGAAATGTAGAGGTCGATTCTAGGTGAAGACCTTTTTTTTTTTTTTCTAGAGAACATGATCGATTGCAGGTGAAGACCTTTTTTTTTAGAGAACACCTTATTTTTGGGAGCAAAATAGGAAAATCAGAGATCGATTCTAGGTGAAGACCTTTTTTTTAGAGCACACCATGATCAGGAGAAAAAAGTGCAAGACGAGATCAAAACTCTTTCTTTTTTACTGAAAATCAATTTTTAAAAATTCTTACGTCGGGCCCCTAAATTTGAATATCCACTACTGCTCACACGGCCTTTCATTCCGCGCACACTAAGCAAGCTCTTAGAGGGAACGTTGGTCATCAGTGTATTCTCCACTGCTTCGCATCGTGTTCACAACTCCAAATCTCAGTAGTACAAAATAGAAAACAAAATCTCATACAAATTTCGCCGTTAATTATACGTTGCTGTTGAAAAATGTCAAAACACAAACTTTTAACAGTCCTTTGCACCACTGAGGCAATATCTTCTACTATCACTTAGACCAGTGGTTCTTAACTTTTTTCTACCCAGCGCCCTTTTTTAGAGATTTCCATAGGCTGTCGCTCACCCTAATGTAACTGCTAAAGGTGATGAGTTATACAGTGAAGTGCATAGGATTCTACACAGTGGTGCATATTGCAATTTAGGCGCCCGAGGCAAAAATTTTCAAAAATTGATGTTGTCTGAGAAAAAAAGAGGTCTGATCTTGGCTTGCATTTTTTCTCCCAAAATCAGGGTGTTCTCCAAAAAAAAAAAAGGTCTTTGCTTCGATTTCATCTTTGATTTCCCTATTTTTGTCCCAAAATCAGGGTGTTCTCAAAAAAAAAAAAAAAGTCTTCACTTCAATTTCATCTCTGATTTCCCTATTTTTCTCCCAAAATCAGGGTGTTCTCTAAAAAAAAGGTCTCTGCAATAAGATAAATACCGTACACCTTCAGCGCCCCCAAAAATGCCCCCTGAATATTTCCGCCCCCCCAAAAATCAAAAGCGCCCAGGTTAAGAACCACTGACTTAGACCATGCCATGGTCATCTATTTTTTCAACCTTCGCTTCTTTTCACTGCAAGGTGCCGCTAACCAGAGACGTGCACGGGGGTGCATGGTGAAGTTGTTGTTGTTGCCCCTCCCCCAAGGATATCTTAGAATAGGCATCTCTTAACCCCTCAAAGGAGCCAATCAAGATTTCCACTCCCACTACCTCAGCTGGTTCTGAAGACTTTTTCCGCAAACTAGTGGTGTTGTGTTGTGTTGGTATTTGACTACAGTTATAGAAGTGATTAGTGTCATGTGTATGTGACAAGCATAGTGGGCATTTTGGCATGTAAGTTTCAGGTTTTACTGTATGTAGGTAACTTTGCAGAGTGGTAATTTGTTGGCTCTGAGCTGTGCCAATTTTGTACGTATATGATGTGGTAATGTTTGTTCTAATGAATGAATGTCATAAGTTGTGGTGTTGGTAATTTGGTTTTTCTATATAGAACTGAGGTATTGTGAGGTGATGGTAGTGTGAATGTGTTTGAGGTTTTCTCTACATTTCTTAAGTGTTAAGCCTAGTTTTGGGATGATTATGTCAGTGTGCTCATTGTCATAAAATTTTATTTTATGTTGCTTTTATGTTTTTGAGCGGATCTAAGTATGCATTAAGAGCATGTAAAGGATGTGTTTGTTGTGTTTGAGTCAGTTGTACAGTATGCTGTATGTTGGGTAGCATAAAATTTGATATGAGTGTCCATTGGAAGGACTTTGATTTCGTCGTGTATGTTTTTCGATTTGCAAAGCTGTATTCTAAATGGTTTGCAGTTTCTTGATGTTGGTATTTCATATGATATGGTGTTTGAGTATTCCAAAACAAGGAGAGTGATAGCTTTGAATGTAGAGACGATTAATTCCTTTTGTTTACCCCATTTGGTAGAAGTGAGTGCTTTGAGAATGTTAAGCGTTTGTTTTGGTTTAGTAATGGTTACGTTTATATGTTGTGAAAATGTCTGTTTTGGTTCAACAGTGATTCCAAGAATTTTTGAGTGTTTTTTTGTTGGTAATGTTTGGTTGTTCAATTTCAGTGATAAAGTTGTGCCGTGTTCAGCTGAGTCTGGTGTAAGAAGTGTGGTGGTAGTTTTGTCTGTGTTTATATGAAGATTAATGGTGGTCGCCCATTTATAGATTTTGGAAAGATATGATTGAATGAGTTGTTGGGCCTTACGGTGTTTGGTGTGAGATGCAGTGATTTGTTATGTCATCAGCATATGTTCTGAATTGTACGTCTTTTGGGGGAAGTGGAATGTCAAAGGTGTAATTGTTGAATAATGTTGGAGACAGAACTCCACCTTATGGTACTCCGGTGTTGATTCGTTTGAATTTTGAGAGTGTGCCTTTGTATTGATTGTATGCTTGTCGTCCTTTTATGTAGTTTGCTATGAACTTGATCATGATGTTAGGAATGTTTGTTAATGTGAATCTGTGGATGTTCACTGTATCAAACGCCTTGCTTATATCCCAAGCTACAGCTACCATGCGTTGAAGCTGAAGTTCGTGAGGTTGTACGCAAATAGCATCATGATTCACAAATAAAAGAGTTAAGGTTGGTTGCCGATGGTTTTTAAAATGTTACGCGTACGAGCAGCAAAAAGATCATATTTAAAGTTGCAGGTCTTTTCTACCAAACATTTTTTTTCCCGTCTTCGGGGCCACACTTGCATAGTAATTGCCTTTCATTTCGTCGAAAGGCTCCTCTAAACCTGCGACATAGTATCTTTAAATTTAAATGTAGCAAGTTTATAATCCAATCCAAAATCATCGAGCTGAAAAACTTAGCTAATTGTGTAAAATCAATAACGCCACCTTGTTTCTATTTTTTGTGTTGATCGCGTCGCTAGATGTCGCTATGACGTAATCAAACACTGCAAAATTTACATCAGCCACTACCATCGACAAGCCATGTATCGGTGAATATGAAATTTTAGTGTTGTTTACTAAACCGTGGATATTATCAAGTACTGGTTTCTTGGCTGGCTAAAGCAAGTTTTCCCTTTACAAGCCGCACGTAACAGTAACAAGCGCCACAGTGTGAGATCATTTTTTGTGCAGAGATCTAACTTCCACGCCGTGGGATCGACAGCCACGCAGTATTCAAAAGCTTCTTTGTTTCGCTTTCAATCAGGGAAAGACTTTACACGCTCAGGTTACACAATTTTGATTTTGTCCTCATTCGAACTAAACTAGAAAGTTTTTTCACCTTTCGCTTGTGTTGATATGTTCCACGTTAGACGTCAAACAACAAAATAAACTTTTAAATTCGATCGAAATACGTAAGCAATTCGGATTAAAATTACTTTTTGTTTTTTTCGTTCTCTTTTATTTCAAGTTTATGTAGTACATTTGGCTAATTTCTGAAAACAGAATATAATAGAGAAATGTATGAAAGCTTGCCGAGGAGGAGAGATCGATCCGGCCTCTTCCGCAAACAAAGAACAACTACACCAAAGCGATCACAAATTAATTGGGATTGTTTTAAAATAACGTTGTTTGTATTTTGTAATTGTCTGCTTTATAAAAAAATATTTTGACATCATATTTATGATTAAAAAAACCCAAAAGTTGATGCTTTAAGCCTCGCTAACGCAATTAATTGTATGACTTAATATGTTGAACCAGGGAGCTCGTTTTGCCGACAATCTTGTGGGTAATGTCAGGGCTTATTTGGCGTCTGGTCTTGCCAGTGTAGAAATAATGCAAACCCTTCCTTATGTTTGGAAGAACCAAGAAAAAGTTGGAAAAACTAAAATTGGTTAGAGTTGCTTTTTTTTACAATTTGCGTTGTGCTTCGTCGCCTTTTAACCCGACTTAGTCACCGAACTACTTCGTGTTCTGATTGAATAGTCAGCAGGTAGTTGTGAAACCTGAGTAATTAAGCAACATTTTGTTTGACGTGTCGATGTTTATTTTTAAAATTTTTCCATGCGATTCGTCGTTGTTTTTAAAGATGCGCAACTTTCGAATGACAATTTTTTTGTTATGATATTCCAAACTCATGTGTCGCAGTCACAGTTAAAAAAAAAATGTTGCCACCTGTGATGTGAGTAATTTTTTTCTTATTCCCACCTGTTAGGTCCTTTTGGTTTTTCTTGTATTTTTCGATTTTCTACACAAATTTCACTAGGGCGATGTCGTGCTTTTAAAATTTCGAAACGTTGTTTTGCTGCAATGTAAAAAGTATTTAATTATCTCTGTGAAATTTTTCGATCTTTTTACAGAAATTTTTTTTGGATGGAAAGACATCTTTGACATTGCTATAAAATGGATAAGGTGATTTTGCTCTTTTTTTTGTAATTTAGTTTTAGCCAATTTTACATAGGAAATTTCTTTTCATAAGTATGTGTTGCTTCTTTGTTTTAAATAGTTTTAAATGCCGCAAATTGTTTGAGCTACTTGATGCAAATATAGAAGCTCAACGCATTCGTTTATTGCCCTTTTTGATAAGATCATTCAGAACAGAGATCTTCATATTCATGGAGCTCAGCACTCGAGTCGGGATTAGAATCGTTTATACTGAATAATTTTGCAGCAAAAAAGCAGCCGCAAAGTTGATATTGATTATCTCAACAAATTTTATTGTAGAAAACATCGTCAGCAAACGCTAAAAAATTTAATAAAAGTATGTCGCAGTAAAGACTCGATTTCTTCGCTTGTTTGCTTTTAAATAGCCAGTAACTTTTCAGATTTGTTGATTTGGACAAACCGTTGTTTTGGGTTGACGAAACCTTCACTCACACCAAACCCTTTTTACATCGCTTTGCTCTTATTCAGTGAGTACTTTGCTTTGCCCTCGTACTGCGCTCCATCGCGTGATTACCGGCCGAGCTTCTTTTAAACGTTGTTTATGTTTTGTCTTTCAGCTACAACCAAACAAGGTTAAAGTACGAGAAGTATTACTCAAAGTTCCACCACGCTCTACTCCAGCAGTGCGATAAGTGAGTTCTCGCTCTTAGTTTCGCTCGTCGTTGCACGCGACGTTTCATTTTTCTCCGAAATTTAACGTTTTAACGTTACGGCGCATAACAAAAACATAAATTTCGAAGAATTCGAAGAGTACGAAGAATTTTTCATCTTTGTGTATTCATCCTGTCTTTCCTGTGCCATTTGTTTAATTTCGTTTGTTTAAGTTTACGTTTGAGTTATCGCATGATTTCTTCGTCATAATGTAAACCGTTTTTGCAAACGTGACGGAGCGGAGAAAAAATAAGAAAGCGTAACATTTTTCTGGATCGTAAACTATCAATTTATTCTCTTGCATTGGTTTTGAATTGACTCGAATTAAAAGCTTTTGGCAGCTTTTTCAAGTTTATCAAGAACTGCTTTATTAACATTACTTAAGTGTGTGTGTTTTTCGCATCCACCCACTCTTTTTAATAATTTAAAAAGTTTTTATTTGCTTTTTGCCCAAATTCAAATTCTTGACGTCTCACTAAAAAAATATTTAAATCAAGAAAACAGAATAAATAAAGCGCCTCGCTTTCAACTTAGACTTGCTTCCGCTTACGACGATTCAATCGAGCCAGAAGAAAACTTTGCTCGACTTTTCGCTCGCGAACAAGTGAGTGAGAAAAGTTTTTCAAATTGACGTTGTTTGGCTTCTGTTGCTAACTCGGCGCTGTTTGAAAAACATCGATTTATTTCCTGCGTGGCGCCGACCTTCAGTGAAATTTATATGAGCACTAGCGCTGTTTCACTGCTCACTTTTTATCGCAGACGCGATGCTTAACGCCCATGGTCCTTGATTAATTAAAAAGTTTCGACCTTTAATTACAAATTTTTGATCCTTTACTTTTTCTTAAAGTTTTCACTTGACTGGTGAGTGAAGAAATTTATTATGTTTCCTAATTTTTTTGACATGTGGTCTGTGTTTCTTCTCAATGTGATTTTTATGCTCTGTTTGAAAACAGCTTTTTCTTCATTAGTTCTTTTTATTTTTTTAACAGTTTTCATTTTATTCAAAGTGTTTAATCAAATTTTTTTAATATGTTATTGTGCCACTTGAATGACGAAATTCCAGCTTCCAAAAGTTTCGTTATGATTTTTTTAGCAGGTAATGCTAACGACAACATCCTGACTCTATTTTAACCCGAAAGAGAGTTACTCCCACCGTTGAGGTGTCATTCCAGCTCATTTTTCGGACTTTTTTAAGAAAGCAGCTTCATTTTTGATCTACTCGTGACTTGAATCATCGCTTCGATATTTTAGTCAAGCAGCCACCTTTGCTTTGCTGCAATTTAAAGCGAAAGTTTCTATTCAAGAAGATATAAAATAATCTATTTTAGTTTGTCGTTTTAAAATGTTTAACAAAAGAAAAGGTGTTTATAACAGCAGAAAGAACTGCTGTAAATATCTATTCCTAAAAGAACTTTGGAGTATTTTTGACACGACTAAACCAGTAAACCATGTCTTTGACGTCACTTCACTACATCCTCCACAAACATCAATCCGCGGAAAAATTTCTTTTCATTCCTATTAACATGATCTTTATTATTTACTAATGAATCAATGACAGTTAAAAGTTTTGTATTTGCAGAATTGTAAGAAGCCCAACGATTACATTATGGTTTCAAATAAAATCGGAAGCAAAAAAGAAGGCTTGAAAAATCAAATCGATGGATGCCTTCTCGGCTTGCAATTGGACAAGTAACGTTATGTGACATAATGTTTGTTTTTTCAAATATTAGTCATTTTATTGTCTCAATTTTGATTCGTTTTCAAGAACCTTTTTTTAAATGCGATTTCTATGCTTGTAATAAATTAAGTTGATAACTTATATGGGTTTGAATGACTTATCCATTTTTATCGTTAACTTTGTTTGTTTTTTGTTCAAGTTTGAAGTCTTACGAAATATATATTTCCCAAATTTAACAGTACTAATAGTAAAAATTTCCAAAATTGATTCTTTTGACTGGATCTTTTGATCTTTTCTGATTTGCGCATTTCACAAAGCAGGAAACTTGCGACTAATACACTTACAGTGTGATCAAACCAAGTGTAGACAAATGTTTCATAAAATAGAAATACATTAACAGAAGAAAAATGAAAAGCAATTTTGAGGAAAACATAAAAATCGACCAAGAAAATAAAATCAACAGTTATTTTTTGATACACCCTTCCCCCACTCCCACAATACGTCTCAATCCGCCAGGAACCCGACTGCACGAGGTACGCACGGTTTCTCCCGAAATCCCATCCCAACAAATCCCCAGTCCGCGCCCCAGAGCCCCGACACCCCGGTGAACGGAAGAGCAGGTTTTACTCTCCGGAATACTCCAAATGGCGAAGTCCAAAGGGTTTAAATCTGGAGAGGAAGGAGGCCACAATTCCTTCGGCCAAAACCCCGCCATATTCCTTTTACCCCATTCTTGGACAGGATTAGCCGTGTGAGATGTGGCTTCGTCCTGCTGGAGGTGATTGCGCCTTCCTCGGACGCCGCGTTCACTCAGGACACCAACCCTTCCTGCAACAGCTCCAGTCACATTCGCTGACTTACCCCCAACCCCTCCTCAATGAAAAAGAGGGGGCCCTTTTTCCATGCGAAGCCACCCCGGTCCAGACCACGACAGAAGCCGGCTTCTGTCCTCGGAACGCGAGCCTCCCGTTCAACGGGACCCCCTGTTCAGGCCACCCTGATGACCGTGCACGGCCCGGACAATGAACAACCTCTCATCAGTCCACAGAACTGGAGGCTGCGTGCCATCTCCAAACCCTTCCAAAAGAAGCCCGGCCCTCTGCAGTCCCTTGGCTCTTGCAACCCGTGACAGTAATTGAGCTTCTGTTTTTCCGCAAAGAGGACAGGCTCAGGTCACCCCTGAGCACATTTTGCATTGCTCCACAGCTCACACGAGCGGCCGAAGGCAATTTCCCCACGCTTCTCCTGAGATTCCTGCCGACTTTCTCCCCGGCGTTTTCAATGAGTTTTGGTGCCCCGACCCTGCGATCTGGAATGCTCCCCATCTTTGGGAGTGCCGAACCTGTCTCTTAAACGTTTCAGAGCCTTAGAAACACCAGATCTGCCCACACAACCCCTCAACAGTGTGAACACTTTGCCAGGGGTCCGCCCTGACTCAGACAACTCCCGAACAGTCGCGGTTACAGTTTCCATAGCAACACCAATATTTATAAATATTTCTAAAAAAGCAATCCATTAATTAGTCAACACAATAAGCCATCTGAGAGTGCAATGGGACCTGCAGTCCCATCCCCAGAATTTCTACAGCCACCTTCAAAATCCGTCTACACTTGGTTTGATCACCCTGTATATCAATCTTACTTCAGAATGTTCGGTGCATTTGTCTTATGATTTATTCAACTAACTTTTTTTAGAGATAATAAAGTGAATCTTGTGATGGAGATCGACTTGAACAGGCTCCGAGTCAAGCGAATGCACAAGGAACTCGATTTTATTTGGGCAAGAGTAGCGGATGAATATTACAAATACTCCGCCGGCGTTGACCCGGTACGTGAAAGTTTAGTATTAATTTCAAGTTCATCTTAAATAGTTTTTGCTTTTTAGAAAGTTCACGTTCATGGTTAGTTATTTCTCGGCGTGTATGAATCAGTTGATTGCAATGCTGCCCTCACCTGGTCATTGCCCGTCGGCTGTTTTTCTCTGGCGCCTCATGAGGTGCCAACCTTCTCACTTTTTAATCAACTCTGTTTTAATTCAAGCAAAACGGTCCAGACCACGTGATTAACTGGATGATTTCGCTGTCGTATTACTTCTTGAATCTAATGCCTCTCTCACATTCATCTACGTAAGCTGAGTGAAAAATTTGTTCTCGCCTGAAAATAGATTTTTGTTCTTGTCACGTCGTCAATTTTCATTGTTTGGCTTTTTTGACGTTTTTTATTGTTTAAATAATTCATCGTTTTTTTTTATCACAAGACCATGGATTATAATTTAAATTAAACTGTTCTCATTTAAAACTGTCACCTTGTTTTATTTGCCTTGAACGAGAAAATATTTTGTTTGTTTCTGGCTGTCTTAATAATGGCTTGGTTTCAAAAAGTGCAAAGTTTAGGAGTGTACAAAAAATATGATAGCCATTTTACAAATGTGTTTGTAACAGATTATTATTTATTATTAATGATTTAGTATTTATAATATTAGATTGGGTTTACTGTGAGATTTTTCTAGCTTTTCATAACTGGAAATCTCTCAGATCTTTTCAAATTTAGTTCTTTGTTATTTTGTCATCAACAGCTCGTGATAAAACAATGAAACCTCGGATATATTTTTAATTTTAGAATAACTTGCTCGAATTTTGTTTAATAGAGAGTCGAAAAAGTAATTCTTGCATTTTGGTTATTTTAATCGTGGTGAAAAATGAAACTTGCCCAAAGCAAAAAGGTTTCTCTTCTATTAAAATTGCAGTTGTTATAAAAAAAAGTTAACAAATTTATTATATAACACTTGCCTCCAGAAATTTCGTTCATGTTTAATTGTTAAGTACTCACCCTTGTAACTTTGTCAAACATGGTCGACAAGAATAATTAACTATGTTCATTAATAGGAAAAAACATTTTGATGCTTTTAATAAATTTAAAAAGCTATTTTCCTGTGCGTGATTTAGAACAGCGCCCGCCAACTTTTCAAACGTCATCAACCACTAATTGCATATTTCAAAGTCTGACCAACCACCAAAAACTATTATTTCTTGCCTTCCAATTTAACAAATAACCACGCGAAGGCTAAAAAAGACTGTTCCGCTTTTTCCGACCATGATGGCTCTGAATCGCCCCAGAATTCTGCAACAATTCGGCTTGGAACTTCTATTAATAGTTTAGAGCAATTGCAGTGAACACGCAAAAAAAATTTCTACTTTTCTTGTTTTTCACCGCTTCCGTGATCTCTCCTATTTTTGACACTCGATTTCTGTAAAGTTTTTGATAGTTTTTTTATTTGTGATACGAAAGATATTTTTTTTCTTAAGCGTGGGCTTGCAGCTTGCCTAGTTTTAAGTAGATTTTGCATGCAAAGCGCAAACGTGTCTTATTGAGATGATTTCATAGCAATAACTGAGAAAATTATAAATGGATCAGGTGTGATTAATTATGACTCTTTAACTGCTTCCATTTTTATTTGAAATGCGGTTTATGTGAGTCCTTGTAAGTTGTAATATTTTTAATGACACCAAATACCCTCGCGTGGTATTTCATCAGCTGCAACCGGGACATCTATAAACACTCGTAATTACTTGCTAATATTAGCAGCACTTGAAACGATGCTCGCCTTCATCTCGATTTGCCCTATTAGCTCTTCTTAGTAAATTGTTCCATGAAAATTGCTTTTTTACCCGTCAGCGCTTGATTGTTGCTCAACAGGATCGTATCGCACACGACTGCGGTTGGACTGATTGCTGCGATCGGGAGAGAAAGTGTTGGACAAATTACAGCAGGAAAGGTGAAAGATTTGTTCCTTGACGTGTTTGGCTTTTTGTAAATGGCAGCTTTAATGTCGTGTGTTGCTCAACAACTTTCGAGCTTGCTGGTGCTGCGATGTCACGAAATGAAAGCGAGACTCGCGCGTTCATTTTTTCAAATCGCTGTTTGCACGTGGTTTTGCACCCGACACCACGAACACTGTCGGAATTCAACTAATCGGACTGTGTCTTTGTAATTATAACGTAATCGTCTATTGAACGATGAGCAGTTAAGTTTGAATGATCGAATCGCTTTGTGTTGTGTCTGCCACTTTGCAGTTTTTATCATGCTGAAGCTGAGGTTACAAAAAAAAAAGGAAACCGCATCATTGTCCAGCCTGACGTTGCTTGCTCAAGCTGCCGGTTTTGATCGTGAAAAAAACAGTTTCTTCTGGACCGATTTAAAGAAAACATTAAATAGCTGGTATAATATTTAAAATCAAAACTAAAAAAAAAAGAAAATCTTTTCACGGTACGTTTTATTGGAAATTCATTCTTCATACTGTGCTATTTTACCAACCAAATCTGTTTGAAAATTTTTAAAACTCGTGATTTGATTAAAAAAATTTAACCGTTATTATTTAAACAGCTCGAATATATGCAATTTTTACAAAAAAAATACACATTTACGTCATCTCGAATTAAATTTCTACATCTGAGATGCGATTTCTTTTTTGATTTCAATGCAATTTTTCTTTGTTAATATTTTTAAAGTTTCCTGCTTTAATAGTTTCGCTTGATTAACGTTGCGTAACCGCTTTCGGTGGAAAGTTGCAAAAAATTTAACGATAAAAATATGCGTTGAGTCAAAAAAAAAGTGCTTTAACGAACGGTGTAATAAGGTGTTTTTTATATGACGCAATTTAAAACATCTGGTGTAATTACATCAAATACCTGTTTTAACTAGCTAGATCGTGTATTTACTGGTTGTAAAAAAATCCTTTATGAAAGTAATGTTTAAACGATTGCAGACTCGTCTTACATCATAATAAATGATCTGTCTACACTCAATTCCCCAATGATAAGACTAAAATAAAATTTCGATTTCCTACTTTTGCCAAAATTTACTTCGTTAAAGCAATTTATCTTTTTTCATTTATTCATTGATAATCGTTCTAATTTTTTGAGTTGTAATGCTTCTCAATCGGTTGAACTAAATTGTCTCCTTTGTTGATCGCAAATTTTTTGCATAAACGAGATCCGTAAATATTTAGGACCTATTACTTGAAGCGCTGACGATAAACGAGCAAGAAAAATTTCGAAGCAATCTTCGCTCGTGGCTGAGTTTTAAAAAGTGAGTTTCTTCTGGATTTTTTCCTCGATTTAATGAGTATTTAAATAAAAACTTTCTTTGAGATGGTAAAAGCTTTTGCATTAGCAGTTTTACCGGAATCGTCCTATTTAATCTCAAGACAAATTAGGCGCTTACGTAATATACATATTTAATTGTGTCTTATCGAATAAGATTATGACAGTAGAAGAGACACAATTGTTTCTACCTGTTATAGGTGACACATTCCATTTTGATTGTTTGTGTTTACAAATTTTTGTTTTAAAAGGCGAAGAAAAGCTTTATATTTTAGTTTTTGATTAGCTTTTTTAATTATTCTATAAAACAAACAAAATTTTTATCTGCTTACCTTGCTTTTTTGATCGAATTGTTGTTTTTTGCCGATAGAATAAATTGTGAAGTTTTGAATGCAAGTCGATATTTTTTTAAAGCAAATCTTCTAGAAGTAAACACTTTCTACCAAGTGTTTCACGTTCTTTAAGTGATTTACTCTATCGTCTTTATGCGCTCTAAATGGAGATGTCATGCGTCGCATCTGTTTCACCCTCGCCCCTATGAAACCAGTTAAAAGCGAGATTGTGCCCGTTCGATCTCATCAGCCATGTGAACGAGGGCTGTGTCTGCCGAGCTTAATTCCTGCCGCACCTCTGAGTGTCTCCAGGCGTTGGTCCCCTGCTCAAGAAATCAAAGGAGGCGTTTGTGTCTCGCTGTTATAACGAGCTCCTGTTTAGTGTTAATGTACCAAGAGCAATTTTCTTGCATTCTATTGAGGAATGCAGGAAGCTCGATTCTCAAGGCGTGTGCCGGGTAAGCACAACAACAGCGACTGTGTCGTGATAACGTTTCATTTTGAAATTTATAAATGCGAGTTTTTATTTTTGGCATTTAAAATGTCAAAACTCGGCTTTGCAAGAAAACACGGCAGAAAAGCCTTAACATAGAGCGAACCATGATCCGCTGTCATCGCTGTTTCTCGGTTCAGTGAAAGTCATCGACACTCGAAAAAACTCGTAGTTGTCTTCGCCGTGTTCATGCTATTTGATCCAGAAGCGATATTATGAATTTGAAACGAGAACAAGCCAATGGTTGCCGCTCGTAACCACCACCGGAAGATGCGAAGCGATCGATATCCGCAATCGAAGGAGAAAAACCTCCGTCTCCCGTGTTAGTTTTTAGATCACGGATATTTTCCTGCGTCTTCGCGTTTAATGTCTTACAAGGTGTTCTTCCCGCGTCTCGCGATCGTCGAATTAATCACCGACCAATTAATTAAGTCGCGCTTTGTATCCTCTCAGCAAAGTCGCTCTGTCGACGCCATCAATCACCGACGTAACATCACACTCGCAACCGCCCGCGCTCTATCGCGGCATACTGCATCACTCGCATATGTTTGTGACGGAAACAGTACAAGAGAAAGTTCGCCGCTTCGTCTAACTGTTTCTGCCTCGCTGAGTAATTCGTTGACGCGATTGATGCTGATTACTGTTTTAGTCTGATTTGATTTGAACTGTTTCGAATCCTTAATATTTTAGTTGTTTATTTGCGTCATTGTGTTGCAAGAGCAATGTTTTAGTTCAGCGTCAATATTGCACGTGGTTGACGTAACAAGTTTGTTTTGAATATCAAATAGCAAATTTAAAAGTCATCTGTAAATATCGATCTTAACCAGGTTTTCAAGTTTCGCGAATGATCAGGACAACGTGGCTCAAAGTTTTCCTGATTTTCGAAGCATGATGACGATAATGCAGTACGACCTCACCACACTGTGCAGGATGGACTGACCCAGCGACGCCTGCGCTCGCCGCGCGGTTATTATGCAACCTTTTACAAATACTGATTGGTTTAATTAAACAACCGACTTTACACTATTCGCAATCACAGTTAAAATGTGGTTACTTATGCAAGCATGCTTCAAATTTTTATTTTTATATTCTTTTAACACTGTATTTTCTTTTCATTTGTCTACCATGTGTTTTGCTCAATAAAGTTTGCAGGAACTGCATTTCAAACATCTATTTATTATTTTGATCATTAAAATGGTGTTTTAAGTATTGCTCACACTCTTCGTAAACATATCTTAGGAGTTTTTTGCTTTAATGGTGAATTCAAAATTTGTTTGAACAATAATTTCTTAAATTTCTTAAGTTTTGTTAGCATGTTTATAACTATATTAAATACAATAAACTAGTGCTTTCATAATACTTTGCTAATTTATGTTCAATAGAAACAAGTGAAGGTCGCCATTTGTTCGTTTGCGATATTAATTATTTAACGAAAAAAAGAGATTTTTAATCGAACTTGTTAACAAAAAAAGTTAAAGGAACTTCCGCTTTGGTTTTTGTGGCTACTGACGGCACAGAAATCAAATTTGATCTGTCCTAAAAACGTTCACGAAGTTCCACCGACGTGACCTCTTAGCGTAAAACATTTTCTGCGACCAACATCAATGTATCAACTTGTTGAGGCGAGATATGAGGACACTAAGTTATTTTACCCCAAAATTTAATTATTGCAGAGACAACCAGTAACATCTTGCAACCAAACCAACGAACATGGTATTTATAAAAGTTGAGCAGGAAGTCATAATTCTTCCACGGTCTAAGATTAAGCTTAGTCGAAATCATTTGCACACAAGGCCTAATTTAATTTTTTACCTTTGAGGGTAAAATACAAAAACTTCGACCAATGCGTGGCTATCATTAAACAGTTGAAGTAAGTTTACCCAAATAAGCAAAATAGAATTGGCACAGGTTTTTGGCTAATGTCTAATCTGCTATGTTTTATCCGCATCTCAAATTATAAAGTAGAGGGAGAAAATATTAGTCTTGAGTAAGAAGTACAAAAAACATAAAATCTCTTTTGCACATAACAGTAAGTATAACTTTTAATGTCTTTGGAACTATACAATTACAAGGTCAGAGCTCTAGTAATGTTTATCAAACGATATAGCTTTAAGTTTTTGAATTTTAAGCAAGTTTTATGCAATTCTAACTTCCAAGGAGTTGCAACTTTTGCATTGAAGTAATACTTTGATATTTGCACAACTTTTTCCTCAAACTATTTTTACGTAAGAAAGTTTCACACTGTTTTCGTTTATAAATATAGATGGTGAAACACAGTTTTAAGAAAACAGGTGTCAGTTCACCTTATGAAGGCCTAATACGCAAGCTGATAATTGGCAAATTTGGTTCAAACGACGTGGTATTAAAGTTTTAAGTAAAAAAAACTTTCGGAAAAAACAAAGAAGGTGTTGAATCGATCTGGAAACTTTTAAGCTTTGAAATAACTCTACTTACAACCAGGGGATTGGGTACGGTACGATAAAATAGAGACGATTAAATTTTGAAGAAAAGTACAATATAATATTATTTACAATATTTTCTGGCATACGCTACGGTAAAGAAATGCGATATTACTTTTCCGTATAATACCAATACGGAAATACTTTTCCTGAAGCCTAATCTAAAGTCTTCAAAAGGTTTGCTTTATTGCAATCAAAAGTGACACGAAGTTCCAACTTCCAACGTTGAGAGCAGTGGCGTACGCAGAAAGTTTTCGAGGGGGGCCAAAGTTTGTCACAATCGCGTGACGTCACAAATCAACTGGGGAAGTCCCGAAGGCACGGCCATTATAGGGTGGTCCGGGGGCATGCCTCGAAAAAATTTTACAAAATTAGACCTAAAAATACGCATTTTCGTACCGGTCAAATCGGAAGCTTTTCGAAAACCAAAAAAGCGTTTGCATATGCTTCGAAATCCAGGGCGAACCCCGAATACTCGCGAAAAACCAGCTTTGCTTTTGCTAAAACTGCTTCGTTTTGCTTTACAGTTTTTCATTTTTAGGGTCTGAGGGGGACCATGGCACACTTGGCACAGTGGCCTTCCCCCTCGGTACGCTAATGGTTGAGAGAAATTATTTGGATTGAAAGTACAATCTATGGTTGAGAGAAATTACGCTAATGGTACGCTAATGGTTGAGAGAAATTATTTGGATTGAAAGTACAATCTAAATGAATTGCGACTTGGACATAAAGGAAACATAATCGAGGCAATAATGTTTTAACGTTGCAACACTTGAACTCTTTGTTTGCCGTAGTTTAAACTTGGCTTTCAAATACGTTTAAACAGTTTTCTTTACAATGTGTTTGTTTATTGCTGTTTTTGTTTTTGGATGATAATAAGTTGATAGAGCAATATCATTGTTTTGATTGTTAAATGTAAATTCAATTAATATATTATCGAGCTGATTTTCTTTACTATTAAATGAAGTAGTTGGTTGAGTAACGTTTTTTCTCTTCATAAAATAAAATTAGTGTAATCTCTCCATTTTATCTGATATTTATCTCAACATACATTTGTTATAACGTAAGAACAATAATTAAGCAAAATAAACAGCACTTTATTACGGTGCAGAAAAAATTCGATACCTTACTACAATGTATGGTATTTTTGCTGGGCACGGAATCCGGCACGAGATTTTTTGAAAATACCGAGTACGAAAAATCGTTTTCTACAGTGCCTAATGCCTTGCCTAAAACCGGACTTAATTACAAATCAGCTTGTCATTAATTGATCTTTCTATAGCAAAGTTGTAGCGAACTTAAATGAAAAAGAAAAATTTGCCATTTTAAAACTTGAAATCGAAAAAATTCTCAACGACCTGTGACTCGTAGGCGGGGTTTCTGCGTTCCCTCCTGAATTTTTGTGGGATACACCAGAAGTTTTTTACCTTCCCTGAAAGTAGCCTTCTATATTGATTTGAAGACTAAAAATGTATTAACTTTAAATTCAAGGTTTAAAAGTGTTTTTTCTTTGGCAGTAAAATGAACACGAAAGAAAATAGTTTCTTTTATTTTTGGAAAAATAATAGTAGTTTTTCAATCTAAAATAAAGGCAGGCTGATGCAAACTTTTTTGTCTTCAATTTATTGTTGAAATTTTTTTGCTTTTTAGAGTAAACACTTTTTCTTAATTTGCAGATTATGAACACTTTGATTTAAAAGCTATATCAGGGGGAGAGCGAAAAGGCCAAAATTTGATTCACGTGAGATTTTGTAAAAAGTGCTTTTAGAATTCGGCCTGCTCTTAGAAAATTACTTTACATGCTCCCACAACTGAAATTAAGCAACAGAAACACTTTTCATCTGGTGGTGGTGGTGGGTTTACCCGACTCATTCCTGGGTATGGGGGCGCATCAACTCCGCGGAGTCCCAGTAATCGAGCGACTATCCACGGACGGGACTAGAGGTCCAGAATGGAGAGGGAATAGCCGAATATAGCCAAACGCATATGGTCCAGTACAGGGCAGTCATGCAGCAACTTCATGAAGGAGTCTCGACTCGACCAACCCTGTGGAGATAAGTGCCAAGGAGAGTGCTGTGCCCGTTGCAGCGTAAACGAGAGAGAGCACAGCAAGTGAAGCTCCTTAGGAGATACTGGAGGGATTTGATGTTAAAAGAGTCCAGATTGGACACTGGTTCTCCAACTAGTGTAGATGGATAGTCTTTGTGAGGAAATAAGGGGTGAGAGGGACACTGATATTGTGTAGGGGTCAAGAGAGGCTCCAACTTTAGCAAGAGAATCAGCTAAGTCATTACCAGAGAGGGAAGAGTGGCCAGGTATCCATTGCAAGTGGACTACCTTAGATTTAGATAAAACGCTGAGGAGAGGTTGTGTATCGGATAGGGACTTGGGGGTTAAATATGGTAAGGGTTGATAGGAAAGATAGAGAGTCAGAAAATAAGGTGATAGATTCAAAGTCACATGTCTTGGAGTGAGAGATACACCACTCAAGGGCATGAAGGATGGCGTAAGTCTCGGGACTGTAGCTGGTAGCCCAGAGTCCAGTCGAGAAGGAGAGGGAGGTAGCAGTGACACATTTAATGTGAATCCCTGTACCACCATGCCCTAGCCCGCCAGGTACCGAACCGTCAGTCCAGGCAGTGATGTCGCTGTGAAACAGGGAGAATAGATGGGAGGTAGCTGTAATATTGCAAAGGAAAGAGATCATTACGAGAGCATGGGGAGAAGAGATGGAGTGAAATGGTGTAAGTAGAAGAGGTAGACCAGGGAGGTTAGGAGGGCAGAGAATTAGAGGTTTACGAGCAAGATGTAGGTTAGGGGTAAGGTTATGTGATCAGAAGAAGGATCTTCATGAACTTTTCTTGAGACGTATGCGGGGATTAGAATTTGCTAGAGAAGCTAGGGGAAAGGTTGAAGGTAGTCGGAGGGCTTGTTCAAAGAAGGAGAGGGATTGGTGGGTGAGGGTGACGCGTAGTGGAGGAAGAAGCGCTTCTACATGAAGTAGAGGGATAGGAGTGGACGATAGACAGCGTGTGATTATTCTGCAGGAAGATCTATGCATCCTCTCCACAGAGGTGATGTGGGTAGGAGGTGAGAAGGGAAACCAGCCTGGGGAAGCATAGGTAAGGATAGGGCGGATGAAGGTTTTATATAGGGTACATAAAGATTCCTTTAATAGACCCCAGGAGGAAGAGGCGATAGAACGAAAAGCACAGAATCGGCTGTGAAACTTCTTCCGTAAGGATAGAACATGATATTTGAAAGAAAGAGTGCGGTCTAAGGTTACATCGAGAAAGGTTGGATAAGGGTTAAAGTTAAGTGGGATGTTAAGAATGAATAGAGAGGGTTGTATACGTGATTGGTAGGGGTCTAGGCTGAAGAAGGATGACTCACATTTGAAGGGTTGAGAGAAAGGCGCCATGTTGAGGATCATTCCACCAGTCTGTTGAAGGCAGCTTGTACTGTGGAAGTTGCACCCTCAACACTTGAAGAGGAGGCCCAAATGGCAAGGTCATCTGCATAGAGTTAAATCTTAATAGATGTAGGGAGAAAGGTGGGAAGATCATTGATAAATAGAGAGAAGAGGACTGGTCCAAGAACTGAACCTTGGGAACACCTCTTCGGAGACGGAAAGGAAGACTGTAAGAATTACAGATGCGGACTTTCGAACGGCGATCTGAGAGATAGGATCGTATCCATTCGACAAAACAGAGCGGAAGACCTAAAGAGAAAAGTTTAGAAAGGAGGGCAGAATGCCAAACTGAATCAAAAGCTTTCGCAAAAACCACAGTGGCGAGGACTGTACGTGCGCCTGGTTTAGATTGGAGAAAGGAATTGAGAGGAGAAGAACCTGATCCACAGTTAATCTACCAGGTCTAAAACCAGATTGCACGGGTGAAAGGATTCCTCGTTGTTCCATAAAATAGGTTAGTTGTCCTAAAACCATTCTTTCGAAGAGTTTGGAGGTGCAGGAGGTTGGAGAGATGGGTCTATATGAGGAAGATGACTCAGAGGGTTTTCCGGGTTTGAGAATGGGTATGATTGTCGATTGTTTCCAGACAGATGGGAAGGTGTGAGTTGACCAAGAAAGTATAAAGATATATAGAAGAAAATATAGCGTGGATTGTGGAAGGTGGGTTAGAAGAGGGTAGATAATTTAATCAGGCCCTGATGAGGTTGAGATTGAGAGTTGGGAGATAGTTGTGGAGAGTTCAAGAGAGGAGAAAGGTGAGCAGAAAGTGGAGTGTAGGGTGTTGCAGTGTGCAGTTCTAATAGTGTTTATGTGAGTTTTCTCGGTGCTACGAAAGGGTTTAGGGGTTTGAGTAGAGACATGGAACTGTAGATGTGAAAAGAGTCGGTTAGCACAGTCTACAGGGGTATGACAACTTGGGAAGTTGGGGAAGGGGAGCCAGAGATGGAGCGAAGTAGTGAAAAGACTTCACTGGGGCGGGTTTTAGGAGAAAGGCTAGAGCAAGTTTTCTGCCATGACTACTTTTCATCTTGACATACATGTCGTTTTCTTCAAAGTTGTTCAACTTGTCACTTATTGGCTGCTAAGCATATTGAAGTTAAATGACCTGCTATTTTAATCGACGGTGAGGTTTTAGTAATGTACATAAGTTGCATTAAAAGCTAAAAATTTTCGATAAAGATCTTTATTGGATAAAGCTGGTAGGGCGCCGGAAATTTTTTTAGCGGAAGGGGCAAAATTCAAAAGAAAGGCACCTTTTTTAAAAATTTGTAATTGAGGTTCATAGCCGTACCAGCAGAAAAAAGTTTAAGGGGCAATGCAATCTTGCCCAAATTTTATTGACGTACAACAAATTATGATTTTGTTCTATTTTTTGCAGTTGCCGCTTTTAATTTGCGACCGTTTTCAGCGCAAAAGTCTAGTGATGACTAAAAAAAGGTCTTCACTATCAATCTACATCCAAAATCCCTATTTTGTTCAAAATTTAGGACTAGCCTTCGCCTTCAATCAATCTGTTCGAGTTTCTATGATCGTAGGGGCATATCTAAGCCAATGTTTCTGTTCTGAGAGTTTCTAAGGGCACTATCTGCAAGTTTCAAAAAACGCAGCGGGCAATTTAAAGAAAGCAAAAGAAAAAGGAAAATATTGCTCGCTTTCGGCGCTCCTGGCACCCCTGCTCGTTCATAACTAAAAAAATCTTTTAAAATCGCAGATGGAAAAATAGTTTTTAAGGGCATATAGGCCATGCTGTTAAATTTAACGGAAAGCAACAAAGGTTTAGTCTTTGGTATTCATCAGTAAAAAAAACGTAAAAAAATGAAGTAAAAAAGTAGACACATAATTGCTAAGAAATATAAAAATATATATAATCAACAAGTGTGGCTTCTGCTTCTGCCCCACCGGATAACATCCAAGAATCGAAAAGCTTTTTACCAGTTAAAAAAGTCCATATCTGGCTTGACGTTTCATCATTTTATCGCAAACAGTTGGAAAAGCCCAAAATTAGCTCAGACTTTAAAAAACAAAAATTAGATTTAACGAGTTTGCAGTTTTTTCATTATTTTCACCAAAACACAATAGATACCTATCTGTAAAAATGTTTTTTTAATTTGTTTTTTTAATAGTAACTGGGCCCCAAGCGCTCATAAGTTTTTGATTAAATTTCAGAAAAACGAAAATTTTACTTAATGCCAATAGGGCTTGTTTTTATTATGAGTGTTGGCAGAAGTATTCTTTGTTTGTTCTATTGATTTTTTTTACTTTTTTCCGCGCTTAAGCGCTAAGAAAAGCAAAAAAACAATAAAACAATCAAAAATTACTCCCGCCAACATTCGTAGAGGAAACGAGCCTTAATAGGGAAAAAAGCTGCAATTTAGGGTCATTTAAGCAGCAAGTTTGATAAAAAATTTACCCATATCGATCAAATCAGAGTGATTCAAACTACAGCTCGCTAGCCACATGCAGTCGGTGATGTGACTTTCTGAGGCCGGCTGAACAATTTTACAAATTTCAAATCTTGTCAATTAGGGAAAGTAGCAGCTTTCTATAACGGAATTGCAAACTTAAGAGTCGGAGTCGGATTGAAATTTTCCAAATTAAATGGTTTCTTGGCTGAAATGAAAGAAAATTTTTAAAGTTTTTACCTTTTTGATAAACAAAGATTTTTTGGTGTGCGTTTGGACAATAAAGATAAAAAGTGTTTGAGATTAAGTAAAAACTAAGAAAAATCTTCGCTTGTTAAAGAACTTTAAAATTTCACTCTCATTTTTTCTATAATCCCCTTAATTCGGTCGATTTCAAATTGATTCCGACTCGCAAGAATGGAAGAACTCGGACCAAATTAGTTTAGATTAAACCTATATTAATATTTTTAGGTTTTTTTTGCTTTGTTACAAAAGTAAGTATTTGAACTGACTTAATGATGTTTTAGTACTTAAATTCTGGTAACATGTCGATATCCCTGAAAGGATAAGTGCTTTAGTAATTTAAGAAGATCGATTACAGCCTACGCACTTGCAATCTGCAGACACATTTCAGAAAGGTATAAAAAAATGTATAGATATTTTTGTTCCCAGGTTATTATACTTTGTAATCCGATTTAAGACGAGAGGAATTGCACAAAATGTCCTAAAAAATGTATAATATTATCAATAATAATAGTAACGATGTATTTATATACCGCTCTATACTTAAAAAGTTCATATAGTCTCAGAGCGGTTGAACATAATAAAAAACACCACAATAACGACAAAAGAAAAACCAACAATAAAATAGTTAAATCTAATCAAACATTGATGCAGATTAGTTACACATTTAAATGCACTTATCCAAAATAAAGACTGAAATTACAGATCTATCATTCGGACAAGTGAGACTTACAAAAACACTCATTAAAATTTACATGGTATGAAATGACAGGACGTGATTTTTCAACTTAAAAAGAAAAAGTTATCAAAGGCAAAAGCAATTATGAGTGAAATTTCTATTATTAAATGTTTCTAAAAGCTTTTTTTAAAGAAATAAGTTTTCAACTCCTTTTTAAAAACACTTGTTTGCTCACAAGATCTCAAGGATTTTGGCAAAAAATTTCATACTAACCCATTTGATTAGAATTTGTTTTTGAAAAGTGATGTCTTGTGTTAATAGTCCAATTATCTTTGCCTGATCTAAGATTTTCTCTCAAAGGCTTATGCACAATAACGAGATTCGTTAAATACATTGGTGATAAATTATTCAGTAATTTTATGTACTATTAGACACAATTTGTACTAAATACGATATACGATAGGCAATATGTGACAGTTGCCGTTATATGAAAGCAAATTATGATTAAAAATTGAAATATTTAAAATAAATCTTATGCAAGCATTTAATAGCCTTTCCAATCTACGCAGTAAGTACTTTGGTAAACAAGCATAAAGGCTATTGCATTAGTCAATAAGAAACAAAAAAGTTTTTACTAACATAATTTTATGATCGTAAGATAGGAATGAACGCAAATTGCGGAGTTTAGTAGGTTTAAAATAGCAAATTCAACAGATCTTAGTTGGTGAAGAGATAAAGATTGATTTAATACTACACTTAATAATAATATTAATAACAATGTTTTTGTAGACCGTTCTATAACGTGAAATTTTTTAAATCATATGGTCTCAGAGCGGAAAAGTGGTATTGAACACTAAACAATTTTGCTTTGGTAATAAATTTGCATAATTTCAATGAGTTTTTTAAATTACGAATATGTGGTTGATAAGTGTCTAACAATCTTTTTTTCCAAAGACAAGAAGTAGAGTTTTATTTACATTAAGCTTCATAAAATTTTTAGACATCCATGAGTTGATTTTATGCGAACAATTTTTTAACTTTTTCACAACATTATGACATCATACACATTTTAAACACTTGCAAAGAAATGTTTATTATATTGTATAATTTTTCGACATGTACTGTAAAAGAATTTATAAACATCATTTATGGTTTTGTCTTTGCTTGTTCTCAAAAACATGTTCGCCTTAGTCAGTTGAATACCGAGGGTTTTTGAAAAAGGAGGGGGCATACAAACGCAATCAAATATCCTTAGTGGAAAACTTTTTGAAGTGATAGCTAATGAAAAAAAGGTATTCACTTTAAATCTGTTTCGGTTTTGTCGATTTTTCAGCCCAAAAAACATAGCGATCTCTAAAAAAAGGTCTTCACTTTAAATCTGTCTCTGATTCCTTGTATTAGTGATCTTTTTTTTTTTATCTCTGTATTTATCCTCCTGACTCGCAGGAAAGCGATGGAGGCGCTATACATAGGGTAAGCAATTACCCCGACCTGCTTCTGGAGATGCCAAGATATTGCTGTCCGCTAGTAATTTAGTAGAGATATTACTGTAATTTAGAACTGCTTGCCAAGACCACCAAGCAGGGGAAAGTGCCGTAAAGTGTCTTTCCCAAGGACACAACAGAATGGCGCAAGTAGGTTTTGAACAAAGACCATGCTGATCATAAGTCCGGTGCTTTAACCACTCGACCACACTGCCGACAAGGACTGATCTCCAAGAAAGGAGGTAAGGCACAATGCCCCTCCCCCTAAATACGCTACTGATTCTAGTCCAGATACTGCTGACATCTACATGGTACATATTATGAATTAATTTCCTTTGTATTTGTGTATTTACATCCATTGTTTGCTCTTAATTCGGCAACGGTTGCAGGTTTCATTATATAAATTTTGTCTTTTAGATAACATCTAAAAAAAAGCCTAGTGGTGTGCAGTTTTGCGAAAGCAAAAGATATTCAACAAAACTCCTCTGTCCAATCCATCTGTTTGACAAGACTTCATCAAAAGAAAATCTAAAATTGCTATGGTAAAATAATATTACTAATCTTTAATGTAAATACTGTTTCCAGGGATAATATTTGATTTAAAATTCATAAGTTCTTCTGGTATAAATCAGAGGTCATTCAACTTCAATACATACAATAAAAGGCGTAATTTATATCTTTTAAAGCAAAACTTGTACACGACGTTTCGTCCGTTACGTCGGGCGGACTCCTTCAGGTAAAAACAACATACAATGCATAACCTATTTAAAAACAAAAAACAAAAGTAATAATTTTTATGGTCAGAGACAGCCTACACAACAATAAGTCAAAAGCTTTGTGAAACCTAACTCAAAATCAACAGGTTGAAAACCCACATCCATCATAAAATTTTTATAGTTTGGTATATTTTAGGAAAAACATTCCAATCTACATCATTCATAAATTTTTTGTATTATTAACAGACAATAATTTTTAAATTTTTCTTTTTGCAAAACCAATATTAAAATTCAATATTCAAACTCAACTAATAAATTTTAAATTACTAATCTTACTAATCGTAGAATAAGAGTTTTCAATTGAAAATATTTCATAATGCGATGCTCACAATCAATTAATCATAACATGCCACGCAATCAAAAACATTGTGGAGTATATAAAAATATAGGCCTAATAAACATTTTGTTTACAAGTAATTAAAAAGTGTGTACATTTTTTGGGGCACTCTGTATTTAAAATTACAAATGCTTAATCGAAGAAAATTCAGGAAATAAATAAAATAAAAGTCAATCGTAATAAACAGAATATGTATAAGTGTCAACAAAAAGAAGCGCGTAAAATAGTCATGGGGTTTATTAAGGTGTATGAGTTCAAAGATCAGCTGAAAAGAAAATGCAAAATGTGGAAAGAAGAAGTGAAGAACAGACCAAAGGCAGATTGCAATGAATGAAGGTTTTTACACAATCTCAACAAACCGCTTGTGTGGAAAAAAATAATTTCAACAAATAACAAAAAGCAAAAATTTACAAGACGAAGATTGATAAGGACTTTATTAGAGTCACAAGAGTAGAAAAAATTGGGATTGAGTATCACGAAGGAACAGCAATAGCCGCACGGGTTGGGAAGTTGGAAAGCAAAATTCAACAGGCAAGCTTGTGTTCGTTGGGATCTGTACAAGGAAGGCCACATCAAAAAAGTATAAAATTATATAGTCGTG
This sequence comes from Diplosoma virens, assembly GCA_963680785.1. Taxonomy (NCBI): domain Eukaryota; kingdom Metazoa; phylum Chordata; class Ascidiacea; order Aplousobranchia; family Didemnidae; genus Diplosoma; species Diplosoma virens. The sequence goes on from OY796885.1 coordinate 33,151,694, forward strand.
GTTTGCACCAAAATTTAAAATAATAACTACAGTATCTCAGTTTTTGAAAAAATAAAAAGTTAAGAATTTGATTTTTTTTTAACCAAAATAAATAAATGAATAAAAAGAACAAAGAATTGGCTTTTTTCTAATCCGTGTCATAATCAGTGCCATAGCAGAATCAGTAACATAAAACTATACAGTACAGCAAAATTTTTTTCTTGTGCCTAAATCCAAACCAAGCAAGCTGCAAATTAACCCGATTGCTGTCGACATTTGTTTCATAAAAATACTTTAATTAAAATCAAGAGTTTTTATTTTGAATTAAGTTTTTCAAAATTACTATTATCATCCTCCTTTAATTTTATAAAAAATTTAATCGTCTTGCTGTTTTTTATATATGCTTGTAGATATTAATTAATACTCTGTTTTCTGGCAATAAATTAATGTTTCCACGTTGTGAGTCAACTCAATAAAGTTATTTTCATGTATAATATAAAAAATTAAATTCTTTTAATGCATGCAATTGCCTTAAAATTAATAATTAATCTTTTTCTTTTCTTTTTTTGTGACAAAATATATTGATTTCTATTAATATAATATTTTATATTTTGTTTCAGATTTTATTTTTAATTGGTACATTTATTAATGGGATTAGATGAAATTTCAGAGTAAACTTTTGAAAACAAATTGCAGTAAAATTTTCAAGAGCAGTTTGAATCTGTCCACTAAATTAATTGTTCTTTTTTTAAAAAAGCATCTTTTTTAACGAACTTGAGAGTTTTTTCATTCAATTATAATTTTTAAAAATAGGTTGATAAGTTGAAGTTAAAAATTTTTTTTTCAATTTTCGTGTTACTCTTTATGGCGCAAAAAATATATAAAAATTGGGAAAATTCAAAGTGCGAAATGTTGATATGATGACATAATAACAACACTCTTTAATATTTTTCGTTTTTGAGAGGAAAAATTTGAATCTGAATTCATAAGTCACGTCTGCAGAGTCTGATGTTTTTGTCTCCCAATCTATTAAATGTAAAATTTTAATAAATGAAAACTAAGCAAACACACGTTTATTTTATCCATTAATTTGTTTTCGGTTTTCAAATCACATCCGATAGTAACACCGATTAAATATGAAGACCTTTTTTTTTTAGTTTTCATTAAAATTTTAGACACAGATGGAGTAATGTCATAGAGATTTATAGTGAAAACCTTTTTTTGTTAGCAGAAACAATTATTACGCTTCCTATTCGACAATAAAATCAGGCGAAGATCAGAACAAAAGTCTGGATGACATTGCTTTATTTATGTCAAAAAATCTAGTGAGGATCAAAAAAAAGTTTTCACTAGGTAGTGGTCCTAAAATATTCATCTTGGGATCTTGTTTTTGTAATTAAAACTCCGAAAGTATATGGCGTATTATATCATCACATGGATGGTGAAGATCAGAATTTTGGAGGTGATTAAGTCGGGCATGACCAAAAATAGGTTACAAAACAGTGCATTACGCTGATCTGCTTTTGGCAACGGGAAGATATTGCTTTTTGATCAAAAGTTTTGTTTCTTTTTTTGATTACTTACAAAAATTTTGACAGTAATTTAAAACTACTTTTTAAAAGCACTACCGGTAACTAAATAGAAGAAGATGACGGAAAGCATTTTTTTTAAGGACACAAACGCAATATGTGGAAATGCGTGTATCGAGATAATGTCGGTCACCGAAGATATTAAAACTCGATTGTGATACAATAATTACTTAATTTAGACTTCAAAACTTAAGATTTGACTTTTGGCGAAAGAGATGTTCTTAGTTTTTTGTCTGGTGTGGACCTTCTGAAAGATAAAAAGGCATGGACTCGTTTTCGCAGTCTTTGTATCTGTTGCCCGTTGTAAAAAGCAGCGATTGGTTTCTAGTTCTACAATGGGTCTAGTCTACAATGGGACTAGTCCATCTAAAAATAAATCATAAATTAAAACAAAATGATTGAAAGCAAATAAAGAATTAATAAACGGATTTTATAAAAAAAACGCTTAGCCGATAGTTGGCTGAAGTACCGTCTTGCACAGTGGTTCCCAATTAAAGGTCCGTGAGTGCATTGAAAATTGGACAGAATTTTTTAAAAATTGCAGAACTGCTATTCGTCAGGGTCAATGTTAAAAATTTTTACATACATTGCCCCGTGCTAAAAAGGACGTTTGCCGATTAGCAGCCCTCACGAATATTGTTCTGGGTAGATACCCTTCCACACAACCTGATTTGTACAACCTCTAGAACGTTTACTAATGCCGAATATCTAGCTTTGTTGCACGCTTCTGGAGAGTGGAAGGACTTGGAGGGGACTTTAAGTCAAGACATGACTACATTTTCAGCGTAACTCCAGACTTGGAAGTTGAAGTTCTGTTTTTTAAAGACAACGACAGCAGTCTTTCATTTAGACAACCGTCACGCTAAACATGAGCTAAAAGTTTACAATAACAATAAACTTTTACTCCTCTGTCTAGTCCCAACTTATCTTTGGGTTAAATTGGACGGATCGCATACTTTCCTTCATCATTAAGTAATATTTCGCAAGAAAAAAACTATCTTAGCGCGTCACAGTGCTGAGGCGACTTGCGGGCTCAGGATAGGGTGCTGTTGTCAAAAAATTGCGTACAGCTGACCTATCTCTGCCCTATTCAACAGCTCTGTACTGCAAGCTACCCCAGTGCCGCAGCTCTCCCTTTGTAGATAGTGCCTAAAATGACCCCTTGCGCACTGTCACTAGATGGCTGCGTCTCACTCCGGTGGACCATGCACCTATCCACACTTTTAGCCATTTAACCAGCTGAGCTCCGCCGACCAGGAGCTACACCTTCCTTGCTTGATTGTAAAACTCTGGACCCTGACCATATAGTACATGGTATTTTAAGTGGGTTTTCAGATGCCCTCCAAGAGACACAAAGATTTAGATTCGTTTGTCCCAGCAGCGTAAAACCTACTAAACAGCCTCGCCGAACTACTCATCCGCGCTGCCCAGGGGACCAGTGATAGATGGAACGCAGAGCACGTTGAAAGTACATCTACGTTTATATCCACGACAAGTGCCAGGCCTGTTAGAATGGGCTTATCCGGAACAGCTTGGGTTAAACTCAATCGCCCGCGGAGTGGTGTTGAGCGGTTTTTTCGTTCATGCACAAATGAAGTCTCGCCCTCTCACATGAGTGCCAGTTGCCGAACAAACCGCAGACCTTATTCTTGAGGCGTGTTCATACATCAAGCACCACATGGAGCAGGCGATCTGATAATTTTGGATGAAAAAACTCGATGCTGGCTCAACATTATCTGCCAACATTTGATTCGGACAGAAAAGCAGCTTGGAATAGAAAAATAATGTTTTTTTGTTTCTGACCCGGAGTGGATACCGTTTCGAACGACGACGAATGTTAAAAACTTAAAGGTCCGCGGCTTTGATAATTTTTTAAAAGGGATCCGTGACTAAAAAAAAGGTTGTAAATTACTGGTCAAGCAGGAACCACATGAATTCAACCATTTAGTTCTATGGTTTGTCCAGGCTTGAAACGGCATTTAAAGTCAAACCAAGTCTTTTAACAAACTTGCTTTGTACGCCAAAAGTGTCACGAGTTAGCAGTGCAAAGTGTTTTTTAAGGTTTAGCTTAAGAAACCACCAAAAAAATTTAAAACTCGTATATAAAAATTGCAAATGGCATCATAAGCCACAAAAGATTGAAAAACACTGCTCTAGAAAATCATGTAAATAATATCTGTTCTGGATGATAGGCGAATATAATGAAAAGATTGGACAGTTAAAAATAAATAATTGCTATGATGACGAAAACCGCCTTCATCTAATCAATTGTAATTGTTCGGCAGCTGGTAAATTTGGGCGCTTTAAAAGTTTTTTTAATTAAAGAGTTTGAAACGTTTCGTAAACCAAATTTAGCTTTTTTTATTCATTTTTATTTATGAATAAAAAGGAACTTTCACCGTAACGCAGTTCCGGCCATGCCTAAAATCAAAATCAGCAGTATAGATAGTAACACAAAGTAGATCTCTGTTTAAAAAATAGATATTGGCCTGTGTCATATTTCTTAAACCCATAGGCTACGTGCTCTTAATCATTAGATATTTTTGAGTTAAGAATTTTATAACTGGTTTTAAAATTATTACAAGCCTTGTTTAGTATATTTGTAAAATAAATTAAATTAAATCAAATTTGCTTTGAAACTATTAAATAATCAATTTCTTTTTATTGGATATAAACGTATTTCGTTCAGCATTTGGAGCCGGCCTGCCTACATGGAAAATAAGCGTTTTTTCAGAATTTTCAATTTTGTTTTGTGGGTAGTGCGCAAAATATGTGCATGTGAGCCAACACCAAAACATTACATGCTAAATTTTATCTTTGCAAAAATGGAAACTGCAAACTCGTTTCTTAATTGTTTCTGCGTATGAAACGAGTGCAATATAAAGAATGGTAACACCTTTATATAACTTGTACCAACTGTGCTTAGAAATAAATAAGACAGAGACTGTTCAAACAAAGTTGCTCCTGCAGGTGATAACTTTTTATACATACAATTATCTAAAGACTGCGTTAAGATGAAACTTGAGGACAAATGCTTTAATTTCCAATTTTAGAGCGTCATTTTCCGCACAACCTAAACTGGGCGCAGAAAATGACGTCCTAAAATAAATTTTACAAACGACAAGTGTTGAACATTTTTATTTTCTTCAGTTAAAAAGAAGTCCATTTAGAAATAACGCCGCAAAAAGTTGCTTTACCATAAATTAAATACTGGACCAATTTTTTATGTAAATTTTGAAACTGAATATATTGCCCCAGAGGTTTAAAATTTTGCATGTGGTATTTTGGTGCACCGTACACATATTTTGCGCACTACCCAAACAACAAAATCAAAAGTTGTGAAAAAAACGTTTCACCCTACCTTATAATCTCTAACGAAACAGTTGACGGGTGACCCTGCCCTACTCGGCCGTCAAGAAGTTTAAACGTAATAGTATTGTTTAGCAGTTGAGATCACTAAACAGATTCAAATAAATGTAATCATTTCGTTTAAATTATGGTTCAGTTGTTTTACAACACTTCTCAATACGCTATTTAAAACTATAACCAGATGTAAGTTTTAACACTTCATGCAACCAAATTTGTTTGCAAATCGCTATTGAATCATTGCAATGCACTGTTATTAGCTTGAAGCAAGATTTTATTTCTTTCTTTACACTTGTGACGCTTCTATTTCGACTCTACATGTAACCCGCGATCCATCATGCCACAGAAAAACGCTATTGACATAATTATTATATTTGCTCGAAATGTCTTGAAACCTTTGTAGAATATGTTTTCAAAAACAAAAAATTCTTTTTTATTTTTTAAAAGTTTTTTATTTTTATTTTATATCATAATCAGTGAAGAACATTGAGCAGAACGACTCTCGAGTTTATAAATCCGGGGATCCCTGTTGTAAACATATACTGGTACGCATAAAAGTTCATCAATTCTTCCAATAAAATATGATAGTTAAAGGACAACAATTTTTTTCTGAAAAATTAAAGTTATATTTACATATAAATGTTATTTGTAGCAAAAAAAACAGAAAAATTTTACAGAAACTTTAATTTTAGGGTGAAAATGATATTTTTCACAGTAAAAAAACCGGAACCTTGGTCCTTTGAACAGAAAATTAATGCACAAATTATTTGACACCAAAAAATATTATTTTACGATGCCAAAGCACATTAATAAAAATATCAAATAAAGCAGGTTCTTATTGACCTTCGATTCAACGCTTTGTATTTAAATCAGAGCGTTATTCAAGGCTGATCGGCTAAATCGGGATATTTTATTAGCAACTGTTTTGCTGCTGAGTACGTCAATTGGTCTGCAAACCTCGTTGCATTTTGACAAAGACAAATAGAGAAAATAAATAACAGAATAAATGCAAAAAGCTGTGTATTTTAATAATCACACGCGAAAAGCTGTTATGTTTTTTTTCGTAAATCTATAAAAAGAAAAAGAAGGAACTGGACTAAAAGAAAATAAATTTGTGTGTTCCTCATAAAAAAGCCGCAAACAAAATTTCATCGATGAGTCAATGGATCACCATGCAAAATTCAGTTGCATAACACGTTAAATCGATTATGAGGGCACGTAGAGCATCAATATTGCTCGTAGCCAGTTTTATAAGAACGTGTTGTGACAATTAATTGGAAGTTCTCGGAAAATAAGCTTTTGGTTAATCAGATCGAAGCACTTTTTTCGGTCATTTGTGCCTTTTTTGTTTGTTTGTCACCGACAGAAAAGTTTGAACTGCATGACCTAAACTGCTCAGTTTCGTGAAAAAAGAAATGGTTTGATAACGTTTTTTACATAGGCCTATTGAGGGCAGAACGCTTAATGGGTGAGCTCGTTTTTTCTGTGATGAAATTGTACTTAATATTGGCAACATTCGACTGCTAGACGATTGACTTTTAATGCGGTCATCAAGTATTCTTGCTTGGTTATTTTTTAATTACTTAAAACATTTTAAATTTGTTTCACCTTTGAAAAGAGTTGAAACTGTAATAATTTCAGCAAAACGATTCCAAGTTAATTTTAAATACAACAAAAAAACGTCTAAGGCCTTTTATGAAATAGCCTTTCTTCATGACTTAGCAAAGTGCATAAGGTAACACTGGAAAAATGACAAGTTCAAAGACAAAGGGTTAATTTGCATTTTAATTTATAATGTTTATAAAGAATGACAAAGCAATACTAGAATTTTTTCAATCAAAACAAACAGCCTTAAAGTTGATGAACGATAACCCAGAACATTTTTTTTATAGAGCAAGGTAGGACTTGAAAGTATTTTTTTACACGACAAACTCGAAGCAATCTTGAAATTTAATCTAAAATATCAAACCACTGTCTGATTGAAAGCCTTAATTTTTAAAAGGAATGACAATAATATAAGTTACTGACATAAGAGTTTTAATAATTTTAGTTCACAATTTTCAAACGAAGCTTCAACGCGAAACCCAATGTTTTTTATTTTGATTCTCATTACTAAAAAACATTTTAAAATCTTTAGAGAACGCATAACGAATCGAAATGATTCACTAATCAAAACTAGTTGTATATCTGGGGGGCAACAATTTTTTTGCTCTTTGTTTCTAAAGTACTTGGTGAATCTAAAAATTTGAAAATAAATACAAAAATATCCCTTTATTATTTTTTTCCAAATTTTGAAAGTTTTCATATGTTTTTAAAATGCCAGCAAAAAAGGGTTCAATTATAAAAATGCGATCAGGAAAGGTATAAAATTTTGATTATTTTTTATAAGTAAAATAAAAATATTACAAAAAAGATTTGGTTTGATTTTGCTCTTTTTAAGCTATGGGAGACAAAGAGAAAAAAGATAGCTCTAGAATAAGTGCAATTGTTCTTTCTCTGTTTGTTTTTACCTTGCAGAGCTATTTTAGACGACCACGTGGTCTACATGATTTGAGCTTAGTACATCAATCAACCAATCAGAATTCGATGTGCCATGCATCTATATTTCGTTCATTTCTTCCTACAAATAATTTTTTCATTTTTATTAGGAAGAAAATTTGTGTTGTAAAAAAATTGTCAACGTTACAGTGAACACAGCGAATACTAATGATTTAATTAAATTTTCCAGTGTCCTTTTGACACGTCATCGAAGAATTTCCTGGTAGCAGCTTATAAACTTTTTCTGGCATCAAAATGTCGGGTCAGGAAACAAATTGAAAAAATAACGTCTAATTAATACAGTCACATAATTACATTAATATATAGTATATTACGACAAACTGAATCATATATTTGTGACGATTCAAGCTGCAATTTGAAGTATTACCGAAACAATTAATCTGACAGCATAATTTAAAAAACTAAAGCAAAATTAAATTTTTTATATGCACTTCGATAACAAATATAAGCCTAAACTTTAAAAATAATACGGGAAATTTACAAACAAACTTAAATGAAATTTTGGCAAAGAGTTTTTTTTAACCACACATTGCAAAAAGCACCCAGAGCGGATCTAGTGAGTTGTGAAGGATGTTGAACCAGCTCTGGCCGCTTTTTGAAATTCAAATAAATTCAAGAAAAATTAGAAAAAAATTCGAAACAGGTTTGTAAATTGGGCTTAAACATTCTGCAAAAACACAATAAAACTTTTTTTCAATTTTTTGCAAGAATGCAATCTAATTCTAACTCAGCAACGCAGCAAACTAATTCTAACTCTAAGATTGATTTGTCGTAGTTTAAAAACTGAACGATTCAAAACTTTTTTTATGTATTTTGGCTATTGTTATTTTTCTAAAATTTTTTCTAATTTGTATGTTGTGCTAATAGTTGTAGCCAAATTATTTTTGTTTCTTTTCAATACTTCCATAAAATAATAAAAAATTAGTTAGTTTTCTTCAAGTATTTGTTCATAAATTGTTAAATTCTCGTTACGCTTCTTTTACATTCCTTTATCATGAAAACGACTTCTGTTTTTTTTCAATGAAAACAAACAATGCACTACCAGCGTAACTGCGATACACCGCTAAGCCGCAAGGACATACTGGTGGTGCAACAAGCTATATTGTCCTGACGAGTTCTAAAAAGGACGAAACAGGTCTGTCGGCAATTGCTTGTTGATTGACTTGACCATTCTTACTTTCTGTTTTTTTCTTGTAATTTTTAAAAGTAAAAGTTTTGTTTAGTAGAAGTTGGAAGAGTTTAGAAGAGTTCATGATTTCTTTCTGCAACAATATCAATTGAAGAAGCTGAGATTAAATTGCTCATCTATGTTGTGAAATAATAATTACGTAATTTATTCTTTTTTCTCGATACTAAATAGAATTTTCTAAATATGAGAGAGTTCATTAAAAGGCGAAAATCGCTTTATATTAATATAATACGAATTAGACAAAAGTAAGACTGATATTAAAGAAAAAAAGTTTCCATTTTTAGTCAATCAAAAATCATTTCCTCTTTATATAAATTGCTTTAACTTAAAAAAATAAGATAATGGTTAACTTTAACACACCCTGATTGGTGATCCGTCGTGCCCAGTTAGCTGGAAGTCTGAGTTTGTTCCCCGCTCCAGTTAATATTTCACAGTTTTGCCCAGACTCAATTTTGTTGAAATGGACACCGCAAACTGGTGAATGAAAAGTTTGTTGTGATTTTGTTAACTTGCACGACGTCGTTTCAACAAAAAAATGAGAACAGACGACGTTTTTGCTTATTTCGTTTTGACATCGGCTATAATTGCAGGCAAGAAGCCAAAAGTTATCGACATAGGACCCAGTTAAGATTCGATCCAAAAACTCGCTTTTAAAACAAAATTGGAAACCGCAAAATTGACCAATTTACTCGGTTTTTTCTCCCCGGTGATTTATTTTGTCACTCGGTCGAGTTTTTGGCAAAGCTGTTTTTTGCTTAAAGAATCATCGGCCGCAAATGTCAAGTGCTCGGCAGTGAAGTCGAGTCGCGACATCGAAGCAACCCTGAATGCCCTGGTGATAATCGAAGCATAATTAAACAGCTCGTTTAAAAAGTTTTCGTGTTTTTTTGGCATGGATTTTTGGCTGAAACAGAAGAGACAAATTTGTAATAGCTAAATCGCACTTAAGAATATTCGTTCAACTTCCGTTCTCTTGTTGTTTTCGAATAATTAATTTTTTACTGAACCGAGACAGTTAATTGTTAGGAAAAATTCATGCCCAAAATAACATTTGAGTCATTTTTGTCTCAATCAACGTAACGAGGCTTATGTGTACCAGCAGGTTTTGTAGCTCTATAGCTTTTTAAAGGCAACGCACTTGTTTAGATTTGCTATAACCGCAACGCACCAGAGATGACGAAAGTGATAAACAAATATCCGAGAAAAAATCTGATTATTTTCACTGTAACACTCGGCCTTGCTTGTGCTGTGTAATAAATTATAATGATTATAATAGATTATATAACTGGATCGCCATATTAATCTAGCGTTGCGCTTCTCAAACTTGTCTTCCGCGGCGCAAAATCTTTTGGAAACGTAGTTTGGGTCGATGACGGCGACCCATATAAAGTTGAGTCAAATAAAGACGATCAAGTCTTCATTGTGAAAAAACTTCGGGGAAAAGCTTTTGTTGCAGAACTATCAATAGTCAGACAAAAAATTTTATTTTTGTTATAAAAAGAAGGTGTTCCTCTTTAAAACTTAAACTTATGACTTGAAAAACACTAATCAAGTGATGGGTGTTTATGTTCTGAAAGGCATGAGTTTGATTGCCGGGCCGGTCAAATCTTACACAGCGTTGCCATTTACTAGGTGATAGTACTGTACGTGGCTTTGTTTGTGAGTGATAGTACGTAAGTGGCTTTGTTGCACAAGGGGCAATATTATGGGGGTAAGTATCGAACTCTTGGCTCATTTCAACATAAGAAATATTAAAGAACAAAATTATTCCGTGATCAGACGGTTTATTGAAACTGCTTAATGGGGGATTATGACGTCACAAGTTCCCAAAGTTGTTCTCTGATGTTATTGAATCTAATTTAAAATAGCAAAGAAATGGTTCAACCATAAAACTAGCATAACCATTGTTTGATAAACTGTCGTAGCATCAAATTAATCTCTTACTCGTACATTAGCAATTTCAGAATTACTAATGTAAGCGATTAATTTTTTTTTAGTAGTAGTCTCAAATCAAGATGCGAGTTTGTGGTCTATGTAACTTTAATATAATTTAAATAGATTTTTAGTGAAGACTTCAATAAAAATTCTTTTGAGGTGGGCGGAAAGTCATGTGACATCGTGCGTTATATGTTAATCGAGCCATTAAAAGTTATCACGGCTACTTTAAAAGTTCAACGCAAATCAAAAAATTTCTTTGAATTAGGGGCATTGCTGCGTTAAGCAGAAAATAGCTCCCTTGAATAGAGCTCTTTTAAAAACTAAACTATTCCCAATTGGTTTCTGGAGTCACGATTAATTTATTTTAATTTTACTTTTCATTATGATCTCTTAATTGCCGCTAGTTGTGTGCTTCGTGTAAAAAGGCCAAAAAAACAAATTACTTCTGTTCCATTGAACTGAATAAAAGTTTATATATTCGAAAGTAAATATGAATTGAACTTCTGCTGGAAGAAGAATCTAAAGGCACTTCTCGGTTAAATTTTTTCTCCTCAGTTCTCGTCCGGAACTGAAAGTAGCTATTAATCGGCGGTACTCTGTAGTATCAAAGAAATTCATGAAAAATAAACGAATTGTTTTCGACAAAGCGCATATGATCATGAAGAGGAAATAGAAATGTCACCTCTATAATACCGCATGTGGTTTGGTTAAAACGTTTAGGAAAAAGTTATTTGATACCTTCCCCGTGATGCATTAATCTTTTTTGTGACAATTGTTTCATATTTACTTTGAGCACTGACATCAATACACACTAAAATCAAAACAAGCGAAAATGAATTCGTATAATTAAAATTATTCATCTAACATGCATTTTCTTAAATAAAAACCTTGGACCTTACTTTAAAACAAAAGCTACGACCGATGGCAAGATCTTAAAGTTAAGTATTGTTAGGAATTGTCAAAGGATCAGTATGTTAAAACAGGGGTTTTTAAACTTTTGAGACGAGCTCCATTTTTTACGCAAACAAAACTTGTGCCCCCCTTGGCGACACAAACAAAAAGTATAACTCAAGCCCTTTCATCATATTCTTCATTTTTGTCCGGATTTGAAGACAAAGACTTAAAAAAAGAGCGTTCACTTTCATTAGCGTCCAAAATTTCCACTTTCGTCCCAAATTCAATGTATAAACAAAAAATACTATCAATTTAGGTTGCGGCCAGTTGATCGCGCCCCCCTGATGAACCTTTCACACACTCCAGTTTAAAAACCCGAGTGTTATAGTATTACATATCTTAACGGAGAGAAGTTGACGCTCGTTTGCACAAATATTCAACAAAGTACGAACACATATACGGTATATAGACAATCTAATGTTTTCTGCTGAACAACCAAGTCAAACGTATCAATTTAATTAAAACGTTTATTCAATAAAAATACATATACATTCAATTTAAGACTTGACTCAACATCACTGGACTATTGTGAGAAAATATTTAAATTTCTTTTCTTTTTAAAATGTAAATCACATTCTACTGTCTCAAGATTACCAAACAAAAAACCTTGGTCTTTAAAAAATATCAGTTAAAACAAATAAAATTTGATTTAAATGGAGTATGTTGCCAAAGTGTGAATTGCTTGCTCTGAGTATTCTTCATTTTGTCGCTGTCCTAGATATAAATAATGGCCTTTTACAAAGAAAATATGATTTTCAATTAACCGGTAATGGTGTTTGATTCCGAAGAATGCTGGAAAGCGCAGGCGTTTTCTCACAAATCTTTTTTTTATTAAAATAAGTTATCAAGATGAGAAGACTACCTAAAACGCCAGAAACAGAATTAGTTATTCGAGAACGTGAGTTGCGTCAAACGAACCGGAACTTTTATTAATTGAAAACATTACTCACGCTAGTCGTAAATACATTTTTAAGAGTGGACCAAATTATATAACTTTAAAATGAGTTCAATATTATAATATTTTATTGCAAATTTACGCATTGTCATTCGAAAAAATAATTGAGGAATAAAATTCTTGGTTTGAACTAATATGCAAACCATGGTTTGATGTAAAAGCAAATTTCAATAGCTTTTCATCTAATTGTTTTTGGAAGAAGCAAATCTTTATAAAAGTTTACTTATTTAGCAATTTTGAAACAAAAATTAAATACCGACCTTGAAATTTGAATTCAATTTAAATTGACAAATTTTTCTTCTTAATTCGCCTCCTAAAAGTTATTTTCAAACTTTTTTTTGGTGTTGAACTTTGACGCATACTTGTAAATTTGTTCTATTTTCATTATCTTACTATTTATAATTTTTGAGATTTTTCTTCAAGGTAAAAGCAATAGGCCTACTGAATAGTTTTAAACAAAGGGCAACTGTTTTACAAATACTATCTTTCGATATTTTTTCTTCTGAAAGAAAAAAGGATTGAAAATGCAACTTAACTAAGTAAATCAAATTTTGCTAAAAAATTGAAAATTTTCTGATTGTATTTGCAGTTTTAATGAATTTGGACAAAAAAAAACAAATATTTATCCTCCTGATTAAACCTACAACAGTGTTTCTCAACCTGCGTGCAGCGAAACTGTTTAAAAAACAATAGTCCATTGCTCCGCAACCTTTTTTTGGAAAACACCATTTTTTAGGGATGAAAAGCAAGAAATCCGAGACAGAATCAAAGCGAAGTTCTCTTTTTTTAGAGAACACTACTTTTTAGGGATGAAAACCTGCATTCTGGTTCAACTCTGCCCCGAATTCTGAAAAGGTTCCAAAGTGTGCCGCAGGTGCGAAAATGTTGAGAATTACTGGCCTACAGGATAGGTACGTAGTAGTAATTTCTTGAATACGTAGTCGTAATATAAAACAAAAATTTGTGATCCCTTTTTATTTGTACATGGTATAGTTGTCTTTGGCTGATTTTACAAAATTGTGCATGCATATGAACGGTATTGTTGTCTTTGGCTGACTTTACAAAATTGTGCATTCTATTTTTACAACCTGTCATTAGTGTTTAAAAAAAACTGCTGGGAAAATTAGTTTCAGCGTTTAGTATCACACTTTAAGAAAATTAAACAAATTTTTTTTTAATTATCAGGAATAGCGGTAAAGATTTGATAGTTTTTTTTTTTATCCTAAATTAAAAAAAGAATAAGAAATATCAACCATGGAAAAACGAAAAAAATGCTTCTATAAGTTTTATCTTCTTATACTGTATATAGGGTGTTTTAAAAAGAGTACTGTCATTATTCATAAAGAAACACTTTCAAAATTTTAAATAACAAAGTGTTTTTAATTGACTTCTCCGGCCACAAATTTTTTTGCGGTGTGCTTTCCAAAAAAAGTTTTTTTATGAAACAAGGTTACGGATTAAGATCTGGACGATCGCGCTTTGGCTTTTCTTGTGACTCTTTGCTTTTGATCACAACAGTGAGTATTCTTGTTTTTTACGTTCTTGCCAACCATTGCTTTTTAGCCTGTAATGTTCCTGAAATAAGCAATTAGTTTTTTCTCTGTTCGTTGTAAAAAAAACGTCTTTTTTTCATTTAAAAAATTAAACGAAAAAATTTTTCACAACTTTAAAAAATAAAAAGATTATTGCATCATATATTGTAAAAGAAACTACTGTTGTGATACGTTTCATCAAAAGTTCGTTTAAATGATTTGTAATTGTAACGCTAACAAAGCGAGTTTGTTCCTGCCAATCAGCAAATCTTTTGAAAACTGTAAAAAAAATCGGCTGTATTCTAAACAAAAAATCAAATTCAAAAAATTAGTTTCAGCTATTGAATTTAAAGTTTGATTAGTTTTCACGTTTAGTTTAATGTTTTTAATTAAAAGTTTAGGAGTGAATGTCTCGATAGTTTCTGTTGAATGAGACAGAAAACTTAATTTAAAAAAAAACACATTCTCGAAGTCATAACAGAAGTCTAATGTCCATTTCTCGATTAATAATTTCCTTATAATTTCGACTTGAATTTGCAGACTGGGTTATCAATAATTGATAATTAAATTAATGATTTCACTTGAATGCAATATTCTTACTATTTTTCGATTACGAAAAAAATTTGCTACTGTCATATTCATGCAGGCAACTTAGTGGTAATCAAAACCAGCACAAGTTGAAAAATTTTTAACTTGTTTTTCAGTTTTTTTCCACGGAGGCACGTCCAGGAAACATGTTTTATTTTTCTTGGTTCCGTCTTTCTGATCGATTGGTTCAGTTGCGCTCACATTCTGTCCTTATTTAAAGTCATAGTTGCTCAAATTAATTTAAAATAAAAACTCTAAATCGAATTGTTTATAATCCAACTCCAACTTTTAAAAAATAGATTACAATCCACTTAATACTGGTTTTTGAAAAGTCATTTTTAATCAGTTTTTTTAGGATTTCAAATGTGTATTTACCCACATTTTCAATTGGCTTTATTTCATATACAGGACAAAAACATGTTAATTTATCGTGGCAAGTAAAATCGACTTTCATTAAGTAATAATAATAATAATAAGAGTAAATATTTATTATAAAAATGTTGATAATATCCAAATATTATAATAAATTTTTTATTTTAGAATTTTTAAAAATTTACAGCTGACATTTTCAAAGTCAGGTAATTACAGCAATATGTTTATGTTTATACAGGTAATCGGTTTTTGGAATAGTTAATTAAAGTGACAAAAATACTTTATTTACTTTTTTTGTAAAATCAAATCCCAAAAGGACAGTAATGAGACCCAAAATATAGAGACCAAAAAAAAGGCAAATTGCGGTCTGCATCATGTTGTTGATACTCGTCACTTGAGTGGGCCAAAAGAATACATTTTTTTACTCAATTAAATTTTTATACGACAGTGCAATAAACTTTAGCAAAAGATTTTTGAGCCTTAATATTTTCACTCGCTTTTAATCTATTTTTCTCTTTAGCAAAAATTCAATCATTTTTAAAACCAAAATAGTTGAAACTGACTGACCAGGTAACGTCATGTTTGACCATTCTCGATATTCATTACTTACAACAAAGAGTTGCCAGATGCGTAAGGGGCAGGGCCCGAAACCGAACCGGCGTCTATCTAAAGATGCAATATTACTGTTTATCTGGTCAATGTGCTATGGTCTAAAACAGGGTTTCCCAAACTTTTTGTTTATCGATACGGACACTTTATAGGTTCGCATGTAGCCTACCCCTAAAATTTTGTAACATTTTCAGGGCTAAGCTTAACTTGCTCTGATGCATAACTTATTTTTAAAAGCTAAGTAACCCATCCTTCAAAAACATTTTTAAAATCTGTAGTTTATAGTGATTAGGAGCGTTGTCTTCAAGTTTTATTGTGGCAGTTCAAACTCAGTAGGTTAACCACTAACTTGATTCTGTTCAAATAGAAATAAAAACAAAACAACTACAATATTTCGGACAACTAATTTTTTATAATTAAAACAGAAGCTTAAAGTTATCTAACTGATGTTTTCGGGAGAGTAACTTTATGCATTACGATCTGCGACAAAAACACATTGCTGTATGAAAGTGGGCGTAATATCACGTAATCATGCGATATGGAACGACAGGATGTAAAATTTAAAGATGTACAGAAATGTAACATAAGAAAGTTTGATTCTACCTTTGAAACCAAATTTTATAACTGATACAATAACTATAGTTGGAATTGGGGAGAAAATATAAAATTATATTTTTGGTTATTGAATTAATCACTACAGTTTTAGTTGCTAAATTTAAGCTTAATAGGAAAAATGTGATTATAATTAATTAAATTTTAAATGAACAAAATAATAAAAGCACACAAAATCATTCAGATTTATGTAGTACGAGTTTAAACAAACAGTAGGCTACAATCAAACTAACAATGTAATGTAAATAAGCCAGCAATACTAGTTGTATGAATGAGCCTGCTTTTTAGCAACAAGATCATGGATGCGAGGTGAAACATCAGCAAAAGCACAATAAAGATCATGCTGTGGTATTCTTGCTTTACGTTTTACTTTTACTTTACTTACTATTCTTACTTAATTTCGATTTACTTTCGACCAAAACTGAAAATATCGATTCACATAGCCGTGATGATAAAAGCAACAACAATGCTTGAATAGCTGGTGTAGCAATTTTTGTATGAGTTGCACATCATAAACCAAAAATTTACATAACTATTTCTTAGAATACACATCGCGTGCAAAACCATCATACTGAAGTTTAACCAGTTCCTCTCGAGTACCTATCCAAGTCTGCAGCATCTGAGCGTTGGCAGTGAAGGTATTTCTAATATATGCAAACCAATCTTTACCTAAACTTGGAAAATACCCATCAATTTTTTTTCAAACTTCATAAGATATTTAATGACCAGTTCTGTGAAGCTTTCGATCTCATAATGTGCATTTTGACTCAGAAATTTTTCTTTCGAAGAACCTCTTGATGGATCACTTTGAAACATTGCGTTAGTCTATTTCAATTTTGGTAACTCATGAGAAACAGTTTGGAAACCCCTGGTCTAAAATTTAGAATCTAGCTAACATCTTGATGGAAATAAGAAATAATTGCTTACGGTCTGCCCACTTGAAAATACAATGGTTTGAATATTTTGTGCTTTTTTGAGGTTTCCTCAAGAAATTGTCAAAGAAAAATTTTTCATTAGCGCTTAATTACAATGTGTATTTTACGACTATAATAAATGTATAATAGTTTAGAGCAACTGTTTAATAGAGGTTTTGAAAATTTCTACTAAAAAATTTTTTATAGTTAAATAGTTTTTTTTAATTCGTTTAATGGTGGCTCGTGGGTAAATGGTTTAGTTAGATCACCCAAACCACCCACATAATTTCAACCTGATACCAAAAATTAACAAAAAAACCTGCTGGGTCAATTTCAAACCGTACGTAAAAAGCACAAGTAAAAAGACATATTATTTTCATGACCCAGCTAACAATCCTTTACAGGGCCCTTGCAGGCAGCCTGTACCGATTTTGCCACGGGCACTGCAGTGTCCCTTCATGAGCTTACCACACAAGTTTCATGTGATTTAAGTCGTTTATGCCTATTGTTCCATTTTCAAAACACTTAACAAGGTAAAATTTAAAGCATCTTTCTCTTTCATATTACAACTTAAAACTAAAAGCCACATAAAACTCTTTGGTAAGTCCACGCAGGGTCGCTGCAGTGCCCGCTACCAAATCGGTACGGGCCCCGTACAGGACTACAGGCTGCCTTCACAGAGTTCTTGCAGGCCATGCATAGCATTGTTGGCTGGGAGATACATTCAGTTACATAGCTCGCTTGCTGGTTGTAACTTCTTGGAAAGAACCGAAACTTAATTTCAATATTATATCGACTATTTATTCTTTTGAATAGCTGAACAATGTTGGTGCCGTTCAACCTCGGGTAACCGTTAAGATTGATACCTGCATTTGAAAATGTCATGACATTGTTGTGCATTTTGAAGTATTTTATTGGCCTTCATAGGTTTACTTGTATAGTGGAATGACTAAAATTTAAAGACCTAAGACCATGAAGCAAAGAAAAATATCACAAAATGCCTTCTCCAAGGACATAACCGAATAACGACCTGAAAATTGAGCGAGACTGTGTCGATCGCGTTCGCAATCCAAACGGCGCTGCTTAACAACTCAGCTATGCTGCCGACAATTTTAAGGTAAAAAATGTATAGATTAGCACCACTCTTGTTTAGTAAATTTTTTTCGAAAAAAATAATGGACCTCAAAACATAACAAAACCCACTATTGCTCATTTTTGCAAATTTTTAGCAAATAGCATTCCATTTTATTTAAAGTTAAACAAACTGGTATCTGCTATAAAGAAACTAAAAAACACACCAAAAATACAATTAAATTGTTTTTATCTTAAATGTAGTTGAATATTTTAATGATAAGCTATTTTTGACTTTTCGATTTTCTTGCAATTTTTTTAATGAGCTTCCCCAAGGTAATGTAAGTTATTAAGTCGAACAATGGTCTTTATACAATTTAAACTAAAAGGTTGCATTTTGAAGATGCTTTTTTGGACTTCTCGAACTCGCTTTGCTGACCGTAGATCACGTGTGAATACATTTCGCAAATTGCCTTTGTTGTGGCACAAAAACAAGTAACATAAGATCCATCACAGACACTTCCTTTAACAATTCGTGTTATCACAAAACCAAGAACAATTGAAAGTTTATTTAGAGTGAATCATTTTGAAAATATAAATAGAAAAGTTCTCTCAGAACATTTTATCATAAAGCTTTTAAGAAATTATAAAATTTATTTAATGCAGAAGCGAACTACGGTTTCTTTTAATGCTTCCTTCCTTAATCAAACTTCTAAAAACAGTTTGCTAAAATTGCCATTTATAGGCTTTTGCTAAGTAATTCATGTTTGTTTGTTTTCTAAAAGTACTTTTTGATTTTCATTATTTGCTAAAAAAATTTTTCTTTAGCTAACCAAGTTAAATTCTTAAAAAAGTTAAATAATTTTGTAAAATTTTCAGACAGATAAAAACTAATGTTTTTTTTATTTTTTGGTTTTTTGCTGATCAAATGAATATTTTTTCAACAAGATTGCTAACGTAAAGAGGTAAGTTAATTATGTCAAAAATGTTAATTAAAAGTTCTTTTTCGAGTAGTAGGTAAAATGAGGCCAAAAAAAATGGCTTCTTAATTTAAAACAAGTAATGAGAATTACTTGGCCTCCTTCTTGAGCATCCGATTAATCATGGCGGGTCCATCTTGTCTATAGTCATTTTAAAATAACATTAGGTGACGCACATTGTGTTTTTACCGTTTCGCTGTTAAAGCCCCAGTCAATAATTTAGTTTGACGCAAAAGCAATCACGACCCGTTATTTTTGCGTATTATCTGCTCTAATCTCGTCCTCAAAGCAATTAATCAATTCTCAAGCTGATGATACTTTTTAAAGTTTTTATAATCTACTCAATTTTCACAGCTTTCGTTCAATCAGTTATAAACGTTTCATCGTTTTTTGCAACAACAGATTATAAACGATAAAGAAAATTTTCTGTTAGAACCAAGCGACATCTTTGAACTTCTAAAAAATAAATCCATTAATGTCCTTTCTTTTTCTCTAGCAAGTGCAGCTACTCACAAATTACTACCAATAATCTTCATGTTGATTTCTGCGTAACCACTTGACAAACGACTGTTTTGAAATTGATTTTCTTGTCAAAAAAGGTTTTTAAAAGTTTGCTTGAGTGAAAAACAAAACAGCAATGTTTGCTGGCTTCAGCATATCACAAGAACAGAGGAAGAAAGCCTCTAAAATTTTGTAAAACTAATTGACGCACGGCTGATGTCGCTTTTATCCCCATTTCAACCAGGGTACAACACGATCGGGAAACAATTCTACTTGTCTTTTTACGTAAGCACTCATCAAAGATTTTTATGGTTAATTTCGCAATAAATTCATGCTATTTTGAATGTAAATATTTAATTGCGATTTACGTAATTATAAAATTTTCAATCTCTAGTGCTGGTTTTTTGTGTTAAAGCAGAATTTTGCATCAATAATAAACAGCAAAAAGTCTTTGTTTACCAGCTGATTATATACTTTTGAGCGAAATTCTAAAGTATCAGTTTGAAAATAAACAATTTGCGAAAAAAACCTGGTTTGTTTTTACTTATTGCAAAATTTTTTTCATTGTTATTTAACTTTTTCATTGGAGATATTGAAAGCATGAAATTATTTATAACAAGGTTCAAATTAGTTACAAGATTGCTTGTTTGAAAACAAGTATTTGTAGAATAATGATTAGTGTTTTGTAGGTTTACAAGAAAAATGACAAAAGGAAGAAAAATATGTTTTGTTTGTTAATAAACAATTTCTAGATAAAGCACCTATCATTAAAAAGTTTTTACAATCATGGGAATGCTTTGGTTAAGTGGAATATATTAATAGATACCATGTTATAAGCAATTTAATATTTTGTACGAAAATTCTGTGGAACCCCTCATTAGGTTGCTATGGATCCTGTCCTAATACATTTTAAGTTTCGAACCTGTGGTGTTTTCTCCTGCATCTCCTCCATATTAATCGCGCTACGAGGGTTAAGCAATGATTACTTTGTTTCCTTTGCCTTTTTAGTTGAGCGTTTTCGGTTGCTCATTGATTTGTTGGTATGTGTAACCATATCTTTTATCTTGTTATTTAATAGATTTTATAGCGACGTTTTTAGTTAATTAAAGGCAATACCTGAGTGCATAATGTTAAATTACGACGCAACCCCAGTTTAAAAACCCTGACTTAGCCAATCAACTTAACAGGGAAACCATAAATCCAGTAAGTAATCTAATAATTTTTGTTGCGACGTCTTTATCAGGTGATGTTTTAATTTAATAGCAAAATATGACAATTACTTGATCGTTTCTCCTAGCAGTCGCACTAAACACTTTATCTTTTTAACTCATTAATTTTAACCTACAAACAATAACTTATAACTATTACAAATGCACCGTATCGTTTTGTAGGCGTCGCAGAAAACAACCATAAAAAGCATTGTTATAATTTGCTAAAAACGTTGCGTCTATAAAAAAATTTAAAACCAATCATTTAAGTCAGCTTAACATTTGTCATTTTGTTTATCACTAAATCATAATTAATGAAATTTTAAACTATCTCGCGGGTTTTGAATGGAAAATACAAAGTCTTGAATGTGATGTTTGCAATTGATTTTTCCAAAAATTTTTCATCGATTGAAATAAAAAAAATAAGCCCAACTTCTACGCAAAAATCTTCGTTGGACATCAACTTAAGTTGAAAAAAAAAAGTTGATCGAACTAGATAAAAACTCACCAGGAATTACATGTTTCTTCTATAATGAGCTGAATCATGCACAAGTTCTTTTTTTTAGTGCTTCTTTTCGCAACATTGTGCCTGGACAATCTGCTCATTACAAACCATTACGGCCTTTAATCAGATTTAGCTCGCCCAGGAACCGAACCGACAACTCTTGTATGAAAATCAGGAATAAAAATCACTACACAATTTAAAAGATGAAAACTTTTATCCCAGCTAAAGAGCAAGCAGAAGTTTATCATCACATTAAATATTTACAGTTTCTATTTGAAGGCAATAGAAAAGGCGTTAAAGTTTCAACAACCTTCTAACAAGTATCTCAACTGCTTCTCGAAAATGTCCAGTTATTGCTGACGGCTGGAAATTTCTTTTCGTTTTTTAGTTATTTATACATGACTGTAATTTAGAGTTGATTGTTTAGATCAGGGCTTCCAATTTTTTTTAACCCTTGGATCCCTTTTGCTTCGGTAAACCCTAAACGAAAGACTTATGCAATTTTTTTGCAGAAATCGAAGTGAAGATCTTTTTTTGATTCTCACTTAGATTTCAGCGCAATATTTTTTAATTTATACGCTGGCAACTGGAAATCGGACCTCAAATTCAGTTGAAGGCGAAAAAAGTCATCATTTTGATTTGTGAAGCATTTCCCGCCAAAAATGCCAGTTGGATTAAAGTGATGAGTTTTTTTCAGTCTTCAAGTAAATTCAAAAAATAAATTCTCGTTCTAAAGGAGATGAAATCAAAAATCTTTTGTTGACTGTGTTTTCCTGTAATCATTAAAATAATACTGTGGACACACAATTGAATTTTTCCTGTGTGGACCCCCTGAAATTTTTCGTGAACCTTAGGAGTCCACATGGGACCCGGTTGAAAACCCCTGGTTTAGATGGCCAATCAGAAAAAATGGAAGAAAGTGCTTCTGCACTAAAAGGTTCAACAATGTTACAAGAATAGGAGTTTATACGAGACGATTTCGGTGCCGTTGACTAATCTTGTCTTAAAACAAAAGTAAGTATATTACGACGCCGCAAATTCCTTATTTTATTTTTAGTTATAAAATGTATGATTTAATGTTAACGTCTAAACTCTCGTTTTTTCTGAATATAGGTATAGAAAAAACTTTTCAAAAGACCTACAAAAATTTTGTCACTTTAAAAAAGGCTGAAAGTTTTTCTATTTAGTACTTTTAAAATTGCCAAAATTTAAGCCTATACAAAAAAGCACGGCCTGAAAATGTATGGCATTTATTTAAAACTGATTTTTTATTGCCAGACATTTATTATTAACAAAAAAGCCATTTCTGCGCAATGTATTTAAAATTCAGCTTTAATTCAATTTGTTTTGCTATGACAAAAACAATGAAAAATTTTTAATTTTAAAATTCCGCTCTTAATCTTTTTTGTGAACCTTTTTAATTAATTAACAAACATAGCGAGTTGCTCTCATTTGAATTCCAATTGTTAACACAAAAAACCATAATGATAGGAAAGTTTAGAATGGAAATTTTATGCGATTAATGTAAACAAGCTATAACCCATCGAGCTTCTACAACCAACCAGTGGCGCTTAAGAGTTAATTGGAACAAAACTTTGCTTTTGCACAGTGAAAGGACGGCTTCAAGCATAACCTCTGCTGAAGTTAGCAACTCAAGAATTTTTCAATTTTTGCTGCTTTTACGGCCAAAAAACTATCTAATCTGATGCATAAATCAAATTGTTTTGACGCTCACAAAGCATCGATTCAAGTTGATATTTTTCCTGTCTTTATTAAGTTATATGGGCTTTAAACAAGTATTTAACTAATAGAATGGGAGATTATATTATATTCGACTATAGTTTACAATCTAACATCAGCTCTACGAATTATTAGGAAATACAAACTATAGTCGAATATAATATAATCTCCCATTCTGTTAATTCTAAATCGGTCCGCAATTAGCCTAGGGATTCTAGGCCGCCTCTCATTAACTTGTAGAGTGCCCTCGATCCTAATTAAGTATTTAACTATACTTAATGAGCATTATGCCATAAAACAACATAGTTTCTGCCACACTTTTAAAGCCTCACTCCAGTTGAGAAGCGTCTTTTTCAGGGTCACCCCATCTGCTCAAAAGCTTGGATTACTTTGTGTTATTACTAAAATCGAATCATTTCGAATGCTCCAATTCTTGCATTTTCCTTTACAAACTTTACGCAACAGGTCTATATTTACACCTGATGCTTTCTTATTTCTCGATGGAATAATATAATCTGTCCATGCTCTAACCTAGTAGCACCTTTTTGAGCAGAACCCAAGCTTGCAATTCTAATGGCAAAAAGTTACATAAAAACTGGCATAAACACGTCGATAGGGTTCTCAATGAGCAGACGCGTCGATTGGTGTGAAACTGTGACGGGTCCAACTTTGCTCAAACCAAACACTACTTCTTTCTAATCATATATATTTTGATTGTGTATTTAGGAGTTCATGACGGGATTTTTGCGGCAATTTTAAATGACGACCGACTAATTAAACTGCAATATTCCATTCTACTGTTTGATTTCTTTCCAAAACGAAATGGATTAAAGAGATCATATTCGTTGTTGAATTTTATTAAAAAAAACAAACACTTCGCATTTATATTTGTAACCAGTATTAAAACAGTAGTTTAAAATAGCGAATTTAACAAATACAATAAATAGCCCTGATTTCGACTGACATACACCAACAAGAAAGCATGGAACAATTCGTTTCAAAGATTTGCCGCAGCGACTTGAAATTTGGCTCGAAAAACTTTCAAGCTGAGCGCATACTTTTAATATAGGTTACAGCGGCTAATATTTATTTAATTGGATAAGAATATAAGCAGGCAATTAAAGAGTCTAAATAATATAACCATCGTGCTTGTCGAATCGAGCTTGCGTCACAATCACTCCACTTGTCCCTATATTGATTTAGCTCAAGCAGTTTTCGTCTTCAATTAAATAAAAGAAGCTTCCGACAGAAAAAAAAGGAGCGATTAAATATTTCAATATAAAAATATGTTAGAAGCTTTTCAATTAATAACAGCAAAAATCAATTTGCTCGTCTTTGTTAATTTGTTTTATTTTGCAGAAAAAAGCTATAACACCAATGCATCCTACACCTTTTCTAAGTAATTGAATGGGGTTCAATGTCTTCATAATTTGACTAATCATAGTCGACAACATCAAAAACTTTTTAACTAGAACAGGCTTGATCTTGAACTTGATGAAAGTTTTCTTCGCCGTTAGCTGGCAGCATTTCGTTTGACGAGTTGCCGTGTTTGCTTTTCTGTTCTTGTCGCCATTTCATGCGTCGGTTTTGAAACCAAATTTTGACCTAAACAAAAATTTTTGATTAGAAACTTTAGAATCTTGAGCGTTAACTAAACTCATTGTTCGCTAAAGTTTTCAGCATTAAAAGAATATTAATTAAAATTGGGGTCTGCTTGTCATATAATGACAATTCGGTTTCAGGACTCAAAAGTTTTTTCTTATCAGCGAATTTTCGAAACTCTTCGTGTTCGGCGGGTCACCGAGTGAAAGTCAACCAAAAAAAGGTTTTCCCTTAAACAAGGTCAAAGTGTGGTTTGTGACGGCGTCTCACCATGATGCTTTGCAAAATTTATATGGCTCGTAGAAAATTACTGAGTGGCCTGCAGGGCGCAGAGACCGGGCATCTTTAGTAGTCACGTAGCAGCAAGAAAAGCAAATTTTTAAGAAAACATATTGCTGTACATTACGCCGTGTTTCAGTCTGCCTAATTGGGATCATAGGCTTTTGAATGCAAAAGTTCGAACATACTTTTGCCGAGCGCTGTAAAGTAAATTGTGTTTCACTTTTTTCGATTGCCAAATTTGAACCTTTCTGCTTTAGACCATAACTTCCGCTGTCAGGCGAAATTGTAATGTTTGTTGTTGCTTAATAAACGAAGTTATTAATCACAATCACTTAAAAGACGGTAACAGCACGATCAATGAAGTAACTTTCAATAAAAAAAATGAGCTCTTATCGAAAAGAGAACCTTAATGTTGTAATATTTCCGTTGCAGCATAGTAAGCTTGCGCAAAGTACGATACGACAAATTGCTGCCTTCTGGATTAATCAACTTTCAGTCTGTTACGAAATTATTTTGTAATTATTTGCCAATTATTTTGTAATTTTTGAATTTGATTAAAAAATTCTTTTTTTTGCTTAAACTAAGTGACGTATTGTTTTATTTCCAAAGAATATAAAAATTAATAATATTTAAATAAACTTATAATCCTATTTTTTAATTTTATTCGCTTTGGGATTACTTTGCTAACTAACATTCCAAGTCGGTATTTAATATTGAACAATTTATATAATCTTCGGTTTTTCTTCATATCAATTTTTTATCAAAGTTGTATCCAATAAACAAATGCAAGATTTTCCGTGACAGCAACGGCGAAATCTCAATTTGTGAATCTTTAACAATTTTAACATAATTATAATATTTTGTTTAATGTTTAATTATGTGTGTTTTATGCTTCAGTTTGATAAAAAAATGCCTTAAAACTTTAATAAATATGTAAATATGGTTTCCTTAAAATTTGACACAATATGTATTGACATGTCGAGCGAAAGAGAAATATCATCATTGCTCTATAAGTCATAAAATTCATTAATGCCACATTTTTTGAATTAATTTAAATCGAATTTAAGTGGCTATTTTCAATTTTCAATACAAAGCGTTTTATGTCAGGAAAATGTCATTCGGTTCATAGCTGTCAATTAATTACCCCTACTCCAACCCAATTGACTTAACAACATATATTGCTAATTAAAAGAACTTAAAGATCTTGCTCACGCTAACCTAATTTACATGTTTGTTACCATCTATTCAAGGTATTGTATAGTAGTCTTATATTTTAGTTTGGCAAGAATATTTCTTGAAGCCTTTTTTGTTTCTCACCAAATTCTACGTTTCAGCCATCTTGTTCTAGCAAAAGAAAATTTAATGCGAAATCCCGTTTCCATGTGTGATGTGACCACACGTCAGCAACACGTTTAACTTAATTCAAAGCAGGAAGAAAGCCGAAGCATGAAAAATATTTAATAGCCTAAATGATCGATAAAATTTGTCATCAGATCTTTGTGTTTTTTGTCGCGTGAAGCAAAAAATGAATTTACTTCTACAAAACTAAAGCTTCAACGAATGCCCAACAATCTTCGTCTAAAGGTTAAGAAATAATCGGTTGGGCTTCTGATTTCTTATCTAATTTTTATAATTTAAAGCGAAAAAAATTTATTATTTTCAATATCATCAAGACAACTTAAAGAAGTATTGTCTTCAATCAGTAGAATTTGTACTAAATGAGCTGAGTAAGAGCAGATTATGGAAGTGATAGATGGACCTTATTGAAATCGCTTCCCTGTTTTTGAATAGAAAATTTTTGGCTTTGCGAATCTATCTTCCTACTTACCAACAAACAAAAATAAAACAAAGAAAGGCAAAGAATGATTGAACCACTGAAGTTGGTTTCTATAGATAAGGTGTTCACGTTTTTATTGCATTTTATAAAATCAATAGACGCGTATCATCAATCTAGCTATTTTGTAGGACAAAAATTTCCTTTTAGATTTCTATTAGCACATCTAATCAAGCTTAGCTTTAAGAAACTAGAACTGCTTTAAAATTTCTTTTGTCCTCTAAATTATTTCTAAGATATAGCCAAGGAAGAGTATAAAACAAAGCCTTAAATTTTGCCGAAACGGCATAACTTTTTGTATGATTTCTGCTGTTTCAGTTTTTTTACGAACGAAATAAGTATAGTAAGTTGAAAACCGACATTGTGTATCTAATGAAGAATTTGAAATAAGAGCTCGGAAATTTTTTCGACGATGAAAAAAATTTTATTTTTTAAAATTCGCAGCGATGGTATTTTCGCACCCCTTCCATTTTTTGCCTTAAAAAAGTATATTTTATATTTTTAGTTATAACTTTAGATTCGTTTTGAGCAGCAACATGTTTCTCAAAAAAAAAAAAAAAAAAAATCGAAATCGCAACGAAAAGTTAAATTGCAAGATGCAAAACTGTAAATCAATTATTATTGCCAATATGCTATTTACCTGTGCGTCTGTCAGTCCCAGACGGTCAGCGAGATATCTTCTCTCAGGCTTAGCGACGTATTTTTGTCCTTTGAAGCTGTCCTCTAATGCGCGACGTTGCAGTACACTGCAATTACAATTACAATCGTTGAAAGTGACGTGCTTGATGGTTTTGGAAAATTTGCTTTGTGTTTTAAATACTTGAAATGAATTATTTGATGAAAAGTTTATTTTTTAGACTTTATTATCAGAATATAGTAAAACTAAATTATTTAGAAACCTAATTTAATAACTTTTAAGGAAAAATATAATTCAAAAATCTCGAACCTGAAAACAGCGCGTGTCCATTTTCGCCTTTTGTTTGGGCCTCCTTTTTTATTTTCATTTTGCTGAAAATCGCTGTTAGGCCCCGAAAAAGTAAAATGACTTTTCGAAGAGGCGCCAATCATTTGGGGGCTTGTGGCAAGAATGGGCATGGAAGAAACATTTTTCAATGATCGCATAATCGCGTACGCTGCCGCCGCACTCGGATTGTAAACATATGGATTTAGACCAGGCGGAAACATGGGATCTGTAAACAGCAGATGTAAGAACAAACTTGAAAAGCAAAACACAAAAAATATTTTAATGATAATTTTTATGTAATAGATTTAGCTCATAAAAAAATTTTTTAGAGAAATTTCCGAAAAGAAGGACTGAGCATAAACGTTTGAGAACCGCTGTAGTCGAAAATTGACAACAAAAACATATTCTAATTGCCATAACTAAATAAGTAAAGAGGTGGAAGATGAATGAAAGCTATCAAGGTTTGTATAAAACAACTTACGGCTGTTTCCGGGAATGGCAGGAAAAGGTTGAAAGTTAAACCCAGTAGGTGACGTGGGAGTGATGCCAGATAGAGGGTGGCTGAACGGCGAAAAATAATTGAACTGATCTACGTACAATAAAGTAAAATGTTAGTCGGATATAATAAGAAAAATAGTAATTATGAAAATATATGTAAAAAAATTGTTTACTTACTAAATTTTTGTTTATTCATATTCGCTAAAAGCTCAGGAGATGGTGGGAGAGGGTAAGATTTATCAAGTAACAAATTTCTCTGCTTCATTAATTCCGCAAAGACCATTGCCGAAGAGTCCCGTTCCGCTTCATCTTTGAAGACTTCGTCCGAATCGGAGTGTTGCGGGTTCGATCCTACTCTCAAACGAGATTCGGTGGGGTAGAAATTGACGTCGTTTGTTGTCCGTGACGTAGAGGCATCATGACTGGAATTTGGCCGCCTGATGTCATCGTGAATTCCATGCCGGGAAGGTCGAAGAGAGGTGGGGTGGCCGTCGACGGGACTGCACGGTTTGGAGTGGCGACTGTACGGAGATTCACTTTTTCTTCGGAATCGATTGAGAAGAGAAGAGCCGCCGCTCCGAGCTGGATCAGATTGGCTTCGTTCGTACAATGACTTCGAGTAAGGGTGCGCGCGATTGCTCTTAACGTGATGTTTGATTTGAAACAAGTCTTTTTTGTTTGTTTGTGAAACTTGTGATGGCAATTTTTCGATGCTTTCCTTGGACATTTGCTTCAAAAACTGTTTTTTCCTGGTTTCCGCTTCAATGCTCAATTTTTCGGCTCGTAAATTTTCATGATCTCGAGAAAAGTTTTTCTTAGTGTTGCCGGGAGTAGAAAATTTGCATTCATTAAGGTCCTCGGGCGGATTTAAGATTTTTTTGCTGGAAGTACTGTGTTTTGCGTCTGAATTGTCTGGTTTTAGAAGACTATCGATCCCAAACTTTAGAGTCGTTGTAGTTTCATCCCCATCCGATGAGCAGGAGCCGATCGGAGAAGATTTTTCACTAATCTAAAAAAATTATCAATTTTAATCAAAAGGCAAATTTTCAAAAATATTTAAAAATTTTTTCAAGCTAAATTAAAAAACAAAATGTTCAAAAAAAATTTTGATAGAAGCAAAATTTTACCTCCTTGCTTCTTCTAAACAAGTCGCTTTCCGCGGTGACACTGTCCGACCTTTCAACTCGCAGGTCAACTACATCTGGGATTTTCTTGCAATGAGTTGTTGGGATTGCAATTACTTGCCCCCGGACCTTCATCGTGTTGCGAATAGGAGTTACCAAGGAATTGTATGATAACTGTTCCACAGATGACTTGAACTGCGTTGAAAAATCATCTTCGCTTCGAGATCCAGAAGTAAAAAACAAGTTTCTACTGAGAAAGTCGCGCGACGAGGCTCGCCCGCTTTCTACAGCAGTGTTTCCATCAAAATTACCCATTATAAATCTATTTGTAATGTAACTAAAATAGCAAAACAACAGTAAGTACAAAAGTTTCGAAACATTAAGAATTTCTAAACATTAATGTCTGAGTTATTTTTCTTTAACAAACTTCATATAACTTTCACTAAGCAACATCGAATATAATCAAATATCAAATGATATTTCTGTTTTCTTTTTTTTCTACCAAGGCCTGGTTATTTTTTATGTGCTTCTTTCTTGGGCGAAGAAAACTTTAGTCTAACAGCAACCGCAAGTAAGCACGTAATTAAATCGTCTTTCCTAAGTCGCAGGAAAAAAGAAAAAAGTAAGTGGTTGCGCATCGTGATTTCTAATTCTTTAGCGCTGCTAGTGATATTGTGATGATTTTTCTTTCAGAGTTTTAAATCTTCCAGGAAATATTTGCGGTAAATTACGGATATAAGACTATCTTTGCAGAACACTCAGATCTCAATAGTCTAAAGTGTGTCGAGTTATTATAGCTTTTCATTTTCTGTTAAAATGTAAAGTTTTCCTCTATTTGAATAAAAGCTGTAATATTTTTAACTATTCATAGGCCTAGAGGCTACTGTAGTTGCATTGATTGCTTGGTATAATCGAAAATTTTACTAACTTTAGAACTAAAAATTTTACTAGAGTTATTTTTAAAAAATTTTTTGATTCTTGGTTTAAACTTTACATTTGAATTTATTTCCTCAAAAGACCAAATCAAAAAATTAATTCCATATATCTAACAAAACTTTTTTGTTTTAGAAGATTAAACATAAAATACCTCACTGACAACCTTATAGTCATAGAGAAAAAAAATTTTAATCAAGCATGTTTTTTAAGCAATTTTTTTAAAATTTAATATGATTTTAACTTATAGTAAGCCTATACATTACAAAATAATACAAACTGTTGTTTTAAAATCTGTTTACTAACGTTGAATACAAAAAACTTAATAATCTTTTCTTTTAATGATTCTAATTTTTAGCAAGTCTATTTTGATTTTTAAAAAAAGTGAATTATGAATATAAAACGAACTTTATTAAAATTAAAATCATTTTTTTTCTGCTGTTACACTTAATTTTCATTTTCAAAAGTTTAAATAACTTTCTAAAATATTTTTCATGGGATTTTTGAAAAAAACTTTATTTAGCAACTTTTCGAAACTTCAGCCACTTGTAACCTGAAGGCTTTTTCTAACAACCACTTAAACATCTAAGATTATAAATAGATTAAGCTTTGTCGATTACACATCTTTTTAATATTCTTTTTGTCAAAAGGCTTAATTGTACATTAAACAATAAATAATGACTTCAAGTGAAAATTATAAAACGTAGTCAGCTCTTCTAAAAATAATTATAGATACATACATATGATTAATGATGATCGAATTCACATTTCCGAAACGGACACGAGTAAAAAAATTACCGGACTTATTACGACGCCGGTAACTTATTTTTATAATTTGCAGAAAAGATTTGTAAATTTTTTGTGATTTTTAATTCTTGTCTGCGCCGAACCAAGGAACATCCAATAAGGCACGAAAGTAATTTTTGAACATTTGATTGGTAAAAGATAAAAAGAAAAACACTCTGTTTTTTTCTTGATGTTGGAAACCAAAACAAATGACTAACCAAATAAAAATAAGAGATCAACTGACGCAAAAAAATCAAACTAATTTTTCCAAGTTTTTTGTTTCTTTAAAGTAAGCTACACTTTGAGCTAACTTTAAAAATATATATAATAAAACATTACTTTTTCGTTTAACTTTTTAGACTCTAAAATACCTGCATCAAATTCGAAAATTTTTTATTCCTGCTAGATGTATAAAAAAACTACTTTATTTATTTACGATCTTAACTTTATAATTTTTCAAAAATTGACAAGATTTAATTGTTAATTCATTAAAGATAAAAAAGAAAATTTAAACAGGAAATGTCGAACTTAATATTTCTTCGCAGCTTTTCTTATTATTTTTTGATTTCTACAAAAAACGATGCTACTTGCATTAATATGAAAACTTCAATTTTTTTCCCAGTTTATGTATTTATTTTTAAATGTTAAAAAAAATCGTTAAGTAGGCTTATAAATAATTGAATTATTACCCAGTTATGTCTTTTCTGTAAAACTTCGTCTTTTCTGCATACTAAATGATTATATAACAAATTTTTTATTGCTAATGGCAATTATTTAAGTTTATTTCGTCTGAATGAAAAGTCTACGTAATAAAATCTTGAATAAAATCAAGTTTTAAAGTTTTAACTCGCTTCTTCATTTGAATAAGAAAAGCCGTCTAGCCATAAAGGAAAATATCTTTGAAAAACAGCTGCCTTGAACAGTTTTAAGAAAAGACCGATTTGGCAAATCGAAAAGTGACTCGCAATTAATTATCGAAAATAAGTAAAAATATTTCAACAGATGCGAAATCACAATTATCGGAAAAGTACGTTTGTGATGGCTCTTTTAAGAATTGGCAGGTAAACGTTCATGAAGAAACTGTAAGGTCGCCCAGAAAACATTTTTTAAAATGTTTGAACTTAACCACTAGTAATTGGTTGATCACCAAGTACCATATCGTCACTTTACGCTCGAGCCGCTGTTATTTGCTACGAAATATGCGTGACCCAGGTTGTGTCTCTTGTAGCGAACTCATTAGCATTTGGCTTAATCTAAAAACTCTTCAAAACCAATCACAAATATACTTTTGGTGTTAATAATCGGTTATCCTGTTGGTAGTAATGTGGCTGCTCTTTCAAAAATACAAAGTTCTTGCAAGCTTAAAAACAATTGATTCATTTAAATTCTATAATTATCTCTTTTATCTAAGTTGTGAATTTCTTAAACTTTAGGGCTGATATTTGTTTTTTGAACTAAATTAGAAAAAATTTAGCTTAAAAATGTTTGCAGGGCTGAT
The DNA here is from genome assembly GCA_963680785.1 of Diplosoma virens. Lineage (NCBI taxonomy): Eukaryota > Metazoa > Chordata > Ascidiacea > Aplousobranchia > Didemnidae > Diplosoma > Diplosoma virens. Next base: position 33,184,376 of record OY796885.1, read on the forward strand.
ATAAGTTTTTAATATTGCCTTTTGGTCCTATGCAATTAAACTCCCCTATATATATCAGAGGTAGGGATAAACATGTATTTTTTCAACTATTTTATATTTTATAACTTTTTGAACCTCAGTTTTATTGTCTTGTATTTTTGTTTACTTTAGGCTGTAGCATTAAATTTTTTAATTTAGAAAAAGGTATAACTCTGAAAACAAACAATTAAATATTTTGCATTGTCCTTGCTAGTTTTTATTTGTCCTGACGACTTTTCCCAGTAATCGTTCGTTTGAATCTGCCTTTAAAACAAACCTGACTACAAAAACTTTTTCCATCAAGCGACAAAAATTCGAAATGGCGTTCGAATAAAATAGTCAGTTCAAATTGGTAGCGTTTATTCAAACTGACAGAGTTTAAAATAGGTTTTAGTGGTGCGAATAAGACACATACTTCAATTTTTCAATGAATGAAAATTTATTGTAATTGTAATTAAGCACTCAGCCAGCCAACAAACAGATTTGCGTGTGACCCGACTTTGCTTTTTGCTTGTTTTTATTATAGTTTTAATGAGGATTATGTAATAAACAATATGCAAATAGCCAAATACAGAAAAAGTACATTAATAAAAATATTTAGCCTCAAACAATTTTTTCCAAAAAAATTTTATTTATAATGAAAACAGAATTTTTTCCCTAAAAAAAACTATAATAAAACTTTACCTTTTTTAAAAAGAAATAGTTCAAGATTTTGGTATCTAACAACTACATGAAAGTTTTTATCGAAATGGTTATTGATTGACAAAAAATTAATAAAGCCAAGATTTAAACCACATAAAAAGATTACTCATTTGCATAAAATTACCAACAGATAATTTGTTTCAACAAAACGATTGAGTGTTTCGATTTCCTTCAAAATAACCGAGGCATTCTAGATTGTAAAGTAGAAAAAACCCACTCTTTTTGTATTGCACCCGTTCAAAAAAATGCATTGTTAGGTCACATTATGCTTTATGAAAAGTAAAAATTATTGCAATTGCAGCAATCAATTTATCATATCAACTACTAGATTTATTCTCTTGATTTTCTGCGAAATAATGGAAGCATTAAAATTGAAGCAATCGTGAAGCGATTACCCCAACCTGCTAGTCAAAAAATCAAAAAATCAAAAAATTCAACTTTTTTTTATGATTTTTTTTATGTTTTAGTTACTTAAAAAGTAATGTGAATAAAATTTACATCTGCTGGTCAAGACCATAGAACAGAAGAAAATGTCGTAAAGTTCCTTCTCTAAGGATGCAAAAACATGCCAAATGTAGACCATGTCGATCATTAAAACAGCTTTTTTATTTCTAGGCCAGGGTTCAACCACAGTGAGTTACAACCTACTACTGATAAACATTATTATATAAATGTTATTATTTTTCATAAAATTATGTGTTTAAAGAAATGTTCGGGTTGCAAAACTTTACAGCTAATTTTTGGGGTTGCGCCAAAAAGCATTGGCAAATTTCTACTTTAGGCCACGTATTGTCGATTATTTGTTTGACATCACAAACTTTTTTTCTAAATGAAAGATTGTTAAATTGCTAATATTTTACTAAACTTTTAAATATTAGATAGTCATTATTGAAGAAAACCAGAATTTTATCTCATTTTAAAGATCGCTTTTAAGACTTTTTCTTATTGTCGGCAGTATTATTGACTTTATACGACTACTGGCCACAAATGAGTCCGAGGTATTTATTTGTTATTGACTTACTTATGCATAAAAACGTCTAAATTATTTGTGCTTAACAAAATACAAAAATTTTAAACTTTTAATGAATTAATTCAAGCGCAACTTGCAAAGATTTAGTTTATAATTTTTTTGCCTTATATTTGGAGGCTTAACATACCAAATTCACCCATATTCGTGGTCACATAAGTTATTTTCTGCAGCCATTGCCCCCAGTGTGCATATTCTACCATAGATCCACAAGTGAGTCAGCCTTTTGAAACCAGATTCAAGTTGTTATCAAAAATTAATTTGAGTATAAAATAACACAAGTTTTTTTTCCTTAAATGTTTGTAGTTGTTTGATTTTTACGTACGGATCTCAGCATCGTGACTAAAATAGATAAAGTTATCAATTTTCCACAAACGATATTACAAAAATTTTTTTAGAATTTTTTTTTAATGGCAAAACATCTTAATTAAGTTCTAAAGGTTTTTTACTCGTAATTAAATAGTAAAAAGTAGTGCAGTAATTAAGATAGTTTTGAAATTTTCAACATTAACTTTGATTAACACATTTTTGCTCTCCGCGATAATTAAAGAACAGATCACAACAATGTCCGCTTCAACCTCAAATAAGCAAAGTAACATGTCCGGAGAAAATTTTCAAATTGGGTATTTTTTTATGCTTCGGTAGTATTTATGCAGTTAACATTTCTTCAAACTCATTGACATTAGTTAAAAATTATTTTTTGCAAAAACTGAAATTATACATGATTAACGGTCTTGTGGTCAATTTCGGGCTGTTCAAATTCACAAATGAATTTTATATTCAGTATATTTTTTTTATATTAAATCAATCAAAAAAAAAGCTTTAAATCATTTCATAAAAACTTTAAAAAATAAAATCCAACTTTATCATTCACTGCATACTCATTTGTTGCATTTTTTGTAGATAAAAATTTGTAATTTCTGCTGCCAGCAAAAACTGATTTTGTCAAACTTTAAATTGAAAAAATTCTGAATTGTCTCATGGCGTCGTTTACAAAAACTAAAATATAAATTTTTAAACACTTGACTGTAATTTGGTAAAAATTTCTCGTTGAGTTCTTTTGTAATTGCTTTATATAAATTCATGTTTAAAACGTTAAATAGATAGCAAAAAATGGCTCAAATTGGTCGAAAAACTCAATGACAAATAAAGTTGTTTTTTTCTCGTGCAGAAACTGACCGTGTCAGAGCATTCAGCGTAAATTACGCAGCTTTTTGTTGCAGGATCCAACAGTCTTGTTTTTTAAATAAAAATTAAATCGACAAAACCTTTTTAAAGGAAAATAAAATAGAAAATATCGGAGTTCAAAAGTGACTTTTGTAGTGAGGCATGCGAAACTCTTAAAAATTCATGGTTGAACGATTTCAAATTTTACCATGTCATCACTCATCAAAATTAAATTTGAATAAAATTGGTTATATTGGAACGTAACATTTTTTCTACTGTAGCATAAAAACTGTTTGTTTTGTGTCATTCTGAATTTACCAAAAAGTAATAATGACGTAAATCGAATTTCACTTAATTTGATTCACGAAACATTTTGATTTCTTTTTAGCATTTGGGCAAAAGTGGCGACATTAACCGGTTGTTTTTTAATCTGATGTGAACCAATTATCGATGAGCCTGTTCACACAGCAAGTTTTAGATATCATTATTTATTAAGACATTGCGAGGAAATACAAGATGCGAGTAGAGTCGTATCAAAATTAAAATTGCAGAGATTGAAATTAATTTTTAACGAGTTAAAAGTTAGTGTAGGTGAATTACCCTTCAAACAACGACAGAACGAAGGTTAAATTAAATACTTTAAGTGAAATCAATATCGTAGTTATGGTTTAATTATAGATCTAGGAGAAAGTTCTCAAGATTTTTTTGTGTGCTTCGACGCCTTGATTTGAAAATTCAGAAATAAAAAAAAATTATTATTTCGGGATTTATTTGCGTAAATAAAATAAAAAAAATTATTGAAAACCAGTTTCATAAAAAAAGAATTAATTTTTATAATGAGAAAATGCTTTTAAATGTTTTACATGTAAATTAAACAATTTTGCTTTAAAATTTCATGACGCTTTAAACGACTTTAAGTACAAGAATCAATTTACCTGTGAAAGCATTAGATGTGCCAAATTTTATAATCAAGCATAGTTATGACACTTTGTATTTTATGAGAAGTTTAGCACAGGCGGCACCAGAAAAAGCTTTGAAAGTCAAATAAATACCAAAAAAGAGGTCTCCACTTCAATGGTGGCAGTTCTGTAATATATGTTAAGTGACTTTTATTGTCATAACTAAGTATGATAAACCAAATGTTTTCATCAGCCAATAAGATTTTACAAAATATATATACAAATATATATTCAGTGGTGGATATTCAAATTCAGAGGCCCGAGGCAAGGATTTCCGAAAATTGATGTTCTCTAAAAAAGAAAAAGAGCTTTGATCTCTTCTTTCACTTTTTTCTCCCAAAATCATGGTGATCTCTCACTTCGAATCGATCTCGTATTTCCCACTTTTCGTCCCGACTTCATAATGGTCTCTAAAAAACATCTGTAACGAAATGAAACTATATATGCTAATTTCGAAGGGGCCCTAAAATCGAGAGGACCCCCAAAAAAAGGGGGGCCCGAGGCAACTGTCTTATTCGCCTCACCCAATATCCATCACTGTATATATCTATAATTTAGATTAAAACGCTACACATAAAAAATTTTTTTTAAATCGCAACAGTCTGTTTCGCCAAAAAACGGCTCATCAGGCGATTATCTGAAATAAATCAACAAAAACAAAAATAAATATACAAATATATTAAACGAGAAATAAAACTAAAAAAATGACAATTTGAAAATTTATAACAATAAAATCCTTGAATAACTTGAAAAACTACTAAACAGCTTTTTCGTATTAATGAGGTGCAACTGCACGGATGTAACTAGATCTCTTCTTACCAGCAAGTGACGTAGTATAGATAAATGTGGATGAATAAAAACAATCATGAGTAAAGAAGAAAAGCTTAGAAAAGGGTGGGTAACTTAAATATTGGAACAATGACTGGAAGTGGAAGAGAGCTGGAAGATATGATGAAGCGAAGGAATGTAGACACTGTGCCTACAGGAAACAATGTAGAAAGGTAATAAAGCAAGGAACATTGGAGGTGGATGCAAACTATTTTACAACGGAGCTGATGGAAGAAAAAATGAGATAGGGATAGTGGTGAGGGAGGAGCTGGCTGAAAGTGTCCTGAAGGTGAAGAGGGTGTCAGACAGACTAATGGCCATGAAGCTGGAGGTAAAAGGGTCCGTCCTAAATATAGTAAGCGCGTATCCTCCACAGGTTAGCAACAGCATGGAGGAGAAAAATGATTTTTGGGAAGACCTGGATGGTTTGATAGAAAGTATATCAAAAGAAGAGAGGATAGTTCTTGATGCAGACCTTAATAGACATGTGGGCGAAGGAAACATAGGGGATGAGGAAATAATAGGGAGGTACGGTGCTGGAACAAGAAATAAGGAAGGATCAATGGTTGTGGATTTTGGGAAAAGGATGGATTTTGCGATTGTCAATACTTATTTCAAGAAGAAAGATGAACACAGGGTGACGTATAAGAGTGGAGGAAAAAGTACCCAAGTAAATTATGTGTTGTGCAGAAGGAGGAACTTGAAGGAAATATGTGATTGTAAGGTAATGAGTGTGTCGCAAAGCAGCACCTTATGGTGGTATGCGAAATAGCTCTCATGGTGAAAAAGAAGAAGGCAGAGAAAGCAAAGCCAAAGATAAGATGGTGAAAACTGAAGGAGACAAGCTGTCAAGAAGCGTTTAGAAAAGAGGTGACCAGGATTTTTTTTTTTTTTTTTAAATCTGGAAGGCAAGGACGGGTTACCTGATGAGCGGGACAAAATAGCAGAAATACTAAGAAAAATAGCTGAAACTGTACTGGGAGTGACATTTGGGAAACGAAAAGGAGACAGGGAGACATGGTGGTGAAATGAGGAAGTACAGGAGAGCATAAAAGTAAAGAAAGAGGCAAAGAAAGCATTTGACAAAATAAAAGATGAACATACTAAAAAGATATACAAAGAAAAGAAGAGTAAGGCAAAGAAGGCAGTTGCAATGGTGAAGGGACGTGCGTATGACAATTTATATGCTAGATTGGAAAAAAAAGAAAGTGAAAAGGAGTTGTACAGATTAGCTAGGCAGAGAGACAGAGCAGGAAAAGATGTACAGCACGTGAGAATTATAAAAGATGAAAACGGTAATGTTATGGTAAATTCGGAGATAGTGTTAAAGAGATGGAAGGAGTACTTTGAGAAACTGATGAACGAGGAAAATAACAGAGACCCTAGGACAGAAGAAGCAGAAGTGATTAACGAAGAGGTAAATTGCGTCAGTAGAGAAGAAGTAAAGAACGCACTAACAAGGATGAAAAAAGGTAAAGCGGTTGGGCCAGATGAGTTGCCATTAGAAATTTGGAAGTGCATGGGAAAAATGGGGATAAAGTTTTTGACCAGACTGTTCAACAGACTATTAATGGGTGAACGGATGATAAAAGAATGGAGAAGAAGTGTGCTTATCCCAATCTATAAAAACAAAGGGGATCCACAGTGCTGTGGAAACTAAAGAGGAATAAAGCTAATGAGCCACACAATAAAGGTATGGGAAAAAATTATTGAAGCCAGGTTAAGGGATAGAGTGGAGATCAGCAAACAGCAATATGGATTTATGCCAGGAAAGGGAGCCACCGATGCCATGTTTGCCTTAAGAATGTTGATGGAAAAGTACAGGAAAGGTCAAAGAGAGCTACATTGTGTATTTGTAGATCTAGAGAAAGCTTACGACAGGGTTCCGCGGGAAGAGCTGTGGTACTGTATGAGAAAGTCCGGAATAGTGGAAAAGTATGTGCAACTAGTACAGGATATGTATGAGGGAAGGGAAACATTGGTGAGGTGTGCAGTAGGAACTACAAAAAGTTTCAAGGTTAAAGTTGGACGGCACCAGGGATCAGCGTTAAATCCGTTCCTGTTTGCAGTGATAATGGACAGGCTAACGGATGAAGTAAGGAGAGAACTACCATGGACGATGAAGTTTGCTGATGATATTGTGATTTGTGAAGAGACCAGGGAAGAAGTGGAGCGAAGATTAGAATCCTGGAGGTATATATTGAAAAGAAGAGGGATGAAAGTAAGTAGGTCAAAGACCAAATATCTGTGCATAAATGGAGGAAATGACGACAAAACAGTGAAGATGGAGGATACAAAAGTGCCAAGAGTAAAGGAATTTAAGTATTTGGGATCAACGGTGCAAGAAAGTGGTGGTTGTGAGAGGGAGTTAAAGAAGAGAGTGCAGGCAGGATGGAACGGACGGAGAAGAGTAAACGAGATTGTCGTTTAGGGTTATTCAGCCTTGCGTCGATAGTTGCAAGGAGGATGCATATTGATGTTTTTTGATGCCAAAATACTTCTGTTATGTCTGGATTAGGATCGCTGCCATATTCGACATGCAGCTGTAGCTGATCTTCACAGTGTTTTCTTAACGAATTTTGTGAAGACGATGACGGAAGGGGAGTGGTTTTCAAGTAAATTAAGTAAAGTCTTGCCAATATTGGTCTTCACGTCCTCACTGAATGGCGGGTTAAACCATAAAATTTTCCGTTTTTTTTTGTTTTGGCCGGTTCGGTGAGATTACTTGAATGTTGGAACTGTAATTTGTTGTGGAATTCACTGTTTTGCATGGCCTCTTGATCAACAATAGCCGCATTATTGAACATGTGTTGGTTGCCGAAAGTTGTGATAAGCGGTGGACCAGCATTGATGGAAGTTGCTTTTTGATGGAGGGAGGGTCTGTCCAGACATAACAAAAGTATTTTGACATCAAAAAACATCAATGTGCATCATCCTTGCAACTATCGACGCAAGGCTGAATAACCCTAAACGACAATTGTCACAAAAAGTTATTATTTATAGAACCAGCATTTCAACTGATGGTAACGACCCTCCCAAATACTATTATGGTTGTAGAAAAACGGAATTTAAATCCCGTTTTTACCACCACCGCCAGACTTTCAAGAACAAACAAAAAAAATATACCACCGAGGTATCGAAAACCTTCTGGGCAGCCATGGATAATACGAAGAATTGTCGTATTGAATGGAGCATATCGGCCAATTCCAACACCTATCAATCTGGTGCCGCCAGGTGCAATCTCTGCCTCGATGAAAAGCTTGCCATTCTCCTGGCGGATCCATCATACATACTTAACGAAGGAACGTAACTCACCGGCAACTGTCGTCATAAAAATAAATTCAAACTAAAAAATTTTTCGTAATCTCCCTGGGCATCAAATCGGCTTTGTTTCTTTACTCATGATTGTTCTTATACATTCACACTTCATCTATACTACGTCACTTGCTGGTAAAAAGAGATCTAGTTACATCCGTGCAGTTGCACCTCATTAATACGAAAAAGCTGTTTAGTAGTTTTTCAAGTTATTCAAGGATTTTATTGTTATAATTTTTCAAATTGTCATTTTTTTAGTTTTATTTCTCGTTTAATATATTTGTATATTTATTTTTGTTTTTGTTGATTTATTTCAGATAATCGCCTGATGAGCCGTTTTTTGGCGAAACAGACTGTTGCGATTTAAAAAAAATTTTTTATGTGTAGCGTTTTAATCTAAATTAATAAATAAATTTTGCTCTGATTCTCATCATTGAATATTGGCACAGCTATATTGAAAACACTTATCTGTGTATATAAAGATATATAAAGAGGCAAAAATTGAGACCGAAAAGAGATTTAAGCATGTGATAAGAGAGCGCACGTAGTTGGTCAAAAGAAAAGTTTAGATTATTTTGGAAGGTGTTGAGTTACTGTGGGAATCACTAAAAACAGAAAGAAAAAATAGATAAGGAAATATTTTAACGCTTATATAGCCCATAAGAACGTAGTAGTACTGATTTCGTTAATATATTCAGTAGCCTTAGTGATTTCGTGTATTATTATTGTGTAGGCATTTAGTAACCTTAGTGATCTAGCTACTGATTATATTAACTAATGATTTCGTTAATACAATCAGTGGCTAGCTATTTTGGAAGATTATATACTACCTAGCGATTTTTTGCATTGTACAAAACAGCAAATGCTACTAGTACAGCAAATGCTTCGAGTTCATCTTTTATGGTTTCAAAGCAGGGACATTTCGTTTCAGCAAAGAAACTGTAGAAGTGTTAAACTTTTTTAAAAATTGTTGCTTTTGCTCGGGTTGAATTTATATATTGTAATTATTGTTAATGAATCATTTTAATGAACAGCTTCGAGTAATTTTTAAAAGAAATCGTACGCCATCGGTTTGATCTTGGCTCAACCATTGTTATTCTCGTCATTCGGTCGTGTTTTTAAAAAAATGTTACGATTTTGCCTGCATACTGACCTGAGAATGCACTTTTCCAAATTGCTATATACCGTAATACTAAAAAAAATCACCAAACTTCTACCCGGACAGCGCTGTACTTGGTACCTCCGGAAGCAGATCGGATAGCTTGGCAATTGCTTCTAGTGCCCAAACGCCATTTTGAAAGTTAGGAGAATAAATGAATTATGTTTAGAGTAAATGGATGAATGAATGAATGAATCCAGCGACGATTGAACCCTTTCATGTTTGAAAGTTTTTACGTTCCATCAATCTAATTCTAATACATCCAAAAATTTTTTTTAATTTCAGCCATAGTTTTGCAAATAAGTTATTAAAAGAAATGACACTATTTCTGTAACCTAGTGAGAACTAAACATCCAATTTAATAAAAATAAAAACAAGAAACAATAGACAACTTCTGTTTTAAATATATTGCTGTGTAGTGAAGAAAAGTATAACATAGCAAGTAAAATTTTGCTTTTCTGCTTTAAGGTGCTGAACAAAATGTAGACATTTTTTGTCTTTTTAAAATATTGAATAAAATTTTATTCATAGGTAAACACTAAACAGTATCGAAAAATTTATTTTTGATCATTTTTTAAATACCAGCACATATGTTAGGAAAAATTTTAGAATTACATAATAAAAACACACTGTCAAATTTTATACGTCGGCAGTTTGTCCGTACCGTCGTTTTAATTGTGATCGAGATCAATGAGTTGAGTCCAGTCACCACTCCGCCCATGTTGCAGGGTCTTGAAAAAGCACTTCTTGTAGGTCCCAATAAGTAGCTCAAATAAGCAACTCGCATTACCATAAACAAATTAAAAAACAAATTATAATATACATCTAAAACAGGGGTGGGCAAACTACGGCCCGCGACGACCTTCTGTGCGGCTCGCGAAGGCTTCAAACACATAATAATTAAAAATTATTAAACGTATTTCATCTTCAACCAAATTATTGGTCATTGCTTTCAGCGACCATTGATTTATAGGTACAAAAATCAATAAATTCGGGACAGATTTAAAGTAAAGAACTTTTTTTTAGAAATCACTTCATTTTGGGCTGGAAAAGTAAGAAATCCGAGACGGATTTGAAGTGAAGACCTTTTTTCAGAAATTACCATAGTGCAACCCGCAAACAAATTCAACTTTTGAATGCGGCCCGCGAGCTAAAACGTTTGCCCACTCCTGATCTAAAATGTATCATAAAATAACATTTTGAATCTTTTTTTAAGTTGAGGTTATTTTTTATAGAAATTTCTTCCAAAATCTTAAGTTTAGAATAATTTTCTACACCCCGCGCCTTTACGCTCGACGTAAGAAATTCAATAAACAAAGACTTTGGATCTGATGTATGAACGAGCTATTTCGACAAATTTTATCCTGACTGTTTACACAATGCCTAGTTTTCCTTTAAAAGAAAAGTTGTATTCTGTTAATTTCGATGTAAAATTTCTAATTTATAATAATAGTAATAAAAAAATATCCAGCTTTTGAATCAGTAATCTCTTTTTAATTTGTTTAAGTTGTCAATTTATGCAGCTAAAAATAACTTAAAATTTCAAAATTAAATCTTAATTTTTCAATTTTTCTGCACATTAAACCATAGATCTTTTATATAGAAACACCAGTATCTTCTATGCTCTGTATTTTGGAATTGGATTTCAAGTTGAAAATGGGGTTCCCCATGTTTTATCATTAAAGAATTTATTTTAGTGTCTCCTAGAAAATTTTGAAGAAACAGGAAGTCATTTTTTATAATTTTTACTTTCTACAATGTGATCCAAAGGTCATTCAAAAGTTAAATTTAGATAGAAATAGCACAAAATTACCCAAAACATTGCATATTTACACAAAACACATTTACTTCACTTTTTCAACAGCATTATTTTAAAATTATTACAATCAAAACTTTTAAAACTTGGTAATAAAACTATTGGCCGCATGGCCGAGTTGGTTAGATCGCCATATTCAAGCCGAATGTGATCGGCATGTTTCAAACCTACTTCCGTCATCATGTTGTTTCCTTTAAAAAAACAATATATGACACTTTTCAGAGGTTTTAGAAAGCAGTTAAAATTTAGTCAAATCACTAAAGAATAAACAAAAAAACTAAAAACGATGATGCCTCTTCAGTTTGTTTTGTGGGCTTCTGCGTCCCATCTTGACCGTTCGACTATGCACATGAAGGCGTAATAACAACCTGGTCGTTATTTAATTACTTGAATCTACGGCGACCGTAGTCGACTGTCGATGTCACTCACTTCACAGGCTCTTTCTTGTATGGCAGCACGGTCCTGGTTTTTGTTTTCTGTTTTAAGCGGATTCAGCATTGAAGGTAAGCAGCATTACCTCGTAAAGAAATCTATCTTGAAGTGCCTTTCCCAAGGATACACAAAAATTAGCCAGGTAGATTGAACATTGAATTCGCGTTATTCTGCTTGCAAAGTCAGAATGTTACAACGTTGAGTTATTCCTTGCGTTATAGTGGCTTATGTGACCATTAAAAAATTGTTCTCAGTTTCTATTTTGAAAATTCAACTTTAATAATTTCAAAATTTTAATGTTAAAAAATAAAATATTGTGAAAGCAAACCAGCAAAATAGTAATAAAAACCACATAAATAGTCATATCCTGGCTGATTGCAACTATAAAGCGGACTCGCAATTGGGCCCTATTAGACCTAAACTCGAAAATACAAGCCCTAAGACAGCCCGAACCAGAAAATATACTTGAAGCCCGAATCTGTTCCAAATTAGACAGAAACAATAAACCTAAAGGTAAAAACAAAATATATCTTTATAAAACCAAAAACTCAAAATAAAAAATTTCAACCTGACAGCAATATATTGGCATCTACAAAACAGGTCAGGGAATTTGTTTGAGAGTTGCACTATGTATAGCGCCACCGACTCTTTCTTGCGAGTCACGAGAATGAATATAAAGATTGAATGAAACGAAAAAATTAAAATAAAATATTGTACATTATCCATTATGAAAAGTGTTACTATCTTAATGGCCGCTTTGGTGATTTTTTTTTTTTTTCTTTCATACTTTACGTCTATTTCGCCTCCCCTTACCTAAAAACAAATCGAAATCCTCTATACTTAGATTTATTTCATTTAGATTTTGTTTTTTCTTTTATGACATTGCAGATATTGTTTTTATTTGTTTGACTATTTAGCTACTATGTTTTTACGGCTAATGACTGTATACTGTTTATTTTTCTAACAATCACTTGACAATTTCGCAAATAAAACAGCCTATTGTTGTTTTAAAAAAAAAAAATTTAAATCAATATTGTTCAGATATTACATCTATAATTAGGAGGTCTATGACATGCAATAAAGACTTTTTATTATAAAATAGAAGGGCCCAAGTTTCGTAACCCGAGAGGCAGGTTGTTAGTCTTTCCATTTAAAGCAGTGTTTTTTAGAATGACCTACTTGACTCCCTAAGAAGAAATTGGAAGTTTTTAGAGAGAAAAACTGCTGGAGAAGGAACTGGGGAGGAATTTGAAAATCTTAGTAGAATGTGAGGTGATCAAAAAAAATTGGCAAGCCCTTTGCAGTTGAATCATGACAGCAAATAAAAGTGGTTTTATTACAGTGAAATCTTTTTTCGTCTTTAAACAAATTTCAGGAAGTACATCAGTAAAATTTACGTTAAAATTAATGTGAAGACCAAATACAAAAAAACTTAAATATCGGGATAATAACGGTACCTGAATTCTAAAAGAGAGGTATGTGGTGAAAACTTTAAGAACCACTGATTTAAAGGGTCTACTCTACGCATTAAGCTATAGCATCCGTTTACGTCAGCAATTTTTGACATTAGCCAAGTTTTTCATTTTTCTTCAAACATAGAAAATTAAAAGTCAGAGTTTTTACGGTAGCGTATCAAAACTTTTGGAAAAAATATGAGTTTAATATAGTTTTAATTTCATACAACTCCTCAGTATTAAAAAATGGTAAATGCGACGATCCACCAATTTTAATATTTGCTTCCATTTTTATTTCACATTCTATGCTGGTTTACCTAAGTTTAGTTCAGTAATGCTGAAAGTTAAACATAAACAAAGAGTTTGAATGTTTTTTAACCGGGTTTATCAATGCCTCAATTTTAAGTTTTGGTGAAACAATTGGAAGTTGAATTGACATAAGTCCTACAGTAAATAGATAGCCTGGTAGTTAGCAGGTGATCAAGTCAAAAATACCAAATGGAAGTAATACTTTGGTTGCAATATTTTTTAAGTAGAAAAGATTTCACTTAGCTCTCTTAATTTTCTTTTCTAAGAAATTTGCTGGTTTGATATTGCAGTTTACGAATGCTGCATCACATCGAAAACAAAATATGGATAGTAATTGTACACGAAACTGGCAGTTGAAACAAATGATTCCTGTTCAACTTTTCTGCTTATGCTGCTTTCAGTTGATAGTTTCTTTCAAGCATTTGAGTTGTTCTTATAAAACTTCATCAGAAAACGAAATACTAATTTTGATTTGATGGAAACTTGCACAGAAACTTTCCTGCACGAATCGATTCGAAAAAACGTTTACATTTTTTAACCAAAACAATTACAATCAGCTATTGCTTTACTCAAAATTTTTGTCCGAAATGATTTTTAACTTTGGGATTTGGGAAAAATGTTTGAAAAAAGTCAGATTGTTGATTATTTTTGACTATTTTAAATTTTTTGGAATATTAATAATGGCGGATTAACATAAACTAGCATAAACATAAACAATTTACAAATCAATAAAATATACCAAAGCATAAAATCAATTTGTTATAATCCATGATATTGAATAGTTGAAGTTTGAAGATCGGCCTCTGAAATTTTCAAACTGATTTAAAAAACGATTCAAAGAGAAATGGTTTACGATTAAACACAAATTACTTTTTGCTAAATAAGTATAATTTATGCCATAAAAACAAGTATTGGGAAACTGTAAAGGAATATATTTTCTTGGTAATTTGCTTTCATTAGTCTGTCATAAGGGTCAGAACAAATAATTAAAGGTCGACAGCATGCAAATAATCAAACATGTCTCCATAAAAGCAAAAAAGAAACAAGAAAGGGTCAAGATTTAGATGACGTCGTATTACCGATAAACTGAAATGGATGATTTATATTGAAAAACGAATTAATCGTTATGCGATGAAGGTACTTCAATCAACGTAGTTTCAACCAGCGCTTACACGACTTTCACAGAAATTACATCGTTATTTTGACGCGTCGGACTGCCGAGGTAGTTTAACTGGTACTTTCTCAGAAATCGATTAATAAGTGAAAGTTTTATAGGTTAGATTAGAGGCCGTTGCAAGGTCATCAAAAAGTGAAACGTATGCGAACTCATTAGCACTGTTTAGACAGACTGTTAAATAAAACAACAAAGATGCAACAACAACCGAAGTATTTCACGTATATTATGGAAGATTAAAGATGATCCGAGATCTTTTTTATTGCATTATAACCTTCTCTTTGATATTTCGATGTTTCGTTTTAAATCAAAACGTGAAGCTAGCACGAAAGATTAAAAAACTAAAAACACGAACGAATTTTAAGACTAAACTTATTTTTAGAATCTCTCTGCTGCTTAACCCCATTTTGAACTGCGGAATGGTATTTTATAATCATTTCATACAGCGATGGCCCGACAGAAAATTATTAAACGACAAAAAATGACAAGATAATGGTCAGTCTCGGACGGCAGATTCCATTCTTATTTCAAACTTATAAAATCAATAAACTATTTAGCCAAATAAAAACATGCAATAATTGGAACCGCATGTCATGAAGCTTACTGGTAAATGTTTGGCATTGAACCATTTTGAACAAAAACAAAAAGAATGTCGAAGATACCGATAAACCTTGAAGTTGAATATCTAGATCTAAAATGTTACCTTAGTCAAAAGTTAACCGTTGTCATGCAATTTCTCAATTATTAAAAAAGCAGTATTTAGTTGTGCGAAACGACAACGATTAAAGAGCTTGACAAATTAACGAATATGAAACACTGTGTCAAGCAATCAAAAGTTTATTTTTAAAGGGACCAACAAGCTGCGTTGACTATTATTTTTAACACAAGCTTTTTTGCATATTCTTTTATTCCAGAAAAAACGATTTGATAATTACAATGAATGTTTCAACTAAAGAGTTTTTTTTTTTCTTTTCCTAATTAGTACCCTAGAATTATACAAATCTACAAGGTTAAAGTGATTAAAGAGTAAAAACAGCCTGTTTTTTTGCAGCTATATTATTTTTCTATTTTCTGGGTTTCAATCTAATTCTTATCTTTTGAAGAGAAAATTCTAAAAGAAGAAATAATAGCCTATCTTTTGTAAATTAATTTTTTAGAAACCAATTTTTTCTGTAAATATATATTTATTATTAAATCAAAAAATATAAATTTATCAAATTAAACATGGTTATTTTGAATAAAAAACTTTGAATAAAAGTTTAAAGTTTTAACAGCAGTTTTGAATGTAAAAGTAAACCCACTTTTAGCCCTTAAAAATCTTTCTGTGTTGTCCCCGGCTTCAGTTTGAGCATACCATACTGGATTTAGTCCAGTTTAAGATTCCCTTGTAATTATACATAAAAACAGACACATTTTTACAGTAATAGGCTAATTGATTTTGAAGAGATGGTGAAATAACATTGGCTGGTTGTTTTGAATGTTTGATGTGTAATTATAACAAGAATGCCAAACTGACTGACAGACAGAAGTCAAATCCAGCTTACCATGATCAGAATTAAAACCTGAAAAATTCAAGTTCAAGTATTACAAAATTATCTTTATAAATACTTTTAGACGTTCTCTTCAGGTTCTTACTTTTTAACTTTTTATTTTTGAATCAGTACAGAATTACAAAATGAAGACAAAAAAAAATAATTAATCAACATCAATAAAATATAAAATATTAGTAATTAAATATATTCATAAAAAGAAGATCAACATCAAAAACAATTGTTTCAAATTAGTTGCTGAATCTACTTTGCATGAAATTGACCTTTTGCGACTCATATGAAACATGCTTAAATAAATATAAATTTTTTGCGTTATATAATATAAACAAGAAGTGGAAATAAAAACTATCAAAAATATAATGTTTGATGGATTTTGCACAAAGTCTTCTCTTCAAATCAAAGGTTTTTCAAAGAAACTTTAGATCTCAGTTTTTTTTGGAGAGTAGCCTATCTAAACCACTTAATAGATCATGCAATGCATGGTCAGGATCTAGAATTCCACAGTAAGCCAAGAAAAGTGTCGCTCCTTGTTGGCGAAGCTCAGCTGGCTGGATGCCTGAAAGTATCGGAAGGTGGTCCGTTGGAGTGGGACGCAGGCATCCACTGACAATGCGCAAGGCGACATTTAGGATATTGTCTATAGGCGAGTGTGAGCGCTGCAACGCAAAACTGGTGCGCAGTACACAACTGTCGAATGAACCAAAGATAGGGCAGCTGTACGCAATATTTTAACATTAGCACCCCATTCTGAGCCCGCAAATCGCCTCAGCAGTGTGAAGTGGAAAAATAATTTTTTACAAGATGGTGACGGAACGTGAGCGATCTGTCCGGGTAACTTTCAAGTCTTGAGGTACGTCGAAAGTGTAGTCATGTCTTGGCTTAAAGTTTCCTCCAAGTTCTTCCAGTTTTCAGTAGAGTGCAACAACGCTAGATCGTCTGCAGTTCTATTTTAAATTAGTTTTCGCAAATTGGAAAACACCCGAAAATAGCTGAGTAAGAGGGAGTGTTGCATGCGGCTTTCGTTATTTGCATGTTGCTCTTCCTCCATGATCAAGACAATACAACTATCGCGCGATCGACATTCTTGTTCATTTTTGTCTAGAACATCATAACTTTATAATAATTCAAAGACCTTTTGCAGTACTTAGTTGAGCTGAAGATACAAAAGTTAATGCTTTTTTACAGTCACGAAATTTTTATCTTGCAATAAACTTTTTAAAATAAAATTTACCAAAACTGAATATGAATAAAAAGCCGTAAGCCTAAACCTAAATAAAAACCAAAAGAAACATCAATATGTTATCAAATTTTAGTACCAATTAAAAATTTACGGAGTGTTTCTTTTAGATCTCAATCAAGTAAGCGTATTTATTGGAAATTAAATTTTCGACCTAAAGATCACAAAGCTAAAGAAGTGTTGATATTATTTGGCGAATTTTAATTATATTTAAACCCATTTTAAAAATAAACGTTTTCAAGTTGGTTGGAGAATCTTAGATTTTTGAAGAATTTTTATGCTTATATGTAAACAAAAATAATTTTTAACGTTTTTTCTTGTGCAATTCAGTCAAGATTTGAATCAGTAAACCATCGCTCTTTGAAAAGACCCTCAAATCGTTGCGATGAATTAATTAAAATATCAGAACGATAGTCATAAAATTAATAAACAGTTTGCATCAGACAAGATTTGTGTTTATTTGCAATAGCTCATTAACCTTTAGATTTCACTTGATACAAGAGTGAAGATGATGAAAGTAAGAAAACGTTTGTGATTCGATTAATTCATTCAATTTCTGCCAAAAACGCCAACAAGACTCATTTAAAATCATGGCTGTTATTAAAATAAGAATCATTAATCTTTGTATCTTTAAGTATTCTTCAGGAGCTCGGTTAATTACTTGAAAAATTGTTGTTGAAGTTGGAAAGAAAAAAATTTTGCCCTCGTTTGATTCTAAAACTTCAAAAAATTTTGAAAAATCACAATTTAAAAAAATAGATTAGTTGATTTTTTCTTTTACGATATCAATAGCTTCTTGTGGCACATTTTGCAGCAGACATAAGCGAAAAATGTCTATACCTGTGCATTTGGTTAACCCAGTGGTTATCAAAGTGGTCGATAAATGTCCAGGGGGTTGATGAATGACTGATGGGGTCTAATGCAGCAATAAAGCAACGGTAGCCAATTCGGCAAGGTACTAAACAAAAAATGTTTGATTATTAAGGGGAAACCCTTTTTTCGATCTTCTCTTGTTTTTCTTCAGAACTAATAGGAAAAAGATAGTTTAATAAAAGTGAAAAGAAAAAAAGAAAAAGATTTTTACTTTAATGATAATTTATATTTAGTTAACAGTGTGTACTGGATTAGAGGGACGATAAAAATCTTTTATTCGACTTGGGGTCGACGTGCAAAAAAGTTTGAGAACCACCCGGTCAGCCGATGGATTGTTTTTGTGTTTGGGCCAACCGTGCTAACTAAAGTATTGTTCCTTACAATGCGCATGATCACGACGGCTGATCGTCCTGACTTTCTCATGATAAAAATGGTGCAAGTCTGCGCTGCATTCAATCAACATCAGATTGAAATTCATCGTACCAAACGAGAGAGGTTTACACATTCAAATCATTAAGACAGAGTTTTCACATCGGCGGACGTCTATTTAAAAGAAGGAGTAATAAGGTGTTTCACAAAAAAACTGCTTCTGTTCGAGCGCATTGCCAACAACTTTTGAATACCAAAATCTTGCCGACGAGCAATTAAAGCATTTCATCCAATAAGATTAACACTCTTAACCTCTTGTTGTTCCGTTAGCTTTTTTAGCACACTCCAAAAAAACGCAGCGCTTCAATAAACAGGCAAATGATTTTAAAAACTTTGAGCGACTAATGCTTATGTTGACATGGATTTTAAAAAGTAACCCAACTAAAAAAAATTGATAAATTTTAAAAGATTTTTATTAAAAAACTAACCAGCAAACCATCGCATTAATAGCCGTGCGTTAAAAATTTTTATTGGGAATTTTCACTTGCACGTAAGCGCATTATTTGTGTCCATCGCTGGGGATCAAAGATTGAAGTAAATAAAAATAAGTTTTCTGGTAACAAAGAGTTCTAGTTTGTGTAAAATAAGATATAATTCAGCCAAGTCCATAGTCTAATAGTATAACCAAGATTTAGTCGAAAATTTTTGAAACACTCAGGTAAACCTGTTACACCTTGGCAATTATTTTTAAATGAAATCAATTTTGTATTTTAAAACGAAGCATAAAACCTATTTGTTTTACAAAACACATCTGCTTCTTGGAGAGGCGAAGATAAATTAAATAGATAATACGTGACCGACTCGTCCAATAAAGCAAACTGAGGTAAAAGCAAGTTTTATTCAACTCTTAGTAATTGTATGGTGTTTGTCAGAAGGCATTTGCGGACGTTATGATAGGAAAACTTTGATAACCAAAAATCTGCTAAATTTGGAAAAGGGCTTTTCTTGATTGAACTTTCAACAGATAGAATAGTCTTCCGCTGGCACCTGCGATATGAGCAGTTGTCAAAAAACTTAGAGGTCACCTAGCTAAAGGATGTGTGGCAGGTTATGAATTTACGTGATTTAATTAATTGCTTTGTTTTGAAACTAAGTGAACGACGTTTTTCAATTCATTTAAAAATTGCTTTGTCAGAGAGGTAATGTGTAGCAGGTCTATTGCCAACATAATCGAAATATAATTCTAAAGCCTTTTCAACAAAAATTAATTAATCTTGTTTCGCCAAATTGCGATGAAACAACTTTACCAAAAAAAGTAATTTCTTTTATGTAAAAGACAATGGCATAAAATAAATAAAAAATTTTGATATTAATGCAGCGTCAATAAAAAGCCAATGAATTGATTTAAATAAATAATAACAGCAAAAGCATCGTAACAAGTTCAAACAGCTTTTTTTAATTTTTTAAATAGAAAAGCAATTTTTGTTACGGTTATCAGCACAAAGAGCAGCAGTAGGTTCATCGGATATTTGTAAAGGTGAGTAGAATAGTTAATTTCGAAAAAAATTACCATTAAATCTCTGTTTTAGTTTTGAAAAATTTCTATAATACATTCAATAAAATTCCACCAATCAGCCGCAGTCTACCATTAATTATTTGTAAGGCAAGGAAAAATTTAAATTATTTTATAACCATTATAAAAAAATTTTGACGAATTTTACGATTGTTGATTGAAACCAAGATCAGAAGTCAATTTTTTGGTTATTTACAAATTTTAGGAACAAGCTATATAAAATTGATTTTCACTTAATTTTTTAAAAGTCTTGGTAGTAAAAGCATTGCCGCCGGTTAGTGCAGCAATCACCATTTTTGCATCCGGTAAGAAGTTCTGAATTCTGTTTCGACTTTGTTCAAATCTGACACTGGTCGGTAACATCTTGCCATCGCTGCGACAGTAACCACCGATCCGAAGTTAGCGTGGCTTCAAATTCAACGTTGTGGAAATAGACACCGAGAACTCGTCATACATTTTGGCTTGCGTGAGTAGCACATTGTATAAAAACTTCTGCTTTGGTTTAACTATATTACCTCTATGTGTATTTGTATATACTTATATATAAATATATAACTGCAGACAGTACTGTTTCGACCTTTCGGGTCTCGTCAGTGCAGTGAAGTTATGCTGGGAAAGAACAAGGCTCACAAATTTGAACCTTATACTGTATATATATAGATAGATTGTAAAGATAGTTATACCATACCATAAGAACAAGTGATTGAAAGAAGTGTCTATCATCATTGAAAAGATGTCCATTATTTATCATTAATTTCCATTCAAATTATGTAAAATTCTAATAAAATTACTTCCGGAAAAGGTTTGTTTTCATCCTCTATGAACTAGAATTAAAACTTTTTTACTTAAGTATTTTGCTTTGTGTTATTTTTTTGCTTATACGCATTTCGTCATAGGTCGTGAGGTGTTATACATGAATTGTAAAAAATCAAACCTAATTTAGACTTTCATTATTTCTCTTACAGTATATTTAAGATTCTCTTATATCCCTTAAACGTATATTATTTTTACTTTGTTTAGATCAAATTATCTGTTGCAGACTAGCAAGATAAAAAAACATTTTTACAAGGGCTTCCAGTAGACAGATCAATTATTTAGCCAGCGTAAAGACAAATCATTAATTTTATGCATCAAGAAGCGTTTATTAAGTCCTTATTTTTTTTATTTTTTTAAATTTAATAAGCGTAATAGGAAAAAGCTAATTTAAGATAATGTAAAATATTCTGGCCTTCTCAAACTTAAATACTCCTGCAGTTTTGTTTTTATGCATTAATTTTAACACGACTAATGATATTTTCCGAAAAATTTTAGTAAAAGGTGATCACGGTCCAAAAGATTTATCAACTTTGTTGAAAAAAATAATCCAACCTTATAAAACTTTTTCTTTAAAGGTTTTAAACATTGTGGCCTTTGAAATTTGTATAAAATACTACTAAGCAAAAAACCGATATTTTAAAAAACATTTAAAAATGATAATGTTCCAAAAAGGCAATAGAATTTAATTATAAAAGAATTTGTAAAAAGCTGTTCTAAAAAAGTCATAATTAATAGAAAAAATAAAAATCTTGATAAAACAATTCAACAAAATTGAAAGCATGTATTGAAATTTCTTGGTTTTTAATTTTGTAACAATTGTTTTGACTGGAGCAAAAAAATTGTATAATGCTATCTGGTCGTAAGAGAAAAGAAACGATCATTTTCACTTTGGCATTTTATTTACTGAGTAATTCCAGTTCATTGAAGCCAATGTTCTTTCTTCTTTTTGGTCATTCAATCAACAGCAAAAGGCCATGAAAACCGCTTTTCTAAGCTGTTCATTAGGCCCATAACACGTCACAGACATTTTATATTTGATTTTAATGAGATAGTATTTCGATTCGAGGTTAATTTGTGGCATTCATTAGCTTTCATTGGATCATTACTTTAACATGCCAAGTCAATTAAACGTGAACTGACTCCAGTCCATAGAAATACATTCTAATTCATTGCCAAGTTAATTTGAAATCATAGTCATAACGATTCGTAAATAAGTTCATTCATGACGTAGATGTATTATGACAAATATTTGATATTTACAAGCGACAAAGTTAGTTGCGAAACAATTTTAAAAGCTTTAAATAGTGATGTTATAGAGCAGTAATGTTTGGAAAAAGATTTATCTGAAATTCAAAAAATAAAGGTTTTCAGAATGACTGACTTTACATTCGAAAAAATAAAATTTTGTCACTTGGTTTAAACTTGCTTATGTTTTTCCAAATAGAAACCCAGCAATTGTTGTTTCCATCTTTTCAAAGAATATGTTATCTGGTTGAATTTTGTCGTTAATAATGATTAGAAGTACCATTAAATTAAATCGAATTAAGAAACAATAGAAAATTGTCCTCAAAAGGAAATTTTTTTATTAAAAAAAGACTGTTTTTTGGCAAAAAAAATTATAAAAAAAAGAATCACTATTTTTAGTTTAATTGTTTGTATCAAAGTTGGAAAAATCAGCAAAATTTACTTTAATTGCAATTACAATTATAATCAAACCTCCTAAAATTTTATTGAAATATTTTGCTGATATGTGTTGTTCGATTACGTTTAAAAAATGTTTTTTGTTTACTTTAAAATAATTACACCATGTTTGTTTACAAGTATGATTTTTAAGCTCTTTTTCAAGTATTCAAGCTGAAACAAACAATAACAAACTTTCTTATTTTGCATATTGATACTATGAGATTGCAATTAAAAATCAACTAAAAAATTACAAGTACACTTATAGCTCGAGTTTTTTTTTCTGACTTGAATCATAAAAGATTAAAATCTTTTTCATTCTAGAAATAACTGTACAGATTTTTTTCTCTGCAGCAATTTGTACGAGCGAAAAATAAATAGATAGTTTAAAAAACTAATTTTACTTGTTTTTGAAAAAAGTTTTGTATTTTCGTGGCCATTTAGGAGTTGGAAAACAATTAAACTTACGTCTAATCGAGCAAAAAAATTATGAGCTCCGTTGAAAGTAGGAGAGCGCGGCGTTTCTTAAACCTCAATCAAAAATTTGTAAGTTGCGCAACAAAGTAACAAAAAAGATTCAAGTTCAAACTCGTCATAAACTTCGAACCACCATTACGTGAAATCATTCACAAACGTCAAACCAGTCGATCCACAGGGTATCTGAACCAACGAAAATTACGTGGTTTTTGTTTTATTGAGAGCATCACAACGACAACTCGATTAGCAAAGCGATCTCGTTTTGGCTTGATTAAAGCAAAACGACCTACATCAGCGTTTTAATCTTTTTATCAAGCGGCCCAATATTTAGTGTAGAGTAATAGTGAGACTTCGCAAACGCAATTCATAAACTTCATTTCCACGAATTTTTCCTCAAGTTAAACAATAACGTTCCATAAAATCTTCTATTGAAATCGAAGGCCGAAGAGGATTTTAAACAATAAAAAAGCCTTGTGAAGTACTTAACTTAGTGACCTACTTTTGAGTCGCACTACATAAATTGAACCACCAACATCACCCCACGGAAAACTTACTTTTGATGTGCTTAGGTCAATTTGAGTGTGTCTCAGAGAAACGACAAAAAGGATTTTTGGCAGCTAAAACAGTGATGGCAGTTGAGACTCGTGGTAGATGAAACGTGAATTTTTTAGAATTCGCTTGCAAAATTTATTTTCAGTAATAAAAAAAAAACACGTCCTGTTTGGAAACATTTGCTTATCCTTTGAGACAAAAATATTTGTGACTTTGTGCTAAAAACCCTTTCTATTTTGCCAAATTTTTAAGCCTATCCATTTCAAAACTTTTCAAAAGCTGTTCTTATTGTAATGAAAATTGATAAGCGATCAATTTTATAAGGTTTGGATCTAGAATGGAACAAAAAATTTTAATGAGTGGATTATGTAAAGCTTTCTGTTATTTGACACTTGGCACACTTAATATTTGCTGCAAAAGCTTCGCGACAAACAAAAGAACACTCAATACAAGAGAAGTTTTCAAGTTGTAAAGTTTGTCAAGTCAATGGAGCAGCACGTGTAAGAAGGCTAACATTGATGTAGATGTCGAATATTTCCTGTTGGCTACAACCTCATGTGGAAACAGCACTGCCCTCTCAGTTGTTTGTACGACTGGGATTTCATTTCATCTATTGATGAAATGATAGTTGTAAGATTAAGTAGACGGCGAACAGAGTGTTACAAATGTAATGTTTGTCGTTATTTACTTGTCAAACCTATTTTATCCATGTTCCTTTAACAGTTTGTAAAGTAAATGTCAAAATTTTTTTCAAAGTTTTGAAAAAAACTTGTTCTAGTTGGTCAATTGCTCTATTGTTAAATAAAAAAATCTAAATACAATGCTTATCGAAAAACCTGGAATAAATCAAAAACATGCAATGGTCCAGTTTTAAGTCAGCAATTAAAGCTTGTTTCATCTTGTTTTATTAGTTTTTACGTAAGTTTTCAAGAAACACATCAACCCGTTTGTACATAACCTAATATGGTAGGTTTAAAGGCAAAAAATAAGCATCAGCAAAATTTGAACGACATTTTTTTTAAATAAATGCTGCATTTTACTAAGACTGATGCTAACAATTGGAGAATTGATAATGAATTCTTTTTTACAGAGGAAATAGAATGGAGGATCAATTCACATCCCTACTTCACGGCTGCGAGTCCGGCGTGGACACTTTTAAACCGGCCTTAACCTAACATAGCTTTATTTGGATACACCAATGGTATTCAATCTTTTTTATACCGCGGCCCAGTATGCAACTCAAGGTAACTTAACAAAGCCCTTTGGTGAAGAAATTTTAGATCCGTCCCCAAATTTTCAAAGTTAACAGTAAAAAAAAGCCTTCCCTTTAGATCAAAATTTCTGTTTATTAAACGCTTCTGCGGACCCTAGAAAATAGCCAAACCACCCCCAGTTGAAAACCACTTGGATAAACAAAAGGTTTAAGATTCGAATAAATTTATTTGTGATCTCTTACTGAGAAAAAATTCATCTAACATGTATATTAGTTAAAAATGCTATTTTCTTGGGTTATTGCGTCGGTATTTCAGAAAAAAGCTCTTTAATAATTTTTCTGTTTAGTGACTTAGCAATAGGACAATGATAAAATCGTTTCAAACCAAAATTTAAGACGGCTGCAATGTTTAATAAAAATTATTTAGAGACAAAATATTAGTTTAAAATTGACCAAAATTATCTATTTTCCCAAGCGAATGTGTAAAACACTATCAGATGAAACGCAAAAGCATTTTTTTGGTTTTTTGTTTATTTGTTTTAATACATAACAGTTATCATCATTGACCTTGATTGCATTTGCGTAGGAGCCATGGGCTCAATCCCTAAAAAATATTTTTAATTACTCCAGAGCGTCAACATGCGGACAAAATAATTTTTGAAAACAACTTGCAAAAAAATTATTGTGCAATTCTGATAAGTAAAAGACTTGTTTTTTACAATTATTTGAAAACAAAAAGTAAAACCAGTTTGTCAAAAAACTTACAATATGAATTAAAACTTTTCACTGCTTAAAAATAACTTTATTTAATTGCCTTAATGTGTTTTGGAAAATTAAGACATACTGTTAAACGTTTACCAGTGGCCCAGATGGTAGGTGCTTTCACGCAGCCTGAACCGTGAGGAAGTCTGCTCATTGATTTTAAAATGACAGACCGAAACCGAACCTACCAAAACGGAAGGGTATCCACCCATTCCGATGTTCAGTGTGGGTCTGCTAGTCGGCAAACGTCCTTTTTAGGACGGAGCAATGCCAGGATAAAACTGCCCTTTTCAGGGCACATTGCCAACAAGTTCCGAAGACCCACTATTCTTCAGCTGAACATCGAAGGCCTCACTGCAAGCAAGATGAACGTTCTTCATCACCTCGCTATGCAGTCTGAGGCACTCGTCATCCTACTGCAGGAGACCAACTGCGCTGATGCAGAGAAGTTGGCGCTACCAAACTACCAACTAGCTGGGTCTTCTTTAAGCAGGAAGCACGACCTTGCCACGTTTGTCCACGAGCGACTGAGATACACGCTTTTGGACCAATCTCCACCGACATCGGAGATCGAGTGGCTGTGTGTGGACGTTGATGGCTATAAAATAGTCAACGTCTACAAACCACCGCCAACGCGATTGCGAACCCTGGATCTCCCAGTGTTTCCTCACCCCTGTCTTTACGCTGGCGATTTTAACTGTCGTCATGCTGACTGGGGTTATGACGACAACAGTCCGGACGGTGAGTGCTTGGCTGGATGGGCAAGTATCAATTGTCTTGCCCTGCTATATAATGCCAAGGACGCTGCCAGTTTTTATTCCGGCCGCTGGAACACTGGCACCAATCCGGATCTAGCTTTCGCTAGCGTAGGTCCAAACAGTCGCTTACCGGATAGACGTGTCCTTGAGAAGTTTCCCAGGTCACAACATCGACCCTCGCTTATTACACCACCAAGGTTTGCTATGGCAGTGCCAAGCATGCCTGTTAAGCGATGGAACTTCCGCAAGGCCAAATGGAGCCACTACATTGCTTTGACGAATAAATTCGCAAAGACTTTGTTGCCGCCTGATTCACTTGATGTGGATGCGGCTTACCAGGACTTCTGTAACACCATTAAGAAAGCAGACAAAAAAGATTATCCCACGCGGGTATCGAAATAACTATATTCCGTGTTGGGATGCAAAGTGTGAATCCCTCTATAAAACCTTTCTGCAGTTTCCTCAGGGAGACGACTCAAGTTTGGCTGCTACAGCTCTACTTGCCAAGCTTGACAGGAAGCGGAGGAATCGATGGTCCGAAGCAGTTCGGAGCATTGACTTCTCACACTCTAGTCGAAAAGCGTGGAGTATTTTGAACAACCATACTGGTAGGTCACGACACTCTCCTCGTCACTGTCCTGTTTCAGCCGATGCTATTGCATCTCAGCTGGTTAGAAATGGGAAATACGAGGCTGTTGACCGCAAGTCATCCCGACTTGTCTTTCAAGAAGTGTCTGACCTTTGGAGGGCCACAACACCAGACGCAGTAAATATCTCTGATAATTTTTCACAGAGAGAATTTGCTGCTGCCCTTCAACACTTAAAACCAGTAAAGCTCAAGGACCTGATTGCATCTGCCCCGAGCTTATACTCCATGCTGGAGCTGCTTTGAAGTCCTGGTTACGTGACTTCCTTTCTTCCTGTTTGCGCCGACTCAAAATTCCCAAGATCTGGAGAAGAGCGCTTGTGGTCGCGATCCCAAACCAGGAAAGCCCGTGGGGGACCCAAAGAGTTATCGACCGATATCTTTGCTCTGTGTCCCCTACAAGATCCTCGAGAGGCTTATCTACGCCCGCGTTGAACCATTAATCGATCCACTGCTCCCTAAAGAGCAGGCTGGGTTCCGACGCGGGAAGTCAACCGTAGATCAAGTTGTTCTGCTAACCCAGAACATCGAGGATTCTTTCGAGGCTAAAAAGAAGGCCGGTGCCGTATTTATCGATCTGACAGCTGCTTATGACACTGTCTGGCACTGTGGCCTTACCTGCAAGATGCTGAGACTACTTCCGGATAAGCACATGGTCAAAATGATCATGGAGCTTGTCCGAAATCGAAGTTTTACCCTTACCACCGGTGACAACAAGCAAAGCAGGCTACGCGTTCTTAAAAACGGCGTTCCTCAGGAATCGGTCTTGGCTCCCCTCCTATTTAACATCTATACGTACGATCTTCCTTCCATGATTTCCAGAAAGTTTGCTTATGCTGATGATTTAGCATTGTTGCACTCTTCTGGAAACTGGAAGGACTTGGAGGGGACCTTAAGTCAAGACATGTCCACACTGTCAGCGTATCTCCAGACTTGGAGGTTAAAGCTCAGTCACACTAAAACGGTGACGGCAGCCTTTCACTTAAACAACCGAGAGGCCAAACGTGAGCTAAAGGTCTACAACAACGGTAGACTTTTACCGTTCTGTCCAATGCCTACTTATCTTGGGGTAAAACTGGACAGATCGCTCACGTTTCGTCACCATTTAGTGGTATTGCGCAAAAAACTATCCTCGCGCGTCACACTGCTGAGGCGACTCGTGGGCTCGGGATGGGGTGCTGGTGCTAAAACACTACGCATAGCCACCTTGTCTCTAGTCTACTCAACAGCTGAGTACTGTGCGCCAGTCTGGTGTCGCAGTGCTCACACTCGCCTCATTGACAGTGTCTTGAATGACGCCTTGCGCATAGTTATTGGATGCCTGCGTCCCACTCCAACGGACCACCTACCTGTACTTTCAGGCATCCAGCCAGCTGAGCTGCGCCGAATGGGAGCGACACTCTCCTTGGCTTACCGTGGATCTCTGGACCCCAATCATATTTTGCATGGTCTTTTAAGTGGGTCCTCAGATACTGCCCAAGTGAGACTAAGATCCAGACGCCCGTTTGTGCCAGTTGCGCGGAATCTTTTGGACAACCTTGCCAGACTTGGCATCCGCGCCTCTGAATGGACAAAATGGAAAACGGAATACTGTGAAAATGCTTCCAGGCTCCGTGCTTATGTGCCCGAGACCAGTGCCAGGCCTGTTGGGATGGGCTTACCCCGAGTAGTTTGGGTTAAGCTCAACCGCCTGCCTGCGACTGGTGTTGGGCGATTCCATTCGTCCATGCACAAATGGGGTCTCGCTCCTTCACCGAATTGCGAGTGTGGCGCCTCTGAGCAAACCGCAGACCATGTACTAACAGCGTGCCCTATAATACATCGGGCACCACATGGAGCACGAGGTCTGACGGTTTTGGATGACGAAACTCGATGCTGGCTTAATGACATCACTGCCAGCATCTGATCCAGGAAGTGCAGCAGTCTGGGGTGGTAAAAGGATAAACCCTCGACCCCAGTCCTGTTTGTGTCTGGCCTGGAGTGGATGCCCTTCAAACGACGACGACGACGACGTTTACCAGTCAAAAACAACTTTCTGACTTGAAACGTTTTTTCTTGATCAAATTTTAAAAAATCATTGCATTTCACAGTGTTCACTGTTGGTTCTGGGGACAACCCAACAATCACTTACAATGTAGTACTACAAGCGCCGCAGCACTATATTCATTACAGCACGCCTTGATTTTTTCAGTTGGATTGAATCAAATTTCCAAAAATTAGAAAAAAATGCTGCTGGCTTTTAGGCATGACTCTAAACCCAATAGACACACTTAAAACTATCAATTGTTTTTTTGTTATCTGTCTGCCACAAGAACTTTAGAGAATTATGCGCCAGCGTTAAATCAGTTTGTAATCAATCAATCTCAGAAAAGCAAACTGAATTTAAAGTTTAAAATTAAAAGTAATTTAGGTCGGAGTTATAAGTGGGGCTGAGATTTTTACGTCGAGTTCAGCTTAATGCTTTTACAAAATTCGATTCTGATTCGGGCACAAATTTATACATTTACATTAAAACTTCTTTCTCCGCACAAAAGCATCCTAGCTTACTCTTCAGCATTCACCGTACTTTTTCATTTGGACCCGATTCGGGCTTTATATAAATTTCAGGTTTGGGCTCTGTTTTAAAACTGTTTATATTTTGGATTACAAGTCTGACTCAAGTTTTTTTACTTACTCAAATTCTCTATGACTTTTTTTAATGCAATGAGGAAGTTCTGTAACTATCTTGACAGCCGATGGCAGCGTGGCAACATCCGAGCTGTTTGAAGGGCTTTTTTAGGTGAATATGGTGCAATTAGTTATGATAACTCAGATAATAACACTTTGACTTGTAGCAGAAAGACGCGAGTTCTGTTTTCAGTCTTCTGATAACTTCAATTTTCACTTGACAAAGGCACGTCCGGGAAACCTATTCTTAAATGAGATTACACTGCTTACCAAAAATAGTGACTTCGCTATCATTCTAAGGCGTTATACGAAGAAAAAATCACAAAAATATTTAGCAAGATACACTTTAACTCCCCACCACTAATGACAGTAAGTGTAACAGTTTCCGACGTCTGAGAAACGATATTCTTTTTGGTTCTCAATTTTAACATAATCTCTACTGAACATTTATACATACGAATGTTTTATACTTTCCATGTAATCCCAACATAAGCTAAAAATTAGGTTTTTTCTTTTGGAGTTTGAAGAAACTTAAACACGACTCAAACCTAAAATATGACAAGACTTTCAGCATATTTTTAAGGCTGAGGATAAATTTGACCAGGTAGATAATGACAAGCAGCGCTAAATTTCACTCCTTCAGCTCTAAACATCAGTATCTCTATTCAACCGGACAGCAATATCTTGGCATCTCCAAAAGCAGATCGAAGTAATTGCTTTGCGGTCACCCTATGTATAGCACCTCCCACGCTTTCCTGCGAGCCAAGAGAATAAAACGAGATGAAAAATAACAAATTAATTGAATACAGAATGGTATTTGGTTGTATCTATTTGTTCGTGTAAAATTAAGGCCATTCATTCAGTTCCAAGTTAGGTGCATCTAAACAAGCCATACAAAGCATTATTACAACATATTTATTTATTTATTTTTTATTTTATCTCTGTATTTATCCTCCTGACTTGCAGGAAAGCGACGGAGGCTCTAATACATAGGGTAAGCAATCACCCCGACCTGCTTCCGTAGATGTCAAGATATTGTTGTCCGCTTGTAATTTGATAGAGATATGACTTTAATTTAGAACTGCTTGCCAAGACCACCAAGCAGGAGAAAGTGCTGTTAAGTGTCTTTTCCAAGGACACAACAGAACGGTACGAGTAGGCTTTGAACCGAGACCATGTCGATTACAATCCCGGCACTCTAACCACTCGACCATGCTGCCGACAACATATCGATATTAGGGACCAACATATCCCATACATCCAATGAAGTAGGGATAATTAAACCCTGATTGAACACCATTACTGCCAGCACGTAATCAGAACAGTGCAGCAGTTTTTTTTAAAAGAGATAGAAGCACGGATTGATTTTTTTTCTACGTTATTCGTAGTAGATGCCTTTTCAAAAGGAAAAAAAGCGGTTAGCGTCAGCTGAAACGCTGTTTGGTAGAAGAATTATTATTGGAAAAACGTCACGGTAAGAGTGTTGATACCAAATTGTCACAATGCTCTGTAATTTGGTGTTCTTTCAACTTGAGATCACTTTTTAATTATTAGCATACATTAGATGTAATGTAAGCTGGCAAGTGGGTAAGAGCGCTGTTTTGATGGCGAACGCGATCGACACAATTGCAGTTTAAAACCCACTCCCGTCATTCTATTGTATCTTTGTGTCCCTACTTTATGGTACTTTTCTCTACTTGGCAGTCTCAGCAAGCAGTTCTAAATTGTAGTTAGACCTTTAAAAAAACTAAAAAGACCAATTAAAATTTCTACCGAACATTAAATATCTTGGCGTTTCCGAAAGCAAATTTTAATGTCCTTTGTTTAACGTCTTCGACGTTTTTTTGCGAGTCAGCCAGAACAAAATTTAGAGTTTGAAATTTATTTGATTTCTCGTTATCTCATTCTATTCCTATAGCATTCAACAAGCTCAATGTGCAAGTTGAGAATTAAAATAAATTTCTTAACGCTTTATCTTAGTGACAGGCTAAACTACAAAACTAGTGATTTTAAAATTTAATAGAGCTAATTTGACTGGTTGTGTTAGGCTTGTATCCAATAGCTTTTTAAAACTTGAATTGTTGTAGTAGTGGAAGCAGTTACCGGTACATAGAAAAATGAAGTTATTTAGCAGATTAAATTTTTCATTACTTACCATACGGTACGGAAAAATCATTAGTTTCCTTCATTTTTGAGTTTGACTTAGGCAAGGCTTATACAGTTTATAATGTTTAAAAATAAAAATGTTAATTAAATGCAAAAGAGTAATCAATACTGGAAAAAAGAGAAACATTAAATTCAAAAAAATGACGTGCAATGTTAGAAGGTAGCACCGACGACCAGTAGCTTACCGAGGATTTTTGAAAGGGGAAGAGCATACAACCACCATCAAATATGCCTAGTGAAAAAATTTTTTTTCAAGTGGTAAAAAAAATCATCAATTTGAATCTGTCTCTGATTTCTTGTTTTAGTAATCTTCAAAGGGGGGCATTGTGCCATGTCCCCTCCTATATACGCTACTGCTGACGACGAGGTGTTGATTTTGGGAATATTGAACCTGGGTTCAAATCTACGTTAGATCATAGAAAGAATGTGATAAACAAATAGCATCCAACTAAATAAGCAACAACTTAAAGTCACATATGACCGAGACAAGTAACCTGATTTCGGTTTGCGTTGATGGCTTTGCATAAAACCTAATTCGCTCGGGCCAGTTAAGTCAGGCGCAATGCGCCGCTTCGAGCCTCGGCTTATCATAATATGATTTCGTCAGCATCAAGCAAAGTAGAACGAGGTAAAGACTTTTCTCGAAATTTCATCTTACTTTCTTCAAGAAGAACACGTTGCAATTAAAGAAATTTCAATTTTCCCTGATTTTATTTTCAATTATGCTATCTTTGAATTCTGGACCAGAAACGACTTGTTTCAAAAGAAATAAGCACATTAATTAAATAAACAGTCGTTGGCGTATAGCTATAGAAAAACAGCAACAACTTAGAACTAAATACCTTGAAGTAAATGAAGTGCATCCACAAAAAAATTAATAATCTCCATGCAATGAAATGGCTAATTTCAAAATCGAATATTTTCAAATAAATAAAAAACCCGTTTGGCAAACGTTACAAAGCAAGTAAAAGTAATTGCATAAAAAATACTTGGAATTAGTTTACTTAAAAAAACAAACACAAACTTCTAACTTCGAGCTGCTAATCGCAGTCGCTTAATAAATTACTATACATACACTACAAAACACAGTGAAAGTAACTTTTCTAATACCATAGTCTGTTCGAAATATGATTTCTTCGAAACTGGGGCGAAGTTTGACGATAGCGGAACTTAATGTCGGACGGGGTCGGTTTTTGATCGTAATCGTTCTCAAGACTCGGTTCTTGGCGCAGTCGAAACCGCGTCGGACACGAAGGTTCCTGCTCGATGTAGCGCACCACATGATTGTTGAACCTGTAATACTTGGGGTCGTATCGCGGCAGACGAAATCTGACCGACGTGTCGGCATATCTACTCCATTGATAATCGCTCAGGTTGAATTTAACCTTGCTCGTTTCAGGCAAGTCTTTATCACGTTGAAAGTTAATTGGCTGTGAAGGGGGGGCAATTGCAGCAGCATATTCCTCAGCAAAACATGTTTTGGCTTTCCGAAATCCTCTTTCAGCCATTTCTTTAAATTCTTTTTCGCCGTATATGGTTGTTGCTTGCGAGTGTTCATCCGGTAGCTTATGCATGGCATTGTCTGTGTCGATTCGCCGCAGTGAGGGGAGCGCAGGATTAAAGATTCCGTCTTTGACAGCAGCCAACATAACCCTACGAAATGTTGGATATTTGTATGGAAACTGTTGAGGAGCAGGCACTGTCCTGGTGGGCTCTGCCATAATGAAGGAGTGAATTTCCACTGCTAACGCTTTATAACTTATCTAAATATTTAAAATTAATATTCTACAGCCATCGCTCGTTTCTAAAAAAATGTTCATTTAAACACATTGCTAGTTAACCTTTTTCTCTAAGAGGCACGTTAAATTGCTTTGTAAAATCCCATATAACCTACTTTAGGTATGAATAATATAACATTATCTAGAAAAACAATCTTTTAAATTAAAGCAGTAAACAAACATCACACATTTGATATTTTAAAATAAACTTTTTTTGACTAGATTAAAAAAAAACTCATGAACTTAGTTTTGAGTAAAATTTCAATGACTAGGTTTGAGAGCCAAGAAAGGTGCAGTGTGCTGTTTATCATAAAAAATAAAAAAAATTAACCTATGACCTATTAAGTTATTTAGAAAACGGTACAAACTTTAAAATAATGAAAAGTTTAAATACATCAGAATCAATCATGACATGATTGAAAATGAAAGAAATCTAACTAAACAAAGATTGAAGAAGCTTGACAAAAAACTATTGAGCTTCAATAAAATCCATCGTTAAAGAGTATTGAAAAAGACTATATTTTTTTAGTCCGAGGACCTCCTTGGGCTCAAGAAATAATAAAAACGAAAAAGAGGAAACAGCAAACCAACCAAAACAGCCTTTAATTAAAAATATTAAAATTAGTACACTAAATTGTCAATCTTTAAAAAACAAAGTTTATTCAATCATGGAAAGTATTGTAAACCACAAAATAGATCTTTGCTTTTTACAAGAAACCTTCTTAAAGGATAATGATAGTCCATTATTGAAAGAAATTACAGAATTTGGCTTTAAAATATTTTCTTTTTCAAGAAAAAATGGCAGACAACATGGAGGATTAGCTGTTATATATCGTCCTGATTACAATTTAAAAACACATAAAGGTTATTTAAACAGTTTAGCTCTAAAATACAAATCTTTTGAAGTATTAGAGATGAGTTTAAAAACCAATATAGGTTTAATTAGATTTTGCAACATTTATAGACCCCTATATTCATCCACACATAGATGTACTTCGACCCAATTCTTGAAAGAGTTTGATTCGTACATGGATAGTTTAGTTTCTAAACCTGGGTATTCATGTCTAATTGGTGATTTTAACATTCATGTTGAAAGAAAAAACAATTCTTACACCATGGAATTTACTAATCTTCTTAAAGAATATGGATATTGTCAAAAAGTCCCCCATGCAACTAAAACTCATATACATGGTGGAACTTTAGATTTAATTATTGTTAGTGAAGATATGCCAGTGAATATTAACAACATAAGAATTTTTGACAAAAGCATTCCATCAGATCACTTTCAAGTATGTTTTGACATAATTGGTGTAAATGACTTCAAAATCCAAGAAAATAATGCTTTTTATCGAAACTATAAAACTTTAAATTTAGTGAATTTCAAACAGGACCTCTTGAATTCTTATTTACTAAAAATTGATTTAACTGAAATAAGCCTAGATGAATTAACAAACAAATATCACTACAAACTTCTGCATCTGTTAAATAAACACAGTCCATTGTTAATTAAAAAACCTTATAAAAATAAAAAAGATAAATGGTTTGATTCAGAACTAACAAACCTATTAACAGTAGAAAAACAGAACGAAAATGGAGAAAGACTCAGTCAGTCATTCATAAAGCTGAGTACAAATATTTTCAGAAACTGTAGAGACAGACAATCCAAAAAAAGAGACAAGAATTTCACTCCAACTCTATCACACAAGCAAAAGGCAATTTAAGAATGCTGTTTTCAAAAATTCGTAAGCTTCTTGGAGACAAACCTATTACTCTACCAGATGAAAATGACAATTTCATATGTGCAACCAAGTTCCAATATTTTTTTTAAAGATAAAATTATTAAAATAAGAAAAAATATTGATGAAGAAAAAAAAGAACTAACCAAACAAAATAAATGAGAGCCTTGTTCTTCATGTATGTATACTGGTGAATCTATGACAGTTTTTAAGACATTAGAAACTGATGATTTAAAGATACTTTTTAAATCTATAAATTATAAATTTTCAATACTACACCCCATACCAACATGTATGTTATTAGAATGTTTTAATGAACTAGCTCCTATACTACTTTCCATTATTAACAAATCCTTAAGTACTGGTATTTTTCCTTCAACATTAAAACAATCTGTTGTAAACCAATTATTAAAAATTTTCATAGTGATCCTAATGAACTGCTTAATTATAGACCTATTTCTAATATCTCTTTTTTGTCAAAATTATTGGAAAAAGCAGTATTGGTGCAACTGAATAACTTCTTAGTGGACAATAAACTTTACTGTAAGAGTCAATCAGGATATCGTCAATTTCATAGCTGTGAAACATTAAACATATGCATGTTAAATAATATCTTTAAAGAAATTGATAATGGAAAAATTGTTTTGGTACTTTTGCTTGACATGTCAGCTGCATTCAATACAATAGATCATGAACTCCTCCTAAAAACTCTTAAAAATTCATATGGCATAGACAAACTTGTACTTAATTGGTTATCTTCATACTTAAATCATTGTTGCTTTTCGGTCAATATAAATGACAGTTTTTCAGACCATAATTCTATGTTATATGGTGTTCCACAAGGATCCATACTTGGACCTATATTATTTATTTTATATACAAAACATCTACAACATATTGCTCATAATTTTAATTTAAATATTCAATTGTATGCTGATGATACTCAATTATATATTAGCTTTAATCCAGATGATCAATATTTGTGTACAATATTATGTAACAAAGTTGCTTAATGCATTAATGAAATGAAAGAATGGTTTTCTACAAATTACCTAAAACTAAATGAAGACAAAACAAAATTAGTGTTATTTTCAAAACCATCTGTTTTCAAGAAATTTAAACTAAGAAAAACTGTTTCACAATTGCAATGAAAAGAGGAGAAATAAAGCAAAATGATTGGACAAGCATTAGTGAAGTAAAAAGCCTAGGTATTCGACTTGACCCTCAACTAACAATGCATAAGCATATCATGTATGTCAAACAATATTGTATTAGACAGCTTAAATCCTGGAAACATATTGCAAATTTTTTAAATAAAGATGTTAAATTATTCCTTGTAAAACAGATATTTTCTAAAATTGATTATTGTAACTCATTATTTGTTAATCTTCCAAAATCCTTACTATGACATTTAGACTGTGTAATAAATAGTGCTTTACATTTGTATATAATGTACGTTACAGTCAACACATCACACCATATTACATAAAAGCTCACATATTGCCTTTAAAATTTAGAATAGATTACAAAATTTGCCTCACTGTGTTTAATTGTTTGAATGATATTGCTCCTCAATATTTAGAAATGCTGTTATCGTGGAATGCACCACTATCTCCAATAAATTGTAACATAAATGTCAATCCTAGAAAAATCAAAGATCCATATTTGTTAGTAATTCCATCTGATTTCGGAAAAAAAAACAGATACCACAGTAGATGTTTTAGTCAATATGCTCCCCGCTGTTGGAATAAACTTCCATATAATATTAGAAGTTGTAAATTAAAATCCATTTTTAAAACTAAACTTAAAACTTTCTTTTTTGAACAATTTTTATCAGAATCATAAATAACTTATTGTATTTAAATAAGGTAATATTTATTGAATGTTAGTATTACTGTAGCTTTAGCTTCTATATATTTACTTTTATGTTTTGTTTTCTTTTGTATATGTTTGTACATTTGGAGTTTTGATGTTTTGCATGTTTTTTGTCTTTATTTGTATCTGCCAAACCTGAACTAGTATTTATTTTATTGACACTTATAATTCCACTACCGCTCTGATGCAAGCACTTCTTTGAAGTAATTATTTGCCTGAGCGGGATAGAAACTTGTTTATTATTATTATTATTATTATTATGACCTCATCCAACTTTTCTCATTCAGTGGTATAGGTGAACTGTAGGGGAAATTTGAAACCTATGCCAAGCATCGGTTAAGCTTGCAAAAATAACATGTCAAGATTCTTCTTTTTCGTGGCCACATGTAATTAGAGTAGAACGCCAATTAGATCCAAAATAATTACAACCGGGAATGGTTCCAAATTCCAATAACTGATTTTTTCAGATAATCGAATAAAATACAATCTTGCAACAAAAAGCATCATATACATATATGGTCATTTATAGTACATTGTGAGGAGTAAAGTGATCACTCGTTTTTTCGTTTTAAGTTTGTTACTCTTTTCGTCGCTGCAAGTCTTTCATCCTTTTTAGAAGCAGAGCTGTGTTAAATGACACTCACTCTGTTGTTCACACCATGCTATGGCGTTGTACGACCATCTTAGTAGTGTTGGGATAAGCAACATTCTACTGTACTTATATTTTGTATGTATATTGACCTGGTTGCTGCTTTCTGTTCTAAGCAGAGTCATTATTGTGAATGAGCAGCATGACCTCATTGCAGAATTCGTTGTGAAGTGTCTTTTCAAAAAACAACAGAAAGTGTCAAGATTAATCAAAATCAACAAAAAAACAAAGCATACTCTACCACAAGCATTGGCAGGAGTATTCTTTGTTTGTTTTATTGATTTTTTGCTTCTCTTCAATCTTAGGTGCAGAAAGACGTAAAAAATCAATAGACAAATAAAAAATACTGCTGCCATCCCCCAGAGTAAAAACGAGTTTTAAGTTTGAAAATTTAATGGATCAAGCAGATGACAAAATATAAATTTTTTTGAAGTTCTGTTGAGCTTTGTAGCGGTTGCATATATAAAAAATATTATTTTTTTAAAAATTAAAAGTCATGCATTGGTCCCACCTGCAGGATGAGCACAAAAACATGACAAAAAGAAGAATTGAAACAAGAACGTATTAAATATAAGTACAGTTAAAACAGCATTACTTCTCACTAGACTGCTGACTAAGTTATTTGAATCAAGTCCCTTCTTTTCCCCACGTGGGGAAATTTATGGACTTGTTTATGTAGGTAGATAACCAGAGCGTGCAATCTGTGGGAAAGAAAAAGGATTTGAAAATACAATGGAGAAAAAAAGGGACATGATCTAGTTATTCAAATGCCAAAAATAAACCTATTCAATTAGATTACAATTTTTTCAATTTGTCACATCATGGAAAAAAATGGGTGTATTTATTGGCTAAATATGCAAACAGGTTGTAATACTGTGAAGCATAATTTACATGCAATTTTACATTTCTATTTAAGCAAAAACTTTAGTACTTGCATCCTTTGCTAAATATTGGTTTAAATTAATTTTGCTCTACAAGTTAAAATTGGAATAAAGCAATAGCAAATTCAATTTTCTTACCTATAAAGATGCATTTTTTTACTTTTTAAAATCAATTAGGAAAGTATTGTCTCTTATTGTGCAAGAAGAAAGTGCTTCAAAGTTCATCTTTTGTGTTGTAGTAAAGATTTTTGCATAAACAATTACAACTGATAATGACCTTTTGTTTACTTTGAGATCTTAAACATGTTGAAAAGATGCATGTATTTGAAACCTAGGTTTCAAAACTTGACATAAAAAAAATAAATTTAAAAATATGACAGTAAAATTCTAAAAATTTAGATGCTGCTACAAATTTTTTCATTAAGATTTAATTTATTGAAATCTGAATCAATTAAATCTAAAAGACCAAGATATTACTAACAAAATTAATCCAATAATGATTTTTATTGGTCAAAATTTTATTTTCCTTGCTACATTAACAAAATAAGCTTTCAATGCGATTTAGATAAATAAATCTAAGTTGAATATTAGAAAACTCTCTCTAACAAATGTATTTGCAACAATTAGAAATAAAATATGCTACAGCAATGATTGGTCAGGCCAAAAATTGGTCTTTTGATTATGTTTTTGACTATCACACCCCACCAAAAGTTTGCTATATTTCTCATTTTAAACTTGTATTAAGTGCTTTGCATTATTAGAATATATGTAATAATGTTTTGTATTGGTATTTTAAAGATAAAATTATGTCTTCAAAAGAAGCATAAACACTGTAAACTATGTTTATACATTCTAAATTAAAATTAAAATGGTTTTCCTAAGTGTTAAAATATCATAAAATTAAATTTAGATTTCAAACAAAAATAAATTTAAAATTATTTTACAATGCTTTTAAATTTTAATTCAAACTATAATTTAATTAATTATCAAAAAATAGATATGTAATTATCACAATCTCTTACACCTAATTTATAATTTAGTACTAATATTAAACAGCAAAGCTTTTTTAATTGATCAATGCTTATTTGGTCAATTTATTCATTTTGTCATGTATTAAGCATTGCAGTAACATGGCAAAAATAAAATAATGCTTAACAAAGCAATCATTTTCATGGAGCCTGAAAATCTTTTGAAGAAAAAAGTGCAATTTGGTTAAAAAAAGTTGGGAACCAAAGCTTTGGACAAAAAAGTCCACAAAGTAAGTCTCTAGACTATATGTAAAATTAACATTTTTTAACAT
This sequence comes from Diplosoma virens, assembly GCA_963680785.1. Lineage (NCBI taxonomy): Eukaryota > Metazoa > Chordata > Ascidiacea > Aplousobranchia > Didemnidae > Diplosoma > Diplosoma virens. The sequence continues at coordinate 33,224,294 of OY796885.1, forward strand.
TTCTGAAAATTAAGAATGTTTAAGTCTTTTCAAGTCACTGTAAACAATTTTTTCTGTAAAACTAACCCAGAATCCCCCTTTGAGCACCAGGATGGAATAAAGAAACCAAAAGAATAAGAATCTTTCAAAAAGTGGTACTAACTGCAGGAAGATCCAGGTTATTTGCACAAATGAAAATTGCTTATTGTGACTTCTTGAAGAGACTCAAATGGTTGACCTCAAAATAAAAGCAATAAAAGAAAATAATATTTTTGTTTAAATTCAAAAAAGGTATTTTCCAAAATTTTTCACAGTCAAAACGAAATCAGAGGTTGTCATGGATTTTAAAACCAAACAAGCTATAAATTTCCTGAAATTAACCAATAGCCTAACCTGTGCTACAATGTTTACTCTTTTATATTTCTGTAATTACTGTTTTGTTAAGTACTATGCTTGTATTACTAAAAGCTTTAAAAAATTAATCTGAGGTTAATGGATATATTAAAAGACAACTTATTTTTCTGATGTTCAATAATATTACAGCCTTAACCAGTAAACGATTGAAGTTACCAAAATAACGACACAAATAAACAAAATTTTTCGATGTTTTTGTAGATATTAAGTTGTAGTACATAAAAAAACATTATTTAAAAAACAAATAAGGATTCTAATATAAATTCTCAAATATCTTAATTATTATCAAATTACAAAATTGACATTGTACGATTTCATCTAATTGTTTTCACTGTTTTCCCTCAAAGCTTCCAGTGACCCGAATAGCGTCATAGCAACTTTAACAAATTTGAACCAATAGCAGAGTTGCCAAATGTTTAAAGATAAAATAATCTAGAATCTCAACAAAAAATATCTAAAATAATATAAATTTAAAAAATAATAATCCAAATAATAATCCAAACATACCAAAGTTACATTTTCAATAAAAAAACGAAAATTATAATATAAAGTTGTAAGTTATGGTGTTCTACATTGTAAAAAAAGGTCTTCACTTCCATTTGCTCTCGAATTTCCCAACTTTCGTCCAAAAATCAGGGTGTTCTCTCTAAAAAAAAAAAAAAAGGTTTTCACTTCCATTTGCTCTCAAATTTCCCAACTTTCGTCCAAAAATCAGGGTGTTCTCTCTAAAAAAAAAAAAAAGGTCTTCACTTCCATTTGCTCTCAAATTTCCGAATTTTCGTCCAAAAATCAGGGTATTCTCTAAAAAGAAGTGTTGTCACTTCTTTGCCACTAGAAACAAATGCAAAATAACATTTGTCAAAATAATCTAAATATATCTAAATGAAATGCTAAAATAATCTAACATCTAAATGGGTATTTATTACATCTAAATTAAACGAAAATAATCTAAATATAGATTAAAATAATCTAAATTGGCAACACTGACCAATAGCCTTGTTTAGTGCAGGATTAAACTAATTTAATTTTTAGTTAGGAGTTAAATGTTTTTATGGCTAGTAATTCTTGTTGTGTACGCTTTATTTAACGCAATTCAAAAGAATTTTAATAACAAAAATACGGCGGTAAGAAGATTACATAATTCAATTTTTTATTATTTTAGTCCATAATTTATTTTTAATTTTTTAAAACAATTATTGCACTCAAACACGACTAAAATTAGATTTTATAGTTTTGCTTCAAATTTAGAGTTGTGCTTTTCAACCAGGTGTATTCTACGTCCCAAGGTAGTCCCAAGGTATGCCAGAATTTTTTAAGGATGTACCAGCTTAATAGGTTATACAGGGGTTAAACTGTCTTCAGTCTTTAAGAACTTTTGTTAGTTTAGTCTGGCCATTAGGATGTTCATTATTTTTTTGTCATTTAATCATTAGTCAAAATAAAAAGATAGCATATTTAAAGTGAAAAAATTTTTTTGCACATCAATTGTTCTTCAATTATGTTTTTTCAATTGTATATTTAAAAAAAATTTTTTCAGACTCTTGGCCTTAACTATACATTTTTTTAGACTTTAAAAAAGGGCGTCAAACCGTTTAAAATAACTTTCCGGTTCAGGTTCAATTTTGTTTTTATTGGTTAAGTTCTAGTTTAGGTTCAGCAAATTTTATTTTAAAGGTTCAGTTTCGGTTCAGCTCCTGTTCGAGTTCAAAGAAAACAACCAGTGCTTAATAAGATTCGTGTTCGACGATGTTTGGTTCAATTCTTATAGCTTTATAAAATATTTTTTCTGTCCATTTTGCAAGCGTATAAACTAGTAATTTTCAAACTGTGTGCTGAGAAGGTTTTCCAAGTGTGTCGCTAAACTTTTTAATAAACATTAGTTTATAGATCGATTCAATTATTCGGCTTTTGCTTTTTTTAAGTCTGTAGTGATAATAGCATTTTGCACCTATTTTTTATTGTCTTGTTTTTAGCAAAATAAATGCATCTTAAAACGTTAAGATTACAGTACCTTACACGACCAACCAGCGCCTGGTTTATATGGTAGTATATGTAGGTAATGTTAATAATTTTTTTCAGGAAAAAATTAAAAAAAATAAAAATTGTAGCTATTGAAAATGGTGCTGTACGTCGTCAAACTTTTTAAGCTCTCGGGCTTTGAAAGAAAAGGTATCAAAACGCTAGTTGGTTGAAAGCTGGAATTCTTTCGTTTATAAAAACTAGTTTTTTCCGTGATAAACTTTGGTGGCTGAAGGTTTGTTTTTTATTTTGATGAATAAGCTGAATGGTGACTACTCTCCAAAGACCGTTGGCAAATTTAATCATAATTGTGGCAATAATAAAATTAAATTGCTTGAATAGGAAAGATGATTTTATAAATTAAAATTTTTTTTTTTTAATTTTAATTGGATCAGTTGTTAAATAGATCTTTTGATCTTTTCTACTAAAAAATTGATCAAAGGTTTTAAACACATTAACTGGACTATCCCAGAGCTCAAGGCAACTGTTGATTCCGACAAAAAATCGAAACAACTTGGCTGGAACTTCGCGGGTTGAAGAATACGCGTCCCTCGCTCTTACGGATTCTAACTTTAGAATCATTTGATATCCTATCTATCTATCCGTCCGTCGTCCTATCTTAATTTGCTACACGTACTCGTCTTGTGATATTACTTTTTTTCCTTTACATGCACCGTTTCTATTTAATGAGCTTCGTCTGTCTCTCCTGGACTTATGCTCCTATTCCCAGTAGGTGAGGAGTTGTTACACTCCTTATCCTTTCTCAAGAGATAAGCAAACCGGGATAATAAATATTGGGGGGTGAATTCCCGAAACGCCTACGAGTTGGGTCTCTTGCAATAACTGTCTGCCAATCTACTTTCACAAGCAGCGTCAAATTTACAAATTTTACTTTTTAAAACTCTTTTGGGGTTTGCTGAAACACACAGAACTTATTTACATATTATTTACAAATAAATTATTAACATATACACATTATTTACACATAAATTATTAAGTTGATATTAATTAAATTCTAGAAGACGTTTTGCCACGTTTTACTAATCGAATTGCGTTAAAATTATCTTTGCGCTCTTTTCTTTGTTAAGTAAACTGTTGCCAAACCGAAAATTATAAATTTCTAATTTTACTAATAGATCCTTTAAAGTAGCGCGAATACGGCCGACTCAAAAGTCGTGAGTAACTAACTCATTAGTTTTTCAAAACTAATCGCGCTAATTAAAAATTGCAGTGAGACGATGCACAAATACTGAATATACACATACATAAAAGTTTTGTCAGTGATGGCGCCACGTGCCTCAAACAGGTCAATCAATGTCATCTTGAAGAAGAGAAATCTTTGCCACCTCACGCTGGAAAAGCTTCCCATCTGCGTCGCGTACGGTGACACAGCATCAACGCTTCCCGTCAAAATACTCTTTGGAGTTAATGCACACAAATCGTCCGGGTCTGCACTGACTCTGCTCAGAGGTCTTCCGTTGAGAATTAATTGTATTTCCCTGAAGAGAGTTTCAAGTTCGTCATCGGTCAAATTATGAAGCTTTTCATCGTCCATCAATGCGGTCATAACCTTCCGTACAAGGTGAATGATTGATTCAAACACGCCACCTTGATGGCTCGCAAGGGGCGGATTAAAATAAAATTCAATACCTCTTAAAGCTAAATCATTAAAAGGCCACTTCTTTTGGAGCCTTTTTAAATCACATAATTCGTTTAGTACATAATTAGCACTAAAATGACCGCACTTTACGTGCGCATCAGCAATAATAACCCACGTAATATAATGGCGTCGTGGTAACACAAAAGGATGTTTCGTGTCATAGGGCAGATCGGATTTTTGTAAACGCCTACCTATGCGTAAAACTCTGTCTTCTACAAAGGGGCAGTATGCCCGCAAAGGTTTTAACATTCCTTTTATCCGATTGCCATACCTCCCAGCTTCTATGTGATGACAATCACCCTTTTCTAATGCGTCAATAAGATCACCGAAAGCTTGCTTTTGCGCACATCGAATCGCAACCAACAAAGACTGATTATATTTGACCACCGTAACCGGTCCGGATTTTACCAATGATGCTGCATCAATCTTATTACGCTTTATACGATTATAAAACACACAGATTAATCTGCGCCACCACGAAATTGCGCGCAAGAGGCGAGGCAAAGTGCTGTAATGCATAATTAACCGATTGATAACCGATAGCTCATACGTCATTTCGCCGCAAACTTTTTCTTCCGTATTTGTCTGAAGATGTGAATTCATAAAAGGGCACAATTCACTTCGCACTAGAGATGCGATATTTGACGCAGCAAAGCAATTTTGCTCCAGACGACCGCAGGTCCATTTTTCTGCATGCTGCAACAAAAACGCTGGCCCACAAAGCCACCTTTGAGCCACGATGGTCTGGATGGAGACACTCCTCGACTAAAGTAATCCACCGGATTTTGGGCAGTGTCTATCCACCGCCACTGGCTGCTCATCGAATTTGTTAAAATTCGTTTCAAGCGGTTTGCTTCAAAAATAAGTAAACGTTTATTTTAATTCTTTAAATAACCAAGTACAGTTTAAGAATCAGACCAAAAATATATTGATGATTGAGAGTTTAACATATGTTCTCTGGCAACCGTGCGGGAAAATTTGACTAATTTCAAGGCAGCATGTAACTCCGCTCACGGCGTAGTTGTACATATCTCAGGAAGAACCTTTGCCTTTCCCACAAGAAACAACACATTGCATTTTTCACCATCATAAAAACGCAGGTAGTAGACAATGCCATAGCCAACCTTACTTGCATCAGCGAAGCAATGCAGCTCAACAAACTTTGCGTTGAACAAACCCGCATGACAACGTGACAACAATACCCCGTCTAGATGGCATAAATTATCAGCCCACGATTGCCAACGTTTTTTGATATCTAGTGGAATATCCCGTTCATCCCAGCCAAACCTTTCTTTTGTGAGTTGCTGCAAAATTAGTTAAGCGGGAAGCTAAAAAGGCGCAATGATTCATAATGGATCAAAAATCCCACTCTCAAAGAAAAAAAACCCGCGTCGTGAATAAGCATAGTCGTTATACGAAATTTTTACCCTAAGTTGGTCTTCCCCCTGGGTCTCAAATTACCCCCAGACTTTTTTGTTCAGGTATGTCACACCTCCGCAAAATCAACATCAACCAGTTGAGGAGTTCATCTTTTAGGATCAATATTTTTCAGAATTTCAGGTTTATTGCTAGAAAATTTCATTAGCCGAAAACCACAACACGCTAACAATTCATCTACTACCTTAATTAGTGTTGTTGCTTGATTAATATCTTTCATTCTAGTGAGCCAGTCATCTACATAAAAGTTATTTTTGACATTGTGCACAGCCAATTTAGAAAACTTCTCACTATTGTCAATAGCTGTTCTCTTCAACGCATAGGTAGCCACGCAAGGACTACATGTAAGGCCAAAGCAATGTACAGTTGACTGATATATCTTAATCCTTTTTTAAGGGTCGCCATCCTCCTAAAATAGAAACCTTAAAGCACTCCTATCAGCAGGATCACATTTTACTTGGTGAAACATATTTTAAATATCTCCTATAATAGCAACAGGATAAAAACGAAATCGAAATAGCACCTCAAGAAGGGAGCTTAAATTGTCGGGTCCCTGCAAAAGAACAGAGTTCAATGAAACTCCTTGAAAAGGCGCTGCACAATCCATAACAGCACAAAACTTTTTACTATCTATGTTATGATGAGGGATGTAAAACGTTTTTCCTAACACTGCAGACTATCTGAAGGGTCCGACACTTCAGTCACATGTCCTTCCTTTAACATTGTATCAAGCTTTTGCCTGTAATTTTCCTTCACTTCAAGATTAGACTGCAAACGTTTTCCCAGACTATTCAAACGAGTCTTGGCCATTGCAAAATTGTCAGGCAGCTTAAGATTGTCAGAAGCCCACAACAAACCAATTTGATAATGTCCCTCAGCCAGTGTGCAAAAAGTGTCCTAAAATCAACTGAACCCGATCATCATTTACAGAAATACGCAAGTCTGGATCTGGGTAAGGCAATCTATTTCCAGTTCCTCTACAATTTTGGCAGGTACCACAACCTTGACACACTAAACAGTCTTGAACAGTTTTGCTTGAAGTGGTCCCAATTTTTGATTGTTTTTCTGAAATATTTATGTCATTAACCTTTCTTGGTGAGACACTCAGTAAAGAAACAAAACATGCATGACTAGTTGAACCACTTTTTTGCTCTATTGTGTCATCATTTCCATACAAAAACCAGCCTAATAAACATCTACCAGCACAAAGTTTATCTGATCCTGCTTCCCTTTTTTTTATGAATTTCATGCAAGATCCTGGCATTTAATCCAATGATTAAGTCAATGTGAGTCTTCTTAATCACAGAATTAGTAATACCGGCCAGATCGGGGTTTCTATCTATATCATCAGGTATGGGAATATTTGAACTCACATCTGCCAAACTCTCCTTTACAATTACAGGAGACAATTCATAGAAGTCAGAGTAACCCAAACCCCTAACCAGAAGTTTTGACATTAAAGTATCTTCTGTGGTGACTGACTCATTTGCTAAACCAATACAACTTCTAACAGGGTCACCAAAAAAACCTAATTCCTCAAAGAGCTGCTTTGTAATTAAATGACAATCAGCTCCTCCATCAAAAAAGGCATGCACTTCACAAGATGCCCCAGTTTCCAAATTTTTTACAAGCACAGGTAAAACCTTTAAGCGAGTGCAGGGGCGATTCTCATGCACTAATGTAGCCACTGCACTACTGTTAACCTTTGATTTATTAGCAACGCCGCTTGATGGAGCCTTCTCTTCTGCATGTGATTCTGAGAATGGAGATTTTCTATATGCAATAATGTATTATGGGGTTGATTACAATGCCTATAATGATATTTACTAGTGCAAACTTTAAAACGATGACCTTGTCTTAAACAGCAAAAACAAAGTTGAAGAGACTAGGCTGTAGCACGGCGCTCTTGCATAGAAAGATTTTAAAATCTTTGACATTTCCATACACCATGTCTTTCTGAACAAAAGGGGCAAACTCTTTTGCTAACTTCGAATTTTTTTTCTAATTTTACTTCCCTTTGTTTTTCTGGGACCTGAGAAACTATTTTACGAATATTTATGGCATTTGAACGTCCTGCCTTAATTTTATTTTTAAGAAAGATTTTTCTCCATGACCAACCGTTTCTAAAATCCTTCCAAAGTTAGAATTAGCTTCATCTCTGCATGTTTTTATGAAATACAAAACCTCATCAAAAGGTATCCTTAACATTTGATAACCCCGGTCTACAGAAAATCTAACAAACCGTCTTTGCAAATCAGGAGGCAGACATCGAAAAACCCCTTTTGTTGTTGCGGAAGCATCTAACTCTTCTGCCACTTTGGCCGAACTAAGAAGATTTCTTCATGTAACAAGATTAACATAAAAGTCCTGAAGACTATCAGCCGTGAGCGTTATTGAAGGTCCCTCTCTTATTTCCCTAAGCTTAGCATTAACTTGCAACTGTGGTGCCTCAAATGCTTCTCTTAGATCCGCAAGAGCTTGCTGCAGAGCTTGAGCTGAAAACTCCTCCATCTAACATGCTTCAACAATTTTTCTGGCACTTCCTCTTGTGGCTCCTACAAGTCTAACTAAAGCATGAGCAGAATCAGATTTTTCATTATGGTTTAACACTGTATCCTAAAATTGTACAATATATTCATGATACTTTGAAGGATCTCCGTCAAACTTATCTCAATAAGCTATGTTAGGAGGCTCTCTACAACGAACAAACAACTTAGCCAACTCATCAACTGTCAATTGTGGACTAGCATCACTAGGACCATATAAGTCAGAAGTAAATTTTGCCGACCCATATTTATCTGGGGAGTTTTACATAACATTTTGAGAGGCACTTGCATAGTTTGCCGACCCATTGTAATCTGGTACAGAAATATAATTATTTTCCCTGCATGCTTTCTTATGTAACTTTCCAAATTCAACTTTATTATTAAATTTTGGGTTCCAAGTGGGTGCATCATGCCTAAAACTCATGACTTTAGCATTCACCATTTGAACGGAGTCATAATTCCCACTTATCCCTAAGTCTGTCTCTGATTTTTTAAGAAACCTGATCACTCGCTCATGTGCTGTCAAGGCCTTTGTATCTAGATCTGATAGATCTTTGTGACCTATCCTTAGATTGTTCTTTCTCCACCAAAGCTTGTGCTTCAGCCAATTCCAATTTTGTCTTGAGAACAGATCTTTTTGAATCAACCTCAACAGCCATTGCTTTTATCTTGGCCTCCTCTGCATTAAGAATTTGATCTTGTTGAACTTTTTCCAGTCTTAAAAGCTTAATTCGAACATTAGCTTCTTTTGACGTTATCGATTCAGACCTAGTGGTAATAGTTTTTTTTTCAGATAAGCACCTTGACTTCCTAGATGATCTTACAGAGCTAGCAATCTTAACAGCTGCAATTAAAAATTTATTAATTTGCTCTTCTATGTCATTAAATTGTGATTTCAATTCTTCAATTTGAGAGCAGTAAGATTCCCACTTTGGACTGTCCAATTCTAATGCTGTACAGAAGGTTTCTATTGCCCTTTTGCATTTTTTATGGGCTTTGTAGTGACTTTTCCTAAGGGAAATTAGCTGCTTTACTGATTCATAATTTTTATTATTCAAGATTATTTTGATTTTATTTTCAATCTTTTTGAGGAAACCTTTTAGTTCTCCAATGTGCACTGTCCCAGAAATAATCTTATCGTTATTATGAATAATATTGTCATCACTGCCATGACAGGCTGCAGCAAAGCTGCCAGCAGCAGCAGCAGCAGCATGAACAATTCAATTCCACAGTTCCCACCATGCACAACTTTAAAACTTTTCCAAAAATAAACTTCCACCAGCACATCGAGAAAACTCAAAAAAACACTTCTCGATTACTGCGCGCTTATTCAAAACCGGAAAAACAAAGAAAAAACGCACAGTTGGAAAATTATATAAACAAAATGAACATGCAGATAGGTCGAAACTCAAGCCGGACAGAAAATCTTTTTTTTTCAAATAAATTAACAGCAACTAACAGAGTAGGCTTACGTTGTAACCATCATAGGTTGTTCATTAATATTTACGGAAGAGTTAAGGTAGTTAATGAAGAAAGCGACCTATCTATCATAGAAGAAAAGCAGCTTATTAATTGGTAAAAAACCAACCTTCTTTCTCCAGTCAACTTTTTCTCAAAGGAGCTTAAATAAATTTTGGATTGCTGACTGCTCTAATCTAATAAATCTATAGATCAGCAAAAAAGCTATCTAAACAATCCTTCCTATTGCATCTTTACGGTACCACGAATATATATTTTCAGCTGAGACAAAAATTAAAAGCAAAACCTTTAAGGATAGATGCCGAAATGTGTGTTGCCCCAAAATGCTGGAATTTTGTTTTGATCGCATATGCTTTGAAATTCAGCCGCACTTATAGCAAATTAGCAATAGAATTCTAAAATTAATTCATTTGAACCAATTTTATTGTTTCAGATTACCAAGAGGGCCGTGAAAAAATTTATAGATTATCAGTGTGCCATACGTCAAAAAAATTTGAAAACCACTGGTATAAACCATGGACATGGCTTGTAGATTGTGGTCATTGACATACCAGACCAAAGGATTTGATTAAGGAGGGGGAAAACAATTTTGCCTGCATTATAGTTTTGCATGATTTTACCGAGAAGCCCAAATGTAACAAATAGGCTTATAACTGAGCAGAATACATTATCTTTGTTATGTTCTCAAAATCTTTTTGGCACCCAAAAATCAATTTAAAAGTGTTGTTCATTGAAACAATAAATTTTACCCCAAAAAGGATGATTACATCTGGTGTACAACATATTGAAATAAACTATTATTTCGGTGTATAATGATTTCTATTTTTCAAAAAACGTTTTCACAGTTGCATTTTAAGCCTTGAAAAACATACTTATTGTTTAAAAAACAAATTGTTTTCAATTTTTTTTGTTGGTGAACAGATTGAGATGGCGACAATGCCTCTATTATTTCCCTCTAATTTGTAAGGCTATGTTGGTAACTAAATGATATCTCATGTGCATTAACTTACATATTTCTTGGAGCAGTGTTTCCCAACCGGTGTGTCGCGAAAGATTTTGAAAAAAAATTATTTAGGGACGTCGAATTTTGCGGTTCTTGTACATGAGCTTCGGAGGGAAAGAAAGAGCGAGAGTTCAGGCGCAGACCTTTTTTTTTAGAGATCACCATGATTTCGGGACGAAAATTGAGAAGTCATTCACAAATTTTCAGTGAAGACCTTTTTATTACTAACCAATACAATGGGTGTGCCGCGAAAATTTAAATAGCTTAATAGTGTGCCGCCATATAAAAAAAGGTTGGGAACCACTGTCTTGGAGGATTATGGCAAACAATGCAATAACAATAAGCAAACAATTGCATATTCCTGATAAAAATGTTTCTGCCCCAGTTCATTTCCGCCTTTAAAATTACATTTACTACGATCAATTTAAATTTGTAATATTTCATCAGGAGAAAGTTTTCGAAATGCTATTCCAAATAAGAAATTACATCAGGCATCGCTATATCAGTAAGCACTAATCACACAACCACAATCTTGTTTAAAGTAGCGGATGCTTTTGCTCACAAGGCTAAAAAGCATAACAGAGTCTTAAAACTGCGCGTTTATTGCTACATCGACACGTTAATAATAGTAGAATGGGGCAAGAGAACGGGGTTTTAGGGGGCTTCGCTCAAAACAACGTTGTGCAGGCGTATCAAAATTAGTTTTTTGTACTGGTTCTAGGCTATATGCATCAATTAGATCCCTTTTAGACTGGCAACTTTCCGGTATAAAAAATTAGGTGTATCAATAGCAACCGTGCAAGTCTTTGTATTAATTATTTTCCTTCTATTTTGTCTGCATCCTAAAATTATAACTTGAACCCGCTAAAGTCAATAAAATTAAAATTTTTTTTCAGGGCTTCATTACATCATAAAACTTACAAAACCTTATAATTTCGTTTGTTCAGGAGTCTTTTACTAAGTTTTATAGGTCAAAATGAAGTCAAAATTTGTCAAAATTTTATCTTGTTAAATTTGACATACAAAACTTTTTTTCTTATTTTTACAATTTTCGGAGCAGCTTATTTTATAGTTGGCTTAGGTATTTTAAAACGTTTGCAACTGCGACCCCTTAGCGCCAATCTTTTCAAATTTTTACAATTTCCGAATCAGCGATGTAACTTTTACATGTTTTACAATATTCCACCAACTTCAAACCTCCCTCAAAAAACTTTAGCGCCGCCCACCCTGGGGTACGCAAATTTTAATTTAAACATTTTTTGATCTATATCAGGAGTGTGCAACCTTTAGCGCTGCAAGGCCAAATGTGCTAAAATTAAACCGCAGGCCGGAGCTTTTATTTTTATTATTTTACTTTATCGCTATATTTTTTCTGCTGACTCGCAGGAAAGCGACAGAGGCGCTAATGCATAGAGTAAGTAATCACCCCGACCTGCTTCCGGAGATGCCAAGATATTGCTGTCCGCTTGTAATTTAATAGAGATGACTGTAATTTAGAAATACTTGCCAAGACCACCAAGCAGGGGAAAGTGCCGTAAAGTGCCTTTCCCAAGAACACAACAGAATGGCACGAGTGGGTTTCGAACCGAGACCATGTTGATCATAAGCACGTCACTCTAACCACTCAACCACGCTGCCGACCAACCAGTTGTTGTGCTCATAGCCGTGCCAGCCCAAATATCACCAGATTTAAAGTGAAGACTTTTTTGTCTGCACGTGGTTTCGTAGAAGAAAAAAACAGAAACGATTGGTTTCCTTCTTGTGAAGACCCAAAAAAAAGGTCTTATAAAATTTGTGTGATGTTTGGCAGCAACCAATCGTTTCTGCTCCATTTCAAATTTAAAAAAAACTAGCAAAGACCAAAGCTTTCACGGGCCACAAAATTTCAGTTTGCACGCTACATTTGGCCCGCTGGCCGCAGGTTGCACACCTCTGATCTATACAATGAAAATATTAACCAATTTGAAATTTGGTAAAAATACAGTTTTATTCTTATGTAGGAGAAAAGAATAGTCTTCTTTAATGCATGTCTATTATAAAAAATTAAAACCGTGGCCAAATAATTAAAGAGCTCCGCGATGGCTAATTTGGTTTGGGTTCAATAAATTTTATTTCCATAAATTCAGTTCCAGTTCAGGTTCAGCAAATTATATTTTTTCGTGTTCAGTTCCGGTTTGGGTTCAAAAAATAATAACGGTTTATATGGATTTATGAATCCGGTTTGGGTTTGGTTCGAGGTTTGACGCTTTACTTTTAGTGCATTTTTAAAACTTGCTTATTCTGAATCAATGTTTTTATACCAGAAGAATTTACTGTAATAATTTAGGGTTTGCACTTTATAGAATCTATCGCTTATTAAAATTTGAAGTTTTCCATTAAGGCAGTGGCTAGAGGTCCAATGTCGGACCCCAAAATTTAAAAAATTTAAGTACGGTACCAGACACAAAACTTTAAAACCTAAGCTTTGGTACCGGACGCCATTTTTTTTAAATTAAAGGTCCGGCAATGGCTTTTTGAAATCGATTATCACATTATCATTTTTACGCGGTGACTGTTGATTAGTGTGACGCAACAAGGAAGGCGTTGTTGGACGGATTGCGGTACTTGGTTTTGATTTCCGGTCAAAACATCTTTGTTTTTTTTCTAGGTTATACTCTAAAAGATTTGCAGATGTTGTAAATGAAGTTTATATTTAAAATTAAGCTTAGGACTAGAAATTACTTAAGGTTAATGAACTTAAAGCTAAATTTTGGTTAAATTGCATTGCCTTATAAGCGTACCCTAAATTATATTGAACTCGTATTAAATTTTGAATCGATTTAGCTTTAATTACGCTTGATTTCGGTGTTTCTAGCTTTAATTCTAGTATTTTTTTAGAATTTTAAAGCGTTCATACTTAAAATATTTTTTAACATGTCTTCTTAACAGAGATGTTTCAATGGAGAATCGAAACCACATACCGCAATCCGTCTATCAATGTCTTCCTTGCTGCGGTACACCAACGACATTCATACCATGATGAGAAACTCTTTTCTCTCAGTTTGTTTCTTTAGTAAGAGAACGCCGACAGGAGCGTCGGCACTCGAACGCTTGACTGCATGCTCCTTTGGACGACTGAGTCGTCAAAAAATACATTGATTTATATATTGAACTACATAAAAGTTTGTTTTGTTTTTGCAAAAGCGTGAACAAAAATTGGTCAGATTGTTAATGACGCAATTGTTGGAAATAACAAACTTTTTTAATTAAATTGCAAGGCGTGATAGAGTGTAAGTTTTCATCAAATTTTAGCTTAATAAATTAATAGTTATGCCAAGCTAGTGAAATTAAATTGAACTACATAAAAGTTTGTTTTGTTTTTGCAAAAGCGTGAACAAAAATTGGTCAGATTGTTGATGTAGCTATTTTTGAAAAATAACAAACTTTATAAATTAAATTATAAGATATGACAGAGAGTAAGTTTTGAATAAATTTTAGAATAAAAACTATAGCCAATATATAAGGACGTATGATCACTATCATGAAAAGTTATAAAGAAGCACGACCACGTAAAATTATAAAGAATATTACGCAGTTGATAATGGAATGAGTAATAATTCCTAATAAACTTTTTTTTATTAAATAATTTTATTTTTTGTATATATAATATATATTCTTAATATAATATTTATATACTTAATATATATCTTTAATATAAAATATAATATATATCCTTAATATAAAATTATTTTAATATAGATAAGTTTATGACGTAAGATTGAGGCAAATAAAAAGTTTAAATCATCTAATTTTCACTACCGTACTTCAGGTGTTATAGCAATGCTTCTCCACCTTTTTTTGTGGCGACCCAAATGTTAAGCGGAAATCGAGAGTAAAGTTTTGGCGACCCAATATTTTTTATAGACGTTATTGCAAGCATAATAAGGGAACTAAACTTATGTTCTCTGATGCTGGTCATGCAATTGACATGCAATACTTTGTGGGTAGGACAAAAAATTGTGGGGGATCTAAGACGTAGACCAATTTTTGTCCCCAAATCAAGGTGTTTTCTAAAAAAAGGTCTTTCTTTGAATTCAGTCTCGGATTTCTGATTTTTCGTCCCAAAATCATAGTATTTTCCAAAAAAAAGTTGTCACTTGAATAGTTTGGATTTCTCATTTTTTGTCCCAAATTTTCGTTTTTTATAAAGTAAAAATTTTGGGTCAACCCCCAAAAGTAGGTCCAAATTGACACAAAAGAACGAAAATGGTTTAATTGTTACACAACTAGCCTACACTTGTCGGAGACCCAATCAAACTAAACGGCGACCCAGGGGTTGAGAAGCACTGTGTTATAGGGAGAGATTTTTTTTAAGAGAATATTTTTGTTTTGGGATGAAAATCAAGTAATCTGAGACTAATTAAAAGTTCTTCGGATGAAAACCAAGAAATAGGAAACTGATACAAAGTGAAGACTTTTTTCTTTTAGAGAACATTAGTTTTTAGGGACGAATTTTTTTCTATTAACTAGTGTCCTGGTTTGCCGCTCCCAGAATAAAAAAATTGGGGAGCGAAACAATCTTTGCTGGAATTTTATGCGACGAGTGCCCAAAAACCAAAATTATAGGCTTCCACTTTTTTAAAAACTAAATTGGTTTTTTCACATTAAAATGAAAGTAATTCTACTCAAAAAATAAGTACAAAAAAAACTTTTTTCATCCCAAATAACGCATGCTCAATGCGGGAAAAATTGTGAAATTGCCAATGATGCGTCTCGGTGTGCCAATTGCCGCCCTTGCCCTCCAGCTTGGTATGGCTATGATTATGTATTATGTTTATGTTAATTATTTATAGGCTATGCTTACATAACCATTTTCGTCTATTATATGTCAAAACATTTCAATATTCTGTGGATGTGAGAATAAACTACATCCGGTTGTGAGCTTATCTTCGATATGTTGGGAGGAGTGAGTATACCCTATCATAACTTCTTCCAGGTCACCCTTGAGAAAGGTGTAGCACCTATGAGCCTCCCTAAACATGGGTTACTAAAATTTAATTTCCCTCGTAATAGACTTTAACTGATGGAATTTCAGGGTGAAAAGTATAAAATTTGAGAGTAATTGAAAGTGAAGACCTTTTTTTTTAGGGAACGCTACAATTTTGGGACGAAAATAGGTTTAGAACACCATGATATTAGAACTAAAAATTTGAATTTCACAAACAATTTTTTTCTACCCGTAAAATATTGCATGTCTTGGTCTACAACGCCACGATCTTAAGACTAAAAATTAGAATCTCACACAGAATTTTTTCGTACCCGTAAAATATTGCTTGTCTTACTCACTTACTACCCATAAAATACCCGATTGCATGATCAGATTTTGGCATGGCAATTGCATGACCAGTCTCAGAGATCATCGCACGCCACTGTCAATTACATATGCGAGTTTTAACATAAATATCTGCTGTGTAGTGGACGAAAAAAATAAAATCTAGCTTGATTGATTGATTGAACCGTTGATTGAACATAGGCAACGTTGGCTAAATAAATTAAGGCCCGTTTCCACTACGAGTGTGGAAAAGAGCATTCTTTGTCTCTTTTATTGATCTTCGATTGAAGCGAGCGGTTAAAATTGAAGCGAGCGCAACAAAAAATCAATAAAACAAACAAAGAATGCTTTTTTCCACGCTCGTAGTGGAAACGGGCCTTTAGTGAGATTTAAATTTTTTTAAATAAATCTAAATGGAATCTAATTGATGGGCTATTTGCATCAATCTGAATAACTTGAAAGAATTCGATGATTTGTTTGAAAACAAGGAAGAAATAGTGTCATAAACTGGAACCGATTATAATAATTTTTTTCCCAAGTATGAAAATATTTCTTTCGATACCATAAAAATTTGGTGGCGACAAGTCGGTGGCTCACTACAAAATTTAAATAAAACTGCTTTAGATTATTACACAAAAACTTTTAACAATTAACTTTAAATAAATAAATTTAACAAACTTTAAATAAATTAAACCAAAAAAAGATACAGTAATTTTAAAAAAAAGCAAGTTATTTATTTAGTATAATGAGAATGCAGAACAGCTATTTAGACTTAAAATTTTTATCAAAGTTATTTTTAAAAAATGTATCAAATTATTTTAAATGTAAAAAGATTACAAATGAATTTCATGGAATAAATATAGTCAATTAGCTTATTAACTCTTTATTTTCATTAAATTTTTTTGTTAATATTTTGGTTTATTAATAAATTCCTCACATTTTATATTTTTTATTTCATTAATTTATTGAATTATTAATTCAAAAACTGTATAAAGCTGTTTGGCTAAACTGGATCAGACTGAATTTAGGTTCGTGCATTCAAGCGTTCAACGGGCGATACAAAATCAGGTCACGTGATGTGAGTTTCCAATCATGGAGTGTATGTCATTGGGTACACTAATCGATAAGACACCGCGTAAAAATGATATTATTACAATCGGTTGGAAAAAAGCCGTTACCGGACTGTTAATTTTAAAAAAGTTGGCGTCCGGTACAGAAGCTATATTTTAAAAAGTTTAAAGTTTGGTAATTAAACGTCTAGCCACTGCCTTTAATTTATTTGTAAATTTATAATCTTTTATAATTTCTTTAAAGAACCATAATGTTTATTTGTAAAACTGATAAAAACTGTTCTTTAGATTAAATGGAATCTAGCCATTTAAAATTAAAAGTTAACTTTATTAACATGTAAGTTCAAAATTAATGTTTCTTCTTTGTACGGCTATATTGTTCTACTGTACATGCTGCTTTCTGTTCTAAGCAGGGCATCGACCGGACCCGAACCGGACTGAACCGGACCCGAACCGGATCCGTAAACCCGTATAAACCGTTATTATTTTTTTAAACCCGAACCGGAACTAAACCAGAAAAAATAAAATTTGCTGAACCTGAGCCGGAACAGAACCCAAAAAATAAAATTTGCCGAACCTGAACCTGAACCGGAACGTTAATTTAAACGGTTGGGTCCGGTTCGACACCCTGGTTCTGAGCGCTGTTACCCCATTAAGACATTTGGGGTCTTTTTCAGAAGTCACCGTAAGCAATTTTTTTGGTGAAATTAACCCGGAATCTCCCTTTGAGCACCAAAGGGGAGTAAAGAAGAAACCGAGAGAAAAAGGATCTTTTAAGAAGTGATACCAACTGCTGGGGCATCCGGGTTAGTTTTACAAAAAAAATTGCTCACGGTGATTTCTTGAAGAGACCTGAAATGTTTTGTAAATTTCTTTTCCTAAGGGCATAACAGAAACAACTTGGGTAGACTGAGCATTAAACTCATATTTTTGTGCTTGCAAGTCAGACTATTACCACACTGAACTATTCAGCCAACAAAAACTATTTTTTAAACCAATTTACAAATAAATCTATGATCAAAAATTAGTTAAGATAAAGGAGCAATGCTTTGTGTATATAATATTCTGTAACTTGCTTTGAATGATTTGCTAGTTAAGCCTGAAGAAATGGTTGCATGAACTACATAAATAAAAATAATTTGTTATTATTTAATCTTTGGTTGCCATACTTCCGGTTTTTTCCCGACATGTCCGGAATTTTAGTGGTAAAATCTCGGTCAGGGAAAATAGTTAAAAAGAGCTTAATTGTCCGGGATTTTAGCGTCAACTAAAAACAATATGCAATTTTTTAAGTAAATACGTTGATTTTGGGACAAAAATAGGGAAATCCGAGATCGATTGGAAGTGAAGACCTTTTTTTTAGAGGACACTATGATTTTTGAAACAAAAGTAGGGAAATTCGATATTGATTGGAAGTAAAGACCTTTTCTTTTGGTCTTCGTCCTAGATTTGTTAGTTCGCCTATGTCCTTCCAGAATTCCGCCTATTCAGATATGGCAACTCTAATTCAATCTGCTATCCACTATCCAGATTTTGAAAACAAAACAAAAAAGGTGCTCATTTTATAGTTTTGCACTTCTTTATATAATGCATCATTATGATCAAAACTTTTTTATGTAGGTTGCATATATTGATAAATATATTTTTACATTGCTTATTTTTATTTGAGTAATGGCTTTAAGCAATTTATTAACTGATGAAAGCATTTAGTTTTGAATGTTTTAAGACCTTTAATTAATTGTTGAAAAGAACTAATTAAGCATAAGTACATTTAAGCAACAATAATATGTTAAAAAAATTTAAATATTTAATTATTCAATTAAATGAAGCCAAATTTTCACAAAACATTAAAAAAATTATATAAAACTTTTAAAAAATTTGTTGAAATAAAAAATTATTATTTTATAAAAATTTTTAAAAAAGTGTTTTTCCCAATGACATTTGCTCAGTCTATTCTTAAACTTACTAATCACTTTTCCAACTTAAAAAACTTTATCACTTTTTTAGCTTAGCTGATCTTGCTAGTACTATAACAATTCCTCAAACAACAATTCATTGATTGACAGTTTATTAAACGGCAGTTGATTTAATTTTACAAATTTCTTTAATTGAACCACCTCTTTGTTAATTTAAATTAGATTTATTTATATTAAAAGACATCTGTGAGAATCTATGATACTATATGCTCCCATTACAGTTTTGATAAACTGCCTTTCAATGGACTGTTACTTGATAAACTGTTGGGTCATGGATCTTGCTGGCTTAGCATTTTATAGGAACTCATTAACCCTTTTGCTGTCCAAGGGTTTTTTTGCTGGTTATTTTTGCTTTTCCATGCACCATATGTGGTGCACAGGGTAGCAAAAGGGTTAATCATATTAACATGAATTTACCTTAAATTAAAGTGTGTTTCATTTAGTGTTTCCAACCTGGGTTTTCCCGAACCCAAAACCTGGTTTTTTTGCTATTTTTTAACTACCCGAAACCCAGGTTTTAAAATCTGGAAACCCGGATTTAAAAATTTCAGTGTCACTCAGAGATATTAACTATGATTTGAGCATCCGCAGGCTGCAGCGTACGAAATTGGACTTTGGAACAGTGAAAAACATCCGCAGTGTTAGCTCCACTTGCTGTTATTAAGCAGACGCCGATTAAAGTATTGGCTGAATATCAAAGTAAAAGTGATCGAATAATTGTCACATGTGGGACTAATAATGGTTTTATTTTGTGCAAAATCGCTTTCTCATCAGAACCCGAAAAATCCGAGTTTTCCTGGGGTTTTTCTCTCAGGTACCCAAAACCCGGGTTTTTAAATTTTGCCCCGAATTGGAAACACTAGTTTCATTATAGCATAATGTAGAAGTATGAATTTTTAATAGGCCATACATTATACTAGCATTTCATTTTGTTTGTTAAGAGTAGCATACATTTATAATTGTATTTTGTTTTATGTAGATTAATTTTAACTGGAAGATATGAATGAACAAATTTTGTTAAAATCCCATATTTTAAACAACCTCAGTAAAAGTGGCATTCGTGACTTAGAGTTCGAAGTTGCACATGCTCGTTTGTATTACTCAGAACAAATTAAGAATATAAAAAATTCAATTGTTCATCATAGAATTGAAGGAATAAAAGATATTTGTTTAGCATCAAATTCAAGTCCAGCTGTTGACATTTCTTTTAAAATGCCACCAAATAAAACTTCAACAAGCTATTGTGAAATGCCATTGTTTAGTCAAGAAAATATTACAACTGAAATTCAGGTAAGCTATTAATAAATAAGTATAGTGTAAAAACCAATTTTTGTTTATATTAATTTCATGTTTTCATGCAAGATCATATTGTGGGTTTCTGCTTGATCATATTGTGATCCTATGACCTTCAATGTATAAGACATGCAAACTTGACATTGACAATTCATAAAGAAGTTTAACATGACTTTTAGAAAAAAATTTTGCAATAGGCAATGAATAAAACACAATTGCAAGTAATTATTCATATATTTAGAAGCACAATAGAAAAAGCAAACTAATTAAAACAATATTTTTATTTTTAGAAATTTCAGAAGTTAAATGACCAATGCAAAAAATTACAGATGTGGCTCAAAATGAAGAAAGATTAGTATACTAAACTTTGGTAAGAAACTTCACCACAGCATCAAACATATTCCAATTTAAGAATGTTTGTCTGCCCTCATTTGTGCTGGTCAAAAAGGTTCATTTTTCAACCAATGTATTGGCAGAATAATTTGTCAAATATTAATTTGCTGGACTATGTAGAAGAGTCAACATTCTAAACCACTACTTTCCAAACAGAATGTCACGCCTCGCCGGTGTGCCGCTTCGAGCAACGTAAAAAATTTTTATTACTTTTTTAACTTTTAAACTTTCGAAAAGTTTTTAAAACATTAAAACATTGACACGCAAACTTTTTCCATGTGAAACCTTGTCACGAAGTTGTGGTGCTCATCTCTGCAACAGAGTAACTTACATATCGCAGTGTTGGTAAGACTGTCAGATTTAAGAAAACGAATTCGGATTACCCGCGTCCGAGGCGTTTTGAACGATGCTGCATGAAGATTTGAAAGCCGTTTAGTTGAACAGCAAAGTTTATTGTAATGGACTGGTATTTTACTATTAGCTTTAAATGATTGTAGGTATATTACTAGAATTTCGAAACAATGTTCGTCCTTTTTTCGTAGACACTATCAAAAGGTTAATCTGTTAATCATCGTTTATGAAATAATTTCATATCAGTTGGTCAGAACTCCTAAATATTAAATGAACCCGAATGTTAAAATACGAAAAAAATCGAATGTTATAAGAAAAATCTTCATAGGCTAATATATGGCTGTAAACAATTTAATTTTATTTGTTTTTATTTTTTATCTGATTGACTCAGACATTTCGAATATGCTGCTATGTTTTGATAACATGATATGCTGCCAAGTGAACAGACACTAAAAATTGCAGTAAAAATTGTCTAATTGGTCATTGCTTATGTAGTCGTATTCTTTGTTAGACGTACTGGCAAAATTTCTATCTTTTGCATGCATTCCGGTCTGTTTATTTCGACATCGTATTATTGGTTTTTTCCGCTCGTTAGATTATTTTTTTCGTTCAAGTTATTAGTCCTTTGTTACTCTGGTTCTTTTGTTAAGCAGCATTGACAGTTTAGTTCAGTGCTTGCCAAACTGTATTCACCGATTGCTCCCTTAGGGTTGCCAAAAATTTGATAACGCCCCCTATCTTGTGCACGTAGTTATGCTTTACTATAGTATTTGATATACAGGGTGGGCCGTAAATAACGCACCAAAGCATAATGGTAATTTTGAAAATTGGATTGGGCGAAGAGGCACCGTAGAATGGGCACCAAGGTCCCCTGACTTGACCCCAATGGATTTTTATTTTTGGGGCCACCTCAAACAAATAGTCTACTCTACAAGAATTGCAGATGTCGACCAACTTCGCCAGCAGATAATTCGTGGGTGCAATCTCATAAATGGAAACAGCGACTTACTTGATAAAGTTTATGGAAATTTTGAACATCGACTGGAATTGTGCATCAACGCAAATGGCGAGCATTTTGAGCATTTGTGATTGTACCAGCGTGTACGTGTTTCTCTGTTCATTTGTTAAGTCTTGCTTTAATAAAAACGTGTGTTATTATTATCAGTATTGTTTAATATGCTTTGGTGCGTTATTTACGGCCCACCCTGTATATAATGAATTTATGCAACTTACATGTAAATAACCAACACACGTAAAACACAAAAATACATTTATTCTGTTAGCATACATAAATCAACATACCATGTACTCACACCTTAATGAGATGGATGCGTCTGATGCGATAATACCAACTTGTCAGTTTCTGGCTTCAGTGCAGTGAGGAAAAGCCTTAGGTCGGCCTGATCTGTGACAGCTAGTCTATTCCTTTGGTTGCAAAGAAGCTGGGAAACTGCATTGAACCCTTTCTATACTTGAAACCAAACTGCTTAAAAATGAGAAGCACCAGACTCGAGTTTCGCTCTTATTAGAGCTCGTCAGTGATGCATATCTCACTCGTATCGAGTTGTTGTCGGGCTCGCGTGCTCTAGTGGTGTTGTCTCCTGCGTGGAAGACCACATGTAGCGAGTTCGATTCGCAGTCTCATTTTTAAGCAGTTTGGTTTCAAGTATTATCCAAAATACCTCATGTTATTTATAAACCCTTTCTCAACCAGATAGGATGTTGAAAATGCTATAAAGTACCGCTTCACTTTGTTCCTGGTTCCACACTGCTGCCGTAACGTTTACGGACAGCTTTCTGCAACCAGAAATCCTAGTAGGAGTTTGAAAGCTTTAGTCACAGTTCAATGTCATTTTGGAGTGATATTAGTTCTAAGACACCTGCCCCTTCCAGGCTCGACTCATGCTGTGGATCTATCACCCAATCAGGCACCTCCAAGGAAAAAAATGTCTTGAAATCTACTGGTCATAACCTTGTGGAGCTGATCTAAGAGTGGGCAGTATTCTTGCAGGTCATCATCTAGTACGGCGCTTTCTTTGTCAAGCTCAGCCAGGCTCGGAAATTAAAAAAGCTCATAACGATCGAAGTTGCGCTAGTAAAGTTCCAGCTTGGGCATGAGTGCCAGTACACTTGATTTCACTTTGATCAGATTAACAATGTTTTTCTGCAGTTGTAGATTTACCTAATTAAACTTCATGAAAATAGTCGGCAGCGTGGTCGATTGGTTAAAGCGCCGGGCTCATGACCAACACGGTCTCGGTTCAAAACCCACTCGTGCCATTCTGTTGTGTCCTTGGGAAAGACACTTTACGGCGCATTCCCCTGCTTGGTGGTCTTGGCAAGCAGTTCTAAATTAAAGTCGTATCTCTATTAAATTACAAGCGGACAGCAATATCTTGGTATCTCCGGAAGCAGGTCGGGGTAATTGCTTACCCTATGTATTAGCGCCTCCGTCGCTTTCCTGCGAGTCAGGAGAATAAATATAAAGAAAAAAGAAAAAAAATATCTGACAGTGTTACGTAATGCAAATCGATTTTTTGGAGAAAATGGGATTTTTTTTTTTTTGTGCCGTTTTCCATTTGTAATTTATCCATTCAGAAGCGCGGATGCCAAGTCTGGCAAGGTTGTCTAAAAGATTCCGCGCAGCTGGCACAAACGGGCGTCTGGATCTTATTCTTGCTTGGCGAGTATCTGAGGACCCATTTAAAAGACCATACAAGATATGATCAGGGTCCAGAGATCCACGGTGAGCCAAGGAGAGTGTCGCTCCCATTCGGCGAAGTTCAGCTGGCTGGATGCCTAAGAATACAGGTAGGTGGTCCGTTGGAGTGGGACGCAGGCATCCAGTGACTATGCGCAAGGCGTCGTTCAAGACACTGTCGATAAGGCGAGTGTGAGCCAGGGCTGCGAACTCGAAGCATTTTTAATCGAGTTCGAGTTCACAAAAAATTTGCAAGTTCGAGTTCTTTAAATTTCAATTTTTCGAGTTCGAGTTCACAAAATAGAGTTGAAAAAATACAGTCGGAATAGAGTTAAGAAAATAATTTAACTGGGAAAAACTGAGCTCATGTTAAAAATGCTTTGTCATCAATGTTACCAATTTTAATCTATTATTAAACAAAATAAAAGAGGATAGCAAATTATAATTTGGCACCAACGCTGAGAAATGTTATAGTTAAATTTACTCATTAAATGAACTCAAACATCACAACCTTTTTTCAAGTTCGAGTTCGGCCAAAATTGCCGAGTTCTTCGAGTTCGAGTTCGCAGCCCTGGCACCAGACTGGAGCACAGTATTCAGCTGTTGAGTAGACTAGAGACAAGGTGGCTATGTGTAGTGTTTTAGCATCAGCACCCCATCCCGAACCCACGAATTGCCTCAGCAGTGTGACGCGCGAGGATAGTTTTTTGCACAATGCTACTAAATGGTGACAAAACGTGAGGAATCTGTCCAGTTTTACCCCAAGGTAAGTAGGCATTGGACAGAACGGTAAAAGTCTACCGTTGTTGTAGACTTTTAGCTCACGTTTGGCCTCTCGGTTATTTAAATGAAAGGCTGCCGTCACCGTCTTAGTGTGACTGAGCTTCAACCTCCAAGTCTGGAGATACGCTGAAAGTGCAGACATGTCTTGATTGTCTTGGCTTAAAGTCCACTCCAAGTCCTTCCAGTTTCCATAAGAATGCAACAATGCTAAGTCATCAGCATAAGCAAACTTTCTGGAAATCATGGAAGGAAGATCGTACGTATAGATGTTAAATAGGAAGGAAGCCAAGACCGATCCCTGAGGAACGCCGTTTTTGAGACGGTGTAGCCTGCTTTGCTTGCTGTCACCGGTGGTAAGGGTGAAACTTCGATTTCGGACAAGCTCCATGATCATTTTGACCATGTGCTTATCCGGAAGTAGTCTCAGCAGCTTGCAGGTAAGGCCACGGTGCCAGATCGATAAATACGGCACCGGCCTTCTTTTTAGCCTCGAAAGAATCCTCGATGTTCTGAGTTAGCAGAACAACTTGATCTACGGTTGACTTCCCGCGTCGGAACCCAGCCTGCTCTATAGGGAGCAGTGGATCGATTAATGGTTCAACGCGGGCGTAGATAAGCCTCTCGAGGATCTTGTAGGGGACACAGAGCAGAGATATCGTTCGATAACTCTTTGGGTCGCCCACGGGCTTTCCTGGTTTGGGGATCGCGACCACAAGCGCTCTTCTCCAGATCTTGGAAATTTTGAGTCGGCGCAAACAGGAAGAAATGAAGTCACGTAACCAGGAAAGCAGCTCCAACATGGAGTATAAGCTCGGGGCAGATGGAATCAGGTCCCGGAGCTTTACCCGGTTTTAAATGTTGGAGGGCAGCAGCAAATTCTCTCTGTGAAAAATTATCAGAGATATTTACTGCATCTGGTGTTGTGTGGCCCTCCAAAGGTCAGACACTTCTTGATAGACAAGTCGAGATGACTTGCGATCAACAGACTCGTATTTGCCATTTCTAACCAGCTGAGATGCAATAGCATCGGCTGAAACGGGACAGTGACGAGGAGAGTGTCGTGACCTACCAGTAAGGTTGTTCAAAATACTCCACGCTTTTCGACTAGAGTGTGAGAAGTCAATGCTCCGAACTGCCTCGGACCATCGATCCCTCCGCTTTCTGTCAAGTTTGGCAAGCAGAGCTGTAGCAGCCAAACTCGAGTCGTCTCCCTGAGAAGACTGCAGAAAGGTTTTATAGAGGGATTCACACTCTGCATCCCAACACGGAATATAGTTATTTCGATACCCGCGTGGGATAGTCTTTTTGTCTGCTTTCTTAATGGTGTTACAGAAGATCAAGTGAATCAGGCGGCAACAAGTCTTTGCGAATTTATTCGTCAAAGCAATGTAGTGACTCCATTTGGCCTTGCAAAAGTTCCATCGCTTAACCGGCATGCTTGGCACTGTCATAGCAAACCTTGGTGGTGTAATAAGCGAAGGTCGATGTTGTGACCTGGGGAACATTTCAAGGACACGTCTATCTGGTAAGCGACTGTTTGGACCTACACTAGCGAAAGCTAGATCTGGATTGGTGCCAGTGTTCCAGCGGCCGGAATAGAAACTGGCAGCGTTCTTGGCATTATGTATAGGAGGGCAAGACAATTAATACTTGCCCATCCAGCCAAGCACTCACCGTCCGGACTGTTGTCATCGTAACCCCAGTCAACACGACGACAGTTAAAATCGCCAGCGTAAAGACAGGGGTAAAGAAACACTGGGAGATCCAGGGTTTGCAATCGTGTTGGCGGTGGTTTGTAGATGTTGACTATTTTATAGCCATCAACGTCCACACACAGCCACTCGATCTCCGATGTCGGTGGAGATTGGTCCAGAAGCGTGTATTTCAGTCGCTTGTGGACAAACGTGGCAAGGCCATGCTTCCTGCTTAAAGAAGACCCAGCTAGTTGGTAGTTTGGAAGTACCAACTTCTCTGCATCAGTGCAGTGGTTCTCCTGCAGTAGGATGATGAGTGCCTCAGATTGCATAGCGAGGTGATGAAGAACGTTCATCTTGCTTGCAGTGAGGCCTTCGATGTTCAGCTGAAGAATAGTGAGTCTTCGGAACTTGTTGGCAATGTGCCCTGCCAACAGCGAGGAAATGTGATATAATTGACGCCTTCAACAGATCAATCAACTTATAGACTTTTTTAAATTAAATATAATAACCTGTATCCGTTCTAAATGACCTAAATGCATCGTCCTAATTAAATAATAGCGATGTGACCTCGTTTTGGCAGTGATCTGTATAAGGGCATAAAACTGATTTTTGTTGTTAATTTTGTCGTCTGAGCCACGTGGCCCAATTCGGGTTTATTATAAATAGAGAGAGATTGCTCTTATCGGGCAGTAACCAGAATTTCGCTCAGAGAACGGTGACCGTGTTTTGCTTAATGGTCGGGTGACCATTGTATTGTTTTATGCTGTATTGTGTTCAGTAGTTGCGCGTGTGTAACCCCAGATAAAAAATAAACTCCTCTCTTTCATATTTAAGTTACAATTAAATTTTCTGGATCGGGCGTCATAGAGTTGCGCATATTAAATAAGGGTAGTTCGTAACTGGGAGGGGTTTCGCTGTCCTTATTTAAACAAGTTCAGCACTAGACGGATATAGCTATTGAATTCCGTAAATCGTCGAACGCGCCAGCATTCTCTCAACGAAGAGTGAACTTAAGAATCGCGAGTCTTTCCTTCATTTAACAAAAAATTGAATTTATAATTGACTCTCTTCTCCAGACAGACAGATAGGCAATTTCAGCCTTGATGCTGATTAATTCAAGGCTGACGTTATCATCGAGAGCTTGAAAAAATTCCACTACAGTGCTAAAAAGTGAATAGAAACGCCTCAAGCATTTCCCTTGGACAACCATCTAACTTCTGTGTGCAGTAGTAATTGCTCAAATTCCTCATCATTCTCGGCACATAGTTGTCGGAATAGCCTAGAATTGAGAGCACGTGCTGTAATTGTATTGACTGCTCTCATAATTGTGTTTAATGAATCATGAAGACGACCGTTGATCTTTGCAACCAGGTTTTGTCTGTGTATTGTCAACACGCCAGGCACTGCCTCCTTTAAATATTTGATAAGCCTTTGGTATTAAAACGGTAATTTAAAATTTTGTTTTTGTTTTAATGCTTTAAAAATTTCAATACGATATAATTAAATAATATTATTCACTCACCTTTTTCTAAGTGCTCAAATCGCTAATAGCATCTCAGCTCAAATGACTGATAATTTTACATTGAAAACAATGATGCCAGTTTTCACAAGTGGCGAGATTGAAAAAAAGTAGCTAGATTTTTCATTTTCTGAAAGGATTTATTTTTAAAGATTTCTGTTTTCTAAAATCAACTAAAGTTTAAAGATAAAGGTGTTAAGTTTCCAATGTTTAGCACCTAGTAAGCAACGTTCCCTCTAAGAGCTTGCTTAGTGTGCGCGGAATGAAAGGCCGTGTGAGCAGTGGTGGATATTCAAATTTAGGGATCCGAGGCAAGGATTTTCAGAAATTGATGTTCAGTAAAAAAGAAAAGGAGTTTTGATCTTGTCTTTGAGTTTTCTTTCCCAAAATCAAAGTATTCTCTAAAAAAAAAGAAGGTCTTCACTTCGATTTCATCCCCGATTTTCCTATTTTGTTCCCTAAATAAAGGTGTTCTCTAAAAAAAAGGTCTTCACTTCGATTTCATTCCTGATTTCCTTATTTGGTTCCCGAAATCAAGGTGTCTCTAAAAAAAAAGATCTTCACCTAGAATCGATCTCTCAATTTCCCAATTTTTTTCCGACTTTTCGAGGTTTAATGCTATTTTCGAGGTGTCGACCTTTTTTTTTAGAGAACACCTTGATTTCTTTTATTTTATTTTTTTATTTTTATCTCTATATTTATCCTCCTGACTCGCAGGAAAGCGATGGAGGCGCTATACATAGGGTAAGCAATTACCCCGACCTGCTTCTGGAGATGCCAAGATATTGCTGTCCGCTAGTAATTTAGTAGAGATATGACTGTAATTTAGAACTGCTTGTCAAGACCACCAAGCAGGGGAAAGTGCCGTAAAGTGTCTTTCCCAAGGACACAACAGAATGGCGCAAGTGGGTTTTGAACCGAGACCATGTTGATCATCAGTCTGGTGCTTTAACCACTCGACCACGCTGCCAACATATTTAACCACTCGACCACGCTGCTGATTTCGGGAACAAAATAGGGAAATCAGGGATGAAATCGAAGGGAAAACCTTTTTTTTTAAAGAACACCTCGATTTTGGGAGGAAAATAGGGAAACCAGAGATGATACCAAAGAGAAAACTTTTTTTTTTAGCGATCACCATGATTTTTGGATTAAAAACTGAAAGGTGAGATGAAAACTATTTGAATATCCACCACTGTGTGGAGCTTGCTTCTGATTGAAAGCACGTATTTAGCTTGTCTAACCAATACTTATGCAGTGCGCAGCAAAACGAAAGTACTGTGCGGGGGTTCTAGGCTAGCTGCGCGGCCGCGCAGCTTAGAGGAAACGTTGCTAGTAAGGTCACCTATAAAAAGTCATTAATCGTCCTTCATCTATATTTCTTCTCATTGTTTCCTATCGTCCCTTGTCTTCTTAGCGCCTCTTCACCTCCCCCTTTCTTCTTACCGCCCCCTAAATCTCGCCAACGCCCACTGGGGGGCGGTAGCGCCCACTTTGGAAACTACTAATTTAGTTTGTTAATGCAGCAAAATAAAAGCAAGCTAAGTGATTGATTACTTCGATTAATTTTTTCTGTCGGATCTTGGTCTTTTGTGTTTAATTCAAATCCCTACGCAAAGAACTGGGTTGCAGTAACTTTATTCAACAAAAAACCCCACAAACTGTGTCTACAACAGATGACAGCATTTATATTCTTTGATTTAGAGTTGCGTACAGCAGGCCTACTTTGGAATTTTAATTGTGTGCATATCAGTTCAATTCGCTTAAATAGCCAATTTTTGTTTTTTGGTAAATTTTCCTCTATTTTCACGTGCTTTACTTTTTTACAGACTTATTAATGTTTTATAAACGAAATCGATTTTATAATTTTATTGTGTTTTAAGACTTTTATCCTAATCAACAAAAAAGTTTATCTATGAGGCATACAATATCCTGGGGGTTTTTGTTTCGTTTTTTAAAGGCTGTTAATCAACTTCATTAACAAAATCTTTAACCAGCAGCTTTGCCAACAGCAATCTTTCTAACTCTTGTTTTTTTTTCTCAATTTTCGAGTTAAATTGAAAAAGTTTTTTTAAATTTAAAGGCTAAAAGTTTGTTTTTTTTACAAAGATAATATGAGGACTAAAAAAGTCTTCCCGTAGTTTTGTAGAAACACTTAAATTTTGTCTGAAGTTGAGTAAAAACTTTTTTGATCTTCACTTTTGTTGGAAAAAACTCTTACCTTTGTTTCAAATATATATGATTATCCAATAGGTTTTAGATTGCTAAAGCTGGAAGGAAATGTTACTTTGGTAGATCTACAGCAGCCATTATCACTTCAAAATATTTCAAGATAAATTCTTTTTAGGTCGCTGTTTAAAACCCATCCTCGTTATTCTGTTGTGTCTTTGGGAAAGACACTTTATGACACTTTCTTCTTAACGTTTCTTTGCCAAGCTCTAAATTTTAGTTATATCTCAAAATAAAAAAACCACTCAAACATTTTAAACCGCACAGCAATATTTTTGCATTCGTTTGACGGTTGCAATAAATAGCGAGAGCTACACTTTCCCGTGAGGAGGATATACTGAGATGGAATAAAAATAAATAAGTGTGTGGTAGTCGCTTTTTATCGAGTTTTTTGTGACAAATTAGCCCTACTTGTGCAGACTGGGTCAAATTGAAACAGAAGGGGGCCTACAGATGAGTTTGCTTTGTTTTTAGTAAAAATCATCATTCATTTTCTGTATATTTTGGGAAACTCTTGAAGTCGAAAACCTTAAATATTCTTTTAGACGCAATCTATAATGCAGACGTCACACCAATTTTGAAGCTCATGGTTTGACTCGACTCTGGATCAAATCCAAATCTACCATTTTGGAGTTGGACATTCAGGATAGCGGATTAAAAAAACAGTAACACTTCTGTGCTGGTCAGCAGAAAGTTAGCGCTTTTTCAGTTCACATAAACAATTATAAATCAATATAAGGATTATATGTGGTTAATGCAATGTTTTTTGAAAGCACAAAAAACTTATTGCTAAATTTAGACTATAAAGAGAAAATAGTTTGGACGTGTTATATATATAAAAAATTTATTTTTACGCACAAAATTTTCTCAGTTCTACCTGTTAAACTTGTTGAATAGTATAGCTGTAACCCCTCCCATAAAGGCTTTCATTTTCTAAACTTTAATTTTGTCTGTCAGCTTTGCAGACAGATGTTAACATCACCACTTTTCAATTTCAAAGCAGGCTGGGAAAATTTTTTCAAACTGGAACAAAATAATAAGCACCGTCGACTTGTGCTAGACCAGGGGTGGGCAAACTACGGCCCGCGGGCCGCATGAGGCCCGCCACGACTTTCTGTGCGGCCCGCGAAAGCTTCAAGCAAATTACTTAACTCTCTCTTCGCTTTCAATCGTTGTGATCTCTAAAAAAAATGTCCAAAATTTGGGATTACTAGGTTTTTGGAACGAAAAAGGAGACTTTGGACATGGATTAAAAATGATTATCGTTTTTTTTTTTAGAGATCACTATAGTGCGGCCCACATTTAAAATCAACTTGTGAATGAGGCCCGCGAGCTAAAAAGTTTGCCCACCCCTGTGCTAGACAATCGTTTGGTTAATGCCGACCACTTTACAAAATTAATTTTAACTAATGGCCACCAACAAAGTTACCAGTGATGATTTTTATGTCATCTCAGCGAACCAGTAAACATTTTACTCAAATTGAAATTATTAGATGGGAAAACGAAACAAAATGAAAAAAATTCTCAATCTGGACTCGGAGTAAACCTGTTTTAACTTTTTTGAATCCCACCACTGGAAGTTACACTTTGTAAAATAATAAGTTTGATAAATGACTTACTTTTAGTGAAATGAAACGTTATAATTTTTTAACGTATGTATTCTGACACAATTCGCAAAACATTGTAGAAGTATTAACGATTTTTTTTACCCTATGCCTACGTGCTTGCAAACATAGCCCATAGCCCTATCAGACGAAAAAATGGGGGCAATCAATTAAGTAAAGTTTAATTTAGAACAAGTAAATAACTTTTTTTCGGGTTTTTTTATTTTTATTTTACGTTAACATTAAAAACAACTTAAAAACAACTACAGCTGGCAAGTTTTCGTACCTGCTCCCCACTTTGGGTAATTATTTGTGCTTTGGCCTATTTCATGGTTATTTCGGTAAATAGAATTTTGAACAATTAGAACCTATCTCCGTTTCTAAATAAGGTTGTACATCAGTGTAGCTTTTTTTTTTTTAGTTTCCAACTTGCAGTATTGGTTTTTAATATCTTAACAGCAATTAGTGTCTTCAGCTTTTCTTGTTTTTGGCAAGTCCATGTCTGATTAACGAGTGATTTGAAAAGGCAGCCGTGAAAAATGTATGTAGGATTGAATATTTTGAGAACAAACCTTAATTTTTGTCTAATAAACACAAAACTGAAAAATTTTTGGAGATTTTCAGATAAAATTTACTCAACAAAATTTCGGGAGTCTGAGAAAAAATTGGCTTTAGTATTAAACCAAAAAAAAGTATTTTTTTGCTATGAACAACTGTTAAAACCGTTACCTCTAATATCACATGTAAACCAAATCGTTAATGTTACCTGAATTTTAGTAATATAGATGCTTGTATTTTTTGGCCTACATCAAATTGGTGTAACACAGAATAAAATAAACACCTAACGTCAAAACATACAAATTGATAGAAATCAGCAAAATAATAAGCCCATTTACGCTAGAACAATAACCATATTTCCAAAAAAAGATGTAAATCATTTATGAAGTAAAGCTTAAAGTTTTACGTTTACGAGAGCAGAACAACTTTTTTAATTAGACCTAAAGTACAAAATCTCACTACGTCCATCAGGTCGATTTTAAGTTTGCCAGTTTCAAAGCTGTGTTGCTTTTCCCTAGACACCAAACATCATAAACCCTCCTAGTGGTCCTGGTTGATTCAGCTAAGTTCGATTTGATTAAAACCGTTTTCAATTTTAATTCAAACGCTTTTTTTTTCTTTTTTCATTCCCTTATTTATCCTCCTGACTTGCGGAGAAACATCGGAGGCGCTATACATAGAGCAAGCAATTGCCCCAACCTCCATCCGGAGATGCCAATATATTGCTGTAGGGCTAAAATTTTTTTTAAAGAGATGTGACTGAAATTCAGGACTGCTTGCCAAGATCACCAAGCAGCCCGTAAAAAGTTTTTCCCTAAGACATAACAGAACGGCGCGAGTAGGTTTCAAACCGCAACTATGTCGATTACAATCACGACGGTCTTAAACACTCGACATCGCTGCCGACTTTGGTGTGATACCAATGCCTAAATACAGAGTGCATATAGACACAGTGAATATCTAGTTAGGTTTCACCTTACAGTAAATCTCTTAGTATTAATAGACTTTTCTAAAAAAGTCATATCCTAGATCAGAGGTGGAGAACCTTTTTGTTATTGGCGGCCAGATATTAAAATTCTGAACAACGGAGGTCGCATAACTTGAAATACCTAAGAAAATGGTGTAATTTCTTTGAATCTGTCTCGGTTTTCTTGATTTTTGTCGCCAAAAAGTCATCACTTTAAATCTGATTAGAATTTCTTGATTTCCGTGCCCAAAATAAAGTGATCTCTAAAAAAGGGTTTTCTCCATCAGTAGTCATTGACACATAATTCTATTGTCCTGAAGGGCGTAGGTTCCCCACCTCTGGCATAGTTATTAAAAAACTGTTATTTTGCATCGTAACAAAACTGATTTTTACAAAAAAATTAATTAATTTAAGGCATAAAAGTATACTAACAATTAAGAACATTTTATCCAGCTATATTTTAAACACAGGACCAAGTAACTTTTACTAAAATTATTTAGTAATCAAGCAATCACTTTATAATCACAAAAATAACGTACAAAATGAGTAAACAGAAAATAAACATGTCAATTATTGAAGTCAATCAAAAATGAAAGAAAAAAATGCGCTGAAGTTAATTGTTTGCTTCTTTATTGACATAAGTTTTTAGCTTATGTCCGTTTTTTAGTTGACATAAAATCATAATAAAAAAAGAAGTGGACAGTAGCTCATGAAAACTTATGTTAAAAAAAACAAACAGTCTATTTCAGTACATTTTCTTTGTTATTTTACAATAATTAAAGTGAAACTGCATTACACAGTACAATATAAAGAATACATAATACTTTTAAAAGTATTTAATAAATGCACATCACAGAATCTTTATTACAAATATTAAGCATAAAATTCTTGATTTACAAATTAATTTTTTCTATCATTATTTTATAAAACTATTTTATTATAAGCCAATAATTTTCATTAAATTATATACTTGCAATTAGTAGAACTCTTGTGGCTTACAAGCAATGCAGTTAAACACAGCATCAATGGTTTTAAACTTAAAAATTTTTGATAGCCAAGAGGTATGCATTTTACTAATCTGTTAAACTAAACACAATATTCTAATGAAAAGTTCTTAAGGTGAATATATACTAGGGTTTGAAATCCCGGACGATTTTTAAGTTTTAAATTTCCTGGATCCCGGAAAATCCCGGTTCATTGCATTTGAGTTAAAAGTAATGATTTAAAGCATGTGTGCTCAATACGTCGGTCGATCGCGACCTAAGGAATGAGCTAAGGTTTGGGATTGCAGGTGAAGACCTTTTTGAGGGGATGAAAATAAAGAAATTGAATATTAATGGTAAGTAAAGACTTTTTTTTTTAGTAATCACCTGCCATCAAAAATGGAGACAGTGCAAACTAGTTAATTGTAAGTGAAGAGCTTTTTTTAGTTTTCAGCAAAGTTTTCAGACAAAATTGTGCGACGTGTTGCCAACTCCATGGTACGTTTGCAATCCCAGGATGCCGGGATTTCCAGGAAAGTTTAATTTTTTCCCAGAAAATTCCGGGATATCAAAAAGTCTAGAAAATTATAAAGACTACTTTTATATAGCTTTAACTTGAGCTTCGCAAAATCTTTAAGCACTTCTCTAAGTTTTGTATAGCTGTGGAGACATCATCATATTGCAATGCACTAGCAGCATATTTGCACAGTTTTTCAGCTTCAATTCGGTTTTGAGGAGAAAGAGTATTTTCAGTGCTTATAGTGGTTGGATCTTCATAACTAACTTCTTGAGATGGAGAAATCGTACTTCTTGGTGCAGGCTTTGGCTGGGCTGATACTTTGGGAGTTATGGTTTGTGAACTTTCAGAATCAATATTCTTGTTTTGCTGACCTCCACCAACCGAGATTGATGTTAAATCACTATTAAAGCTTGGTGATGCACCTTCTTCATTCTCATCACCTTCCAAGCCACCAATGGGTCCAGGTATTGGAGTTTCATTATTTTTTAAACAATTGTGAATATATGTAGCCTTCCAGCGAGCATACTTTCGATGCATCTTAGTTTCATCTGACATATCTTCATCAAATACTTCTAGAACATCAAACAAAATTGAAGCAGTATAAAAGGATTTTACAACACTTTTGTTAAAATTTCCTTTTCTGTCCTGAGAATCAGCCCAAACAAATAGTTTCATAGCAGCTGACTCAACAACTGCATGACCTGCTATATCACTAGATACAGTTTCACTGTGCTCTGGATTATTTTTAAGAACATCTTTTTGATTTTCAACATAATCCATTAACTTGAGCAAAAATTGCTTAGCTTCAGGTGAGCTCTTATAATTTGTTTTAAGGGCAGTTTGTAAAGCATAGAAGTTACAATAATATGAAGTTACTGGATCTCTTCGAGATATTTCAACACTAACCTTAACATAAGGCCGTATTGTTTTCAAAAATGCAGGAACAGCAGGTAAATCAACCATTTTTAATATTTATTCACTAACATAATTCTACACGAAAATTCTAAATATACAGTACAACCTTTCAAAAATATGAACATGATGGTGATTTAGTTTAGTATTTACATTATTTAAGTATATATTTACCAAAGACATAATAACAATAGTTGATATAAAACAGTATAACTTCTTAAATAACTAAAAAACTGTACTGAATAGTTTTGAATTGATATCATTTTTTAACCCTATTATGACG
Organism: Diplosoma virens; assembly: GCA_963680785.1. Classification (NCBI taxonomy): domain Eukaryota; kingdom Metazoa; phylum Chordata; class Ascidiacea; order Aplousobranchia; family Didemnidae; genus Diplosoma; species Diplosoma virens. The sequence continues at coordinate 33,259,981 of OY796885.1, forward strand.
AAGATTGCAAATTTTGAAATTTTTTGATGCACTTTATAAATTGATGCTATTTAGGTCCAAGCAACATATTTACAATATTTTTTTCAATTTTTGCTTTTAAGTTTAATATGACCGTCCAACATATAGGACGCCAGGCACATGCACTATCATTTACTGCACAAACCTTATTTTTTGCTTGTATTTTTTCATTTTTCATATGTTTATTTAAAAAAAAAAAAATTTTAGAGCTTTAGTAGCTCTGGTAAGGTACTAAACTGCGTCTTACTAAATGTGATACTGTTTGAAATACTTCACATGAAGACCAGTGTCAGTGCATTTCTAAAACTCATCATTTTTTTTCCATTACAATGCATGCAATGAGTCTGCTTATTTTGCAGAGCAACCCAGTCCTCAAGACAGTCAAAGATATATTTTGCAAGGTCTTTTGAGGTCAGTCCCTTATGCTTTGGTGAGGTGAAATCAACTGCAAAGGGTCAATTATGTTTTCATTATGTACTTGCTGAAACAAATCCATTAGTTTTTTCTCAAAATCCTCATTAACAGTACATATTTTGTGCAATTGCCAAGCATGGTTAACTGCTTATGTCTAACACATACCACATCAGGTATAATTACAATTTCTTTCATCTAGCATTACCAGGTACCTAAAGTACAGTGGGCTGAATAGAAAATTTTTTTATTTTTAAATTGTAATCATTCTAGTTCTTGGGTTTTGATGCAAGAACACTATTTATGATAAAAAAAAAGCAATGTTTACCATAGTCAATCCACTCCACATTATACAGGGTCTGGCAAACTGATCTGACATATTTGTAGGTTTAATAACAGCCAAATAAAGTAAAGAAATAAAAAAATGTTTTTATTTTTGAAAAGTACATATAGTTTTTGTTTCATTAGGTTTTAAAAATTAAATCAGTCAAATGGGGTCCGTTATTGTCCACACACTGTTGAAGGTGTTCATGAAAGTTGTCTATAACTTTGCAGGTCATTTCATGTGGATTGGCAGTATTTTCTTGACGAATTGTATCTTTAAGTTGTTCAATAGAACGAGGGCGATTAATGTACACCTCTGACATGAGGTATCCCCAAAGGAAAAAATTGCAAGGATTTAAATCAAGTGAACAAGCAGGCCAACCGATGTCACCACACAATGACATCAAATGACCAGGGAACATCTCCCTCAAAGAAACGAAACAATGGCATTACAAAGAAACAAAAAACAATGGCATTATAAAGAAATGGAACAAAATGGCATTATATGTACTTTTTGAAAATGAAAACACTTTTTTGTTTCTTTATTTTATTTGGATTTTATTAAACCTACAGATGTGTCAGATCATTTTACCAGGCCCTGTAGAATTAAGTGCAAATTTTTTCAAATTTTGGTGATTAGAAAAGAAAAATAACTAAATTTCTTTTTATTTTACATGCAAAATGAAAAGTTTATACATCAAAAAGATGCAGAATTAAATTTTAAACATCTTTTATTTAATAACATTTTGCATAAAGCTAATATTTAAAGTCATTTTTTGTAAAAAACTGTATTTTTTAAAAATTAAGTAAAATTATGATTAGTGTTGATCTAATAATTATAAAAATATACAAAATAGGAAATGAAATCAATTATACACTATAATTTAAAACTTCTTTTTGACTCAAAAGTTTTTCATCAACTTTCTTGATCTTACTTTATTCTAAATCAGAACATCCATACAGTCATGTCCAACTACTGTTTAGTGTTTCCTCATTTTTTTTTGGAGCGGGTCAACTAATATGAGAGACCACTAACTGTTTTCATTATAAATGATGTTTCTACATTAAAACCCAAGTACTTTTTAATGTTGTTGCATAAAGGTTGCTTTTTTAATTTAAAACTTTTAGCCCACCCTAACCTAGAGTGCTTGGTTACTAGCCAAGTCAGTGTAACCTAATTTTGCTTTGATTTTTTTCTATTTATCATCATCTTCTGTGAAAAAGTGCTTTTTTCATGATCAAGCTCAGCCACAGTAAGCAGCATACTTTCCAGTAAATTAATTATTGTTCTTGAGCCATCTTTTGGCCAAGTCCAATAACAATGATGGAAGAAACTATGATAATTTTTAATTGATCATTTTTATGTGACAAAGCATTGTTCTCAGCTAAAATCCTATTCAAAATCGCAGAGATAGTGTTATTTTATTTTTGTACAAACAAGAAACTTTCGTTTTTTTCAAAAATAATTAAAGCATTATACCAACAAAAAAATCTCCATAATTTATTTAACTAAATCTGTCTGCTGATTCATTCTAATTTTTAAAATTAATGTTGTCCTGCTTATATGTAAGTCCTCATTAGGCTATATGATAATTGCTCTAATTGCGATAACTAAGAAGCAATACCTAATAATGTGCTTTATTATAAACTTACAAAAATCTGTCTTGCATCAAGGAAAAACTAAAAATCAACTTGTGTTGCACTTTATTATTACTGATTCCAAAAGATACAATGCCAGGGATTTTATTAATTATATAAAGCAATATCCCACTCAAGAATAGCTAAACTGATTAAATGCTTTTTTTGCTGCTTTGTTATTGTTTGTGCCTGGTGTCCTATATTTAGGATGCCAAAATTTTCCTGAAGTTCTTGAAATTAACCTGTCAGAAATTTTTTCCAAGAAAAGTTAAATGTATAATGATGTCCATAAAAACATAGCCATTAGAATATATTCATTCAGCAAACAATTACAGGTCATTACTTCAAAGCGCTTTCAACATAATATGAAATTGAAAAATCAGTCATGTCTAACTTAATATAATTTTGCACTAAAACAAAAAATACATTTAAAATAAGCATAAAGCCAGCACTAAATTTACTCCACATTTCAAATCAGATTGAAAAATTGCTATATTGACCTGAAGAGTTTTAACTGTCATACATGTAGGATGCTCGGCATTAGTAGATTAAATAAGTCAAAAAAATTAATATTAACAATAAATAATGCAATTTTTTTATTGAAATTTAACAAATTAAAACAATGATATTTTATATTTTATTGAAAATAAATTATAGCATTTATACTAGTGATGGGACAATGCCAATTTTTTTTTATTCTGATGCCAATTCAAACAAAAGTTTTCAACTTTGATGCCAATTTGAATTTTAATTCTTTTCATTTAAAATTTACTTTATTTTTATAATAGACTAACAATATGTTTTTTTAAAGCACCTTGTTTAATCAGTTGGATAATTGATGTGCAATGCCTCTATTCTAATTGTCTTAAATTGTTTACCATGAGCCATTGTAAATTTTAAATTATATTATTATATATTAAAAAAGTGAATTGATCTTCCTAGGAGAGTGCTCAATGAAAGGATCAGAGCAATAATTAACTACAAAATTTATTTCATCACTGTTTGAAAAACCACAAATATCTGTTGCATCTTTATTAAAACAGAATCTTGATCCTTTTTCAAATAGAATTTTTCTACTTGAATAAGGATCAAGATTCTGTTTTAATAAAGATGCAAATTCTATTTGAAAAAGGATATTTGAATATATAGTGATAAATTTTTTAAGTACTTTTTAAAAAACTACAACAGTCTGTTTCATCTTATAGAATTGTTAGGTGGTTACTTAAAAATAAAGAATATAATCATTAATAATAAAAACTAGAGATGTGCTAGAACTCAAATAATCAATTCCAGCCAGAACCGGAATTAGCCGTTATAGGTATATAAATTCCGGCCGGAACTATTTAGAAATGCAGTATTAACCTTGATAATACATGAAATTGCTTAAATATAATTGTTAAATCATCAGTTGATAGTAGGATTACAAGTGCAGATGATTGATCACCTTAAAGGATACTAAAGGAGAAAGTTTCCAGTCAGTTTTGTTTGAAGTATACATTAAAGCCATTTATTTGAGTACTCCCTGCTGAGCAGTGGATATTTGAGACGTAAGAACCAAAAATATTATAGACACATTCATTTAGGTTGTACAGTGAAAAAGTTTGTTTTTATGATATTGTGGCTGTATAGCTATTTTATGACTTTCATCTTTGCAGGGAGTAAAATACAGTAATCACTTTAAAATAGCCTGAAATGTCGCTATAGATGTGGCCATCTATATAGACAAAACTCTTTTATAAAGAGAGGGTAGCCTTGAAAAAGGCTGTTTAAGAAAACTCAAACGTTTTCGTGTAGCTCTCATCAGGAGAAATCGCTACAATGAGTAAAGAACTGAAATGTCGAAATTATATTGCTTAAGATTGTCGTTTCGCTGAGTAAGAAATTATACTGAAGCGCAGTTGATTAGAAGCATCAGCCACCAAGCGGTCGAAAAGTGAAAAATTTTTGTCGTTTCGTCGAGTTAGAAATGGAACAATTTTTATTGGACGGAATTTGAATGTTTAACTTGGCAAAATTATAGTTGTAATTTGAAGTCTGAAAAAGAATAGAATAAAACCAATATAATTATTTGATAATTTAAGCCTATAAACGAACTCTTTTTGACGGCACAATGCAGGTTTGCTTGAGGTTATGTGGATGGATTCTAACAATAATCAATTTTCAATTCTATCCAAAGCCAGATCTGAATTTCATCTTGGTGTGTTAGAATCCATCCACATAACCTCAAGCAAACCTGCATTGTGCCGTCAAAAAGAGTTCGTTTATAGGCTTAAATTATCAACATAATTATATTGGTTTTATTCTATTCTTTTTCAGACTTCAAATTACAACTATAATTTTGCCAAGTTAAACATTCAAATTCCGTCCAATAAAAATTGTTCCATTTCTAACTCGACGAAACGACAAAAATTTTTCACTTTTCGACCGCTTGGTGGCTGATGCTTCTAATCAACTGCGCTTCAGTATAATTTCTTACTCGGCGAAACGACAATCTTAAGCAATATAATTTCGACATTTCAGTTCTTTATTCATTGTAGGGTCATTCCATTATAATACAACAAATGGTGAACACCACCATCTCACAGATTTTCTTTGTTTTTATTTATATGATACATTTTCAGTAGTCATTTCAATAACAGTTTGAATTTTTTTTCTATCTTATATAGTTTATGAGTAATCGCTGTTTGAAGTTTTGCATTTTCTCCACTTTTGGCAGTAGAGAGCACAAAATGATTTTTTTAAATTGCTTTGAAATCATTGTTTTTTATTCAAAATGATTAAAAAAAGTGTCTATTTGTATGTTTTCAAGGGTGAGGAATTCAAATATGCAATCAAAACATCAAAAAATCAATTCCTTTGTATGATAAATGCCATATATTCTTAAAATTAGAGTCCGAACTTTAAATGACCCTAATATCCTCATGATTGATTAGATTTTTTTTTTAATACTTCTAGTTTGTAAAGCAATTCAACAGCATTCAGTATTTGCAAAATCAATTATAGAACTTTTTTCTAAGTGGTTTTATCAACATAACTGTATGCTTACCTATTAGTAATTTTTAGTATTTAAAAATTTTCATAATTATTATTGTGAGCTCACAAAAGATATTATAACACAATAATGTGCTAATCATCCTAGCTTGAAATAGTTGATTGTGATTTTATAAAGCAAATGAGTTAGTTATTTTAATAGTTTAATCATGACAGTAATTAAACTGCTACTTGTACATTGATTTTAAAAGATAATTTCTTTATTACTTGCTAGTTTTTTAAAAATTTGATCTGCAGGTTAAGCATCAGTTACAGTTTATTTTATATAAGAGAGTAGACATAATGAGTGATTTGTTAGAATTGTGTTTTATTGGAAAAACTACCAACTGCAATGATTGCCACAAAACTTGGTACAAAAAAGAAAAAGGATTTAAAAGGCTAACTGAGTTATCTTATGTGGAGCAACAGCTTTTGCTTTGGAGATGTGGTTTGGACATGGACAATCTTGATGATATGAGTTCACCTGACAACAAAGTTTGCTTTTACCATTACTGTAAATATCTTTCTTGCTATGAAAGTAAACAAAAAAATTGTTCAAATCCATTTAATATTCACATTAAAACCAAAAAAAGAAAACAATATTGGCAAGGTCAGTATGCAATAACATTAAAGCTTGCTAATTTATTCAAAGGAAAATTACAGCTAATTCCAGGTCAAAAGTTGTGCAGAGAGTGTTGGAAAAAAGTAACCACAATGTCAATGTCTCTTAGCTCTCCACAACATTTTTCTAGTTTATCAGAAAATGAAAACTCTTCAGCATCACTGTCAAGTTATGAAGATGACACAATATCTTGCTTAGATAATTCTCTTACTGCATGTGGTGTTTCACCATTTAAATCTTCTGGAAAATCAAAACAACAAAAATTAAATCATGCAAATAAGAAAATGGAAAAAGTGGCAAAAAATTTGGCAACTGCATTTGTGTCAAAAGGTATAGAAGTCACTACTGACTCTCTCTTTGGAAGCAAGGAAGCAAATGAGAACACTGATTTGCAAGATCTTATGTTAGAACTAAAAAATAAATTTATTAAATCACAATCATTTGCAGAAAAAGTTCAAATTTTAACATTAAAGCCAAATTCTTGGACAATTGAATACACCAAAAAGTTTTTCGGAGCAACAGATCATCAAGTCAGAAAAGCATTATATTTAAAAAAAGAGAAAGAAATACTAGCAACACCAAGCAGAAACAAGCGATCAGGTATTGATGAAACAACCATTAATCAAGTCATATCATTTTATGAAAATGATGAGTTTTCAAGGTTAATGCCTGGTGCTAAAGATTATGTGAGTGTTGCCTATAAAGTCCACAAGCAGAAAAGACTTTTATTGTGTAATTTAAAAGAATTGTATGCTGCATACAAAGATAAATTTATAGAGTCAAAGATTGGGTTTTCCAAGTTTTGTGCTTTGCAGCCTAAGTATTGCAAACTTCTTGGTTCTGCTGGTGGACATGCTGTATGTGTTTGTGCTATCCATCAAAATGCTCTTTTAGCTTGTAATGCACTATGTCTTGATTACAAAGTATTGATGACCAAAGTTGTGTGCAATCTAACTAATAAAATGTGTATGATTCATAGATGTCCGAATTGTCCAGGAAAAATAAAACTACTTGATTTTCTTTATCAGAGCTTTTCAGATAATACCGATGATGAAATTACATTTCAACAATGGGTTTCTACAGATAGGACAAGCATAATTAATATGGTTTTGGATATTGCCGATTTTTTTGACTTTCTTGCTGATAAAATAGATCATTTAACATCACATTCCTACATTTCAAAATGCCAGTCATGCTACCTGCAATATTTAAAAGAAAACCTTGCATTGTCACCATCAACTGCAATTGTTATAGCTGATTTTGCTGAAAATTATACAATGGTAATTCAAGATGCTGTTCAAGGATGGCATTGGACAAACCAGCAGTGTACAATTCATCCTATCATAATGTATTATGTAAATGAACAAAAAAATCTGCAGCTTAAATCTTTTGCCTTTTTTTCAAATGATTTGCAGCATGATAATGGATTTGTTTACCAACTACAAAAAATTCTTTGTGAGTTCATTCAAATGTACTTTCCTTTTATCAATACTATACAATATTTTTCAGATGGATGCTCAGCGCAATACAAAAATTATAAAAATTTTTTGAATTTGACCTATCATAATCAAGATTTTGGACTTACTGCTCAATGGAATTTTTTTGCTACTAGCCATGGCAAATCTCCTTGTGATGGTCTAGGAGGAAGTATAAAAAGAAAGCTAACACTTGAAAGTTTAGCCCAAATTAAAGAGGATCCCATCATTACAGCTTGGCATGCTTTTCAATTCTGTTTAACATCTATGCCTACAATTAAATTTTTTTTTATTGAAAAAGAACAATTATCTTCAATCAGAATTCAGTTGCAAGAAAGGTATTCTAGTGGATGTACTATCCCTGGAACTCGAAGCTACCATTCATTTATACCAAGAGGTCTTGGAATAATCGAATTCAAAAGAACATCAGAAGATGACATTGCTAGTGGTGTACACAATTTTTTTAAAACAAAATCTCAATTCATTGTTCCAAAACTCCATGATTATGTTGCTGTAAAATATGATGGAGTTTGGTGGATAGGACTTGTTCAAATGATTGATACTATTGCCATGGAAGAAAAAATTAAGTTTATGCATCCACATGGCCCAAATAAGATGTTCCTCTGGCCTTCCAAAGATGACACATGTTGGGTGCCTTTTCCAATATCCTACACATTATTACCTCCTTAACACCAACTTCTCAATCAGGACGAGCATATAAAATAGCAGATAGTGATTTTAAGGCAATTGTTCAGCTAACATCTTCCTAACAAGTGTAAAAGCATGTGATAATTTGCATAACAAAAAATTAGCGATTATTTTAACTTAATTGTGGTCATGTATTTTTTCATTGATTTTTGTTAGTAAACCAGCTGTTGCTGTCATTGACATTTGATTATTACTAAGACAATGTAAAATTGGTTTATATTTTCTGACTTGCAAGATTACTATTATAGTTATTGTTGTAAAAAAATTTGTATATGGTTAGGAGTGGCATGGTGAATTACATATGAACTACCCATAAATTGTTCTGTTTAATTTCTTCATTTCATTTTTGATGTTGTTTTTGCTATTCTTGAATGCCAGAATGCTATTGACAAGAAAATTGTTTTTAGATGTTTAATTTTTTGCTATTGTTTAGTCATTGCCTGAGCTTTCTCAGCAGCAAACACAAACAAACTTAACATTATTATGCCATTGCTATGTTATGGTAAACTAGATCTACCATTAAATTCAATTTCAAATAAGTCTGTCTATGTGTTTGTATGTGTGATAATCATAAATTACTATATGGTCAATCTATTATATACTTACTAAATCTTGTTATTTCTTTTTTTAAAAGCACTAATTGTTATGCAAAAGAACACTTAATAGTAATGTTTGTAATCATACAATACAAAATTACTAGATAAACTAAGGTTTTTATTTTACTTTGATAACAAATTACAACTATACTTTTCTAAACTTAGATGTGTTGCCATTCTGCAATAGTTTAACAAAAATTTGTTTTGTTATGGTTTCTATAAAAGACCAAAATAAAGTCAAAATTTATTAGCAATTGAGTC